>OX422208.1:259515487-260211288 GCA_949130495.1 Sambucus nigra | reverse complement strand
AAATTTAAAGACTATTAGCAGATTCCTTGAACCCAAAGTTCTTACCCAATATATACAACTTCAAATGAATATTGTATCTAAGTTGTATTGTAAGGAAAAATAATGTATAGCTTCCAAAAAAAGGTATGGAAATATATAGAAACTATCATCATAGTTTTACCTATGTTTAAAAACTATAGATTTTCACAAAAAATATTGTAGTTTATCATCCAATAATATAAATCATGATTCAAATAAATAATGTATTATTTACACATAAGAAAATAAAAAATAAAAAATAAAACCAAAATAGCGTCTCTTAATCATCACCCAAATAACTCCAAAACAACCACCCAATCAAATCTGCTCAAATCTAATAAGAAACATACTCTATAATTAAAACCATTACATACTATAAAAAGCCAATCTGACTATTAATGCAACACGTCTTTTGGATCTTCCTTATAGTGGTTCCAAATATACTTGGTGTAAAAATAGAGATGGTGCGGCTCGTATTTGGGCAAGATCATACAAGTTATTAGGTAACGCAGCATGGGTTAACAATAACCACACTTCTTCAGTAGAGCATCTTCATCGTACAAACTCGGCTCACAACCCTCTTATTCTATCCGTGAGAACCAAGGAAGACTTAATTCCAAGACCTTTTACATTTCTAAATATGTGGCTCAATCACCACAGTTTCCATCAGGTCATTACTCAAAGCTGGGCTTCTGAATGTTTTAGACATCCGATGAAGATCTTTTTTGATAAACTCAAGAAGGTTAAGGAAGATTTGCGTATTTGGAGCAAAGCAGTATTAACAAATGTTTTTCAATTGGTTAAGCAAGAAGAAGATGTTGTACTTGAAAAAGAAATTGATTTTTATAACTCTCCTACTAAGAACAAAAAACCACCCTATTCGCAACCGATTGTTTGTACTTAGTCCTAAATTCATAATACCATTCAGTCCTTCAATATCACTGGAAATGGATGAATTTAACTCTACATGTAGAAGATTAAAGATCATTTTATGGGAAATAAGCATTACAAAATGCTTTGAAAATAATATCGATATATGTGAATCCTTACATAAGAAAATTATCACTTGGGGCACGGCTATATAGAAGTTTTATATGGTAAGAGAAGAATGCATTTTAATAGAGGTTTATCACCAAAGTTTTTAAGATTTTAAATGAACGAATAAAACAAAAACTATGACGTATACATTTAAATATGTTTTTTTGCACATCCTTCAATCACCACAACTTGTTTATAAAACTTTACTCATTTTTCTCGTCAACATTAAATCCATTCACCATATCATTGTAAATTAAGTAAATATACTTCTAAGGACAAAATGTGTTGCACTAAGTGCATTTAGAACCCAGATAACCATTGTCAAACAAATTACATTTTTTAAGACGGTCATTGAAATACTGGGAAGTATGAAAATCAATAACATTACCCCCAAATTTGATACAAGTCAACTCATCTCATATATACATCAAAAGATATTCACCATAAACGATCATCACCATCAACCATTAAAATATAAATTATAAAATGTAGACTAAACATATATAACTCTTTAAAAAGCATAAATAACTCTAAGCATAAGCAAAACACAACTAACACTCTATTTATTTTTCATTATCAATCCAAATTCCCTCACAATCTACACGTGCACACAAATCTTCACTTTCATTAATCAACTCAACGTTTGACAATTCGTTGGTGGCGAAATGATTTTCGGCACATCCAGCAGTGTAGTCATCATCATCACACCCGTAGTTATAAACTATTTGTGGAGTCACAAGAACGATTGACCATTTAGGATCGAGTTGGTCTGGAATATAAAAAACCTGCTTGGCTTGAGAAGCTAGTATGAAGGGCTCATTCTTATGTCCAACTCTACAACGATCAAGAGATTTAAAGCCAATCTCGTCTACTTTAATACCATTACCGTTGTCGACCCAATCACACTTGAAAATTGGAATTTTGAAAGTGAAATAATCAAGCATCCATATTTCACTGATGACACCATAGAAAAATTTGGTTATATGTTTTACTTAGTAGGTTATGCGGATCAACCGAACACGACACGATAATAAATACGTTGGGTTAGTGTTTTCTCATCTGACATGATTAGTTAAATGGGTTGGTCAGGGTTGACTAATACTGAACACAAACCCGGCATGACATGACCCGAACAAGACACGATGCACACGAATTGCCATCCCTACGTCAACCCATGTCTGAGATACAAAGTTATTTTCAGCCAATAAGAAATTATGATAGAAGTCCCAAATTTCCTCTTTTTTTATTTTTTATTATTTATTTTTTTACAATTGCAAAAGCATCAGTGGAGACTAGGGGTGGAAATTCATGTTTTTGGGTCGTGTTTCGAGCCGACACAACACGACACGACAAGAGTTTTTCAGACACGAACACGACAAGAATTCATGTTTTTTCAGTTGACATGAACACGACCCATATAGATTATGACAAAACACGACACGAATGACACTATTTCTTAGATTTTACACTAAATTAAACATAAATAGACACGATAATCCAAATAAAAACACGATTAGCACAACAAGACACGACTAACACGGCTCATAATTTTGACACGAACACGACATAACTCCACTTCATGTTAAAAAACATGAACACGACAGGTCATGTTACTTTTGGATCAATTTCGTATCGTGTTGTGCCGTGTCGTGTCTAAAATTGCCACCCTTGGAGACCCACACTCCACGAATTGCATTTGTACACCTCTCTCCTCCTATCACGTTTTTGAGATTATGAATCCTACAAATATCATAAAAAAATTTAGAAAAAATAGCATAACAGATGGTAAACAGACGATCTTTCAACTCACTCGAGTTGTTGTCAACTATGATTGTTATCAAACCAATTTCAAACATAAAAAATACAATGATTTCTCGAACTGATAGTTTGTAAAAATAACATGCCAAGTATTATAACAACGTTTTAGTCTCTTGTCAAAAAAATTTGGCTTAATGTTCACCACACAACGTCAATAACGAAGATAGAATCAAATTTTCCAAAAGTAAATCAAAATCAATCATCTTCATGCAAAAGTAAATCAAAACAGTCATCTTCAAATCTTTAAAACCTAAACACAATCAATCTAAACATCTCTTCATAAAAATTAAAATTTGGCAAAAGTAAATCAAAATCAATCATCTTCGCAGCTTTAAAACATAAACAAAATTAATCTAAACATCACGAATCAATCTAAATTTTGCTAAATTGGCATCCAAGAGATGCGGTACGAAATCTTGAAACAGTACGAAAACTAAATTAGAGCGTACATGCTTTTCAAGGGGTACCGTTTTTCACTTTTGTTTCAATCTTGAATGGAGAAGAATACCCAAGCACAAAAGTCATAATGAATACCCAAGCTCAAAACTCATATTTCACTCTCATTTCAAGAGATGAAGTACGAAAACTAAAGTACGAGAAAGAAAGCATACCAGTGTTACAGAACGGAGAGGAGATCGTTAGGGAATGGAGATGAGATCGAGAGAGAGAGGGAGCCTAGCGTGAGAGACGATTGAGGAGACCGTGAGAGAGAGGGACTGTTCAAGCGGGAGAGTTTTGGAGGAAGCAGGAACTTCCCAAAGGGAAAAAAAATTTGGGGGAAAAAACTCTGTGTCTAAATTTTGGAAGAGAAAAGGGTCATAACATGTACACTTAAGTTACAATTTTTTTTTAAAAGGTCATAATATCTATAATTAAATATAATTTTTATATTTAAAAGTCATAAAAAATAATACTAATATGTATAAAATGACATTTTATATTAGAAATGTCACATTAATAATAACATTAACCTTTAAATGACATTTTGTAATATATGTCGTTAAATTATTTTTTCGAGCGTCATAAAAAGGTGTTTTTCTTGTAGTGACACCTCAAAAGCTCCAACCACTGACCTACTACACTTACCATATCCCCGCTTTTCTAGACGGAAATTGGGACTTGGGTTGGTATAGTACTATATTGCTCTGCACCACTACTCCGTCAATGAGGTCTTTCTCATCCACAACAATCACCAACCCGCTGACAACGAAACAACACTGATGAGTGTTTCAGCAATCACCAACCCTAGTGACAATGAAACAGTGTGGTCAGTAACATGATCAACAATGTTATTGAAATATATGTTTAAGGCCTACACTCAAAATTAAATAATGAAGCATCATTTACTAAAATAAGGAAAATGAAATATAAGGAGAATTTAAAAAGCTATGAGGAGGAAAGTGGGTAATTATAGTATGTGGTATTTCAAGATTTTCTCCTTTCTTCGGTCCTCAAATTGCGAATTCAAAATTTGTTAACACTCGGATTTATTTTGTGCCCTAGCTACATACAACACCTTCGAGCCTATTCAACGTCAAAGCATCCGTGTAAAAGAAATTCAAAAAAAGCATAAGAACTAACCCTCACTTTGTTTGAATATCAACTGGTGTAGTGTCAGTTCCATCCAAGACATATATCGTCCACTCCTCTTTGGTAATTTCACATATATGAAGAAACTTATATCAAATAAATGAAAGATAATGGTAGATCAACACTTCGAAATTACTACCATTGAATATAGATGGAACAGTTAAATAATTATTAATATCATAATTGGCACCAAATGATCGAAAAACATCATAGATACTCTTGGGGTCGGTAAAGATCATAAATACTCTCGGGGGGAAATTCACGAGTATTAGATCTTTTCCATCGAGGGACTTATCAAATTGATTCCTCTATAATCACAAGAAAGACATAAAGATGCCCAAGACCGAGTGACCAAATTTCAAAATTCTATAAATCCAAACCATATGAAGTTTTTGATCTTTTACCCAAACATTTTAAAGAACTTGGGATGCCACTAATAAATGTGAAATGAAGAGGCTAGTTGAATCCTCCTAGCCCTGGATTGTACTAGACAACATTATTTTTATCACATGTTGTGATGAAGTCATTATTTTCACCTTCTTATTCTTTTTTCAAAACACTTGATCCGTCATAAATATGGAAATTCAATGAAATTTAGCTTTATCAGCAATTTAACACAAACACAAACTCATAACCGAACTATAAATTTAAATCAAACACAAATTTGAATTACATGTCATGGTGAAATCTGTATTTAGCATTATTAAAAATGAAATGTATGCATATGATCACATGCAACATATATGCATAATACTCGCAACATGTAACACGTCTTCCACTTTCAGTGCATCTATCTTGGTCCCAACCTTAGTTCCCATAAGGTAGAAGAAGTGGATATTGTGAAGGATAACCTTCTTCAGACGATTATTGTATGGTTGATGTTGGGGTATTCGCACGGTGTAAAACTGTAAATTAGGTTCATAAAAAATGAAGTTAGGGATACCATATCTGACATAATGTTTTCTGAGTGTTTATAATTTCAAGTAATACGTAATTACCTGAATCAATATGTAGTACTCTTCCATACTAGTTTATCGATCTTTGGATTACAGGTGCATGAATTAATCGAGCTAGTCATCGTACATCAGTTAAGCGCAACGTTCCTCGACTTTTGTTTGGGACAATTAAAGAAGTTTCCATTGCTGTACATTTAACATAAAGCAAGCCGTAAGAAGTGATATTTTAAATTCTATCCAAAGTAAAATAATGTTGTTAATTATGGTTGGACTCACAATTAGTGTTTGGGTCTAAATTATCATGTGGTCTCACTTGTGCAGTACCTCCCACATAAATATTAACTTATGTTTTGAGAGGAACTAAGTTTTCATTTGCGAAAGGAGCATCATTGTCAAGCATAGTAGTTAGAGGTTCTAGTTCAAACCATGTGTCGATGTTTAATTATCTAGGTAGACACAATTGGTATTTATGACGCCTTTAAGTATTGTATACTGGTCATTCTGCTGTAGTCACAACACGTCTCCTATGTTGTTAGCGTATCCGATCTCGTTCTCTTCTTAATACCACTTCTCTGATGATATTTTCCATTGCGTACGAAAATATTTCTCTATTAATTCTATGATTCCAAAAGTTGAAATATGAGGAGAGGATCATCTATTGAATGCAAGGAGTCATATCTCCTTTTTTAGCAACATGTACATTGATGCAATTAAATATATAAAAATAAATAATTCCAATATTTCACTAAACCTTAATCCAAATTATTTTAACAAGAACTTTGAACAATAAAAACACAGTTACCTTCTCAACATAAGAAGGATGATAAAATCTATAATTGATCCCATGACCACGCATACTAGATGCTATCTTAAAACAAGCAAAGGGCCTTTCCTTTCTTATCATCGCGAACGTTGGTGTAATGGTGACCTGTAATGTCGAAACAGAGTTAGTTATTGCTCGAAAAGAAGATGGAACTTGGTCTCTACCATCTATTATTTATTTCTTTGGCATTGGTTGGGAACTCAGGTTGGATGGGAACTAACTAATTTCATTATAGTGTTGAGAAACAATGATGCTGTGAGGACATTTGGTGGAAACGTGCATTTTTCAGTTGGAGCAGGTTTGAGTGTTGTTGTTGGCATTGTTGGCTGGGCTACTAAAGCTGATTTATGAGCTAGTGATGGAGATTATGTTGCTTACTATACGTATAGCTGTAGTAAAGGCGCATTAATTGGGTTCTCATTTGAAGGGAGTATCATCATTACTCACATGCAATAAAACTCTAGATTGTATGGTAATCCTTCCATAAGAACTTCAAATATTCTTCTTGGGTCATTGCCTAGGCCTCCTACTACTGGAATTGTCTATCACGCACTCTCCAATTTGTACAAAAAAAGCTTGAAAGGTGATTGGTGAGGGCTCTAATAAAAAAATATTCTACTAACACCCATGAATTTTCAATGTACATCAAGTCAGAAACATAGATGCAATGCAAGCTACGGGCGAGTCATCACCATTTTGGGTGACGACGAAAATGTCGAGGGTGAAAGCACCAGCAATCCAATCCTTGAGATACAGCACGGGTCAAATGATATGCTCCTATTAAGATTTCGAGTTGATCCACTCCTACTCCCTGTAGGGGATAGTTTCAAAGAAAGGGTATGTCCAGAATATGACCCTCATGGCAATGTCAATGTGATTCAGATGTTCAAAAATATGCACTTCATGCCCGGACTGGGGCTAGGGCAAAGGCATAAAGGGATACTTGAGCCCATCGAACTGATGAAAGCTTTCCCTCCTTATGGATTGGGGTATCAACCATCGGAACAAGAGCTCAGAATGATCCACCAGTCTCGACCAAAGAGAAGATTAGACTGCATCCAAACTATCCCAGGAGACTCCTTAATGGATGATTCATCAAAGAAGGTGAAGACTTCCCCTTTTACGATTTTCCAGAACCATAGTATGATCACACAGACAAGAAGATGAGACATGGAATGGAGATCTTTTTCTAAGATGGCTACCCATGGGCCGAAAGTTTCGAACACCGAGTAAAATCACTCATAAAAGATATCGAAGAGACTGAGGAAAGTGATTTTGAAGATTACTTCAACTTACAAACACTAGGGCTGGCACTCTGCATGTTTCATTTAGGCACTACATCAATGGATCCATGCCATATGATTAAAGTTGTTGATACATCCCTCCTCAACTGGCATGATGCGCCAGTTCTACCTCTTGAAATCTCCCCTAACCCCAATGTTCACCCTATTTTTTCTTATGTTATCTATCCTTGTTCAAATGTAATTGAGACCTCTTTTGATAAGGTTCTCAATGCTGTTTTTCCTATCAATGAAATAAACTAAGATTTTGAGTATCTTGTTGTTCCTTGCATTAACTGTTTGGATTTTAATCAAACTTTTGATAATGATGATTTTGCAAATGAAAAATTCTTAACTGGTCTAAATAAGGTTAATAATAAACAACATAATTGCGTTCAAGTTAATGAAGAGGAGACTGTTATTATTAATCTCGGTTCTAGTAGCCAACTGCACGAGATTAGGATAGGGGCCACCCTTGACGAGCATGAGCGCGCACAACTCGAAGAATTTCTAAAGGAATTCATGGATATCTTCGCATGGTCCTATGATGATATGCCCAGCATTGATCCTGAAATAGCTCAGCACGAGATCCCCACTCTCCCAGATTACAAGTCGATTAAACAAAAATTGAGAAAGCTCCGCACCGAATGGTCGCTCAAGGTCAAAGAAGAGGTGGTCAAACAGTTGAACGTGTGCTTCATTCGTCTGATCGAATATCCCACATAGCTAGCCAACATAGTACCTGTACCAAAATCAGGACGGGAGGTTCGAATGTGTGCAGACTGCCGAGATTTAAACAAAGCTTCTCCAAAAGATGATTATACGCTGCCCAATATCGACATGATCGTGGATAACACAACCATTTATGCTCTCAAGTCATTCGTCGACGGGTTTGTCGGATACAACCAAATCAAGATACACCCAGACCACCAAGAAAAAACCGCATTCATCACCCCATGGGGAACATTTTGCTGCACCGTCATGCCATTTGGTCTCAAGAATGTTGGGGCTACCTAACAAAGGGCTGCCACAACCATCCTGCACGATCTGATTCACAAAGAAGTCGAGGTTTATATGGATGATATGATTATCAAGTACAAAACTAGATAAGGTCATGTTCCCTCTCTCCAAAAGTTCTTCGAACGACTGCGACGGTATCAGATGAGACTCAATCCACATAAATATGTCTTCAGCGTTACAAAGGGAAAACTCTTGGGATTCATGGTTTGTGAGAAGGGGATAGAAAAAGATTCTGCAAAGCTGAAGACCATACTTGAGATGCCACCGCCCCTAATAGAGAAAGAAGTCCGAGGTTTTCTTAGGAAATTACAATATATCAGCCAGTTCATCAGCCAACTAACCTCCATCTGTGAACCGATCTTCAAGCTCCTCCAAAAGGATTCAACCAAGGTTTGGAATGAGGCCTGCCAAGAGGCTTTTCATCGAATCAAACAATATCTGACCCAACCTTTGGTGCTCATGCCACCACAGCCTGGTCTCCCTTTGCTCATATACCTAACCATAATTGACACTGCAGCTGGGGCTTTGCAAACCCAATACCTTGAAGACTCCCGTAAAGAAAGAGCCATCTATTAGGCCAATCACAAATTGGCCGAGTATAAGGCCAACTACACTGCTTTGGAAAAGGCGTGTGTCGCACTTGTCTGGGTCACCCAAAAGTTACTACACTACATGCTCGCCTTCTCCATCAAACTTGTATCCCGAATGGATCCCATGAAATACCTGCTTGAGAATCCTACCTTATTGAGTCAAATGGACCGATGGTTGATGCTCCTAATCGAGTTCGATATCGTGTACATCACGCATAAATCCATTAAAGGAAGAGCCATCTCTGACTACCTCGTTGATTACCCCGTAGAAGAAGCAGATGTCTGGATCTCCGAATTCCTAGATGAAAATATCCTCTACACTGCTCAAGACAACCTTCGATGGCAAATGTTCTTTGACGGCGCTGGCAATAAAAAGGGATATGGAATTGGGATACTTCTGATCGCCCCAGATGACTCCCACACTCCCATCGCCATCAAATCGGATTTCCCTTGCACCAACAACATGACAGAATACGTGGAATGCACAGTAGACCTCAAAGTTTCTCTCAAGAAAGGTATTCAATACCTTGATGTCTACGGGGATTCTGCCCTCATCATCGATCAAGTGCTCAGAAATTTGAAAGTCAAGGACGAAAATCTCCAACCCTTCCATGCCCACTTAGACGAGTTAGCCTCCTGATTCCGAGATATCACCTTCCACTACCTACCTCGACTAAAGAATAACCTAGTCGATGCTCTCGCTACCTTGGCCTCCATGGTCAACATGCCCGAAGGAATAACAATTACCCCCTTCGTAGTTCAAAAGCAAGACAAACCATCCCACTGCTACCATATTGAGCTTGTCTCCGCCGAAGATCCCGAACTAGCCGATTGTTGGTACTATGATGTCTGGTGCCTCCCCAAACATGGTAGGTATCCCAAGGGTTCCAATAAGAAAGACCGAACAACTCTCTGAAGACTGGCCGCCCAGTACATCATCTGTCATAAAGCTTTACTCAAGAGGAACTGCGATGGAACTCATCTACACTGTATCGCAGGGGCTGAGATTGAGAAGATAATGTAGAAGATCCACAGCGGGGAATGAGGTCCCCACATGAATGATCACATATGTGCCAAGAATATCATCCGACAGGGATACTACTGGTCCATCGTGGCTCAAGATTGCACCGCTTATGTCAGGACATGCCTCAAATGCCTACAGTTCTCCAATCTTCAACACCTGCCTTCGCGAGAATTATACAACATGACCTCTCCCTGACCGTTCTCCACCTGGGGTGTCGACATCATAGGGAAGGTTACACCAAAGGCTTCAAACGGACAAGAGTTCATCCTAGTTGCCATTGATTACTTCACCAAATGGGTCGAAGCTGAGTCATACGTAGTATTGAACGCCAAGAAAGTTGCCAAATTCCTTGAGAAAAATATCATCTGTCGATATGGGATCCCACACGAGTTAGTGTCAGATAACGGGTTGCACTTCGAAGAAGAAGTCACAGAAGTAGTCAATGAGTACGGGATTCAGAGACACAAATCTTCTCCCTACCGACCTCAGACAAATGATGCAGTTGAAGCCGTTAATAAGAACCTCAAATCCATCATCAGCAAGATGACCGGAAGCCGTAGGGATTGGGCCGACCGAATCCCGTACGCCCTCTGGGCATATCAATCCTCAATCCGAACCTCTATTGGGGCCACCCCTTACTCTCTGGTCTACGGCATGGAAGCCATCCTACCTGTGGACCTAGAAATACT
Organism: Sambucus nigra; assembly: GCA_949130495.1. Taxonomy (NCBI): domain Eukaryota; kingdom Viridiplantae; phylum Streptophyta; class Magnoliopsida; order Dipsacales; family Adoxaceae; genus Sambucus; species Sambucus nigra. The sequence continues at coordinate 260,200,442 of OX422208.1, read as the reverse complement.
CTTGCTATGCGTCATGCTCGAAAGCAAAATTAGCGAAGAAGACTGGTGCCAAAGCTGTCTCGACGAGCTGACCCTCCTAGATGAAAGGAGATTGAAAGCTCTTTATCACGTATAAGGGTACCATCTCCAAATAGCGCGATCATTCAATAAGAGAGTCAAAGACCGCGGTGTCCGGGAAGGGGATTTAGCCCTCAATGAGATAATAGAACCCATCTGGGACCCCAGAGGGAAATTCAAGCCCAATTGGAGCGGCCCCTACATCATGAAGAAAATCTTATCCGACGGTGCCGCCATGCTCACTAACCTATATGGGGAGGAGATGGCTCGTCCAGTCAACCTGGTCCGTCTCAAGAAATTCTACCCCTAGTCCAAAATCTTGGCGCTCTATGACTCTTCTCATCTCCCTTCTATTATTTAAAAAAACTCTCTTCATTTCCCTCTACCCAGAACTACGTGGGCCTGATCCTCTACAAAAAATCATTTTCTAAGAAAAAAAAATTCAAAATCCCCAGAGGTACATAGGCAGCTCATACATCTTATAGGAGCACGACCCTTTCTTTTTCACAAAATACTATTATTTTCTTATCTCCGAGAACGACGATTCATTCTAACAAATACTTGAACAAAAGGATTATGTATGCCTTAGCGATCGGTATAGATAATTCAAAATTATAAAATTCATCGAAAGGCATAGCTGGATGATCAGAAACTTGCTTATTTCATTCATAAGAAATTACAGCACAAATTACATAAGAAAAGGAACGGATAACCCCCTTCCCCCTACTGTTATAAAAATCCAAATAAAATCCCCACGTCTATTCCCTATTACAAAAATAAACTCTCTAAGAGTCCTACCCACAGCTACCAGAGGAGCCTGCACCCTCATCATCTACATCTTGGGGTCCCCAAATTTCCCCTGCCTGAATAGAGTGCTGTAAACACTCCATGGACCGATAAGCCTGAACCAGCTTCGAAAAAACCACAACACCCCCTTCCATGGTGTTAAATAAAACAAACCACCTTTGTCCAGTCTCCACTGCCAACATCTTTATGACTACTCTCCTCCACAACCATTTCATATAATCCCCAGGGACATGCCAAACTCTCCCAACAGACTGAGAGGGACAGGTCGACTGACGCCGATTTTCCCACAAGGAGCCAAGCCGCATGTGTAGGCGCTCAGTCAAATCTTTCACCAGAAAGAAATTTGCGGTCCAAGGTGGCACGACCTGTGCCCAGCCAAATTGGTGCAAAAGCCACCAAGGGAAATAAAAATACATTTGTTTGAAACCAACCAATCTCCCATATGAGTACTCTCCTAGCTCTAAAACAGGCAACAACTGCCCCCACCAAGGCACTGGCCAATACAGATTTCAAGCCCCATTCTCCACAAACCAGTTCTCCCCAGCTCTCAATATCTATGCCAACGCTGAAAAAGTAACGCAAAAAGAAGTTGGGTACAGCCGACAAAGGATACTCTGGAAGGGCCACCAAGCGGAGTCTTTCAGACAACCACATGAACAGCATCATGGGGATACCCCTCAGGAAGTCAGAACAATCTTCTCTCCAGGCATCCAGGACATTTAGGGTCTCAGCCAGTATCACCGCCGCAGGATTGCAATGGTATGTCGTCCACGAAGTAATGGCTTCAAGTTGCGGGTCCACCAGCAGTTCCCCAGTCACCAGCAGTAATTTTAAAACCAAGCCCAGAGCAATGGCTCCAGCATAGACATCATCACCTACTTCCCGCAAATGCATGAATTGTAGCACCGCCGAGAGGGAGATCATTCCTCCAGTAACCAGTGATTTGGCCGCCGAAGGCAAAATATGAAGAAGCCCGACCAATAAATCCCTGGGAGAACGGGAAAATTCGGGCAAAGTCGCAGCAACACTGGGATTTATACCGAGTATGGAAGAAAATTCCTTGTAGGTAGGACAAACTTCATCCAACCCAAAGCGGAATACATAGTCTTCGGGGTACCAAAATTATACCTCCGCCATCAGCATGCTCCACTCAATAGGCCGATTGCGCCACAAGGAGACTCGACGCATGTTGAAAGCATCATAGTCGACATTATAAGATCACATTGCTTTCAAGGCTTCGAGGTAGTTAGCAAACTCAATGCTACCAGGGAGAGCCATCTTGCAAGGCTAAGAGATAGTAGGCAAGTAAGTAAGAATGCGAAGGTGTGATGAAAACACTCCACCCTTACCCCTTTTTATACTTGAGAACACTCACAAGAGACATAATCCCTGCAGAAATCGAAGGGAATCCTACCCCACAAAATACAAAAGGCTAAAGAGGGTACTAATCAAAGATTTGAATTGATGGGACTGGACTGAACTGCCCATAGATAGGACAGGGTGCTTGTCGATCGGCAATCCCCCATTTTTAGAAATTTCCCTTTTTTCCTCTTTTGAAAAATCAAAAAACTTAGTAAAAATAAATTGATATTTTCAACAGAATTTCTAAATCCCTTTTCCTCCTTATATAATTTCCCCTTTTAATTAAAAATAATTCCCTCAAAAATTCCAAAAATACTCCTTTTTACGGTCTCAACAGCAAAGTAAAAAGCGCATGTTCATGCATTCATTCATCATTAATAAAAGATAATAAAAAAACTCCATTGCATTGCATCTATTTGTTTCTGTGTTACATTAATTTTGCAGGAAATAAAAAGAAAAAGTAAAAATAACAGGACTCAGCCTGAACCCACATTCTCTCCCTCTCTCTCACCTACCTTTTTCTCTAAGAGCTTCCATCCCGGCAACGTGCTCTCTTTCCCCTACGACGAGATGATACACCACCACTACACGAGCCAGAGTCTTCTCCGGGCGAAGAAGATGGCACCAAGAAAGAAGGAACATGAACCGCATCCCAAATATGGGTAGTCACTAAAGACATCCAATCTCTGATGTCTCTTAGCCAGGTGGTCGACACTCGGACTTGCTGCAGGAAAAAGGCAAAATCAGTATCAAGGTAGAGATAACCAAAACAGAAAAGAAAGAAGGAGAAGAACAGAAAGGTATATCGCAGGTCGTAGGACCTCCTCTGTCAAACCCAACTCCTCCGGGTCCATCACATGAGGATGATGCAGCATAGGCACCATCCCTCCATCATCTCGTCGGATGTTATATGAAGGAGTATGCAACCGCACAAAAGGAACCTCCGAGGTCGCCGCTGCCGCCACTGTGAGAAGATCCCACCGCCCCACTCGAACCTGCAGGAAGGAAAGGCAAGGCATCATATATGCTAGGAGCCATCAACCAGCACATCACAAAGTCCATATAGTCATACGGCGCAGCCGTATCAGTGTACAACAAGTAGGACTCACCGATCATCGCCGCGATCCTTGCATCTTCTCATAGCAATCGCTCCCTCCTCATAGATGTAGGAGGTTGCGCAGGTGGCACTACCACCTCCTCCTCAGCAATCTGGAAAACCACCCACTCTCCGAGATACTAGGAATGGCCGAAATCATGTGCCAGCAAACTCCTCATCTGCGCGTTCACCCCAGTCGTCCCCGCATCCTGAATAGCCATCCCCTAGGGATAAAAGGTCACCTGAAAATATCCGAGCAAGCATAAATCAAAACAAGATCAGAAGGCACAAAAAGCAAGACTGAAAATGGAAAGAGTCTTACCCTACCACTGGTCAGGTCATTTAAGACCTGACGCACCGCCTCCAGAGAGAGAGATCCCTTCGACTGTGGATTGGCCTTGCGTCATCAATACAATCGGCAGGAGTCCCGAACAGTGTCATCCTTCAGAGCGATCAGCGGGGTATTACACCCAATCACCTCATAAAACCACGTCTGTCAAAGATAAGAATTCACAAACAAAAAGAGACGCATAAGGAAAATGCAAATGCATGAGAGGAAAATGTGAATGCATGAAAAGAAATGCGGAAACTGAAGAATACCTCAAGAACGTACGTGTCTCCAGTAAAGGTCTGCCAATAGCACCGCCTGAATGCATCCAGAGAAGAGTAAAGGATCACCAAAGTCAGACTTCCCCAATCATAGAAAGGGATGTTTGAAAACATCCTCAAGTACGACAAGAACCACAAATGGACGACGTCGCCGCTCGACGCCACCATGAAATCTCCCAACACTAATAAAATAAATAACGGGGCCATCTGACTCACTTATAGCCCATCCTCCACATCAATCACCCTGCCCAACAGAACATCCTTCAGCAGGGACAATCGGATAGAATCCCCAGAAATTATCCTCCCTACATCACCAAGTGCCGCACGCACTGCCTCCGGTCTCACCCGCAAAGAGTGATCCACCTCTATCTGCTCTCCATCACAATCCAGACCCAACAGCTGCTGCACGTCTATGGGTGTCACAGTCATCTCCCTGAAGCCAAAATGGAAGGTGTGGATAGTATCCCACCACCTCTACCCAAAAGCGCACAGGATCGCTGTCGAACGAGGCGTCTCAACCAGTTCAGATGCCAACCTACAAAAACCCGCTGATGATATCACCCAACACACCACAGATGGGAGATGCTCCCAAACATCCCTAAACCCCGTCGTCCTGCGGGCACGCATGTTCTTCAAAGAAATATTAGAGTGGAAAAAAGAAAAAAATCTCATCAGAAGTCAAGAAAGAAAGAAAAATCACTAAAAATAAAGGAATGCCAAAGGTCGCGTTACTTACATAACCACCAGGATTCACTCTCGAAGAGCGATGACGCGATGGCTCCCGCAGTAAAGTCTGCTCATCCGCAACAGGCTCAAATGCATCAAAGGAGTTCTCACTCCCCAAAGCAAGAGGCGCCCTGGCTCTCCACTCCACATTCGCCCAGTCATCAACGGTCAACCACTCCCTGTGGACTGCAGTGCTCACAAAAGCGACCATTTTTTGAAGATCGGAATGCTAGAACGATTTGCAAAGAAATCGCAGAAATAGAGAAAGCAAAGAAGCTGTGAAAAAATGAAGTAATTCGCCCCCTTTATATAGGATGTCAAACGCCATGCCGATCGACGCTGACCCCAACCATACCGATCAGCACTGACTCCTTACCTTCCCAAGGCAGTCCAAAAGTCCGTGCCACTGCCGAATGGCACCCCTCATACCATGCCGACCGTCACCCCCCCTAAATTTTGTACAAAAATTCCCAAAAAAATACTAGAAAGCCCCGAAAAATCCTCGGAAAATTCCTAAGAATCCCAGGAAGGATTCAGAACATTTTCACCAAAAAAATTTTGCATTCCCTCAAGTGGAACCTCACTTTCCCAGTGAAATCCTCAAAAACCAAGTGAATCTCCTCCCGTCAAAGCCCTAGAGGATCTCTAAGGATCGCCTAATCACTTCCCCAATGAAGTTTTTACAACACCAAAATTGGTTGTTCCCCCCTGCGAGTCCTCTTAAAAGAAACATAAGCTTCCCCAGCTCAAATCAAAATCACAAGGCAGTTTCTCCAGCAGAATCAAAATCCAATCTTTATCCACTCTTAGGTCAGAATTGACCTCGGTCCTCGGTCGTCACCACTCTTAGGTCATAATTGACCTCGGTCTTGAATCGTCACCTGAGTTAGGTCAGAATTAACCTCGGTCCTCGGTCGTCACCACTCTTAGGTCAGAATTGACCTCGATCTTAGATCGTCACCCGAGTTAGGTCAGAATTGACCTCAGTCCTCGGTCGTCACCGCTCTTATGTCAGAATTGACCTCAGTCTTGGATCATCACGTGAGTTAGGTCAGAATTGACCTCAGTCCTCAGTCGCCACCTCCCTTAGGTTACAATTCACCTAGGTCTTGGGTCGTCACCTGAGTTAGGTTAGAATTGACCTCGATCCTTGGTCGTCACCACTCTTAGGTCAGAATTGACCTCGATCTTAGATCGTCACCTAAGTTAGGTAAGAATTGACCTCGTTCCTTGGTCGTCACCACTCTTAGGTCAGAATTGACCTCATTATTGGATCGTCACCTAAGTTAGGTCAGAATTGACCTCAGTCCTCGGTCGTCGCCACTCTTAGGTCAGAATTGACCTCGGTCTTGGATCGTCACCTGAGTTATGTCAGAATTGACCTTGGTCCTCGATCGTCACCACTCTTAGGTCAGAATTGATCTCAGTCTTGGATCGTCACCTGAGTTAGATCAGAATTGACCTCGGTCCTCAATCGTCACCACTCTTATGTCAGAATTAACCTCGGTCCTCGGTCGTCACCACTCTTAGGTCAAAATTGACCTCGGTCTTAGATCATCACCTGAGTTAGGTCAGAATTGACCTCGATCCTTGGTCGTCACCACTCTTAGGTCATAATTGACCTCAATTTTTAGATCTTCACCCTAAGCCCATAGAATTGGCTTTGACCCGCAGAATCGGTCACCCTCATCACTTAAGCCCGCAGATTTGGCTTTGACCCACAAAATTGGTCATCCCCTAACTTCACTTCAGGTCCTCAAAATAGACCTAAACCTTTGATCGTCATTCAAACCATCCCCAACACACCCCTCAGGTCCTCAGGTCGTCCTCAACCCTTTGAATCGATTATGCTCCCTCCAAAGCATCATGTGGTGTCTATTCAGCGGTTATCATTTTTTCTAAACTCACCCGTCGAGGGGCTTTGTAGACACCCCATTATGTTACCCCCTAACTCTCCTTAGGTCCCTAGTACCTCCCTTTATCATTATAAACCCAGTTCATAACCCAAGTACTAATCTAGAAGCCATCGGGCACTCCCAGGCTCTGTTTGACCAAAAAGTCAAAGTCCTCAACTCGACCAAGGCTAAATGAATCCTCGAAGGGCACTAAAATACCTTTCTAACCGTCCATCCCTTGTGTAATTTTGACTTACCACATGGACGAACGATCCATGTGTGTTCGAAACTTTATCTAGAGGCCACCGAGCGCTCCTGGGCTCTTTTTGACCTAAGTCAACTCTTCAAATCGACCGAAACTCAATGAATATTCAAAGGTCACTAAAACCCCTTTCCAATGGTCCACTCCGTGCGCAATTCTGACTTACCATGCAAATGAACGATCCGTTTGACTCCAAGAGATCACTGAATGCTTCCAGGGCCCGACTGACCAAAGTTAACTCACCAAACCGGTTCAAACTCTTTGGAATGTCGAAGTACATATCCTAACCTTTTGAACGGTCCACCCCGTTCATGATTCGGACTTACCATGCGGACGAACGATCCATTTGCGTCCGAATAATTCCCTATCTAATGGACCGACAAATGCTTCCGAGACATATTTGACCTAAAGCCAACTCTCGAACCAAGGAGAGGTCCAAAGTACTTTCAAATTTCTCCGAATTACCTTTCCAACGGTCTACCCCGTGCACGATTCTGACCAACGGTTTGCCCTCGGCAACCAATTTTCCGAAAAGGCCTGAAACACACTACCAAATGGAAGGTTCCAGACCCTCGCTATCGGCAGGTGCCGATAGGCAGGACCAAGTCTATGCCGATCGGCAGTGACCTGGGACTATAAAAGGAGGCCTTCACCTCATTTGGAAATAGGGCCCAGATTTGATAAAAATCGCTCTCCGCGAATCCCAAAAACCTCTCTCAAAGACTGCGCGATTTCAACATCCAAATCCCTTTCTAACTTTCACTTTTCATCATCCTTTTCATCAAAATTGGTGAATTATCCACTCTCCATCATCATCCAAGTGCAAGGGCTGCTCTCCAACATTCAAGATCAAGCTCAAGATCTTCAAGAAGGTCCAACTTTCTCTTCAAAGTCTCTTAAATTCGCAATAACTTGTTTTATTACTTAGCACATTTATTATCTCATCTCACACATCCTAATATACTTTTTATTTAGTATTATTGCACATCTCTTATTTTCATATAAATAAAACCCAAAAAATAAGAAAAAGAGGGTTTGCTAAGAAATTCCGAATAGGGATTCTCACACTTTTCTCACAACTAAAATACTTTTTTTACACACACACACTCATAAATAAGAGATTCCCCATTCGGATTTATGGGATAAACCCCACCCCTCGTTTTGTATGAGAACTATGTGGATTTTGATGCGTTTATAGGCTACGTAGGCATCTCGGGATAAAACCCGAGACTCGAGTCATATTCTCACTTTCTCTCTCATTTTCTATCTTCTCTAAATCCAATCTTCTTATATTCTATATACTTGTTCTTAGTGGCGTATCACTCCATATGCATTATCGTTCCATTACAACGATCAACGTAAGAGTAATCGTGTAAATCTTATTTTCTAATATTATTTTTATATCTTCCTACGGATGACTTGCTTTATCTCTTCCATGATACAAGTCGAGGATTCCTATCTCCACTATATATATACACATGCATAGATATCACGGGGAAAATAAAAAGGAAAAATAGCAAATATCCAGGAGAGACCGAAAGGGTAGAATGTGTTCCTAACACCTTCCCATTTCGTAACTTATCCTATGAACCCTTCTCGAATCATTTTGGTTTCGTATGCACCAGTATGCCTTTGGATGCCGTCCTTCGGGATGGCTTACCCTTTTTCTTTTGTCTCTTTTGAGTATAATGGACTGGAGACTCTAAATATCTCTACATTTTTACACCTCATCTCAAACGACGCCGGCCGAAGCGCTCCCGAGAGGGACGCGCGGGAACCGAGGATCCTCCTTCGCACGCTCACCCGCGGCGAAGATCAAGGATGGCCACAGGTATATAATCGTCCATGACATCTATAAAAGTATTCTAGAATGATGTTTTTTTTCAATCATAGGTTGCATATCTATATAAGCATCATTTAAGATGCATGAACCATAAGTCGAGTCGATGTTCTTTTTTAACAAATTCCAAGGTTGCCAATAAAAGACCTAAAAAGCTTACAAATTACCAACATTCAGAATCTCAAATGGGCACAGATTGGGACAATGATGACTAAGCATGAAAAATTTATGGCAATTATATTTCATTTAAATTGTCAAGTTAATAATAGTGACCAATTTATTGTTGTAATATTCCTAAGATTAAATATAAATTGTTAAAAAATGAATGCAATCATAACCCTTATGATATGGTGATCAACAAAGAATCACAGAACTAAATAATGAACTAAATCAACCAATATCATCCAAATAAGCAAAAGAAGATGAAAAGTTAAACCTAAAAATTAAAAATAAAAAGCTAACGTAGAGAACCTTCATCAAAGACCAGATAATGAAATGTTCTATGTATTCATGGTAGGCCATGCCTCCATTTCAAACCTTCTAACATATCCATATCTGCCAACAAGATTGAAAATGAAAATAATTCAAAATATCTTATAAGTTTTAACCATCTATAAAGATAAATTCCCTCAAAATTGATCACGTTTTTTACAATTCCGTTCGCCCAGTCCCGATTAGGTTGCCTACTTCCATTCAGATCAATAATAGAAGTCATACTAGAAAGGGGGAAAAGAACTCCTTGATTGGTAAAACTTTTTAAAAAAGTATTAGCAAGACAATGTGTGTAATGTGCAAGACAAAGTATTAGACTATGCCATTTCGCACTTGTTGAAGAAATGATATTGACAACACTTCAAATATCGAATCTCGATTGGTCTACATAATAATGGAAACCCATATGACCTCTCCCAATCCTATCAAAGGCCGTATCAAATCTTCGGCCTTGCCTCTGTTGTTACGACTGTGTGCATCTGTCTGTGTGTGTGTGTGTGTGTGAGAGAGAGAGAGAGAGAGAGAGAGAGAGAGAGAGAGTACTTAGAAGCCATAACGGTTATGAATGAGGGAGAGGATTCCACCAATTTTGGGTGAGGGGTTCAATCGATTTTGGTCTAGGTTGATTTTGGGGGAAAAGGTCTATTTTGAGATGGAGGGAAAAAGTCCGCATTTCTTCTTTAGCCGAGCTGAAAAAATTTCGACGGAGGAAAAACCGCCATAAATGACACTTTAATCAGAAATGCAACGCACCTTTCATTAAAAAGAGTCATAATGTATACAAAATAAATATGATTATTTTATTTTAAAGTGTCATATAAATTAATAATAATTAGTATATAATGACATTTTAAGAAATATATGTCATGTAAGTAATATTATTATACTTTTAGTGATATTTTTTTCAAAACTATCATAAAGTTATTTTTTTAAGTGTCATAAAAAGGTATTTTTCTTGTAGTGCCAGGTAAGCCGTTGAGTGGCCACGTCACCTCCCTCATTAATGCCACCATGCTACTAACTGGTTAGGCAGTTTCCCGCCAAAATATAATATCCCATGTTTTTAATACAATATCTTGAACATTAATTCTACGGTATTTTAGCATTTAATGCCAGTCAATCACATTCAATGCTAGCAAGGTTACTCGAGTAACCTTGCCTTCATATAAATAGCCCAACCAAACAGTTTATAGGGGCGACAATCTTTAACTAGAATTATTATTGGATTTTCCTCATACATGATAGCTTCTGTGAGAACATTTATTGTCCAAACATTCTTCTTATACCCATTAATACCCTAATCATTGAGCATTAACTGAGTTTGAGGTTCATGTCTCGCCTTTATTGTGATGATTGTGCTTGCTCTTTCTCCCTTCGCCCAAGTTACTTTCAGGTCCCATCTATTTATTATATTCGTAGTGCATTTATGGTATAAAGATATCATTTACTACTATCTTGATTGTTGAATGTTATTGTCCCTCTAACCCTCATTTATTGTCATTATTAAATAATTTTTTGAGCTCCAATCCCAATCTTAATAAGCGATTACACCTCTCTTGATACTAATTGTATTCCAAGAACCCACACCCTGCATTTGGCGACTCTGTTGGGGAGGTATTATCTTTTGAAAAGATGCCATAGGATAATACTGCAAGGATCATTGATTTCGATGCTATACAGCGTGAGGAAGAGGCAGATCTCATTGTATTTCCTATAGGAGTAAGAGTAATGCGAATGGAGCCTAGCACATTTGCTAATGGTGTGATGCAGACGATAGGCATGCAGGCAGGAATTGGCCCAGCATAAATGGTGGGGCTCATGGGGCTGTTTACAGAGTTCGTCAAAACCCCCCACGGCTCAGGCGATGCCGGGAATCACTAGAGGAGCGAACTCATTCATGACACCACCGACAGGGATATAAGATCTCTCCATTATAGGTGGAGTTTCCACACCTACCTTCATTAGTGTTCCTCCTACTGATCCACCTAACTTTGGTAACGTTACTTGCATCGCTCCACCTCCCACTATCCCACCTGTAATAATAGGACCGACAACTCAAGGCCTGAGAGTGTCTTCAATGGAACATACAACGGCTGCAGGTGTGGGGAAGAATGCACCGACTGTCATGGTAACATCGCTAATTAGTTCTCCACCGCCTAACATGGAGGAAATAAAAAAGGAGTTGTTGAAGTTTATAGTAGTATCCAAAGTTGGATATATTTCCTTGGTGTATGATGACTTTCGCATTTTGTACCCAGAGGAATATAATAATGTACCCTATCCAGTGGGTTACATTCCACCAATCTTATAAAAGTACACAGGTAAGGATGAAAACCCTACATAGAATGTGAAAAAATTCATTAAGAGTCTTGGGCTCATTGTAATGACAAAAAGCTGAGACTAAGGGAGTTTTCAAAATACCTTACAGGGAATGCATACACATGGTAATCCCACTTAGCACCAGCTAGCGTAGCCTCCTAGGAAGAGTTGGATTTTTTGTTCGTACAAAAGTTCTTTTTGGCTGAGGACGAGTTTGCATTCACACAACTGGCGTGCGAGAAACAAAGACTTGGAGAAGATGTTGTTGCCTACATCAGGATGTTCAGCGGGCACTCTTTAGACGTGAGGGAAGAAGACTCTTGCAATGAAACATGAGAGGGTACGTTTGAATCATTCCTAAAAGCGGTACAGAATAGCTCCCTCGTAGTAAAACACACCCCACCCCCACCTGCCTTGTCAAGTTTATTGTTAAGGCTATCAGTTGCCTCAATGAGAGGAATACCCTCGAGGGTAAATTATATAGACTATGGAGGTAGGGAGGAGGTAGTGATGGTCAAGGAAGAAGAGGTTTGGGCAAAAATAGAAGATTTGAAGGTGAAGAGGTTCCAACGAGCTACCATGCTCGGTAGAGTAATGACGCGACCACAAATGTGTCTAGTGTGTGTTCTATTTAGGCTCAAGTGCAAGCTTGTCACTCAAGTAATAATCCGATAAGTCGGGCATCGATCCTCAGAGAAATAGGATGAATAGAGTCGTAACGACGTTAGAAAGATAGAGGAAAGCTAACTTTGACTTCTAAAAGTAACGAAAATATGATTTAGATTGCGAAACAACTACAACTAGATGCAAATATGAAAATGAGGAACTAACGAAATTATGAATAAATGATGCGCAATTAACCTGCTAAAGAAATTAGAACGAATTGACTAAAACTTTAAATATTAAAGGAGAAAGATAGGTCGGGTTACAATTCCCCACACCCTAGTAATTCACTTCGTAGGATACTAGATTCAAAATCAAAGATTTAAATGAATCTGGTTTTTAATGCTCCTAAGTATTACATATATGAGGGGTCGTACCCCGCACAGTATGTAAGCAAATGATGAATTAAAATTCGATCTTTATTTCTCCCAAGTATTACATATATGAGGGTTCGTAGCCCGCACAGTATGTAAGCAATGGATGAATTAAAGCAGTATCGTATTAACTATGATATAATTCATCAAGGGTTTTAATTCCAACTTCCATTTCCACTATCATGAATTACATCAGGTGGGGTTCATGCACCCCAACCCTTGAAAACTTAGTCGGACATATTAAAACTAGAAGAAAATGTGGTTTGAATGAAATAAAACATTTTTACTAACGAATGAAAGTGAAGAATAATGAAATTACCTACTAAAGAATTAACTACTCCAATAATGAAAGTAAGAATTGGAATAAAATTACTTGAATTGCAAAACTGGAATCAAAACTAGGGTTTCTCGTTGTTCTTCTTCTATAAACTAATTACAATCCTTCTCTAAAGAATTTTAAGCCTCCTTAATGTCTGGGAGGTGTTTTAAATTTATACTCTACAATTTCTAAGAATTTCAATCAGACAAGAATATTTTTTTTACAAGTGGATAAGTCCAGATTTTTGATATTCGAACCGATCCTGTTAAGGTGATTCAGTTTGGTTCCATCCTTAACAGAAGTTTTTCCTTGAACCGATTCGATTCGTTTTTCATTCTATTCGGTTCGATTCCATCTTTTCGTGCTTCACAGGAAGTTCTTTCAGTATAGGATTGGTTCGTTTTTCTTCCTCTTCGGTTCGGTTCCATCCCTTAGTGCTTCACAGGAATTTTCCCAGGAGAGGGTCGGTTCACTTTCCAACCCATTCGGTCCGGTTCCATCTTTTTAGGAAGTTTTCTTCCTTGTATTTTTGAAGATTTGTAACTTTTGGTCTGGAATTGAGATTAGGATGTCGATCCTTCCTAAGCACTTGTAGGCGCGAGGTCTTCAACTTTCATTTGGATTTTCTCCTTCCTTGTGTGCACTGAATACCTACAAAATAAATAGGAAATACATGAAACTCGGCGTACTAATTAGAAAATGTCAATAGCAGTGATATGGGATAAATCCACTCGAATTACACTTTGAGGAGCGATAAAAGCCTCTAAATTAAGGGAATAAATGGGAATAATTTATGCCTAATCAAACCTCCCTAACTTAGAACTTTGATCATCCCGAGCAATGTAAAAGAATCAAAACATGGTCCAACTCTAAAATGGGATATAATACCTCTTTCACGGGCAAGCGATTGTATTTAGCGTATGTAATAAGCTTTTACACTCCTAGGTTACCCTAGTAGGACGAGTTGTGTCTCGTGAGGGTTTGCAGTGAATATAGGCACAAAATTCGACTCAAAGAAAACTCAAAATAAGCAAAAATTGTATAATTCAAACTTTTTCAGCAAATAGTCATCATCAATTCATGTTCAAGAGTCTCAAAACATAGTGCATGTGTATGAAGCCGAAAATTTAATCGCGAATTTCCACCGATTGACCATTACGTTACTTATCCGAAAATTCATTTTGATTTCAAAATCCCACTAAATGCTCTCACAAATGAATCACTCGAAATGCGGCTATGTTCTTTGGGTATGCGTGATTTATAAGAGTAAATGAATTGGAACCGAGTTCACACACACATATAGAAAGAAGGAAATTTTATGGTAATCAAATCTCATCATCGGATTACGGATATAAGAAAATGGGAACATTGCCTCTAATTCATATCTTTGATCTCTTTTATTATCTTTTTATGTTTTTACTCTCCACGCGGTAACCAATTTCGCAATTTTGGACTCGGTTAGGACTTTTTCAGGTTAAAGGTGTATTGGGTAAAGTGAAAATGGCTAAGAATTTCGGAATTGGAAAATTTCTTATGATGTCCATTTGTGCTTTTCTGAACTTTTGCTCATTTTTCTTCTTCTTTTTATATTTTTTTTCCTATTTTCCACGCTTTCTTTTCTTGCTATTTTTGTTGAGCATATCTATTCTTTTCTTTCTCCTTTTTACGCACTTTCCAGACTTAATTTCTAGGATTATCACTTTGCACAATTCCGGGCCAATTTGGGTTTTTCGGGTTGTCAAACGAAAGGGAAGACTTTATTCGGCTCAATTTTAGTTTACAAAAGGGATAATTTTTTGGTACTTTTTCTGGCCGATATTTTTGGGTGACAACCGAGGGCCTACTTCATTCTTCGAAATACTAATTGTGTTACCATATGCATCTCGAGATTAATTTAGTTTAGAGATCTATTTGGCACATTTTTGAAGGCAATACCCCACACATTTTCCATAATCGATCAAAGTGAATGACTAGATATCCTTGACGACTTATTACAATGCTGAAAAGAACTTTGAGTTAAACCATTAACACGGATTGATTTATAAATTCACAATGATGAAAGGCTCGAATCTCACCGGGTTTATTAATCTCCACATTTATTCGTTAAGTCGCCTACGTTCGCCCAATTTCCATCTTTGGTCAATTCCGGCTTTGTGTATTGTGTTTTTACAATTTGAGACTTTAAACCGACTTTTAATGATATTTTTGAAAATTTTGAATCCCAATTCTTATTTATTTTGAAGCAAAATATATTTGGATTTTTCAAAATTTTATGATTTTTTTAAATTTTTGGCCATTTTTTAAAAGTTGTGAAGTTTTAGAAAGACGCATTTGTGACCCCCCCCCCCCCCCCTCCCCCTAACTTAGATTTTTACATTGTCCTCCAGCAAAAAGGACTAAAATCTACCTCAAAGCGAATTAAAAGTGAGAGAAAATAAAACGAATAAATGAAACAGAAATGCAGAATTTTTTATAGATACTAAGAACCTGTGTTATAAGGGTGAGGAGAGAAATACACAAACAACATTTTTAAACAGCCAACATGACACAACTAACAAAAACAAACAGCAAACACAACATGGGCTTCACTGGGGAGGTATATTGGAGGGTTCGGGTGCGCTGGGATCGTACGGATCATAGAAGAAGGTTGGAGGGGGTCCATCGAAGTTGAGCTCTTACAAATGAGTTTGGAGACGATACATCATGCTCGTATCCCTTCGCTAGGCCTCTTAATCCCGTTGATAGGCTGCTTGGTCCCTATTGTATTGTGAGAGGAAACTGTCAAAACGGGTTTCCACCGTCGAAAGGCGCCTATCAAAGTCTGCATCCGAGGGCTCAAAATCTGAGTCGTCATCCCCATCTTACTCTTATGCATCTTCCCTACCCATCACGACATCCTCAGCCTCGTGCTCTTCAACATTGATCGCCTCATCTTCATCTACATCAACCACTTCCCGGGCTACTCGAAGGGTTGCCCTTTGTTGGGCACTCCTAGTGCGTGACACTTTCCCAATGGGCTCTGGGAGGCTTGGAAAGGCTGAAGGTGGTTGGACACCGACATCGGCAATGAGGGAGGTTATGAGACGTGCATATGGGAGGGGCACCACACCTTTTTGGTCCAAGGCTGCGTAAAAAATATCGGTGTAAAGAATGCAGGCAAGATTGAAAATGAAGTTAGGATAAAAAAAGGTGGTAGACGAGGGTAGCTTGGCAAGGGTGCATCACCTAGTCATTTGTGGTTTGAAGCAAGTTGGCGCAAATAATATGAAATGTAATGCACGCCTTATCATTGAGGTGTCCCACAGGGAAGGTGCCCTTTGCCAAGTTCCGTTGAGTGCGAGACGGTCGATGCATTACTGTTTCGGGATGGTGGGGGCATTGACAGGGTAGTCATAGTTTTTCGGGTTTGGGACCCCCTTGGAAGAGAGTTTTCGGGACAAAATGTCCATGGAGAATAGAATGGGGCGACCATCCACAAATTCTTGGCCCTCAAACTCACCCGTGCGGACAAGAGAGCCATAGAAATATCAGACCTCATCGGCCCACATGACATTGTGTGGTTCGGCGAGGCATTGTGTCCACCCCCTCCGGCTGAAAAGAGTGGTGACCGAGCGGGGTAGCTCATCCCACTTACCGAAGCGCTCGATGTGAAGTTGACGGGATAGACTGAAAAAAAATTCGCACCAAATGTGTTCCATGTGAGAGCGGTATACCCTGTTACCATTAGGAAGGATCTCGGTAGACATATATTTTGGGGGTAGAGCGGGATTTGCCATTGAAATTTTTGGGAATAGTTGAAATGGAAGAGATATGTTTAGAGAGAGAAGATAGAGTGGAGGTGTGAAGGAATGGTAGGGTAGAGGTGGAATTTATAAGTGGTGGGGAGGGTTTTGGGGGGAAGAATTTGGAGGGAAAAGAAGGGAAGGACGTTTGGAGGGAAAGAGGGGTGTGAAAGGAGGGAAATTAGGGGAAAGGCTAATGGATCTCGAGAATAGGCAAAACTGTAGAATTCGAACCGATCCAGTTCAGGGGCAAAACGATCCGGTTATGGGATTTTTATTTTTTCGATTTATCAGAACCGAACTGATTCGACTAAGGGGATTCAAATTGATTCGCCTCAGGCAGAACTCTCTCCTCTCAGGAAAAAATCTCGCACCCTCGAATTTCTGGACACTCTCTTATTATTTTCCCACTTTGATTTCTTGATGCCCTCACGAAGCACATGTTGGTGCGCGTGATCCTAACCCTCACCTCTCGTAACCTACCTATGAACTCTAACTATTCGACCTAAGCATAGCTACTATACACAAGAATTTACCCCATACGCGTCGGGGGTGCGATGACCTCTCCATTCAAGCTCACTCTACCCTGTAAACGGGGTCCGATAACTAGAAGGTGTCGATCTCTTCTACGCACGCCTCACCATTGACTTTGAACACGTTCCCCCTTTTGGATCTTCCAACTCTACTGCTCCATAGGGGAATACGCTTGTCACAACGAATGGACTAGTCCATCGAGACCGCAATTTACCCTGAAATAGATGAAGCCGGGAGTTATAGAGGAGTACCTTTTATCCCAGTTGAAACTCTTTTCGTCGAACAATCTTATCATGTGCTAGTTTCATCCGGGCTTTTGAGATTTTGGCATTCTCATACGCATCATTATGTATCTCCTCTAACTCATTTAATTGAAGCTTGCGAGCTTCACCGGCTTTGTCCATATCGTAATTTAATCTCTTGATTGACCAATACACTTTGTGCTCCAACTCAACGGGAAGATGGAAAGGTTTTCCATACACAAAGAGGAATGGGTACATTTCGAGTGGGATCTTATATGCGGTATGGTAGGCCCATAGAAAATTGTTCAATCGAAGGGACCAATCTTTCTAGTCGGGATTAACGATCTTCTCTAGTATGTGCTTGATTTCACGATTTTCCAATTCGACCTGTCCATTCATTTGTGGGTGATATCTTGTTCCCACCTTGTGAATGACACCATACTTTTTCATGAGTTTTTCAAACGACTTGTTGCAAAAGTGTGTGCCGTTATCACTAATTACTGCTTTAGGTGCACCGAAGTGAGAAAGTATGTGTTTGTGCAGGAACTTTATCACCACTTTATTGTCATTAGTCTTGGTAGCTATAGATTCCACCCATTTAGAAACATAGTCTACCGCGACTAGGATGTATAAGTATCCAAATGACGGGGGAAAAGGGCCCATGAAGTCAATACCCCAGCAGTCGAAAACCTCAATGATGAGAATCGGGGTTAATGGCATCATGTTGTGTCGGGTAATCGCCTCCATCTGTTGACACTTGTCAGAAGATTTGCAATAATTGTTAACATCCCATGCTTCCGAATGCTTTCGAATTGGAGAATTTGCAATAATTGAAATATTGTGGGCCAGTAAAAACCACATTGGAGAATTTTAGCGGCTGTCTTTTTTACGAAAAAGTGGCCTCCACATGCTTCCGAATGACAGAATTGGATGACTTTTGGGATTTCATCATTCGGTACGCATCGTCGAATGATTTGATCGACATAATATTTAAAAAGGAATGGATCATCATAGAAAAACATGCGTGACCAAGTGATTAACCTCTTCTTATCTTGCGGTGTCCAATAGGGAGGGACTGCTCCCCTGACAAGATAGTTCACTATATCCGCAAACTAGGGCAAAGAAGAGGTGGAAAATAGTTGCTCATTCGGAAAATACTTGTCTATAGGTGTAGGATCACTAGGTACGTCAAACGAAAGCCATGATAAGTGATCTGTAATGATGTTTTCTACTCCTTTTTATCGTTAATGGAGATATTAAACTCTTGTAGGAGTTGGATACACCTTATGAGGCACGAATTTGCATCCTTCTTCACAAGTAGATATTTTTAAGTAACGTGGTCGGTGAAACAAGTGATGGGGGAACCGATAAGATAGGACCGAAATTTGTCGAGAGCGAATACTAACGCTAGCAACTCCTTCTCCGTAGTGGAGTAATTGAGTTGTGGTCCGATAAGGGTCCAGGTAGCGTAGTAGATAACATGAGCCTTATTGTCTTTTCTTTGGCACAAAACATCCCCTATCGCATAATCGCTAGCATAACACATAAGCTCGAATGACAAGGACCAATCCGGAGCTTGCATAATGGGGGTGGACACAAGCATGTTTTTCAGTTTTTCAAAAGCGCTTTGGCATACTTTTGTCCACTTGAATGGGGTGTCCTTCATAAAAATATTGCTTAAGGGTCTAGCGATGGCGCTAAAGTCCTTAATGAACCTTCTTTACAACCCCACATGTCCCAAGAAGGAGCGCACATCTTTCAGTGATTTAGGTGGGGATAGGTCAACTATGACATCTATTTTTGCTCGATCAACCTCGATCCCTTTGGATGACACGATGTGGACAAGAACTATACCCTCGGTTACCATCAAATGACATTTTTCCCAATTCGACACTAAGTTCTTTTCCACACATCGGGCTAGTACTTTCTCAAGATTGGCTAAACGTAGGTCAAAGGAGGTGCCAAAAACACTAAAGTCAATCATAAACACCTCTAGCCCTCCCTCAACCATGTCACTGAATAAGCTCAACATGCACCTTTGAAAGGTCGCGTGTGCATTACATAAGCCAAATGGCATACGTTTGTAGGCAAACTTCCAAAAGGGCAAGTGAATGTTGTTTTCTGTTGATTAAGTACATCTATCTCAATTTAATTATATCCGAAATAATGATCTAGGAAGCAATAATAAGGGTGTCCTGATAAATGGTCTTTCCTAGTTCCCGCATTGAGTTTTCGATAATCAATGCAAATGCACCATCCAGTGGTGGTACGTTGGGGAATTAGCTCTCCCTTGGCATTTTCAGTCACAGTCATGCCCGCCTTATTCTGGACGACTTGAATAGGTCTCATCCACTTGCTATTCGAGATTGGGTATATAATCCCGGCATCCAACGGCTTTATAATTTCAGCTCTCACTACATCTTTCATCGTGGGGTTTAGTCGTCTTTTCATTTATCTCGAGGGCTTAACATCCTCTTCGAGGTGAATATTATGGGTGCAAATTAGGGGGCTTATCCCCTTTAGATCAGCTATACACCAACCAAAGGCATCTTGGTGCTTCCTCAAAATCTTTAATAATTTACCCTCCTACTCTTCCTTTAAACTAGAGGAGACAATAACAAGAAATGTCTCACTTTCACCTAGGAAAGCATATTCAACATAGGAGGGTAGTTTCTTAAACTAGAGAGTCAGGAATGTGTCGCTAGAGGTCACCATGCATGCTTCCCTTGGCGGTAACTCTTCGAATCGAGAAACACAATTAACATCTCTCGCGTCTTGGTCCGACGCTCTCTCAGCGAGTAAGCCTCTCAACTCCTCTATCTCCCTCTCAAACTCGGTGTAGGCTCCCTCACTCTCATGATTAGAAGATAGGTAAGATTCTAAGGCACCCCTATAGTAATTTTCCTCAAAGTGTTCTTCTACAATATCCTCAATTAAGCTCACCGCGTGAAGATTATCTTCTTCCCCTTCTTGTTGGGCTATGTTGAAGATATTTGTTTCTAAAGTCATATTCCCAAAAGTGATTTGCATCTGCCCATTTCTAGTATTGATAACTACGTTTGGTGTGGCTAGGAATGGGCTTCCAAGGATGATGGGAACATGATTTTTCGAGGAGAATGAGGGATTCGTGTCCCAAATGACAAAATCTATCGGGAAGTACAAAGTGTCCACTTGGACTATCATATCCTCAACTATACCCCTTGGTATCTTCATGGTTCGATCCACTAACTGGAGAGTGATTCTTGTGGGCTTAAGATCACCCAGATCAAGTTTCCTATAAATTGAATAGAGGAGGATATTGACACTTGCCCCCAAATCGTGTAAGGGTTTTTCAAATTTGTTCTCTCTAATGGTGCAGGAAATGATGGGGGCACCGGGATCTTTATATTTAGGTGGGAGATCATTAAGAAAGACTGAACTCACATTTTGTGCTATAAACATGTTCTTCTTTACCTTCATCCTCCTCTTGACTGTCAATAAGTCTTTTATGACTTTTGCATAGGATGGAATTTTCCTTATTTCATTGAGGAAATGTAAGTTCAACTTTACGTTCTTAAGCACTTCTAGCACTTCTTCACTTATGGTCCTGTTATGGGCAGGAACCAGTCTTTGAGGAAATGGCACAACGGAGGGTGGTTTTACAACTACCTCGGGCTCATTAGTGTTTTCCTTTTCACTCTCGTTCAATGATATCTTCGGCCTCTTTCGTGTCGGGCAAATTCTCCTTGTATTTTGAAATATCGTGCGGGGGAGGTGATAAATCAACAACTCTCCCACTACGAAGAGCGGTTACAGCTTGGTAGTGCTCCTGCTGTTATGTAGAGGTGGAACTAACACTAATTTGACCTTTGGGGGTCTTTGGCCTTGGGTAAGAAATTTTTCCTTCTCTTAGATGCTCAATGCGGATTGCATCTTAGAGATGTTTGTATTTATTTCGGCGAACAAGCGTTTGTATCAAGCATTGTGTGCACCTTGGGAATTTATGAATTGATTCATTGTATCCTCGAGGCTCCTCCGCGGTGGAGCTACATATGGGGCTGAAGGGGGTGGCGCTTGTTGGTATTGAGGAGGTGGTGGAGGTGGGACAACCTGTGAATATGGGTTCATTGCAGCTTGTGGTTGTCCATTGTTGAAACCAGGATGGTTCCTCCATGAAGGGTTGTAAGAGTTCCCATGCAGGGTATTAAAATTCCCTTTGAATCCTCCTATAGCATCCACCTACTAAGTGTGCATGGCCTTGTAGGAAGAAATCGGGCATGCCTTTTTGGAGTGGCCTGCCTCACAGATAGCACACACTTTTTCTTTCAAACCATGGCTGGATCCAGAGATATTTCTCAAACGACCATCAAACCACTATTTTATATCTCTTTGAAACTGATCGAATCGACAATCTATTATGGTATTTCTATCCAAATGGTATAGATCGGAGGCAGTTTGATTGATAGATGGTTGTCTAGGTCTAGATTGGTTGAGATCAGATGTGTCCCATGCTTAAGTAGTCTCTGCGACATACTTAAGATGGGCCTCGGCATTGTATGAGTCTAAATCCCAAAAGGGTCTTTCACACATGGTTTGCAAAAGTTGCTTCGAAGCTATTGTCAACACATTATGGAAGAAATATATCACTAGGTGTTTGTTAAAACCATGATGGCGGCATGTGCTTACTAACTCTTGGAACCGTTCCCAACATCTGTTGAAAGACTCATTATCGTGTTGTTCGAAATCTTGGATTTGAGTCTTGGCCGAGTTGGTCTTGTGCTGTGGATAGAATTTTGAGAAAAACTTAGACTTCATATCTCTCTAGGAAGTAACGGAGTTCGGAGGTAGAGACCATAACCAGGTCTTGGATTTATCCTTTAAGGAAAAAGGAAACAGCTTTAGGCGAATGATATATTGAGAGCAATATTGATCACTAAATGTATCACACGTCTCTTCGAACTCACACATATGCAGGTATGGTTTCTTTGAATCGATGCCATGAAACGTATGGAGAATCTGTATCATCCCATTATGAAAGTGAAACTGATCGGCATTATATGGAAGTAAAATGCAACCAGGGGTGACAGTCCGCTTAGGAAAGAGTAAGTCTTTCATGGGACGATCGGGAATATCTCCCTCTCCAGTAGCGAAACTAGCCGCGTCAGACATCGTACTCATGCTCTCTTCAAAAGACACTGTACTCACTCGGTGTCCTAGATGTGTTACTCGAAGTGTGACTCAGGGTGTAACTACTGATAGAGTGCTCGGGAATAGGAATTGGAAATCAGAATTATGGGACACGAGGTGTGTGGGCGCTTTCAGAGTTATACTTAACTATAGGGTTTTCATGGATTTTGATTTGGGTATTGTGAGGGGTCTGAGTATGTTTGG
Organism: Sambucus nigra; assembly: GCA_949130495.1. Lineage (NCBI taxonomy): Eukaryota > Viridiplantae > Streptophyta > Magnoliopsida > Dipsacales > Adoxaceae > Sambucus > Sambucus nigra. Next base: position 260,177,693 of record OX422208.1, on the reverse strand, counting down.
GATTTTGCATTAAAGGATTTTGAGATATGATGAATTTTTTTTTTGATTTTCTTGGTCAAAGTTTTAGATTGACTTGATCTAACCAAAGTCTACCTAAATCTCCCGTAACGACGCCAAAAACTTGACGCGACCACAAATGTGTCTAGTGTGCGTGCTATTTAGGCTCAAGTGAAAGCCTGTCGCTCAAGTAATAATGCGATAAGTCGGGTATTGATCCTCAAGGAAATAGGATGAACGGAGTCGTAACGACGTTGGAAAGATAAAGGAAACCTAACTTTGACATCTAAAAGGAACTAAAAGGTGATTTAGATTGCGAAACAACTACAACTAGATGCAAATATGAAAATGAGGAACTAACGAAATTATGAATAAATGGTGCACAATTACTCTACTGAATAAATTAGAACGAATTGACTAAATCTTTAAATATGAAAGGAGAAAGATAGGTCGGGTTACAATCCCGCACACCCTAGTAATTCCTTTCGTAGGATACTAGATTCAGAATTAAAGCTTTAAATGAATCTGATTTCTAATGCTCCTAAGTATTACATATATGAGGTATCGTAGCCCGCACAGTATGTAAGCAAAGGATGAATTAAAATATGATCTTTATTTCTCCCAAGTATTACATATATGAGGGATCGTATCTCACAAAGTATGTAAGTAAGGTACGAATTAAAGAAGTATCGTATTAACTACGATACAATTCATTTAGGGTTTTAATTCGAACTTCTATTTCCACTATTATGAATTACATAGGGTGGGGTTCATGCACCCCAACGCTTGAAAACCTAGTCGGACATATTAAAACTAGAAGAAAACATGGTTTGAATGAAAGAAAACATTTTTACAAACGAATGAAAGTGAAGAAGAGTGAAATTCCTTACTAAGGAATTAACTACCACAATAATGAAAGCAAGAATTGGAATTAAATTACTTGAATAGCAAAACTGGAATCAAAACTAGGGTTTCTTGTTGTTCTTCTTCTCTAAACTAATTACAGTCCTTCTCTAACGAATTTGAAGTCTCCTTAATGTCTGGGAGGTGTTTTAAATTTATACTCTACGATTTCTAAGAGTTTCAATCATACAAGAATCTTTTTTTTTAAGTGGATAAGTCCAGATTTTCGATACCCGAACCAATCGTGTTAAGGTGATTCGGTTCGGTTCCATCCTTGATAGAAGTTTTTCCTTGAATAGGTTCGGTTCGTTTTTCCTTCTATTCGGTTCGATTCCATCTTTTCGTGCTTTACATGAAGTTCTTTTAGTATAGGTTCGGTTAGTTTTTCTTCCTCTTCGATTTGGTTCCATCTCTTAGTGATTCACGGGAAGTTTCCCAGGATAGGATCGGTTCGTTTTCCAACCTATTCCGCTCGGTTCCATCTTTTCAGGAACTTTTCCTCCTTGTATTTTTTAAGATTTGTAAGTTTTGGTCTGGAACACGGATTAGGATGTCGATCCTTCCTAAGCACTTGTAGGCGCGAGGTCTTCAACTTTCATTTTGATTTTCTCCTTCCTTGTGTGCATTAATACCTACAAAATAGATAGGAAATACACGAAACTCGGCGTGCTAATTAGAAAATGTCAATAACAGTGGTATGGGATAAATCCACTAAAATTACACTTTGCGGAGCGATAAAAGCCTCAAAATTAAGGGGATAAATGGAAAGAATTTATGCCTAATCAAGTAAGATATAAACCTATATGATATAATGGTTCGAGACAAAGTTTGTAGATCGATCAACATAAGTACAACACAACTCTCTCGAATGGGTAGTGGAAGCCAAAATGTTGGGAACTTCATAATAGAGTGAATCACCTGACCAAGGTATGTTCTATGGTGAGGGGTTTGATAGATCACCATATGAAGAAGGGAGACATTGAATTACCACAAGGTAATGTAAAAGATAATCCTCTACCGGAACATGGGGCCCATATGGCCAGTGATTTTGATGAAGAGGCTGAGCAACTATTGAGGGAGTAGTGGCTCCTCAAGGACTTTGAGAAATCTTTGGAGGAATGCATCTTCGAGCTGGATCAATTGCAATTGAAGGATAAGTCAGATGGAGAAGATGAACAAGAAGATAAAGATGACCCCATCGAGAGTCTAAGAATACAAATAGGGGATTGTTCTCTAGAGACAGTAGGTGAAGTGATAGTGTATAATGAGGTTGCATACCAAGACGTAGAGGAGGTTTATGAACTCGAAGAAGAACAAACAGACCCTCGGGTTGAATGCACAACATTTGTACATTCGTAGAAGTTCAGTTGGTTCTTCAACCAGGTTGGGCTACTCGAGCAATCACGACTGGATGTCACTCGAGCTGTCCTGTAAATCATTAAGAGGAACCTGGTGCAACACCTGAAGTGGAAGGGGCCCAGGGCCAAGCTTGTGAGAAGGTATCTTTCTGAAGTCACATAAAGTGGCCATCGAATTTTTTTATGCTAGTGGCTTTTATGAAATAAGAATAGTACCTCATTCGTTGGAAATCTCGGGGTACGACAATCACTCATCTAAATTTATGGGATACGTTAGCATGGGCATTATAATGGGGAACATTACTTACCACATTAAGTTACACATAATGGATTGCGAGCCATAGTATCATATGCTAGTAGGAAAGGTGTGGATTCACAATCATGGGTAGGTTCCCACCACATACCACCAATGTGCCAAGGCAAACATAAAGGTCAAATAGGTGGTGATTCAAGGATCTAAGAAGACCTTCTCAAAGGAAGAAGTGCACTTGGTGGACGCTGCCTTTTACACCAAGTTGTCCGAAGAGGCTACGGTGGTAACAAAGTATACTGGAAGAATAAGGATTCCATGCAATAGAGAGAGGCTGCATATACCCGCTCGACCAATGGTGACTTATGAAGAAGAACGTGATTAGGAGAAAGCATGGCCCCCCAGTTTGTTGAGGCAGCTGCGCGACCGAATGACACCACGCATTGATCCAATCGAACACCAGATCCAAACCCAGATCATTCTCACCAAGAACTCTATGAGCGTGTTGGAAGAAAATTGTAGTAATAGGCCTTATAAGGAAGAAAATTCCCATGAGTGGAAACGATTTTTTTTCCCAATGGTAGAATTATCTATAAGTTATGAAGGTGTGAGCGGGCAACTGAAGCCCTAGACTATGAGGCTAACCCGGTTTATAAATGCTTCTTAGTAGACAACCAAGAGTAATGCTTGGTGATTGAAAAATTTAATGTCTAAGAGTTTGTAGAAGAGGTAGAAGAGGATCCTGAGTGCATGAATGATAGACCCTGACAGTAAATTTAAGAGTTGGAAAAGATAGACTTGGCTAAGGAAGGTGATGACCCCAGCCCTATCTTTATCTCAAAGGAACTGAAAGGGGCACCTCGAGAAGATTTGGTCAAGATGCTCAAAGAATTCAAAGACATCTTCGCGTGGAGATAAATTGAAATGCCTGGGTTTGACAAATAGGTGAACTTCCATAAGTTGAACGTTTTACTGTTTTCCATCCCAGTGAAGCAGGCCACTCGAATGTACAAGGCAGAGCTCGATCTGAAGATCAAAGAAGAAGTTCAAAGGTTTCTTACAACTAGCTTAACTCTCCCAATCTAACACCCGATTTGGCTACCTAGCCTTGTGCTTGTGGGAAAGAAAGACAAGAGCTAGATCTAAATCTACGTCGATTTTAGGGACTTGAATCAAACGTGCCGAAAAGATGAGTTCCCGTTGCCTTCAATTGATAGCCTGATCGATGCAACTATGGGACACGAGATGTATAACTTCATGGAAGTTTATGTGCGATATAACCAGATCAAGATGGACCCACCTGATGCTAAGAATATTTCTTTTTGAATGCCTTTGGGCAACTTCATGTACACAGTTATGCCTTTTCGTATAAAGAACGCAAGATCCACCTACCAGAGGAACATGATGGCCCTTTTCCATGACATCTTTCACAATATCATTGAATTTTATGTCGATGACCTGGTGATCAAGTATAAAAATGAGACTTATCACTCCGATGATTTGAGGAAGGTGTTCACCCGATGCAGAAAGTATAAGTTAAAAATGAACTCTCTCAAATGTGCATTTAGGGTGATGAGTGGGGTGTTCCTCGAGTTTGTGGTGAATAGACAAGGTGTTCAGATGGACTTGAATAAGCAGTAGGCTATTCTTGAAATGCCAAGGCCAAAATCAGCAAGGGAGTTGAAGATCTTCATAGGGAAAGTTTCCTACCTGATGAGGTTTGTACCAGGGTTAGTCGACGTGACACATCCACTGATGGAGTTGTTGACAAAAGGCTCCAAGTTTTCATGGGACCAGATGCACCAGGATGCCATGGCCAAGATGAAAACACTCCTCACATCCCCTCACACGATGATTCCCCCAATAGGAAGGTATCCCTTTCCATCTATATCGCACATCCACTAAAAGATCTATTAGGGTGATATTGGCCCAAGAGATGGACGGTATAGAAAAACCTATTTATTACTTAAGTGTGATGATACATGGGCCAGAGGCTAGATACCCTAGCATCGAGAGGCACTGTTTAGCTATTGTATTTGTAGCACAAAAACTTTGGCATTACCTACTGTCATTCACTGTCTACATTGTAACTAGGTGTGATCCTATAATGTTTTTTTCTTTCTAGACCTATATGTAATACCCCGTAATTTTAATGATTTTAAAATGGAATTAATTAGGATTAATTGTGGGATAACTAATTAATCCGGATTTAAATATTACTTGGGGATAAAGTAATATGTGATTTATGTGAATATTACTTAGTGATTAAAAGTAATATATTATTATGACTTTACATATGATTATGATTTAATAAAATTGTCACAAGTGATTAATACGACAATTATGGGAATTAAGTCGGGACGCGCGTGTGAGTCGTGTCGGGACTAAATTTAAATGCAATAATAGTAAAATAATTGAATGTCATCCAAATGGTCATTTTGACTGTGCCAAAGTGTCCGAGAGGGTTTAAATAGTCAATGGAACTGAATAGATACATGGGGGTATTTTGGTCATTTTACAAAGGAGGTGAATAGTAAACCCAAAAATAGAGGATTATTTATAAATCTAAAAGGTGGTAGGATTCATATTTCATTCATCAAACTTAGAGAGACAGACATAGGGGGAGAGTAAGAGATTTCTCTAGAAAGCCAAGAGGCCAAAGGTCATCCAACACCACCACCGCCACTGCAAGTTGATCGAAAAAGGAGAGGACCACCAGTAGACTATCATCCCCAATGGTTCAAACCTACAATCTAAAGGCAAGTGATTCAACCTTTGTAAACTTAGCATGTATAGTGTCCATGTTAGGATAGGTGTAGAATTCTAAATAGTTGCATAGTTTAAAGATAAACTATGGTGATTTTAATTAATTCCTGGAAATGAGAAATATGTAGGATTAATCTATTTTTGAATATTTAATTTAATCCAAGAAATTTTGAATCATTTGGTGAACAAAATCTGAGATTTATAAGTTATTGTAGGAGAAATGATAAAATATGAGATTTCTGAATTTTAAGGGAAAACGTCATGATTAATTCATACTTCTTGATGGATATATGTTGTTTAATGATTAGAGATCATTTATATATCTTTTTTATATCATTTGGAATAAACTATAAGGAGTTTGGTATCATATAATAGAATATTTGATTTAACCTTTGCAAACTTAGCGTGTATAATGTCCATGTTCGAATAGTTGTAGAATTCTGAATAGTTGCATGATTCAAAGATAAACTTTGGTGATTTTAATTGATTCCCTCAAATGGGAAATATGTTGGATTAATCTATTTTTGAATATTTATTTTAATCCATGAAATTTGGAATTATTTGGTGAAGAAAATCTGAGATTTATAAGTTGTTCTTGGAGAAATGATAAAATATGAGATTTCTGAATTTTAAGGGAAAACATCATGATTAATTCATACTTCTTGATGGATTTATGTTGTTTAATTATTAGATCTCACTTATATATATCTTGTTATATCATTTGTAATAAACTATAAGGAGTTTGAGATCATAAAATATAAGATTTGAGGATGACAAATGATTAAACCTGTAACTGTTAAGAAAATATGGGTCAATACCTGATCGATCGATCGATCGATCGACCAAATTCGTCGATCGATCGACTCCCCTGGAAAATGTGATTTGTTTCCCTTTTTAATATTTGGTTAAATTCTAATTTTTAAATATGCTTAATGTTAATTAAATTGAGCATAATGGGACTTACGGAAGGTCAGTAGGGTGGTGATTAAAGCCCATAAAATATTTATGTGTGGGATTAAATAATGGGTTGAAATCGAATTAGATAGGATAATATTAATTCGTGAAAATTCGAGAATTGCGATGACATGGACCAGTAAGGTGTAGAGGTTTACCTACTAAATTTATAGGAGAAGAAATTGATAACCTTTGAGTGTGGGGAAAGCTTTGGAATATCTGTAAAAAGTAAAGTCATAATTTACAAATATGTAGGATATTAGAGAGAAAAATATACTACGTATGGAATTGTCATATGGTTGTGCGAATACCTTATTGATATTATATAGGTAGGGTGAATACCTATATTATAATTTTTATTGTGTATGACATACCTGCACTACTTGCTATCGGGTGGAGGTTTCATGTTATGGTCGGTCTTATCCTGATCAGCCCATTTGGAGGAATTTTAGATTCATACCTTGAGCATAGGACCTTGGACACGTTCTATCGGTGAAAATGATAGTTTCGACGGTTGAATGGGAACGTAGGTATGTCCTTGACCCATTCGGTTGGGGAGTATGCTCGTCTCCAAATATGTGTGTTATGTTATTTATGGTTCGGGAGAGACGTTGAGCCAATAGTCCTTTTTACAGTGAGAAATGTAACTGGACATGATAGCAGAGTATGCATGCACCACAACTATGTATGGGAGGTGCCGTATTAGTATATGTAATAGTGTGATGAATATATATATATATATATATATATACTATGATGTGATCCACTGTGTAAATTAGTGGATATAACTGAATTATAAAATTTGAATTAAATTAAGTAAGTAATTACTTAATCCTTAAAGGCCTAGTTCATCTTAAAGAGAAATAAACATGTTTAATTAGTATACGTATTGTGTGGGAAATACGAGAAAATCATAAAGGATAAAATAATAATTGAGAACCTCATTTAGGGAGATAATAAGGTACGTTACGCGTGCACACTAGATGAGAGGTAAGATTCTCAAGTGAGAGCCGAGAACTAACATGTACATAATACCTGCTTAATTTCATTTGTTAAGCACTTGCTATTTTTATAAATCTTTTACAATCGGGCTCTCACCCATTTACTTACATATTATCTTCTCTTATATATATATTACACTAGGTGTGTAGCATCAGGGACGCATGACTTAGAGGATGGATAGTTTGACGTTTTTTCTAGAGATGCAGCCTTGGATTAGACACTTTCATTTCATTAATTCCTATTTCTGTAGTACCTGTCTCATTTAGGTCATGTTACTCAGGATTCTTGTAGTTCCATTTCTATTTCGGATATTGTATTGGTTTTATGTCGGTATTATTATTATCATTTGATTTTGGATGGTGATATTGAGATATTTAAATGGAGAGTTTATTCCAGTTACATTTATTCTTGTTGACTTTTAATTCATTTGTGATTTGATGGTACTTATTTTATTACGTATGGTGGAATAGATTTAATTAAATTAAAATTAGAAAAGTTTCGACACTTAGATTAATTAATTATTATGTGAATTAAAAAGAAATTATTTTTCTTCAGTGATGCTAAGAATGAACCAACTGGATATTCTGATTTAATTTTAATAAAGGACTAATCACCCGATATTTAATTAGGCGGGCTGTCACACTATACTAATATGCAGGGCGGCCTGATGGTTCTTAATCCTTCGAGAGTACGATCTTAAATGCATAGTTCCTTGGGATATCAAGAGCTAAGCTTATGAAAAACTATTAGCAATTTTTCCCTCTGGAACATTCGAACCACCTGTAGAGGAACTTCAGGGTGATGATCTTCAAGCCAATTTTGTAGAAGCCAACTTCGACGAATGGATCATGGAATTTGATGGCTCTTCTGTTGAAAACAAAGGGGGAGCAGACGTTATTTTTAGATAGAACGAGGAAGAAATTTGACTATCTTTTAAGTTGGATTTCAAGTGTTCCAACAATGAAGATGAATATGAAGCGATGGTACTAGGACTACTCGAGGCTCTTGAGAGGGGCATCCAGGTTCTCACGATAAAATGGGAATCCAACTTGGTGGTTAAATAGGTAACAGATGAGTTTGCTTTGAAGCACATGAGCTTAGCACCTTATCGTACAATTATACAATGGTTGCTTGTGCAATTCGAGGTGGTAAAAATCAAAATGCACCCTCAAACAATGAATCTGAAGAATCCTATATCTTTGACTCACTTGAGTCTACATTATATAGGAGCTTTTCTAGTTTGAAAATAGTGACAAAGTTGAGTCATATCCTAGTCCACCAAGAATCCTCAGACACAAAAAATTAATTCCTGTAATAGTCTCAAAGGTAGAATACCAACACTGCACATAGGATTGCATTCATTCATTGCATTCACTATAATTTGGGGGGGGGGGGGGGGGAGGGGGGAGGGTGTTAATTCCCATAAAAAAGATTTCTTAATAATTTTTTGGATAGGTTAAATAAATTTTAGGAATTTATAAAACACTTTTAAACATTTAAAAGTTGTCTTTAATAATGTTGTGGGTTGATTTATAATTTCTTATTCTTCCAAAAACGTTGCTTGTGTCGGATCCGAAAGAGGCAGAGACTTATGTGGTGGAAAATATATTGTTTAAAACTTCAAAACACGCGTTTGAAGGCACATCCCTGCCTTACACGTGTTGTCCAGTGAGATATTGGATTTGTGTTTGTTTACCCTCATAACCTTAATATGTAATCATATCCGTTGGATCAATTGCTATCTACGGTCTGCAAGTCTTTACCTCAATCCTTGTGATATTAAAGGGAACCAATCAAAATGCTTTTAATAGCGGTCCATCTTCATTCATAAGATTTACATCGTTAATGCTTGACTTAATCTCAACCATTGATGTTGTACAACCCTTCCAGATCCTTCCTAGCATAGTATACATTTAGACCAACTGGTGAATGTTTCCAATCTTTTGATCATTTTTTACTTCTATGGAAAAAAAAAAGAGAGAGAGAGAGAGAGAGAGAAAAGATAGAAAGATAAATAGAAAGCCTAATCAAACTCCAGCTAAATCTTTCACTAGAAAACCCTTTTGTGAGTTTGAGTGAGTTCAAAAGTGAGAAGAACTAGCCTCTCTAGTCTTTAATCTCTTGTTCAACCAAGTCACGAAGTTTAGATTTCAATTTCTTTTCAAAGAAATTTAAGATCTAAAACTATGTGATACATATCACTTAGATATTGTTAAGTTTGATTTCTTTTTTCAAGAAATCGTATTTGTTGGTTGTTTTTACTATTATATGATTGTTTTCAAAACCAGAACCAACAAAATTATTTTTGTTTTCAGTTTATGAGAAAAAACAGACTTGGATCTAGTTAAGATCTTGATTGGGGTTTTACACTTTGTTGAATATTTCACATTTTGTGAAATACCTTTGTAAATAAAATAAAGAAAGTGCTTAGGACTTTGGCTGCCTTTTATAGCAAGGTTCCCTCAAGATCTATGGATAGAATTAAAGATTCGTGGTCTGAGACTATCAAACAAACTGTGAATCAGAAATTTCTACTGCATTTTAGAACGATACTTGTAATTTGTTAGGAAAATTGTTTGTATAAGAGAGAGAGAGAGAGAGAGAGAGTGTGTGTGTGTTGCGTGCATGTGATTAGGCACTTCATCACTACACTTGTCATACTACAACACTAAAGAAATGTTAGTAGAGAGATTTTTTACTTTAGAGTCGACGTAAAGCTAAAAGGAGAAGTGATTACAAAGCTGGGAGAACAACCTCTACATCAGAACCTTCATAGGAATCAAAATAATCCAAAAGAGTTGGTAAAAATTCTGGACTTAGATTAGGTTTGGCTGCGTGTTTGGTTTGATATATAGTTTGTAATCTATTACTCTATTTTAGGGGATTTTGCTTTTGAGGTGTAGAGACCTCCGTGGATGTTTCCCCAATTGGGTGGGGGGTTTACCACGTTAAAATCTTGTGTTCTTGCATACTTACTCTTCCTGTTATCACCTTCTTGAGGCTGTGCTAATTGAGAATCTATATAAGTCTTATTTTCAAAATTGGTACACCTATACCCTAAATAACTCATTCATATAATCTTTTACACACATCTTGTGTTAGCTGTTTATTTTGATTAAAGAGTTTCTTCAAAAAACTATTCGGAGCCATTTAAACTGTTTAATCTTGAATTAAATGACTTAAGTAGTAATTTTTCAATTAGTATCAGAGATTTGGTTTTACAAATTCTTTTAGATCTTGAGTTTCTGAAATTGTTTTCTTAAAACAAACTATGGATGAGAAATTTGAGAGATTAGGTAACTTGTCTAGGCCCCCTCTCTTTAATGGAACCAACTCCCCTTACTAGAAAGTGAGGATGGCTGCTTTCATCCAAGGGACATTGGGAGATGATGTCTGGGATGCTATTGAAAATGGATACACTTTTCCTACTAAACCAACCACTAAAGTAATTACTGTGAGGATTAGGAAGCTGCTAAGAGAACTCACCAAAGAAGAAAAACAGACCTCCCTTAACAATAATAAAGGCAAAAATGTCATATTCATATCTATTAATGAACATGAATTCAAGAGGAAATTGTCTCTAAAATTATAAGGTCACTTCCATAAAAATTTGACAATAAGCGCTATGCAATTGAGGAGATGGATGATCAAAACCTTAACCCTGAACTCCTCAGTAGCAAGCTGAGAACTGTGGAAATGGAATTAGAGTTTAAGAAGTAATTAATACAGATCCATAAGAAATAGTCTACCTATTATCTATTTTTTAGCTCTAAGTTGACTAAACCTGAATGTCATTTACCTTAAATTGACTTAGATTCTGATGAGGACTGTAATTTAGAGAATTTGGATAATCAGATTGCCTTAATATCTAAACATTTCAAGAAAATTGTGAAATTTAGAAATAAAATTGCAAATAGACAAGGAAAACCTACCTATTCAAACCACTCTAATAATAGACCTCATGAGAAAAGACTTGGCAAACCCAATGAAGACCTTAAGAACACTGAATGCTACAGATATGGGAAGTTAGAACACATAGCTAGTGACTGTAGAGTCAATTTGAATAAAGATAAAAATACTTAGGCTAATTTGTGAAAGACTTGGGATGACTCAAGTGAATCAGAATCCGATAAACCTGAGTCATTCAATACTTATGACCCTTGTATGTCTTACTTTGCCAAAATCATATACACTGATAACAAGGAATCTGAGCATGCTATGTTAAATGATGTTATCCCTACTAATTTGTCTTCCTTATTACTTGAGAATGCTGATAATTCATCAAACGATGTATGTGTGAGTCAAAGGGAACGATTTATTATTGATGCTAATGGGTGTGTGAGTCCAAAAAATGAATCACTACAGGACACTACACACTGCACGCTTAGTGAATCCGACAATGAAGACCTCCTAGACATTCACAAACTGTACTAAAAAACTCTCAAGAAAAGCACTAAACTTGAAAAATTCGTTAAAGACCTTACACAGAAGATAGAATCCCTAAGCTATATGATCAAATAGAATACTGAAGAGTACACTTCTCAATGTCTAATTCATGAGAATGAGACTACAACTTTTGAACAAAAACTGAAAGAGTTGTCTGACTCTAATGAAATTCTGGAAAAGAAATACAAAAGGATGTTGTTAGAATTGGAACAAGCAAAAGAAAATACATCAACAGTCTTCAAAAAGTTTGCTAAATTTGAAAATAGCTCAAAATGTTTTAAAGAGCGTGTTGCTAAAAGTAAGACCAATGCTAATGACAGAACTGGGTTATGTTTTTGCCCCAATAATTCCAAGAAAACTAAAACTTTTGAACCTATTAAGTTTTTGTCTGGCGGCAAAAGACCGATTAAAACTTGTCCATATTTTTTAGCCTTGAAAAATGATTTTGACTCACATAAATAAAAGTTAGACAATTGTGAATCAAGCAACTCTAAGCATAATGTTGAACATAAGGCTAAATATGTCTGCCCTCCCATTAGAAAAAAGTGATTCGGCATTTCATCATGTACCTTCTAGGAATAAGGCTAGAGTTCAAAACTTAGACAAACCTTTGATTAACAATGTTCCTAAGGTTAAGCCTTTTACGAGACATCTTTACTGCTCTTATTTTGATGTATTGGGAAATTACCTTGATCGTTGCTATTCCAAACTTCTATATGAACCAATCTATCATTCACCTGTTTACCATAACTTCAACTATTCTAGGAAAAGCCTAAACAATTATGACCTACCTAGATAGCCAGTCAAGAATTCTAACTATCGAAATAGGAAGAGAAGAACAAATACTAATAGATCATCAAAAAGAAGGAATCCTAGATTCTTTTCTAAACCAAATGCTCAAACTTTTTATAATCATCAAAAACCTATGCAAAAATCTTTTAGAAAAAAGGCTGAAGCTCGCATGTTTTATCAAATACGAGCTAATAAGTGCCAATTGAAACCTAGAGCTATTTGGCTTAGAAAATATGATCTATTACCCCAGATGAAATGCAATATTGTGATCAGAACCTTTATAGTTGAACACACAACGTCTGGATGGTATTTAGACTCTAGATGTTCTAAACATATGACCGGGGATGGTACCAAACTTTCAAATAAAACTAATTGCTCTGGAGGTAAAGTCTTGTTTGAAGATGGTGTATCAGCCCAGATCATTGGTAAAGGAACACTCCATGAAGAAGGATTACCTATTCTTGAGGATGTTATTTTGGTAAAAGGTCTTAAAGTTAATTTACTAAATATATCGCAATTTTGTGACTCCAACCACATTGTCACCTTTTCAAAAAACAATTGCAAAATTTTAAATGAAAAAGTTGATTGCATTATTACAGGACTTCGTACTCCAGGTAACTGTTATACAGTTTATCCAAGTATAGAGGTTTGTAACATTACCAGAATGGATGACAATAAGATATGAGATAATTGGTTGGGTCACATTAATTATGACAACCTTGGTAAATTGTGTTCCCAAGAGATAGTTAGAGGTCTTCCTACGATCAAACCTATTTCAAACATCATATGTGGTCCTTGTCAAGAAGGAGAGATTGTTAAGGATCCCCATAAGATTGTTAAAGAAGTTATATCCACTAAACCTCTGAAACTCATCCATATGGACCTAATGGGTCCTTCTCGTATTGTTAGTCTTTGTGGAAATAGTTATATTCTAGTTATGGTTGATGAGTTCACTCGATTTTCCTGAGTTGCTTTCTTAAAATAAAAATCAGAAATATTTTGTATGTTTTTGAAAATTTTAGTTCGTATTGAAAATAAAAAGGACTCCCAAGTAGATGGAATTCATAGCGATAGAGGAGGTGAATTTATAAATTCAGGTGTCATCAAATGCTGCGACTATAATGGTTACAAACATAAATTTAGTGCCCCTAAGACACCTCAACGAAATGGAATTGCTGACCGTAAAAATCGTACCCTTCAAGAAATGGTCTGTGTGATGATTCATGTGAAGAACTTACCTAAATATTTCTGGGTAGAATCCGTTCGTACAGCTTATCACGTAATAAATCGAGTATACCTAAGGAAAACACCAAACAAACATCCTATGAACTTTGGAATGGGAAGAAACCTAACCTAAAATACTTTAGAACTTTTAGCAGTACTTGTTATGTATTCAAGGATAGAGAACATATGTCTAAATTTGAAACTAGATGAGATAAACCTATTTTCATAGGGTATTCTCCAAATAGTAGAGCCTACCGTGTCTACAATCTTTGTACCAAAACCTTAATGGAATCCATTAATGTGGTTGTAAGTGACACTAATGTAAAGAATAAGAACAAAGGACCAACTATAGTGAATGAATCTGAAAACGCTTTAACTTATGATTCTCCAGAGATAGATGATTCTTTACCAACTAAGACCCCTGAAGTGCCTAACTGGGTTTCCAAAGATCATCCTTTAGATAGTGTAGTTGGTAACCCTACTGAGACAGTTCGTACAAGATCCCAACTATGTACTCTTGCTCGTTATGCATTCTTTGTTTCTCTTATAAAACCAAAGAATGTTAATGAAGAACTGAATGACCCATTGTGGATAAGTGTTATGCAGGAGGAACTTATTTAATTTGTCATTCATGATGTATGGTATCTTATACCCCGGCTAGAAAATAAAAGGATTATTGGAACACGTTGGCTTTTCAAAAATAAAATAGAGGAATCTGGGATGATTATTCATAATAAATCTAGATTAGTTGCCCAGGGCTACTCTTAGATTGAAGGAATAGATTTAGAGGAAACTTTTGCACCTATCACTCACCTTGAGTTTATTCGCTTACTTTTTGCAATAGCTTTCTATTTGCATTTCACACTTTATCAAATGGATGTGAAATCTGCTTTCCTTAATGGTATCTTTACTGAAGAGACCTACGTAGAACAACCCAAAGGTTTCATTAATCCTTATCATCCAAATCACGTCTACCGGATTAAGAAAGCTCTCTATGGGTTAAAATAAGCTCCTAGAGCTTGATATGAACGTCCATTTACCTTCTTTCTAAATAACAATTTTAAACGAGGAAGGAATGATCAAACTCTTTTTGATAAACACTTTGACATAAATATTACCATAGACCAAGTATACGTATACGATATCACTTTTGCATCTACCTCCCCAACATATGTCAAAACATTTTCTGACAATAGCATGAAGAATTCCATATGTCACTTATGGGGGAGTTATAATTCTTCTTAGGTCTTCAAGTTAAGCGAAATTCAGATGGTTTATTTGTATCGCAATCCAAATACTCTTTAGAGATCATCAAAAATTTTGGTTTAAAAACTGCCAAAGATGCTAGGACTCCCATGAGTACTTTGGTTAAACTATCAAAAGATGAGAATTAGAAATCCATCAACTACACCTTATACCGTAGTATGATAGGAAGTCTTTTATATCTTATCGCCTCCCATCCTGATATTATGTATGTTATTTGTGAGTGATCCCACTATCAAAATAATCCTAAAGAGAGTCAACTTCGTTGTGTTAAAAGAATTATAAAATAGTCAAAAGGAACTCTTAATTTAGGAATTTGGTACACTAATGACACATCTAGCACGATAATTGGCTACACCGATGCTGATTGGGATGGGTGTTCCGATGATAGTAAAAGTACATCAGGAGCATGTTATTATATAGGTAATAATTTGGTTGGGTGGAATAGTAAGAAACAAAATTTCACTTCTTTATCCACAGCTGAATCTGAATATATCGCCGCAGGCAGTTATTGTGCTCAATTACTTTGGCTAAAACAAATGTTAAGAGATTATGGTATTATTGAAGAACAATTACATCACTATTGTGACAATCAAAGCGCGATTAATATTACCAAAAATCTTGTTCAACATTGCCGTACTAAACATATTAAAATTCTACATCATTTTATACGCGAGTTAGTCGAATCGAAGGAATTAGAGATTAATTACCTGCCTACTGAATTGCAATTAGTTGATTTATTCACTAAACCTTTGGGAAATATATGATTTGAATCCTTACGTAAATGAATTGGCATGGTTATGGAAAAATTATAATGTATTATTGATGTTTATGCTTTGATATTTCTCTCTCTTATTTGTGTGTAGAGCCTTTGTCAATTTAAGACAAAATGAGGGAGAAGCTTTGAGTCCACTAGGACATTATTCTATTTACTTTGACTAAAGTTCTTGATCTTGGTTATCTTATTTTCAGGATATCAGTATCTGGTGCTATCAGAATGTTGTTAGGGTATTGGCTTGTATTTAGTTGAGTAATGTAATTTTCGTTTCTAGGATATGGGGTACATAGAATTTTGTATATGAATAGGATTTTCTTATATGTTTTGTATTCCTATGAGTTCTTGATGACTCAAAGGAGATTTTGTCTCATATTTCAAAAGGGGGAGATTGAAGCACCCTATATCCTTGACTCACTTGAGTCTACATTATATAAGATCTTGTCTAGTTTGAAAATAGTGACAAAATTGAGTTATATCCTAGTCTACCAAAAAGTCTCACACACTACATATCAATTCATCTAATAGTCTCAAATGTAGAAAACCAACACTGCACCTAGGATTGCATTCATTCATTTCATTCACTATAATTTGGGGGGATGTTAATTCCCATAAAAATGATTTTTTTAATAATTTTTGGATATGTTAAATAATTTTTAAGAATTTATAAAACATTTAAAAGTTGGCTTTAATAATGTCGTGGGTTGAATCAAAAGTGGCAGAGACTTCTGTGGTGGAAAATGAGATTGTTTAAAACTTCAAAACACGCATTTGAAGGCTCATCCCTACCTTACACGCGTTGGCCAGTGAGCGGCTAGATTTTTATTTGTTTACTCTCACAAACTTAAGAAGTAATAATGTCCATTGGATCAATTGTTATCTATGGTCTGCATGTCTTTACCTCAATCCTTGTGATATCAAAGATAACCAATCAAAATTCTTTTAATAACGATCCATCTTCAACTGTAAGATATACATCGTTAATGCTAGACTTAATCTTAACAATTGATCTTATACAACCCTTCCAGATCCTTCCTAACATAGTATAAATAGAGACCAACTGGTGAACGTTTCCAATCTTTTGATCATTTTTTACTTCTAAGAGTAAATAAGAGGGGAGAGAGAGAATATAAAGAGAGAAATAGAAACCCTAATCAAACTCTGGCCAGATCTTTCACTTGAAAACCCTTCTGTGAGTTTGAATGAGTTCGAAAGTGAGAAAAACCAGTATATCTAGTCTTTAATCTCTTGTCCAACCAAGTCACGAAGTTTAGATTTCAATTTTTTCATAGAAATTTGAGATCTCAAACTGTGTGATACATATCACTTAGATCTTGTTAAGTTTGATTTCTTTTTTCAAGAAATCGTATTTCTTGGTTATTTTTTACTCTTATATGATTGTTTTCAAAACCAGAACCAATAAACCTATTTATGTTTTCAGTTTATGAGAAAAATCAGACTTAGATCTAGTTAAGATCTTGATTGGGTTTTTACACTTCCGTGAATATTTCACATTTTGTGAAATAACTTTGTAAATAAAATAAAGAAGTGTGTAGGACCATGGATCCCTTTTATAGCAAGATTCCCTCAAGATCTATGGATAGAAATAAATATCTGTGGTCTGAGACTATCACACAAACTGTGAATAAGAAATTTTTACTGCATTTTCTCACGATACTTATAATTTGTTAGGAAAATTGTTTGTATAAGTGTGTGTGTGTTGCATGCATGTGATTAGGCACTTCACCACTACACATGTCACACTATAACACTAAAGAAGTTTTGGTATAGAGATTCTTGACTTTAGAGTCGACGTAAAGCTAAAAGGGGAAGCGGTTACAAAGTTGGGAGAATGACCTCAACATCATAACCTTCAGAGGAGTCAGAATAGTCTAATGGAGTGGTAGACATTTTGGACTTAGATTAGGTCTGGTTGTGTGTTTGGTTTGTTATATAGTGTGTAATTTGTTACTCTATTTTAGTGGATTTTGCTTTTGAGGTGTAGAAACCTCCGTGAATGTTTTCTTGATTGGGTGGGGTTTTACTGTGTTAAAATCATGTGTTCTTGCATACTTAGTCTTCCTCTCATCACTTTCTTGAGATTGTGCTGATTTAGAATCTACATAAGGCTTGTTTTTCAAAACTGGTACACCTATACATTAAATAACTCGTTCATATAATCTTTTATATACATCTTGTGTTAGATGTTTGTTTTGATTAAAGAGTTTCTTCAAAAAACTGTTCGGAGCCATTTAAACTGTTTAATATTGAAATAAAAACGACTGAAGTGGTAATTTTTCTAAATTGACATGTTGATGCTTATGCCACCATTCCCAGAAGATTGATTTTTATGGAGAGTCAACATTTGTTCGAATCACCAAGAGGACAACTCCCTCTACCATACTGGAGATGTTGCCCATAGATGATCGCGATGATTGGAGGGGTAAAATAAGGAAGCAATTGGAGACAGGTGAAGACCCACTGAGCTTAGTTGACCCTTCACAGTATTTCATCGTCAGTGCAACTTATATTACAAAAATGAGAGAGGTTGGCTATCCAGATGTGTAGGCGTTGAGGAAGCCAAGAGGAGATTGATCGAAGTACACGAAGACAACTGCGAGACCACTGATGTTCCCTTGTATAAAAAGGTCCAACAAGAGGGTTACTTTTGGCCTTTGATGAGGCAAGACATTATAGTAGTACATAGGAATTGTGGGAAATATCGGTTGTTTTATCAGGCAGTGAAATGCAAATTCATCGATAAACCTCAAGACTGGAGGCAACCATACATAGTCATATTGGAAGATGAAGTAATTCTAGCAAACAAGGATGATGGTACGAAGCTAAAGAGGTGAGCACCCAGATATTATGTCAAAGAAAGGCAGTTGTACCGATGAGGCTATCATAACAGGACGTTGAGGTGGATCAGAGGGGAAGAAGTCGAAGAAGTGCTGAAGAAACCTCACGAGCTAGGACACATCGGGGGTGCCAAACTTTATGATCAACTCATATCATTGGGGTATTACTGGCCTATAATGGATAAATATTCAGTGGAGTTCCTTCGTAAATACAAGGCATGTCATCTTCATGGGAACCTTATCCACGCTCCTTCGGTGGACTTTCACTCTCTTTTTATGCCTTTCCCATTTCACAGATGGGCGTTTGATCTACTAGGGGAAATAAACCCCTCCTCGAGAAGAAAGGTTTGGATACTTGTTGCCACTGAATGCTTTACCAAGTGGGCAGAAGCCATACCACAGAAGAGAGCCACAATAGGGGGTAGTTGCTCGATTTATGAAGGAGTATATCATTTTCCATTTTGGCATCCTAAAGGTCTACCTATTAGACAACGACATTCCTTTCATGAATAATGAAGTAAGTCTGCTGATAGATAAATACTCAATCCTCCACCATAATTCAACTGCAGCATACCCAAAGTGCATTGGGCAGGCGAAAGCCACTAACAAGACTTTGGTGAACATCTTGGCCAAAAGTCTAAAGGATTTCCCATACACATGGGATGACAAGATACCTGAGGTTTTATGGTCTTATCGAACGACAAAGACCAAACCAACAACATATATCCCATTTTCCTTATTCTTTGGGGTATAAGTTATTTTTCCAGTAATTCTCGAGGTACCTTATGCTCGGTACAACTTACGAAGTTCCATGCTTCCTCATAGTCGAACATGTATAACTCGAAGCACTGAAGGAATATAGGGATAACACTGCGAGGCACTTCGAGATGTATAGGAAACAATTGTATAGATTCTATGATCAAATGGTGAGGTCAAGAAAGTTTAAGGAATTAGACCTAGTCTTGAAGGCTTGGATGAGGAACATAAGGGGATTGTCATTTCCTAAGTTTGAAGCCAACTGTGAAGGACCCTACATCATTCGAGAAGCTCACAATTCGGGCTATTGCGAGATATCTAAAGTGGAAGATGATGTCAATTTCAAACTGAACAACAAGTGGCTTAAAACTTACTATGTTTTAGCATGCTCAATTCACACCCAACACTTTAATTGATTTCGTTATGTGTTGTTAATGCTTGTATGGGACAATGTTCCCTACAAATGTTAGGTTATCTATTACACGTGGTATAAAGTCATCCTTGTTTTTAATGATTTAGACCATTTTGATCTTTACTTTTATACATAGTGTAAACTGCATCGATCTACTAACTCGGTCAATATTTAAGCAAGACAAAAAAGGAAGAGAACCAAATGCCAAGAAGTTTATTGAAATAAATAAATACTATGTTACATGCCACAAGGGTTCCAAGATAGTAAAAAAATGGGGGACACAAATAAAAGGAGAACTTACACAAAAGTTGTTGGGGGCATCCATTATAAAGTGCAGGTTTGTCGAGCTGAGAAGTCGATAGTATTGCTGATTACGTATCTATTCAAGGTTACTTTGGTCAAAGATTATATCAACCAAGTCCTTCTGTCAATGCTCCCTTCTTTGTTGAACATTATCGAGATCTTGTTCATACTTGAGTAAGTTAGCCTCCGCTCGGGCAATCGCATTACGAGGATCCTCCACCTTCTATTCAAACACAACTAATTCGGCCTACAAACTTACTATTTCCTCCTAGATAACCACCTGTAAGCATTGAGAACTCTGTAGCTAGTGATAAAGAGAAGGCACGTCAGCTTTTTCGATGTCATGCAGCAACTTCATAAACTAAGACAGCAAAAACCCATAATTGATAAGCAGATTGACCTTCCCCAATAAAACCTTAATTGTATCAGAGCTTAAAGACTCCAAAGGAGTGTTGAGGATTTCATCTAAAACGGTGGCTAGGCCAAGCAGTCTATAAGTCATCATCATATGTGTGGGTTGAACAGTGCGAGGGGTAGAAGTTGAAGGAAACCTGGCTAAAAGTTGCACAATAAATGCGCGAGGACCTTCAGCTAGGATATGGGGAAATTGAGCAAGGACTGCCTCATAACCTCTTGGAGGGTGTACACTCAAAATACTATCGCTAGTATAAGGGTGCTGAGTGTGTGAAGCATTGTCACTTTCTTGCAATCTGGAAGCAACCACCTCAAGCATCCCATCAACAATTGGAGCCATGGCCTGAACTTGCAAACTAGGGGCCTCGCCCATTGCTGCTAAACCATCCACTGTCCTTGCCTGCACAATTTCATGAGTGACACCTTCAACTTCTGGGTCATGCACAGCAGACTGCTCAATTTCAACCTGAAATTCAAGAAATTATCAAGTCAAAAAATATACAAACTTGCTTGGAAGAAAAATTAAATTCCAATATGACTTGACCCACTTGACCCTCGGTTATGGGTGATTTTTAAGACTATTATGACTTCGCTGGCCTGACCCTCGGTTATGAGAGATTTTATGACCAATATGACCTATCCTTCCTGACCCTGGGTTATAGGAGATTTTAAGACCAATATGAATTTGCCCTACTGACCCTTGGTTATGGGAGGTCTTTAGACAAATATGACTTGGCCTGCCTAAACCTCGGTTATGGGATATTTTTAAGACCAATTTGACTTGGCCCGCCTGACCCTCGATTATGGGATATTTTTAAGACCAACATGACTTGGCCCGTGTGACCCTCGGTTTTGGAGATTTTAAGGCCAATATAACTTGGACCACCTAACCCTTGGTTATGGGAGATTCAAAGTCCTATTTACTAGGCAATGATAACAACATTTAAATGCAGGAGTTGCACAAAAGAAGGGTATACCTATGGCTGCTGATCATTTGCAAATTGTCGAGTGGCCATTTGTACCAAACCCTCCTCCTCATGAAAATCTCCAGGAGCAACCAAAAGAAGCTTCTATGAGGGGAACAACAATAGTATATCCCACTTTAGTAACTTCCTCCTACCCACATCCTACCTGACCTATAGAAACAACCACGGCTCCCTCTGGGTTGAGGATCGAGGGCCAAAATAAAGTAATAAGGACCTAGTCATTCGAATGAGGAGGGGCTAGCGGGGAACTTTATTCGGGAAATGAAACCTACAAAGCACAATAAAGACCAAGATGAGCACAACATGAACATAGCAAAAGGATTTCATAAAGAGAAAGGAAAAAAAGTTTACCATAATCGATGGCACAATAATAACAGGGGACATTCCAATAACAGACTCAACAACACTTTCATCATGAGCACTTGCTTCGAGACTAGACTGGTTACGCAAAAAGGCAGAGTCAGGTGAATAGCCAATACTGGATTCAACAAAATAAATAGATATATCTGCTCTTGGGGGGGAATTTGTAGTTACACGTAAGGTTATAGGGAAATCTATCCCATTTTGCGCATCTTATTTCGAGATAGGTGAAGCTTCAACTGCCTCCTCTAAGGGGCCATTAACTTCAGAATCATCATGAAAAGCACCTGGAACATCAACTTGAAAAGAATAAATAGGATTTAATATTGTAAGAGAAAATAAGAAAAGTTAGAAACTTAAAAGTAGAATGGTAGACATACCCCTTCATTAAAAACACCCTCTAAAACTTCATAATCTTGATGAGGTGAAGTAGGCTTAGAAGACGAAACCATTATTCGCAACCTACATCTTCGAATTAGAGGAGAGTCTTCTTCCTCCTCCTATTCTTCTAATTCCTACCCTTGTTCTCCTTCCTCCTCTCCATTATCATCATTATCCATCACCACTTCATTAATAGTTACCTCATCTTCAGAATGCTCCTCCTTGCTCATCTCACCTATTTCCTCCAATACAAGTTTGCCAGGGCTAACAAACTTCATCTTCTTGCTACCTTTAGCAGCTAGGGGAGCAAAGGAAAAAACCCGAGAGTCCATCTCGACTGACATAAAAGACCTATCTTTCACAAAAATATTATCATAAGTCTACTAAAGTCGTTTAAACATTAAGTTAATTTGCTGAGTAATATTGGAATCCAGTGTTAAGTTTGAAGAGACTTCTTGGGTAACCTTGAGTTTTTTCTTAGTATCTTTTCTAGTGGCCCTCACAGTTGCCTAAGTTGAAGAAACATGAGGGGTGTCACCCCCTTCGATTGGCCTTGAGCAACCAGGGGGAATAACAGCCACTTCTACTGGAATGGCAACTAAGCTTTCTTCTTCTTCTTCTTCTTCTTCTTCTTCTTTACTACAGCTTGCGCCACAGGATCCAAATGGGGAAAATCATAAGGAATGGAACAATTAGTTGTACAGTGATAAAATAGGGAGCAAGAGGTGGTGCAGTTCCTCAATCCCAACTCTTTCAGAGGAATCCTTTCAACATCAAATTATCGGGGCTCCTTAAGAAGACTGATTTAGAACTGGACCAACTGATTTGGCCAAAATACTGTTAAGTACATCGCAGAACTCCCCCCTCGGGCTTGCTTTCTGGCGATAGCAAGGTTGGTAGCATAATTCGAACAAATATTGATGACAGTAGAAGTAAGAAAGTTGCTACATGCGAAGGAAAAGTTGGTAGGTTTCTCGCGGGTGAAATGGCTCAGCATGGGGTTACCTTGATCGTAGCCAAATTTCATGGCCACACGATTTGGGCAGTAGGTGGAATAAAAATAGGGGCATTCTGTGTATAAAGGCAGATAAGAAGGAATCAACAACAAAGGAACATTGTTCGTCGAAAAGTTCCTGGCCAACACTTCCTCGATGGGGACTATTAGATGTTCCTCATTCGTAAAAAAAGTGGTTTGAAAAAAATTGGTCCACCCCAACAGGGGTGAGGGATGAACTTCTCGAATTTATCAATTAAAGAGATAAAGGGCTTTTTGGAACTCTTTTGGTTCCAACAACATATTTGAGGGACCTTGATGGGATGAGAGGCGGGGCAATTACCAGTCGGGGTGTACTCTAGGAAATGGGCATATTGAAATGTTGTCAGTAGCACGTGGTTATCATAGTTTGAAACATAAAACATGCCAATGCTTCAGGCCGAAACATTTTGCACACTATCTAGACAAGTGTATAATAAACCAAGAGTGATGGGAGCTAGAGGAACCTTGATGCCACTGGCCATGCGAATGACCATGTTAATTAGACCCTTCCTAGGGTAATCAATTGGTTTACCGAGAAGAAATATCTTTAACACGATGACCCAAATATAACCCGCAAGTTCAATCTTCGAACCAAATCCGTTTCCAGCTAAAGGGATACTCAAACACTTACTTCCCCTTTGGATTCTCTTTGTCCGCCTCGTGGGCCTTAATCACAACCTTATCTTTGATAATGTAGAAATACAAGATCACCCCTAAGTAAGTACACTTATTATATGTCACCTTTAAATCTTTCACCACTGCCTCCAGTTCTTCTCAAGTGGATTTCTTGGCGCTTGAGGCAGCCTCCTCAAAATAAGTGTCAATACCTCCTTCTTCCAAACCTAATAACTCGCATACATCCTCTAGAGTAACGGAGAATTAACCCCAAGAGGCAACGAATGTGTGGGACTTCTGGCTCCCTCGAGATACAAATAGCTAGAGAGTATTATTGTTCTTCTCAAGGGTGAGATCACCCAACCAGCTGGTAGAAGACAAAAAAATCAGAGCCAATTGCACGGGATACGTGGCATGGATATAATTAGTCCAGGGAACTGGACCTTCACAAGTACCAGAGGTAGACTTAAGTTCCACCTTTGAAAAATGGCAATCACCTCGCTCAATATGAAACTAGGTGAGAGTGCAGTTAGGATGTATGCGAAATCCTCAGTGCTCTCACTCTCCTCTATTAATAGATTCATCGCCTCCACCGTTACAAGGCCATCAGGGAAATGCTCAGCTAGTGTCCAAAAATGGTCGGACTCATCGAAATATGGTGCACAACGGTAGAGTGCCCATTGGTGTTGGAGTTCTTGGGTGTTAGGGGAAACTCCCCTTGGAGAAGGAGTTCTCTTTACTTTGGGTGCCATGGATGTAGAAAAGGGAGAAAGGGAAGAAGTGAATGGTTAGGGTTTGAAATGACGATAGAAGGCAAACACTGAACCTTCTCTCTCAAAACACACGACTTCAAATAAATTCAAGGGTAAAGGTTTGAAATCAAAGTATGCCCTTTTATAAGGGAAAAGCAAACCCTAACAGGCGGCAAATGATAGTGCTTTGGGAAACGTGATAATGATTGAGTTACCCCACATGGCTTACACTCGCGCGTAGGGGCAGGAATTCAAACTATAATGATGATGCTTCAAACAGTGATGCGCAAATACCCTTATGTGGGAAAAATACACTAACCATGAAGCTGCCATGTGTAAAGCGCAGAAGTGCAAATGACAACCTCATTAGGCATGCCTAGAGTTTCTTCAAATTAGGGGAGATGAAGCGCTTTGGGGGAAATTTGAAAAAAAAAACTATTCACTTCCCCCAAGCCAACTATTATACGAAATCATAACGTCCCATTAAGGAATGGCTCTATCAAAAATATCATAAGGCATCTAAAAGATGAAGTAGTTTGAAAGGACTAGATAAGCTCCTCGCACACACTTTTATTTAGTGAATAACTTGATATTTATTGTTATATGATTATTTGCCTATGGATACTACCTATTTTTGCAGAAGAGGTTTGAAGATCAACCAAGCATTTCGTACAGATATTTCTTAATGCAATAAAAAATATCTCTACGAAGGAAAAAATGTAAAGGGGAGTCCCCACTAAATATTGTTCAGTTAAGTTGATCCTATACTTACCAAATGAAGAAGGAAGACAAAGATTGCTAGAGGTACTTTCCACAAAGACCCTCCACAGACACTGCTCGAAGGACTCCCTTCGAAGGCCAAAGTTATTCAAATAATGATATTTTCTAATATGAAGCAAAATGTATTTGATAATGTACTTTATTTATTGAGAAGGCTTACTTTGTAATAGGAGAGAGGTTGTTCGGTACCCTCGAGGGACCAGGCCTGGTAAGGCATGGGAGAGCTCACATGCTCTATCGAATGACCTCCTCTTAGGAATCTTGCAGGGACATGGTTTGGAGGATTGGGAGCAAGGCAATGTTGGGAATACAATAAATAACCCTCTTAGCACGCTTGAGGTTCTCATCTTGCCTTTATTGTGCCGAGAGCGCTTTCTCTTTCTCGTTCCAACCAAGTTACTTGCTGGTCCCATCTATTTATTTTATTTGTAGTGCATTTATGGTGTAAAGATATCATTTAATACTAGCTTGAGTGTTGAATGTTATTGTCCCTCTTGCCCTTATTTATTATCATCATTAAATATTGTCTTGAGCTCCAATCCCGATTGTAATAAGGGGTTATCCTATAAATGAAAAATTGAAAATAACTTCAAAAAAATTGTGTGAGGTACTCTAGCCCCAAACCTATAGTATTCATCATAACATACTCCCCCACTTACTCAAAACCTACATATAAAGAATACAATTATTACCCCTTCATTTTTCTAAAAATATGAGGTAAAATTCTGATATGATAAGATCATCTTCATCATGGTTATCATTAAACAATCAGTAGCTACAGTAAAATGCAATAACATAAACTATAAAGGTATATATGGAATATTTTAGTAAATGAAAATTTTGGAAATTTCATGTGAACACCAAATGTAGTGTTGTTTCTTAAGTAAACTCTGGTTGAACAGTAAATACGACGCCAAAAGTATTAGGATTTCAATCTTTCTCGTATACTAATTCTTAAAAAAGTAATTAGTGAAAAAATTAGGGGAGCATCCTTTATGAGTAATGGTTTCTCTAAAGACTTTATTACCTTTGTATGATTTAAAATGGAAAAAGAAAAACAAAGTAGGAAAAATTGTGATTGGTTGGTAATCCTTTTGTGCAAATTAAGACTTTCATATACTATCAACTACGATGTTAATAGTTACAAAATGAAATTATTCTTGTTATCAAACAAAGAAGATGAGATACATAAGTGGGTATATCCTTCCCATTGTTAACCAGTCCAAAGGTGTATAACACCATCTTTTGAAGGATTTGAATAATGCCATGTCTGTTGAAACTAAAACTTACTGGTCTACACCTAGAAATTTTTCCACACATGACATAATTAGTACTTGAATTAATGTAAATGATATATCAATCTTTTGCGTAAAGCAAGAATTCTCTTTAAACATTTTCAGTTGGTTTGTACTATTATTTTCATCTGAGTTTAAATTTATCTTTTTGCAAGGAATTCGTTAGTGTGCTAAAATGAGTAGCTTCATTTCAAATGAGGAAGAATGTTCAATACCTTATTTTGCGAAATCCAACTAGGCCTATCAAAGGCTAACTAAGCCAGTAACGCGTCGTGATCGGTGCGGGTTAGCCTATTTTGTATCCAAATCTGGAGAGTAAGCGTGACACAAGACACCCAGAAATCAAATTCATCGATGCTAGAAAACCTTTTAATGGGAAAATATATTGGTCAAGCTTTGAAGACACTCTGCGGGGATGCAGTATTTACTAACTGGAGTTTTGCATCTCAAAATTGGAGTAACATTTACTTCCCTAAATTATGTACAATCAAACTAGGCCTAATGATACCCTATGAAAAATCTCACCTTTTATATCTAAATTGAATGAGATTTGGTTCCTTTTGTTTGTTAATCCTCCATAATTGGTTCCACTATCAGGTAACAATTGTATAAATGAACTCAGATATCATAGTTCCTCGAATTGGTAGAAAAAATTCTACTATATTATCTATGGGCTTGTATTTTGTAACATGAATATATATATATATATATATATATATATATATATATAGCTCAACATTCTACAATGATCTATGAGTGTAGGGAAAAACCAGGGTTTTGAAAAGTTCTTTTTTATTTATCCCGACAATAATAACATATTTTGCTTTAACCTTCATATTAAAAAATTATATGGATATTAATTTTTGTAAAAAAAAAACTCTATAATATGTATTTTGCCAACCACTTATATTTTTTTGAACAAAAATAACCTATTCTCCATCTTATTCATTTGCATCCCCAAGATCCCCGAAAAAAGTAGAGAGCAAGTAGAATATAAAGAAAAGAAATTAAAAGGTCATCTTAAGCCTCCCTACAACACACAAAAGCCTCCACCTCCAACATCCCCATCCCCACCCTCACACGTCCGCAAGCCCCCACCACCACCCCTATGTTTTTTGGAAAAAAAATACCCTCGTACTCATCTTATTCATCTTCATTCCCAAGAATTGCCACACTAACACCTACACACAACACCATCACTTCCACCTCCTATAGCCCCTTACTTCCCTCCACACAACCCCGCATCGACGCCCCCTTCCCTCCCCCCTCTCCCACTCTCATGCGCACACATACACATACCACCCCATGTTATCATCCTCTAACTCATCCTTCACCATCACTTCCGTTGAAATTAATTTAGATGTAAATGGTTATGTCCAAGTCGATCCAAATTGATTACATCAAAACCCAAAATCAAGTAGTCTAAATGGATTACATCCTTAACCTATGATATTTTAGTGGAAGAAATCCAATGTCCTAATCAATTACATCTGTAAAAGGGGATTGACGGTAATCCTGAGATTAGGGATAGTTCCCTAATTGGCAATAGTGTTTGAGATTATGAAACCAAGGCAGCTCGAGCGTGGCAACTCAGCGGGGCAGTTTGACGCGACAACTCATACTATAGCTTGTTGTATTAGTCATATTGTATTTTTGTGCTTGTTGATTGTAAGTTATAACGGTTGTAATGTTGTAACGAGAATGATAACGAGTCTGTGTGAGGTCAAACGGTACTCGCGAGAGACCAGGCTTGGCAGGGCCTGGGAGAGATTTCATGCTCTATCGAATGACCTCACCGTGGAAACTTCAGAGGGACTTGGTTTGGAGGATTGAGAAGTGAGGCACCATTGGGGATCGCCCCAACCATCTTAGATACACCTGGTAAAACACCGAAAGACCCTGACCGTGGAACCTCGGGTGGAGCAGCTTGGAGTTCCATTGAGCGTTAAGTTGCGAACCAAATAACCCTCTACTTAATGTCACATCTACTGTAGGTAATGTCACTAGCCAGCTAAATAATGTCAGACATGAACTTGAGTAAACCACCATGGTATTTGGGGATGTCAGGAAGTTGGTGAGCCACCTCTGCGACAACAGCCCCCTGACACACACAGTGGTTAGGCAAAAGGCATGTCTTGGCATTTAATGTTTGTGACGTGGAGACAACTAGTGCATAGTGCATCAGGCATTTAATGTTGTGACATAAAGTTTGAGGGAGGTCTTTCATAGTCTTTAATGACTGAGTTGCTTCGGGGATGGTGTGGGGGGCTATTTAAGGACCCCAACCACCCCTGAGGAAAGATATGATCTTTTAATGATCTTTCTGAGGACTCTGGGATTTATTACTAGAGATACACATCAAAGAGAGAGATTTATTGCAAACCAGAGAGTTTACCCACCCACCATTGTTACTTATTACGAAGCTTTTAATACTTTCCAGAGATTCTTGAGGGTGTGTTTTCTATCTGCCTACCAAGGTGTATATAGGGTGCTTACTTCTCTCTCCCTCTACCTAAGTTACTTCTAGAGTTCATTAATATCCCTTGAGTTATACACAAGATATTTGTGACTTTAAATTGAGTTCATCTTCATTGGATTTGTGTTTGTATATCCTATCATTAATCCAAAGCTTTGGCCAAGATTATCTTATCATTACCATACTCAAATAGGGGTTACGCCTCCATCTATAATCTAAAGTACCCTCTTACATTTGGCGACTCCGTTGGGGAGGCATTCTCCTACGTAAGGAATATGGCGCAAGATAATGCTACTCGAAGACTCAACTTTGATGATATCCAGCATAATGAAGAACAGGCCGCGAGAGAACTGGCGCCCCTAAGGAATGGGGCTCCTCGGGTAGAGATACCTCCAGTTCTAATGATGTCAGGTGTTCCAGGGGTGGCACAACCTTCTACGAGCACGGGGTTGGGACCCGCCCAGATTTCGCTACTCATGAGCAAGTTTTATGAGTTTTTGCAAACCCCAGTAGCTTCAACTATGCTGGGAGGTTTGGAGGCTAATGCTTTCGTAACACCGGGAGTAGATCCAACGGCCCCGTTAGGTGCAGTTATTGCTGAAACGATCCCAGCAACCATACCCTCCGTCGTGAATCCGGCGGTGGGAATATCTGGAGTATCAGCGGCGCCAGTAGTAACGATGGCTCCAGCTTTAACGGGTGTTCTGCCTCTAACCCCATTGGTCGTTGCCCCATCGTACATGGAAGAAATGAGAAGGGAGATGCAAAAGGAGATGCTGAAGTTCATGCAGGCTTCCTCGCAACCTGTGGGCGAGGTAGTTTTGGTCTACGATGACTTTCGAACGCCTTACCCTCAGGAATACAATGACGAGCCTTACCCAAAAGACTATATTCCCCTTATTTTTGAAAAATACACGGGGAAGGGGGGGAACCCGAAGGAGCACATTAAGCGTTTCGTTGAACACTTAGGAGCAAATTGCAATGATAAGAGGCTTAGATTGCGAGAGTTTTCCAAATCCCTAACCGACAAGGCATACACCTGGTAGTCCCATTTGACTCCCAACAGCGTTCCTACATGGGAAGAGATGCATGTATTATTTGTCCAAAGGTTCTTCTTAGCAGAAGATGAGTTCACCCTGACCCAGCTCGGTAGGGAGAAGCAGAGACCGGGAGAGGAGGTGGTGGCCTATATTCGAAGGTTTAGGGAAAGGTCCCTCGATGTAAGGGAAGAAGCCAAGGAATCCAAGTTGTTGCAGATTTGTGCTGAGGGATTACTTCTTGCGTATATTTGCCACCTAATCAACGAGACGCGTGAGGGAACTTTTTCAGCATTCCTAAAATCCGCAAGAAACATCTCTTTGGTGGTACGACCCATCCTGGTGGTGGCTCCCATGATGTTCAGGCAACCGATGCAACCCGCGGGGGGAAGGTCTCAGCCCCCACGGGTAGGATATGTCAAGAGGGAAGATGGGGGCAAGGCGCCGAAGAAGGACAACAAGAGAAAGTTTGGAAGGGACAGAGAAGACCCGCCACCATTGACTTGTACGATAAAGGAGGCAGTGAGCTGTTATAACGCAATGGTCCAAGGTGGAACGGTCTATGAACCAAAAGGTGTTCCGACAAAAGAACCCGATGCCGCGACGAGGGCTGATCCCAAATACTTCCAGGTTCGTCAAAAGATCAAGCATCCAACGGAGAGCTTCTTCACACTGCGAAGAATCATCGACATGTACATGAAGGTGGGGACATTGCAAATCCCCCCGCAGAACATTAACAACAGCCCACTTCCAGCACACTGAGCCAATCTGGTGATGGCCTATGATGAGTAGGCAGAAAGAGAAGGAGAAAGGTTAATGATGAAGCGGAAGGAGTTCGATGAAGCTCTGGAACATTGCACCAGGGGAATGGATAATGTAGTCTTAGCCTACGATGAAGCGAGCGCTAAGGACGTGGAAGACGTATATAGCGTTGAAGGCGAGGAAGCAGACCCAGTCATGGAATATACTGCAGTTTCAAAATCTCTAAAGTTCACTTGGTTCTTTGATCAAGTGGGAATCCCGAAGGAGAGCAGGATAGAGATAACTCAGGCAATTTTGGACATTGCAAGGAGGAACGCAGTCCCCTCGCTAAAGTGGAGGGGACCCATGGCTAGGCTGGTGAAGAAGTTTCTATCAGAAGTAACCTTCAGTGATGCAGATAGAGCTATAAGGTTTCCTCATAATAGGCCTCTGTATGTAACTGCTAGCGTCAACGGGGTTAGCTTTGCAAGGACTCTTATGGATGGGGGAGATTCCATTAATATTATGTCGATCAACTCCTTCCATTCAGCTAATATTCCATAAGAAAGGTTGGTTCCCATGTCTTTGGTAATTTTGGGGTATGACAACCAATCTTCCAAGTCCATCGGGTATGTGAATGTTGGGATCATGATGGGAAATCTGAGTTCCCACATCAAGTTCCATGTAATAGAAAGTGAAACTTCCTATCATTTACTAATAGGATGAGTGTGGATGCACAACCAAGGATTATTTCCTTCAACTTATCATCAATGCGCCAAGGAAAATATCAAGGGAACAGAAGTAACCATTAAAGCTACGAAGAGGGCTTTCGCTATCGAAGAAGCACACTTGGTGGATGCGGCATTTTATATAGAGCTGGAGGAAGATGTGCGGGTCCTGAGAAGGATAATGGAGGGAGCATGGGTTCCCTCGATTAGAGAGAGAATGGGGCCCTTGAACGAGAAAAGTAAAGAGGGTGCAAGTAGCGAAGGGGTGAGGACCGAAGAAGCCCATCAGGTGGTCCCTCGACCCCAAAATATCTCGAAGCAGTTCAAAGATAGGATGAGGCCTAGAGCAGACCCCGTGGAGCATGAGGTCCAAAGGCAAAGCGTGTTGAGTCGTTTCTCAGGGGAAAGAATCGCTTAGGCTTCCAGATAAAAGAAGAGGAAGGCCGTGGCAACAGCTACCAGCAGGCAATGCAAGAAAATCGCCACGAAAGAGGGAAGAGTGGTGTACCACTTATAACGATGTGAACGGGCGACCGAAGAGGCTAAGGATGAGGTTGACCCGATATATGAGTGTTTCCTAGTGGATCAACGGGGGCAGTGTATGGTGATAGACAACTCCAACATATAGGAGTTCGTAGAAGATGTTGCCGAAGAACCAGACTACATGGATGATTAACCGAAGCCCCGGGCACAAGAGTTAGAGCAGCTGAACTTAGCAAGAGAAGGGGAAGATCCAAGGCCCATCTTTATCTCAAAAGATCTCGGTGAGGAGAAACGAGAAGCCCTGGTTGAGCTGATTCGGGAATTCATAGACGTCTTCGCATGGAAGTACACAGAAATGGAAGGACTGGATGCGGAAGTGAGCTGCCATAAACTAAACGTGATGCCTTCAGCTATTCTGGTGAAGCAGGCAACGAGGACTTACAAACCTGAGCTAGACTTGAAGATTAAGGAAGAGGTTCAACGTTTGTTGACAGCAGGATTCATCAAGACGATACAACATCCCCTTTGGCTATCCAGCATTGTGACAGTGGGGAAGAAAGACAAGAACCAAATAAGGATCTGCGTGGACTTCAAAGACTTGAATAGGGCTTGCCCCGAGGATGAGTTTCCCCTACCCTCCATCGACAGTTTGATAGATTCCACAGCTGGTCATGAGATGTATAGCTTCATGGATGGGTACGTAGGGTACAACCAGATCAAGATGGACCCCGCAGATGTAGAGAAAATGGCATTCAGAACACCGTTAGGAAACTTCATGTACAAAGTGATGCCGTTTGGACTCAAGAACGCTGGGGCTACATCCCAGAGGACAATGATGGCCATTTTTCATGATTTCTTCCACAAATTTGTAGAGTTCTATGTGGATGACTTGGTCATCAAATCGAAGAAGGAAGAGTCCCATCTAGATGATTTAAATAAGGTATTTGTTCGATGCAAGAGGTATAAATTGAGGCTGAACCCGTTAAAGTGTGTCTTCGGAGTAACGAGGGAGAAGTTTCTAGGCTTCGTGGTGGATCGACAAGGGGTTCAGATGGATCGGGATAAAGAGCGAGCGATCTTGGAGATGCCATGTCCAAGAACGGCGAAGGAGCTGAACAGTTTTCTCGATAAAGTCTCTTACCTTAGGAGATTCGTGCCTGGATTGACCGAAATAACACACCCATTGATGCAGTTGTTGCGAAAGAACACGAAATTTAGGTGGGAGGAGGTTCACCACGAGTCTCTTGTTGGGCTGAAGAAACTGCTTGTCTCACCACATATCATGGTTCCTCCCCAGGCAGGAGTACCGTTGCAGCTATACCTTACGTCCACCATGAGGTCTGTTGGAGCTCTACTGGCACAAGAAGTGGACGGGCAAGAACGATCGATTTACTACCTTAGCAGAATCATACAGGTGCCGGAGATTAGATATAGTAGCTTAGAAAGGCATTGTTTAGCCTTAGTCTTTGTAGCACAAAAACTTAGACACTATATGTTGTCTTTTACAATTCATATTGTAACTAGATATGATCCTATTAAGTATTTGTTTGCAAGGACTATATTGATTGGCAGGGCAACCAGATGGTTCCTCATCCTCTCAGAATATGACTTGAAGTGTGTAGTTCCTCGCGCGATCAAGAGACAGGCGTGTGCCGATCTATTGGCAATATTTCCATCAGGAACGTTTGAACCACCTAAAGAAGACATTCCGGGAGACGACCTACAAGCTAATTATTGTGACACTCCGACTAATTAAATACCGGGTAGCTACTCCTTTATTAAATCAATACAAAATGCTAAGTTGGTTCAGTTAATAGCATCACTGTCGAAAACATTTTAATAATTACTAACCACCTAGTATTTAAAAAGTAAGTTGCCAAATTTTAATTTAAGTCTGATTAACATGCAATGAAAGAATAATGGAATAACAACATAATCCATTCACCATAACGAAGTAATGAAAGAACCAACAAATAAATATAAGAGTCCGGAGGAAAACTCCTCACAACAATCCAACAACTGAAAATAATAAGACAAGCCTGAATCCTGAATTAATTACATGCCCGAAGTCTGAAAAACTGAAATAAATGGAATGCCTCTAAAAGAAATGGGCGACATGCCCTACAACTGATAAATGCTGAATATAGAGTCAAGATAGATGAAGTGTCTACAAGCAAAGTCCTGTAACTTCCACAAGAAGCTACAGCTCGTCACCTGAATGAGGATCCTAAGCATGGTGTCCTTGTGGCTGGGCACCTAAAATGGTTTTTACAAAAATAGATTTGAAAGCAAATGGGTCAGAGCCCAAAAGTGGAAATCATTTTAAAAACAGCAAGTGTTTTAATAACATTAAAACATTAAATGCAAAATACATGTTAGGACGTGCACTCACATGAAATTCTCACCTCTCGACTACATGTGCACTCCTAACGTACCGTACCCATCTAAATAACATACATATCTAACCAAACCGTAATAAGTTCTACCCCTTACTACTCGATTCCCATATTACATTCTAGCGTTATTAATTAAATAGAGGGCTTTACATACACGCGGATTCTCAATTAGTAATACAATTCACTATCAATTAACCCGTTATGTTTTCTCAAAACATTACCATAATTATATTCACACTACCAACATGAAAGTTCCCATTAATTAAGTGTATATTATTCACGTCATAAATATACAATACAAGCACCCCGAGACTAAGCTGCGGTGCACACATACTCTGCTATCCATCCCGGTACATCACGTACATAAGGATCACGCATTCTAAATCTCTCAGGAATCGTTCTCAGATAACAACATCACAAGTAATGGAGGCGAACACAGTCACATCACATGGGTCACGCACATACCTGCGCTCCCACGATCAGTAGACTTATTAACATCCAAATAAGTCCTTCTTTGACCTATGTTCATCGAGGTACCAGTCTAAATCCGGGCAACACAAGGATTAGAGGGCCCTAAGCGAACGCAAACCTCCTCTGATAGAAAGTATGGTAGGTATGTCAAACACATAAAATCAATACATATACTAAGTATGCACACATCTTAGTAATCACCATAATATATTGGTGGTACACTTCTCATTCTCGTACCGACATATAATGTTACACAATTTACATAATCCTGGTTGATACAATTCTACAAGCCATTAATTGTTCTCTCGTTGTAATAGACACTCAGGTCCTAATCCATAATTTTCATTTGGTTCGAATCACACTTCTAGGTTTTACTCCTCTATATATCCCAAATGTCCCTACTATATCAATTTATCACCAAGGGAAGGTTATCTCTACCATTAAATAAGGTTACGGGACACGCGAAATCAAAACAGGCTAAAAAGCCTAAACTGTCAACTCGTTAGAAGTCTCGTTCGAACGAGGCTGTTCGAACGAGAGTTCATTCGAAAGAACTGGGCCTTCTAACGAGATCTCGTTCGAACGAAAGTCATCGAACGAACATCCCTCTCGTTAGATGTCAAACTGTCAACTCGTTAGAAGCTCGTTCGAACGACCTGGGTAAGTCTTCTAACGAGTGGCCAGTTTCGAGCCCAGATTTTCCAAATCACGTTTTTTCAACTTCTCTTCACCTCTAACCTCATCTAAACATTAATCCAACGATTGTTCAAAGCTACTAATCATCCCTAAACATATTTAGGCCATATACTAACGCATGATGTGGGGTTAATTCATCCTAACCTCATTCAATTATCAAATCTCTTCATATTTCCCCCAATTTCAAGAACATGAACCCTAGAAGTTTATAAATCATCAAAGAGTCTAATTAAATCCGTTTTTGGTATAAAAGATGTATTTTTCCACTGACTCATCATCCTAACATTGTTCTACATGCAATCTTCTCATAAAAATTATAAATTTCTACATCCAATTCAATGGGTTTTTATCATATTCCAAGAACAATGAAATTCTATCAATTTCCTACGCATGGAAGAAACATTCTTTGTAAAAACGAAATTAAACCACCTTCCTTATGTGTATCTCTGATTTTGATGACGAATTGATGGAGTGTTCTCTCTCTCTCTCTGCAGAATTCCTTCTCTCTCTATCTCCAAGCTTTCTTCTCCAAGGTGCTAATGGTGGCTAGGGTTTGCCTTAGGAACTTTTTGGGATTAATTCTAATAACCCCCGTAGCCTATTTGGTTATTAGTGGGTTTAGTGGGCAATTACCAAGTCAGCTTTTTAATTCCCAATTTTCGTAGGTTTTAATTCCCAAAAATCCAAAATTACCAAACTACCCTTATACGTTGCCGGTGTGGCCTAAAAATGCCCCGGGACCCAAACCAAACTCCCGGCTAGTGTTTTCTGACTATTTCGACCCTTCCAGACGCGTTGGCGCACTCAAAACGACCATACGGTTAATAGAAATAAAATTCACTTTTTAATTAAAATAAATATATTCCGAACGCAACTGTTACACGCGTCTCAACAAAATTTCCAAATTGTCGTATTTCAATCTCACGACCAATTTCATAATTTAGTATTCATATATAATCATATATGCACATTATAATCAAATACCAACTCTCATCTTGCTAGTATTTTAATCCGAATTAATTTTCAATTAATACGCATTTAATTCAATTAATCCCATAAATAAATATCACAAAAATATGGGGTATTACATACTTCCCCCCTAATAACTGAATTTCGTCCCGAAATTCGGAACTAGAAAGTACCTAGTAAGAACAACTCTGGATAACGTTCGTGCATCTCATCCTCGCTTTCCCATGTGGACTCCTCGACATTATGATGTCACCACTTAATACGTACTAACGGAACTATCTTTGACCATAGCTTCCGCTCACTTCGGTCCAAAATAGCAATCGGCCCCTCCTCGTAGGAGCTATCAAGCTGGAGATCGATGTCCTCCAAGGCAATGTGAGAATGAGCCAAATCGTCTCTAAGATATTTCCTTAGCGAGAAAATATGAAATACATCGTGAATCCGATGCAAATGTTCCGGTAACCCAAGCCTATACGCAACCGGTCCAATCCGCTCAATAATAGGAAATGGTCCCACATATCTCGGTGCCAACTTCCCTTTCTTCCTGAAACGCATAATCCCCTTCATAGGAGATACTCTGAGCAAAACCTGATCCCCCACTTGGAATTCTTTGAAGAACCTCTTCGCATCAGCATAGCTCTTCTGCATGTCCTGAGCTACCCGAATGCGACTCCGAATCAATTCTATCCTCGCCGAAGTATCCTGAATTACTTCCGGCCCAAGTAGTTTGTTGTCCCCCACCTCCAACCAACATGCTAGGGAATGACAAGGTCTACCATACAATGCCTCAAATGGAGCCATGCCAATGGTGAACTGGTAGGAGTTATTGTAAGCAAACTCCACCAGTGGAAGATACTGCTCCCATCCACCCCCGAAATCAATGATGCACATACGTAGCATGTCCTCCAACATCTGGTTTGTACGCTCGGTCTGCCCATCGGTCTGCGGGTGATACGCCATACTCAACCGCAATTCCGTGCCCATGGCCTCCTGAAAACTCTCCCAAAACCGCGAAACAAATATCTTGTCTCGGTCAGACACGATATTAAGGGGCACACCGTGAAGTATCACTATCTCTGCAATAAAGAGCTGGGCATACTGTCCCGTAGTGTAGTCTGTCCTTACGGGTAGAAAATGAGCGACTTTGGTCAACCTGTACACAATTACCCAAATGGAGTCATGACCTCTCTGTGACGTAGGCAACCCCGTGATAAAGTCCATGGAGGTGCTCTCCCACATCCACATCGGGACCTCCAATGGCTGTAGAAGTCCTGCCGGTCTCTGATGATCCACTTTTATAAGATGACAAGTGGCGCATTTAGAAACAAACACGGAAATATCTCTCTTCATCCCACTCCACCAATACTGTCGTCTCATGTCTTGGTACATTTTGTCCCCACCGGGATGTACCGCGAACCGTGAGCCGTGCGACTCTGCCATCACCTCGTGTCGCAGTTCCTCCCCTTCCGGAACTACTAATCTCCCATTGAAGCGTAATCCCCCGTCTGAACTAACGGTATAGGACTCGGCTCCCTCTGCTAGTAATCGAACAATCTTCTCCTGACAGAATGAGTCATCTGCTTGTGCCTTTACCACTCTCGTGACAATCTGCGGCGTAACAGTCATCAGAGACATGAATGATCGGGCCTCTGCATCCTGGTGTCCCAATTCTTTCCACTTGGCCTTCCACACCCCTGCCACCTCATCTATTGGCCTACGGCTCAACGCGTCTGCTACTACGTTAGCCTTCCCCGGGTGATACTGGATATCAAACTGATAGTCCTTCACAAACTCAAGCCACCTTCGCTGCCGCATATTCAACTCCTTTTGTGTGAATAGGTACTGTAGGGACTTGTGGTCCGTGAACAGTCGAAACTTCTCCCCCAAAAGGTAATGTCTCCAAATCCGAAGGGCAAATACAACTGCCGCCAACTACAAATCATGAGTGGGATAATTCTTCTCATGAGGCTTAAGCTTACAGGAAGCATAAGCTATGGCCTGACTCTCCTGCTGTAATACACCTCCAAGTCCTTGCAAGGATGGATCGGTGTAGACTAGGTACTCAACTCCCGGTCTCGACAGTGCTAACACAGGTGCTGAGGTTAACTTATCCTTCAACTCATCGAATGCCAACTGATAGGCATCACTCCAAAGGAACGGCACACCTTTTCGAGTCAGATGTGTCAAAGGTCCTGCTATCTTCGAAAATTCTCGAATGAACCTCCTGTAGTATCCTGCTAGGCCCAAGAAACTACGGATCTCTGTCGGTGTCGTGGGTTTTCCCCACTCCTTCATCGCGGATACCCTCCCCGGATCAACAGATATTCCCCGGTCGAAAATAATGTGTCCCAAAAACTGGACCTCCTTCAGCCAAAACCCGCACTTCTCATACTTTGCATACAGCTCGTTCTGACGTAGCGTCTGCAAAACCCACCTCAAATGCTCTGCGTGCTCCTCCTCAGTCTGGGAGTAAACCAGAATATCATCAATGAAGACAATGACAAACTGATCTAGGAAATCTCTGAACACCCTATTCATCAAGTCCATAAACACGGCTGGAGCATTGGTCAAACTAAAAGGCATAACTCGAAACTCGTAAGATCCATATCTCGATAAGAACACAGTCTTCGAGACATCCTCTTCCCTGATACGCAACTGATGGTATCCCGATCTCAAATCAATCTTCGAGAAGAAAGAAGCTCCTCTCAACTGGTCGAATAGGTCATCGATTCGAGGCAACGGATACTTATTCTGTATCGTGACCTTATTCAATTCTCGGTAACCCACACACAATCTCAGTGAACCATCTCTCTTCTTCACGAACAACACAGGGGCACCCCACGGTCAGGTACTCCTCCGTATAAACCCCTGACCCAACAACTGCTCAATCTGATCCCGTAACTCCCTCATCTCAGCTGGAGCCATACGGTACGGTGCGCGGGCTATAGGTCTCGTATCTGGAAATAAGTCTATGACAAAGTCTATCTCACGACTGGGGGGTAGGCCTGGTATCTACTGAAACACATCTGAGTACTCCCTGACAACTGGGATCGAATCTAAAGGAATCACAACCTCCTTAGAGGTATCCTCCTCTATGTAATACAAATGAGTGGTCGAGCCTCCCTCTGGGCGAGGCATCGCCACTACAAACATCTCTTGCCCCGGAATGGCAAAAACAATGCTCCCACCGAAGCAATCAATCATGGCTCTATAATCAGCGAGCCAATCCATACCAATAATCACATCGTGCACATGCATATCTAATACCAACATGTCTGCAGGTAATACCAGACTACCAATATCTACCCCCACTCCCCGGCATATAAAGAAAATAAGTGACCCACTCCCCAATGATGAGTCTACACACGTCACTGTGCTCTCTGCTGTGACTAACAACCCTAAGGCTTTTGCAAAATGTGTGGCTATAAAACAATGT
The DNA here is from genome assembly GCA_949130495.1 of Sambucus nigra. NCBI lineage: Eukaryota > Viridiplantae > Streptophyta > Magnoliopsida > Dipsacales > Adoxaceae > Sambucus > Sambucus nigra. Next base: position 260,137,582 of record OX422208.1, on the reverse strand, counting down.
GTTGCCCCCGTATCAAACAAAACCCGACCCATAGTACCATGGATAGGAAACATACCCTCAATAGCGGGTGGTGCCTGTGGAGCTGCTGCCTGGTGGATGTTATAGACACGTCCATACTGTAACTGCCCCTGCTACACAGGAACTACTGGAATGGCTGGAAGTGCTGGCACCTGGGCTGGAGCTGGGAGGGCAGGTGGAAAAAGTGGCCTCTGTGGCTCATGTCGAGCACCCTGCTGCTGCTGCGGGGCCCTGCCCCTATCAGGACAGTCCTGGCGTTTATGGCCAATCTTGCCACAAACAAAACACTTCCCCGGGAAGTTTCCCCCTCTCTGTTCCTGCTGCCCCTGGCCCTGGTGGCCGTTACCATTCCTCCACTGGCCCTGCTGGCCCTGCTGGAACTGCTGTTGACCATTCTGACCCTGCTGGTTCTAATTTCCGTTCAGACCCTGATGGCCCTCCCATAAACCTCCCTGTCCGTATTTGAAATTTCCTGACCTCAACCTCTTGTTATCCCCCTGCTGGGAACCCTAGTCGGCCTGTCTCTGCCCCTGAACAGATTGTGCCCCACTAGCACCATGTCCTCCAGTCCTGCCCTAATGGCTGGACTCTCCCGATCGCTTGCCCTCAGCTATGTGAAAGCGGTGATCCTGACAATGGAGCAATGCAGCGTTAACCACACCAGAATAAGTGGCCAACGATAGGTTCCCCAACAAATGCTGACGAATCCTCCAAGTCAACCCGTCAGTAAATTTATGTATCTTCTTCTCCTCTATCGGTATCTCATCCGGAACAATGTTCAGAAGATTAGTGAATTCGGCCTCATACTCGTCCACAGTCTTAACCTCCTGTCAAAGGATCATCAACTTCCTCCTCATTTCCGTATGAACAGCAGACGGAAAGTACTTGCGGTCGAACCGCACCCAGAACTCCTAAATAGTGAGAGTGTCTCTCTCCTCCACGGTGGTAATAGACTCCCACCAGTGCAGTGCAGACCCAACTAGCTTAAAGGTAGCTAGTATCTTCTTCTGAACCTCAATGCACTCGTAGATCCTCATGTGCCTCTGAATATCCTTCCTCCACTGACTCGAAACTACAACATCGGAGCTACCTGCAAACTCCGGTGGGTGTGCTTTCTCGAAAGCATCACGAACACGTTCCCAAGCAGACGGGAATGCATGTGCCTGAACCGGCGCGGCTACTGGCGCCTGAGCTGGTGCCTGCTGAACTACGGCTAGTGCGGTATTTACCGCCTGGGCCACAATGGCTGCAACCTCGGCGGCATTCATCGTGCCCTGAACTGGTGCGGGCTATGGTTCTGGCGTAGCATCCCTGGGAACCTGCTGTGCACGTCGTGGAGGCATTCTGAAACAAGAATAAAGTCTATAAGTTCGCAGTTATAAACTCAAAATAGCTGAAGAACGTTGAATATACAAGAGAATACAATAGTCCTAAAATATAGGGTTATACATCAAAGAAAGCTCAGCGAAAAGACATAATAAGCCGTACAGATCCTAAAGGACACTAGAACGTGATGCTCTGATACCACCTGTGATACCCCGACTAATTAAATACCGGGTAGCTACTCCTTTATTAAATCAATACAAAATGACAAGTTGGTTCAGTTAATAGCATCACTGTCGAAAACATTTTAATAATTACTAACCACCTAGTATTTAAAAAGTAAGTTGCCAAATTTTAATTTAATTTTGATTAACATGCAATGAAAGAATAATGGAATAACAACATAATCCACTCACCATAACGAAGTAATGAAAGAACCAACAAATAAATATAAGAGTCCGTAGGAAAACTCCTCACAACAATCCAAAAACTGAAAATAATAAGACAAGCCTGAATCCTGAATTAATTACATGCCCGAAGTCTGAATAACTGAAATAAATGGAATGCCTCTAAAAGAAATGGGCGACATGCCCTACAATTGATAAATGCTGAATATAGAGTCAAGATAGATGAAGCGTCTACAAGCAAAGTCCTGTAACTTCCACAAGCAGCTACAGCTCGTCACCTGAATGAGGATCCTAAGCATGGTGTCCTTGTGGCTGGGCACCTAAAATGGTTTTTATAAAAATAGATTTGAAAGAAAATGGGTCAGAGCCCGAAAGTGGAAATCATTTTAAAAACAGCAAGTATTTTAATAACATTAAAACATTAAATGCAAAATACATGTTAGGACGTGCACTCACATGAAATTCTCACCTCTCGACTACATGTGCACTCCTAACGTACCGTACCCATCTAAATAACATACATATCTAACCAAACCGTAATAAGTTCTACCCCTTACTACTCGATTCCCATATTACATTCTAGCGTTATCAATTAAATAGAGGGCTTTACATACACTCAGATTCTCAATTAGTAATACAATTCACTATCAATTAACCCGTTATGTTTTCTCAAAACATTACCATAATTATATTCACAATACCAACATGAAAGTTCCCATTAATTAAGTGTATATTATTCACGTCATAAATATACAATACAAGTACCTCGAGACTAAGCTGCGGTGCACACATACTCTGCTATCCATCCCGGTACATCACGTACATAAGGATCACGCATTCCGAATCTCTCACAAATAATGGAGGCGAACACAGTCACATCACATGGGTAACGCACATACATGCGCTCCCACGATCAGCAGACTTATTAACATCCCAATAAGTCCTTCTCTGACCTATGTTCATCGAGGTACCAGTCAAAATCCGGGTAACACAAGGATTAGAGGGCCCTAAGCAAACGCAAACCTCTCGTGATAGCAAGTATGGTAGGTATGTCATACACATAAAATCAATACATATACTAAGTATGCACACATCTTAGTAATCACCATAATATATTGGTGGTACACTTCTCATTCTCGTACCGACATATAATGTTACACAATTTACATAATCCTGGTTGATACAATTCTACAAGCCATTAATTGTTCTCACGTTGTAATAGACACTCACGTCCTAATCCATAATTTTCATTTGGTTCGAATCACACTTCTAGGTTTTACTCCTCTATATATCCCAAATGTCCATACTATATCAATTTATCATCAAGTGAAGGTTATCTCTACCATTAAATAAGGTTATGGGACACGCGAAATCAAAACAGGCTAAAAAGCCTAAACTGTCAACTCGTTAAAAGTCTCGTTCGAACGAGGTTGTTCGAACGAGAGTTCGTTCGAACGAACTGGGCCTTCTAACGAGATCTCGTTCGAACGAAAGTCATCGAACGAACATCCCTCTCGTTAGAAGTCAAACTGTCAACTCGTTAGAAGCTCGTTCGAACGAGCTCGCTCGAACGACCTGAGAAGGTCTTCTAACGAGTGGCCAATTTCGAGCCCAGATTTTCCAAATCTCATTTTTCCAACTTCTCTTCACCTCTAACCTCGTCTAAACATTAATCCAACGATTGTTCAAAGCTACTAATCATCCCTAAACATATTTAGGCCATATACTAACGCTTGATGTGGGGTTAATTCATCCTAACCTCATTTAATTATCAAATCTCTTCATATTTCCCCCAATTTCAAGAACATGAACCCTAGAAGTTTATAAATCATCAAAGAGTCTAATTAAATCCGTTTTTGGTATAAAAGATGTATTTTTCCACTGACTCATCATCCTAACATTGTTCTACATGCAATCTTCTCATAAAAATTATAAATTTCTACATCCAATTCAATGGGTTTTTATCATATTCCAAGAACAATGAAATTCTGTCAATTTCCTACGCATGGAAGAAACATTCTTTGTAAAAACGAAATTAAACCACTTGCCTTATGTGTATCTCTGATTTTGATGACAAATTGATGGAGTGTTCTCTCTCTCTCTCTGCGGAATTCCTTCTCTCTCTCTCTCCAAGCTTTCTTCTCCAAGGTGCTAATGGTGGCTAGGATTTGCCTTAGGAACTTTTTGGGATTAATTCTAATAACCCCCGTAGCCTATTTAGTTATTAGTGGGTTTAGTGGGCAATTACCAAGTCAGCTTTTTAATTCCCAATTTTCGTAGGTTTTAATTCCCAAAAATCTAAAATTACCAAACTACCCTTATACGTTGCCGGTGTGGCCTAAAAATGCCCCGGGACCCAAACCAAACCCCCGGCTAGTGTTTTCGGACTATTTCGACCCTTTCGAACGCGTTGGCGCACTCAAAACGACCATACGGTTAATAGAAATAAAATTAAGTTTTTAATTAAAATAAATATATTCCGGACGCGACTGTTACACGCGTCTCAACAAAATTTCCAAATTGTCGTATTTCAATCTCATGACCAATTTCATAATTCAGTATTCATATATAATCATATATGCACATTATAATCAAATACCAACTCGCATCTTGCTAGTATTTTAATCTGGATTAATTTCCAATTAATACGCATTTAATTCAATTAATCTCATAAATAAATATCACAAAAATACGGGGTATTACAATTATCTGGGTGCAACTGAGGAGGAGTGGACGATGCAGTTCGATGGATCTTCGGCAGAAAAGAAGGGAGGGGCAGGGGTTATTCTTTCAAAGGGAATGGAAGAAATTTTCCTTTCCTACAAATTAGATTTCCCTTGCTCCAATAACGAAGCAGAGTACGAGGCATTTGTGTTAGGGCTGCTAGAAGTTCTTCGAATGGGAATTCGTTCACTCTGCATTAAGGGCGATTCAAACTTAGTTATCCAGCAGGTAAACGGAGAATACGCATTAAAGCACATGAACCTGGAACCATACAGAACGATCATCCAGAGACTCCTCAACCAGTTCCATCAGACCAAGATTAAGAGACATCCTAGAACGATGAATCGCCACCCAGATGCGTATGCAACTATTGCCCAGAAAATGGTCATGATGAACGATACAATTATCGTCATGATCCAACGAAGAACATCCCCTTTGGTGGTGCAATCAATTCTACCGATGGAGGAGGACGCAGACTGGAGGGGAGAGATTAGGAAGCAGCTGGAGTCTGGCGAGGGGGAATTGGGGCTAAGAGAGTTAGCCCAATATTTCACAAACCAGGAAAATCTCTACTTCAGAAACGCAGGTGGATGGTTATCAAGATGCATTGGCCCAGAAGAAGCAGGGATAAGGTTAAAGAAAACACATGAGGAGCACTGCGAGACAACTGAGGTACCTCTTTATAGGAGGGATACTTCTTGCCTAGAATGAAGCAGGACACGGCGGAGCTATAATGGAGGTGCGATAAGTGTCAGCTTTTCTTTGAAGCGGCTGAATGTCATTTCATTGAAACTCATACCGATTGGAGGCAACCCTATATTGACTTCATTAAAGATGGAGTTGCCCCGACCAAAAAAATTGATGCAATGGGACTAAAGCGAAGGGCCCCAAGGTTCTATATCCAGGAGGGGCAGCTCTACCGAAGGGGATACTTCAACCGGCCATTGCGTTGCATCACAAAGGAAGAAGCACCTAAGGTCCTAAAAATAGGCACATGACCCATCTCATATATGAGGGGCCAAGTTGTATGATCAGCTGATGACGTTGGGATATTATTGACCTGGTGGGGGCAATAGATCCTTCTTCGAGGGGGAAGATATGGATATTAGTCACAACGGAATGCTTTACAAAGTGGGCCAAAGCGATACCACTCATAAGGGCAACGGCTGGGGCGGTAAGCAACTTCATCAGAGAATACATCATTTGTCATTTTGGGATCCCAAAGGTTATTCTCTCGGATAACGGGATGCCCTTCGTCAATTCAGAAGTAACAATGCTCACAGACAAGTACTCCATTGTTCATCATACTTCAACGGTGGCATACCCAAAGGGAAACGGTCAAGCCGAAGCAACTAAAAAAACACTGCTTAATATTCTGGCCAAGGTAATGGAGGACTTCCCAGGATCGTGAGACGACAAGATACCAGCTGTTCTATGGGCCTATCGAATGAATAAGAGAAAGCCTACGGGGTATACGCCGTTCTCTCTTATTTATGGGGCTGAGGAAATTCTCCCAGTAGAGTTAGAGGTTCCCTCGCCTCGATATGCTCTGCGAAGCAGTATGCTCCCTCAGAATAGACACGTACAGTTGGAAGCGTTGGATTAGCACAGGGATAATGCGATGCAACACTTTCAAATGTATACGAAGCAGCTCTCCAGGGCGTATGACAACTTGTTAAGACCAAGGAAACTCGTGGAAGGAGATCTTGTGTTAAAGGCAGTAGTTAAACACATTAGGGGGCTTCCTCTACCTAAGTTTGCAGTAAATTAGGAGGGACCTTTCATCGTAAAGGAGGCTCATGACTCAGGTTATTGTTTAATTTCTAATATAGAAGAAGACAGACCATTTAAGATTAACAACAAATGGTTAAAGGTCTATCCCGTGTAGGCCATTACGTTTAGAGTCACCAATGTTCTTAACTAATATGAATATACAAGTTCCTTTTGTTTATGAAGATTCACTTTATTTTATTTGTTTTCTTTCAAGAGTTAAAAGAATTACAGAACTTCGTATCATGATCTATGTAAACGGCTATAACGCAAAGAGATAACATGGGAATAAGTTTTCTTTTCCATTCATATACTTTGGGGCATTACAAAAATGGGAACAATCACCCAAGGATTACATAGGAGAATAGAAAAAAAATACATATACAAGATGCTCATTAACCCAGGAGGAACCACAGATCAGGGGAAGAAAAGAAATCTCCAGGGAGACCCGCAGAGGCTGTTTGACAGGACCGTTGGGCGCTGATAGAAACCTCTAACCTTGTCTGCGACTATGTACGCTCAATTAGGAGTTTCTCTCGTTTTGACTTCGCCAAACGCAGAGCTTCATCGAGGTTCTCCACCTCCTTGTCAACAGCTTCGAGGAGAGGTACTAGCTCAGCCAACTTGGCTTCCTCGACCCTCTGATCCTCCTGATGTTTTTGCAAAATCTCCTGTTGCCTGTCCAACTGCTGGCTCTTCAGAGTCTTCAAGTGTGCAATGAGCCAATCAAAATGGAACCCGTCCCGACCCAACTCCCTCAAATAGCCCAAGAACTGATTAAGGAGGGGCCTGATCACATTCAAAGTCGGAGTGTCTACGATATCAGCAACAACGGTGGCCATACCTTGGAGCCTATGACTCATAACCGCGATGTTGGAACGAAGGCAGTCCACCGTAAAGGTCTCAGGATGATGGCTCACGAGTCGCTCAATGACCAAACGATGGTTGGTAGGCATTTGAGGAGAACGTTGGAGTACCATCAGGCAGAAGGTGGGAGGATCCAAGTCAGGAAGAGGAAGCTCGCACCCAAATTCGCTATCCGCGGCAGCACCTCTCGTGGAACCTTGACCATTATGACTCGATTCTTCGGAGGATATAGGTTCACGAGGTGGCGAGGCAACAGGCGAAGGAACTGGCAGCGAATCCTCCTGAGCAACCTGGAAACAGAGATGAAATAATGGAGTTTATTAAAAATCTTAACAAGTGTTTTCGTTGTTAAGTCACCGTTGAAGGTGGAGTTTATTAAAAATCTTAACAAGTGCTTTCGTTGTTAAGTCACCATTATAGGTGGAGTTTATTAAAAATCTTAACAAGCCTTTTCGTTGTTAAGTCACCGTTATAGGTGGAGTTTATTAAAAACCTTAAACAAACGTTTTCGTTGTTAAGTCACCGTTATAGGTGTAGTTTATTAAAAATCTTAAACAAGCGTTTTCGTTGTTAAGTCACCGTTATAGGTGGAGTTTATTAAAAATCTTAAACAAGCGTTTTCATTGTTAAGTCACCGTTATAGGTGGAGTTTATTAAAAATCTTAACAAGTGTTTTCGTTGTTAAGTCACCGTTGAAGGTGGAGTTTATTAAAAATCTTAACAAGTGCTTTGGTTGTTATGTCACCGTTATAGGTGGAGTTTATTAAAAATCTTAACAAACGTTTTCGTTGTTAAGTCACCGTTATAGGTGGAGTTTATTAAAATCTTAACAAGCGTTTTCATTGTTAAGTCACCGTTATAGGTGGAGTTTATTAAAAATCTTAACAAGTGTTTCCGTTGTTAAGTCGCCGTTATAGGTGGAGTTTATTAAAATCTTAACAAGCGTTTTCGTTGTTAAGTCACCGTTATAGGTGGAGTTTATTAAAAATCTTAACAAGTGTTTTCGTTGTTAAGTCACCGTTATAGGTGGAGTTTATTAAAAATCTTAAACAAGCGTTTTCGTTGTTAAGTCATTGTTATAGGTGGAGTTTATTAAAAATCTTAACAGGTATTTTCGTTGTTAAGACACCGTTATAGGTGGAATTGTTCAAAGTTCTTAACAAGTGTTTTCGTTGTTAAGTAACCAATAGACAGAGTTTATGAAAAATAACTTAAAATGCTTTCTTCGATTAAGTCACTCATAAAGGTGGATTTCGAGAAATCGAGAAATATAGAGAGATTAGAGAAGCACCTCAGCAGCAGCAGGAGCAAGGGTAATCTCCACGGGGGTCATAACGCCAGAAACCGTGGGAGGTGGGCTCATTACCTCGGCAGCATCAACGAAGCCCTTGGGTGTAGAAGCTTCGAAGGAGGGAACACCTCCCTCGCCAGTATAGGGCATTATGGCAAGCAAAGGCGCTTCATCAGAAGGAGATGTTGGCCCTTCGAGAGATGTCCCAACTTGAGCAGCTACTCCAACCTGGGCCTGAGAAAGGATAAGGCCACTTAACACGAAAGGCGGAGAAAGGCTTGGAGAGAGCTACAAAGATAAAAACAAAGGTTAGATAAAAGGAGTAATTGCAAAGGGATAAGAGACAGAAATGCACTTAGCTTACCCTCGTAATGGCACTAAAGAGAGGAACTGCAGCAAGGGGTCTTGACAGTACAGGAGGAAGGTGAATGATGGCTACCAGCGACGCCACATCCACATAAAACAGCCCAACATGTTACAATTAGGGAATAAATGGGACAAATAAAATATGCAAGGCTCGAAAAGACACTTACCTATGGCACACTCTCTTCGACCACAACCAGGGGCAGAGAGACTCCCGCTCCAAAGGTAACTCAGAGGAGGCTGGAACAGGTGCCTAGGGTTGGCCAAACAACCCAACGGCACCCACGGCAGAATGTCTGGCCTAGTGGGAGGAGGAACGACATGAATAGGTGAGGCTTATTAAAGGAAAACGGGGAAGGGAGGCAGTGGCTGGAGGAGCACCACAACGTCCCCCCATAAAACGACTCACTGGAGGGCTGGGGGGACTGGGAGAACTGACCCTCATTTCTTCAACTCTCTGCACCAAAGATATCAGGCAATAAGTAAAAAACGCCACGTCAAGAGAATAATGAGAGATAAATAATGCACATAGACCTCAAACCCGGAAGGAGAACGAGAAGATACAACTACTGGTGAAGATGGCAAAGAAGCAGGGACAGAAGGAGCTGGTGATGAAGCATGCTCAGATGTTTGTTTCTTTTGGGGCTTGGTACCCAGCGTCTTCCTTCTTGATCCCGTAGCACCCCCAACTTCAGGCACCTTCGACCTTCTTCTTCTCTTTGCGGGGGGCTCACTAGGATCCACCACTATTTTTGGGAATGCACCCGAAGGAGGAACGACAACTGCGCGTCGTTCGAATTCAGTGTTTATTCGGGCAACCTCGGCCTCTACCCACCTCCTCAGCTCTTCAGCTAGTTTCGGGGACATAAAAGGGGGAACGGAGGCAATTGGGAATGCCTCTAGTGGAGTCCCCATTTGACCTTTGACCTTGTCTTTCTTAGACTTGGATTTCCTGGTCCTCTTGGCATGTGGCTCAGAAGGCCCTTCTCCCGTGACAGCTTTGACTGTGGGGACAGATGGTTTGGGGGTCGCAGCGGCCTTGGGTTTCGGAGTGGCGGTTGGGACCATGGGGCAATGAGGAGGTAGTTCATGAGGAGAGTCCTTAACAGTCTTGCTTAAGGGAAACTCAACCCCAAGCACGGAGTTCCCCTTTAGACCCAACTCAGAGGAAGAAAAGGAAAGGACTGGGGGATAGCAAGGAAGGGACTAGATATACTCACGAATCATGGCCAACTGCTCCAGAAGGAACTTCATGGCAAAGGATGTGGATACGTCTCCTTTCCTCGTGGCACTCGGGAGGGTGACACATCCATTAATGGTGGATGTCACGCCAAGCACCGCAGCGGCAGTATAGAAGGTACATGCCTCGGCAAAGGTGGCCTTGGAATGATTGTTCTAGAACACGGGTCGAGGAGCCCCCAGGTCGAACCCAAATTGTCTGTTGCATCTATCAGGGTTGTAAGGCTCAGAAGCATATCCCCGTTCAGTGTAAGAGGGGAGGAACCCTAGGGTAAAAAGAAGCGCTACGGCTTCCGAGGGATCCTCTACAACCGGATTAAATCTAACTGTTGTGGCTGCAGTAGGAAAGAAGTCCCAAGTATGGGCAAAGGTGGGCTCACTGTATGGCCTCATTACGAAGGAGTCCGAATGGTCAAAAACCTCCATTATCTCCTTTTGGCTCTGCTTCTTGTGGAAACATAGGAGGCGTCGGGGCTTGATACCCTGGCTCACAGGCAGAGAAACTGACTTCGCAAAAATGGTAGGAAAGCGGGTATAGAGGAAGCCCGTCAAGATGATGGTGTTGGAAAAATTTGCCAAATTATAGCGGCTCAGTGACCGTTCCATGTCAATATGGGTTCGATCCAACCAGGTGTAGAGGGGCCCCAAGGCAATGGAGGCTAGAGGTAGGTTGAATCCTCTGGCCAAACGAACGGAGATGTTAATTAGGTCCCTCTTGGGCTGATCGTTGGGCTTTCCAGTAAGAAAGAAGCGTGAAAGTAGTATGAGTATGTAGGCCGGTAGTTCCAAGGATGTACCTCTACCACGACCCATTACATCACTAGCATCCTTCGGCATCGGAGCCTTGAAAAAATAATTGATAAGAGGGGCAAAGGTAGCTTTGTTTGAGGAACCGGTGCAACTGCGGCAGATCCGATCCAGCTCAACCCGATCAGTAGCCTCTTCGGCATCCAGAGGCTCGTCGTGATAGCCATGGGCTCGAACCCAAGGATTTCGTAGACATCCTCCAACGTAACAGTAAACTCCCCCCACGAAGCGAAGAAGGTGTGGGTTGTGATGTTCCATCGGGAGACTAGCACTTGAAGTGCCGCGTTGTGCTTCAAGAGAGTGAACTCGCCAAACCAGTAGGCTCGATGCAGCCCAACCTTCGTAAGAGCAGCAGCGTGGGAGCTCTGCATATGTGTGTGCCACGCAGTAAAATGGGACGGTGATCCCCCAGGTGCTTCGAAGTCGATCTAGGAATAGGGAAAGTCACCACGATCTAGACAAAAGTGCATAGTCCCCTCGGGTGGAAGATAGCCCCACTTCGACGAATCCACTTCTTCATCACCCAGCAATAATGGATCGAACTTGGATGATAAGTGGCAGGTCTTGCACGCCTCAGAAAACTTATCAGCTTCTTCTTCAAAAATGGGCGCACGGCGGTAGAAGCGTAGTTGTTCTTGATGAGCAGCGACCAAGGCAGCGTCGCTAAGGGTGGTTGCAGCGCCAGCAGCGACGGGGGGAACCAGGCTGGGTAGGGGCAGCAACCTTGGAAATACTGGAAGAAGCCATGAGAAAATGACGTAGATGGGAGAACAGGGCTAAGAACAAGAAGAGAGGAGCACAACCGCAGGTGGTGGTGCAAAAGATGAGAGAAAGAGGCGGCTGAGCAAAGAAGAGGGCAACAATGGAGGTCACACAAGCTTTCTCTCTCTAAAAAGAAGTGGGAGTGTTGAAGGAGATGAAGAAGACGAAGATATATTAGAGTTTTGAAATAAAAAAGAGACGTTTGAAGGGTTTCAAACTCGACGCTTGACGTTTCTCACGAGCGCACGTGTAAGGGCGGCATCTAATCATTTCAAAAGAACACATGGCACATTGGGAAGGACCTCGGCAGCTGAAAGGACAACATTGTGTCGAATACGAAGCGACGTCTGGGGAATAGAAAGGGTTACCTTCTTAACCAAGTTTATGTTTTGGCGCCAAATTGGTGTAAGACATATCCAATAACTCCCAACGAAAAAGATGTCCCAACGGTTCAAAAAAAAATCTACGATGGCCCCTCCCCACAAGTCCAAACGTTGTTTAATTTGTGACTCAGTTACATCGGGGAGAATTTTTATTTTTTCGAACATAGCGAAGCATTACAAGGGAGAATTTCAGTTACCAAGAGTCCAAACGACTATTTGAGAAGAATAGTAGGCCTTTCGGGAGAATTTCAAATAATAAAGCTAGAACGGTTAAGGCTCAGCATGAGGAAAAAGTGGTGATGCCCCTTTACCCAAGCCCCAATCAGTCTGGCGCTTCGGCTCAGGTACACGCAGAGAGGGTTCATCGGATTGAGAAGTTTCGTGCAGACATTTCTTGTTCCAACAAATCTCTCCACGAAGGGGCAAATGTAGAAGGGGATTGACGGTAATCCTGAGATTATGGATAGTTCCCTAATTGGCAATAGTGTTTGAGATTAAGCAACCAAGGCAGCTCGAGCGTGGCAACTCAGCACATGGCAACTCATACTATAGCTTGTTGTATTAGTCATATTGTATTTTTGTGCTTGTTGACTGTAAGCTATAAAGGTTGTAATGTTGTAACGAGAATGATAACGAGTACGTGTGACGTCAAACGGTACTCGCGAGAGACAAGGCTTGGCAGGGCCTGGGAGAGCTTTCATGCTCTATCGAATGACCTCACCGTGGGAACTTTAGAGTGACTTGGTTTGGAGGATTGAGAAGTGAGGCACCGTTGGGGATCGCCCTAACCATCTTAGATACACCTGGTAAAACACCGAAAGACCCTGACCGTGGAATCTCGGGTGGAGCAGCTTGGAGTTCCATCGGGCATTAAATTGCGAACCAAATAACCCTCTACTTAATGTCACATCTACTGTAGGTGATGTCACTATCCAGTCAAACAATGTCAGACATGCACTTGAGTAAACCACCGTGGTATTTGGGGCTGTTAGACAGTTGGTGAGCCACTTCTGCGACAACAGCCCCCTGACACACAGTGGTTAGGCAAAAGGGATGTCTTGGCATTTAATGTTTGTGACGTGGAGACAACTAGTGCATCAGGCATTTAATGTTGTGACATAAAGTTTGAGGGAGGTCTTTCATAGTCTTTAATGACTAAGTTGCCTCGGGGATGGTGTGGGGGGCTATTTAAGGACCCCAACCACCCTTGAGGAAAGATATGATCTTTTAGTGATCTTTCTGAGGACTCTGGGATTTATTACTAGAGATACACATCAGAGAGAGAGTTATTGTGAACCAGAGGGTTTACCCACCCACCATTGTTACTTATTACGAAGCTTTTAATACTTGCTAGAGATTCTTGAGGGTGTGTTTTCTACCTGCCTACCAAGGTGTATCTAGAGTGCTTACTTCTCTCTCCCTCTACCTAAGTTACTTCTAGAGTTCATTAACATTCCTTGAATTATACACGAGAGATTTGTGAGTTTAAATTGAGTTCATCTTCATTGGGTTTGTGTTTGTATATCCTATCATTAATCCAAAGCTTTGGCCAAGATTAGCTTATCATTACCATACTCAAATAGGGGTTACGCCTCCATCTATAATATAAAGTACCCTCTTACAACATCCACTCTCAAGATATTCAAATTGTCTAAATTGATTACATCCAAAGAGTTTAAGATATTTGGTTTCAGTTTGGATTTTTTGTTTCTTCGACTGAATTAAAGTGATTAAACTATTTTTGTTTGGTTTTGGTGGGGGTGGGGGTAGGCAAAGGGGTGGTATGTTGCTGTGGTTGACGGAAGTGTCGGGATACGGAGAGGTTATCGGGTTTTAGAGGGAAGTTGAAGACACTCCTTTCATTTCCTTTCTTGTTTGTACTAGTTATTTCCCCTTTTTAGGGTTCTTGGGAATGGAGATTTATAAGAAGAAGAATAAGTTATTTTTATCCAAAAAAATATAGGGGTAAGTCAAAAATACTTATGAGTGAGGTTTTCTTTATAAAACATAACGTCCGACCAATTTTAAGGCTTCTGTTTAATTTCTGAACATTGGGGGGTTAGGTCAAAATACTATTGTAAGGAGTTAAGTCAAAAAATAACTTTTAAAAAGGGTGATTTTATTACAATAAAATCATTTTTCTACTTAAAAACCTTCAATCAGTTGACTTCCTATTGATCCACTTTAAAGGAAAAAACATATTGTCGACCACAAATAATACCAAAAATGCATCCCCCTCAAAGAAATTTTCTAATAATCACATGTTCCCCATACCGGTAGTGGATGATTTTGTTTAAGACATCGATCAAATGTCAGCCATGGAATCCTGATGGGATTTTTGGGTATTTTTTTCACCCTGAAAGTCTAAGGCATAGAGAAAGATTTAATTCCATAAGTTTCTTTAATCGAGTTTTGATGATGTAAAATAATATTTGATGGGTTAAACAGAGGTATGTTTAAGGATTAAGTTGCATACAATTGTTTTTCTCTAAGAACCATCATAGATTGCCATGATGAAAGTATTTGGTAAAATGGAGATGGGATAATATATTTTAAAATGGAGAGAAGCATTTGTTGAAATATTATTTACTCAAAGATACCATAAATTATATATATTTGATCTTGTTGTTGTTGTTTTGCATCTTATGTCACTAAGACAAAAACACTTGCTTGGTGATTTCATAATTTTTAATGTTGGTGAGAGCTTTTAACATTTCAATCTCAATCGAACTTATCTTCTTCAATTATTATGCATACTTCCATGAACAATTTTAATCGTGCAGGTTGGTTAATGTTATGCATGAGAACGGTGTCTAGTAGGGAACCGTGACCAACAAACAATCACCCTAATATAGCAATCCAAGTAAAGAAATTAGAAAATAGATGCAAGAATACAAATTATACGTTGTTCACCAATTTGGCTACGTCCACAAGTGATTCCTTTTACAAATAGAAGAATATTAAAAGTAGAAGGATAATATGTTCCTTCCTCATACACAAACTATCTCTCTTCCCTTAAGCAAAATAACCCTCTCACGGTAATGCCTTCTCTAAAACTAGGGTTAAAAGACCTAAAGTATTATATTTATACAAGGGAGAAAATATGGGAGAAATTCCTAGAAAACCCTCATTTAAAGCTCATTTCGCGAAATTTTTTTATGTTCATTCGCTGCAGTGAACTTGGGCATTGCTGGTCACTAGAACCACAAGTCAAACCTCCCAAGACTCTAGACAGCCCTGTAACCACCATCGCTACAACAAACCAAGGTAATGCAATCAGGCGTAATGATTTCAAGCAACAGGTTTGAGCCAAAACTCCAAAAATCTCCACCTTAATTAAAAAAAACTACCACACTAAAAATGAGTTTTCTAAGACACCCTACATGAAGTGAGGGATGTCATCAAAATACACGAACGCCACCACCAAAAGACTAATGAATATTTCTGACTAGGTTTGAGGCCTCATTAAACCTAATTCTACGCTTACCTTTCAACCAATGCATAACTTGCTTAGCTATAAGAATGCCTCTACCATTTCTGTCAAACCCAAAATGCTCCATAGCTCGTTTGACATCACACCTAGAAACCTCCGCCAACCGCCCCATAAACACCAGTTACTAATTGAAATTCATTTTCTCCCACTGTTGGAGAATAGGCATCCTAGACTTCCCCTGAATCTCTATCATGGACTAATGATTTCCTCCCCTTTATCTTCGTGGATCCCAAATGGACTAACTCAACGCCATTATCATTACAGTAATCTAATGTCATGCATGCCCTCATAGGTATGCCTCCCTCTAAGGATTACTATAATTTCAGTTACCACCTCAAAGAGGATTTCACTCTCCCAAAATGTTGTGGAATCACCTCAAAACCCAAATGAGAGTGAATATTTCCAGTCTTCTGAAAATGAAAACCCCACTTGCCTATTCTTCCGTTTCCCAACTTCAAATGTGAATTTTCACTTGCCAAAATAGAGGACCCCACAAAAGCTACACCTATATACACCCTTGGAGAACATAAAAGTTCTTCATCTTAATGCCCTTCTACAAAATAAGAGAACCTTCTATGACCCTTATACCTCCATCCAATGTTACCACCCTTTCATCCATGGAGTCTAGCACACCCACCAATATAAGTTTCAATCGAATACCTGAAATATATCACACGACACACAAGCTTCTCACCAACCCATCATATGAGTTAATTTTGATTGATCTAATTCCCAAAATTTTAAAGGCACTCCCATCGGCCATCAAAACAAAACAAGCGCTCACCTCTTTATAGGAGATTGGGAGACATTAGAATTGAACAACTAGAGTCAACAGCCTAAGTGTCATTAAATGACTCACCAAATTGGGTTTCTATGAGATAAAAATTATCGACATTCTCGAAATCAATTGCATCCGCCACCGTTCTTGATGTGTTTTGAAAATTCTCTTTACTTTTCCCAATACTGTTTTCAACTTTAGGACAAAAAGAAATTATGTGCCCAACATAATTAAAATAGTAACACCCCTGGTCCTTGTGCCCCTTTGACTTAGATCTTGAGCTCTTTAAACCTTAGTTCTCCCTCCTTCTACTAATTACTAGATTTGTAGTATCACCGTCATCTTTAACTACTTTCCTCCATTTTCATTGGAGAGAAGTATTGACGTGACCTCATTTATAAAAAAATTCCTCATAAATCATCATAGTCACCAAATGATTGTACCTCTTAAGAAGAGAAGCAAAAAAATCGCAACATTATCCACTTCCTCTATTTTCACCTCCATGTTTAATAGTTCCGAGAGAAGCCTATAAAACTCATTGAGGTGGTCTTAAAATGATGTACTCAGGCCTATACTAAATCTATAGAATTTCTTTTTGAGATAAATTTAATTTGCCAAAGACTCCTTTAAATAAACCTTCTCAAGCTTTTCCCAAATCACCTTCGCTGACTTTCTGTCATAACGTCGTGTTTAATCTCTCAAGACAAACACAACTGAATCGTGGAGCAAGCCTCCCTATCGATCTTCTTCCACTGACCATCCTTCATTGCATCAGGTGTTCCCTCTAAGGCATAAATCAAGCCCTCTTTGACAATGGTGACCGTCAACTCCGCTTGCAAAAGGTCAAAATTGTTCCTCCCATCAAATTTATCCGCAACATACTTTATCTTGGATTCTATAACCAAAGTAGTCCCTAGTTTGTAATCTATGCTCTGATCCGAATTTATTTTGCAGGAGCACAGTGTATAGTGATCAACTATAGCACAATGGACAACAAACAATAACCAAAATATAGCCACTAAATTAAAAATATTATAAAATGGCTACAAGAACATAAAATATATGTGGTTCATCAATTTGGTTACGTCCATAGGCAATTCGTGTCACTAATTGAAAAAGATTCCAAATAGAAGGACATTATGTTCCTTTCTCATATACAAATAATCTCTCTTATCACAAACAAAATAACCCTCTCACAAATATTAGAAGACTCTAAAAAAGATTAACCTAAAAACAAAAGTCTCCCATCATCATCACCATCACCATCATCATAATCCTCATCATCATCATCCTTGTTGTAATCCCATCAATTGGAGTCATCCAAATGGATTGTCCTTTTCCATTCTAACATATTATATGCCATACCATTACTCAAGTTTAATTCCTTAATATCTCTTTTAGAAATTTCCTCCCACGATAGTTTAGGGCGGCCCCTTTCTCTTTTACCCTTTATTTCCAATAATCTTCCTCTTATTATAAGTGCATTTATTGGGCTACTCAACATATGTCCATTCAACCTATGTCTACTTTCTCTTAATTTATCTCTAATAGAAGCTACTTCTAAGTTTTCTCTCATGTACTGATTTTTAATTTTGTCGTTTCTAGTAATTCCTGTCATCCATCGAAGCATCTTCATCTCACTTACATGGAGACTTTTTCCATGTTTTCTTTAATGCCCAATACTCTGCTCCATATAGGGTTGCTTGCCTAACAAATGTTCTATAAAATTTTCTTTTTAATTTATTAGTTAATCTCTTATCTCATAACACCTCACTTGCTTGTCTCCATTTCATCCAACCAGTTGATATTCTACTCGTAACATCCTCATCAATATTCGAATTACTTTGTAACACTGAATGTAAATAATAAAATTTATTAGTTTGGTTATCACTTTTTCTTCAATCTTTAACATTATGCTATCTGACGCCTCATTATTTAGTTTACATTTCATAAATTTCGTTTTATTTCTATTGATTTTTAGTCCCTTAGACTCTAAGGCTTTTCTCCAAGTATCTACTCTCAATGGTAAGCCCTCCTTTGAAGTGTCTACTAAAACTATATTATTCGCAAACAACATAGAGAATGAGAAATATTCTTGTATATCCTTAGTAATCTCATCCAAAATAACGGAAAATAAGTAAGGACTTAAGACCAATCTTTGATGTTGGCCCACTTTAATCGTAGAGTCATTAGTTTCTCCACATATAGTTCTTACTCTTGTCTTTGTGTTATCATACATATCTTCAATAAATTTAATATAACTCATATGGATTCTTTTCCTCCTTAAAGACCACCAAAATTATATCCCTATTTACTCTATCGTAAGCCTTTTATAAGTATATAAGGACCATATATAATTTTGTGTTCATACTTCTACAATTCTCCATTAACTGTCTTAATAAGTAAGTAGCTTTCATGGTGGATCTCCCTAGATTAAATTCAAATTGATTGTTCAAAATAGTTGACTTATTTCTTAATGTTTGCTATATAACCTTTCCCATAATTTCATAGTGTGCTTCATCAGATTGATTACTCTATAATTATTGCAGTTTTGTATAAAAAGGTATTATAGAGCTTGTCCTCCAGTCATCTAGCATGTTTCCTTCTCATAAAATTTTATTAAATAAACATGTTAACCATGCCACCTCAAAACTTACAAGTGTTATCCACACCTCTATTGGTATTTTATTAGGGCCAATCGCGTTATTCTTTCCCATTTTTCTTATTAATATATCTATTTCCTTTTTAGTAATCAGAAATACCATTCTTGTATTCGGTTCAATATTTTCGACATCTTATTTGGGATATTCTTCATTCAGTAATCCTTAACAAGACTCTTCCCATCTATCTATAATTTTTTTGCGTTAATTAATATATTTTTATTTATGTTTTTAATACACATAATTGGACCCATATTCCTTGTCAATCTATCTCTATTATTTGCAAATTTATTTATTTTCTTTTCACCTTCCTTAATACCTAGTTAATTATAAATATTATCTAGTGCATTTTGTTGTGCATTTCTAATAATATTTTTTACCTGACTTTTTAACTTCTTATACTTTTTTAAATATTCTTAATTTTTACTCTTTTTCCAATCTTTAAAACTTACTCGTTTCTTTTATCTTTTTCACTTTCTCATTCCACCACCAAGTCTCTTTTTTAATGAATCTTTTTCCTTTAGTCTCACTTAATATTTGTTGAACTATTTTCTCGATACTATTCATTGTTCTGAATCAAATGATGGTTAACATTGTCACCCTAATTCCACTTCATGTTAAACTGAAGCTTCTACCTAAATTCAATCCCGTTTCATCCTTTTAAATCCTTACATTTTATATTTTGATAACCTATTTTCTCTTTTTGGTACTTAAATCCTTTAATTGCAAATCTATTACTAATAGACCATGTTGATTTGTTAAACTTTCACCTGGTATAACTTTACAATATTTGCATGTCTACAAGTCTCTTCTCCTAATTAAGCAATAGTCTATTTAAGTTTTATTCTCTCTACTTTCAAATGTTATTAAATATTCGTCCCCCCCCCCCCCCCTTTTTTTTTAAATGTGTTTGTTAATGCTAAATTGTATGCTCTAGAAAATTCTAAGATAGTTTACCCTCGCTCATTTTTCTTACCAAAATCGCAATCTCAGTGTATCCTTGGTTAACCATCTCATTCTACTCCTACATGGCCATTCAAGTCACCTCCTAAAAATATGTTTTCATACGTAGGAATTTGTTGTAATACTTCATCCAATAATACCCAAAATTATTTCTTTACATTTTCATCTAACGCTCGTTGGGGTTTGTAAGAACTTATAATATTCAATATTTTTTTATCTAAGACGATCTTAATACTCATTAATATATCTCCCCATCTTTAAACATCCACGACTTTTTCTTTCATAAAGTGATCAAGAACAATATCCGCCCCATTTCTACGATTATCTATCCCTCCCAAATAAAATAATTTATAAACTTCTCCTATCTCTCTAGCCTTTTCACCATTCCATTTAGTTTCTTATTGGCATGCTACATTGATTTTTCTCTGTTTTAAGGTATCCATAAGATCTTTACACTTGCCAGTTAGTGTTCCTAAATTCCACATACCAAATCTAATTTGATGTATATTATTTGTATTTACATTTCTTCTTTTAACCAGAGAATACATCACAAGATTTTACATAAATTTTACAGTTCGCTGTCAACCTGACATTAACGTACGTCGTTTCACATCCGGACTTGGGCACCGGCAATGGTAGAGCCAAAATGATTTGTTAATTAATTAATTAAATACTTTTATAAATAAATATACAAAATAAATGTGATAACAACTAAGGCAAGGGCAAAACATACATAGCCAACGTCCTAAACTGCACAACCAATTAGATACCAAAACCCCAAACTTTAAATTTACTCTATTTACAAGAATTTAATATAATTTTCTAGAAATTAACTCTTGTTTTAAAACATTAGTCACAATATTAGTTTAAGATTTGTTAAATAAGATATACATAATATTCAGTCCAATGTGCACACAAAGTCTATAAATCAATTCAGCATGTCCGATTTTAAAAAAAAAACAAATTTGGTAAAATTTTCAAATCTGAAATACAACTCTAAGAGCAACCCTTACGGGTATGCTAAACTGCTATATATGCGGTGTATACATGTGTTATGGGTAGGGTATTAGTGCAAATATAAACATTGCTAAGGCAAAAAATAACAAAGATAGAATTGAACTAGTTAGTTTTTTGCGGGTCCCACTGTCTGAACGGAACATCATGTTCCACGGAAGCTTATAAGCTTTCTCCATATTTCTATTTTCACCCCCAAATTATTTCAACAGCTTTATCCCAAATTATTCAAACAACTTTATTTACAAATTATTCCAACAGCTTTATCCCAAATTATTCAAACAACTTTATTTAAACGGCTCTATTTATTCAACGACTATATTTTTTTTTATAAATACGAGGTTTAAACCCTTTCTAGTATCTTCATTTCCATTTATATTTTCATTTCCATTTAGAATTTTATTCAAAGCACTCTCTACTCTCTAAAGTTTTCATTTAAATTATTATCAAATATTTTTTTTATAGCTACAATATATATTAATTTTTTTACCAAAAATAGTTTTGAAAATTTAATATTTGCATTAATATATTTTGTGATTATTTTACAATGGTTCGAGGTCAAAATATGTCTCAACACGACGATGAAGTATTATGCACCGCTTATGTAAATCAAACAAATGATAGTTTACAAGGAACTAATCGACCTAGCACATTATTTTGGGATGCGGTCGCCGAAGAATATAATACAACGACGGGTATCACAGAACGTCGCACGGGAGCCAGTCTACAAACCCGGTACAGCAAAATTTCGAGACACGTAATGTTATAAGTTTCTAAATTGAAAGATGCATCGATGACAAATCGTGGTAGTGGGACTGTTAACACAGACTGGGTAAAATAACTTTTACCTTTTGTAATTCTCCCCAACCGCTACGGTGTATAAAATGCATGACATCGGGAGATGTCTTAAAATGTTGGTATGTGGCTCTAAGACTATGTCAATTGCCACGCATCTTTATTGTGTTGCCGTTTATGGCCGTGTCCGGAGAAGCTTTAATGTGATCTCCCTCGTCCACAATACGGCTATAGTTTTCAAAAACTATAGGTCGCTCGACAGTAGTTATTTCGGGCTCTCGCATTGCTTCTCCAATTTTTCAAGAATTTCTAACCCGAACAGCCCATCTAATTTTTTTTCCAAGTTGTTCCATTATCAACACTATAATGTGAACAAAAAATTTATTAATTTTCTAGCATATTGATTAATGAACAAATAAATATAACATTAACATAAGAGATAATTATTTAAATTTACATGCTAATTGCTAAATACCTAATACTTTACATGATAACTTTACATTATTAAATTTACATGATAATTATTAAATTTACATGATAACATTAACACAACAGATAATTACTAAATTTACATGATAATTACTAAATACCTAATAAATACTTCAGTTACAAATACACAACTAGAAATTATTTAAAAAACATAACAGAAACAGATAATTTCTTAAATAATTTTTTATAAACATTCACTAATTTATTATAAACATTCACTTAAATAATTTCTTATAAACAGAATCGAAAAAAAACAAAACAGAATATTAAATATTTACTAAATAATTTATTATAAACATTCACTTTAGTTAATTTCATATAAAAAGAACCTTACAAAAACCTAACAAATAATAGCCCATTTACTAATTAATTTATTATAAACATTCACTTAAATAACAAATACATAACAAATATACCAGACAAATACATAACAAATAAGTTAATACTTACTAATTGTAATAAGAAATTATTTACGAAAAATAATTACTGATATTCTGTACATAAGGATTGTTCTAACTAAATAAATATAATATTAAGTAATAATTAAGTAATTAAATAGAACATTAAAATGAACAAATAAATAATTTACAAGGATAAAAAATCAGAGGATTTACCTGCGTATAGGTCGGTCGAAGTTGTAGTTTTTTTGAAGTGTTAAAAAAGATTTACGGTGGCGTGATTTAAATAGGGTTGTTAGATTTAATTTTGTTGTTGAAATGTAGGTGGAGTAGTTGAGGTAATTAATTTGGGGGAAAACATAAAAGATTTAAAACATTTGGGGGGTAAAATAGAAATTGGAAGAACCTTAGGCGGAACATGAGGTTCCGCGCAACGCCTCAATTTTTGTTGCCAAAACGACGCCGTTTTGGCTTATTTCGGTTGCCCTATTGTATTTTTACCCTTTCAAGTAGCGTGTAGCATTTTTTATCTTTTTTCACGAGTATATGTACACTAGTCATGTGTATTTTTAACCTACCCGTAAGGATTGCTCTAAGAAAACCCAATATTTCGTTTTTTGGTCCAAAATTTGATTTCCAAAACTGTGTTTTTGCTTATATGACAAATATTGAACTGGGTATATCAAATCCCAACAATCGTAACGACCACTTATCAGAACGGTCGAATTTCTTTGGACAGGAATTTGGGATGAGGACAAATAAGGGGCGGTCGGAGAAATCTGAAACCGTAGATTTCAAAAAAATAATTTAACCCAAAATCAAATTAACTAACTATGTTATCGATCCTAATTCAAATTACTAATCCTAATTCAAATCATAAACCCGACTAAAAAATCAACAAAATTTACATTGAAAAACCCCAGATCGCGATATGAATCGGGGTTTAAAAAAAGAGATAACGAACCTGTTGTTTGAGAAAAAAGATTGATCAAACCTGTTGTTTGATTTTCTTTTATGCTGTTGATGGGAGATCCAAATTAAACCCACCGCTGCCAAAAGGATATTTCAGGCGATGGAATTGTTTTAACGTGTTGTCTCTGCACATAGCTTGAAGATCTGAGCAATTTATGACACCGAAGGTTGAAGATTTGAGATAAAAATGAAACAGAGATTCCAAATTTTCAGTTGATAGAGAAATTACGTTGTGCCATTTTTTCCTCTTCGAAACCAAATATTTTTAAGAGTATAAATATTGAACTACATAAATTGAAATATATTAAATCATTAAACTAGATTTTTTTATCACTTGAAAAAAATTAAAATCAATGCTCCCCAAATCGATCTTAAAAACCCAAATCAAAAACCAAATTTGAATTTCAAAACCAAAATCGAAATAAAAAATTAGAAATCCACAACGGTTTTAAAAACCCAAATCGATTTTCAAATCAAAATCTATTTTGAGGGTATACAATATTTTTTTTTTACAAAAGGCTCTTATATTATACCCTAATCCTCAAAATAGATAATACCTAAATTGGTTCCTAAAGCAACCAATGTACAAAAATGGGAACAATCAAGTTTCAATCAGAAATCCTCTCTTTTGGAATACAAGAAGAGAATGCCTAAATCTAACTTAAGGAGAAAGATCGATCACACTAAGGCCTCGTTTGCGAGTTTTTGAGAGAAAAGAAATGAAATGAAAGTTTTAATAGGAGAGAAGAGAAAAGAAAGGAAAGGAAAATAACTTTATTTCCTCTGTTTGTAAGTTTAGGAGAGAAAGGAAAGTTACTTTCATTCCTTCTTATTTGTGAGTTCAGAAGAAATGAAAGGAAAAAAATTCAAAAATACGTTTATACCCTTATAACTAACAAAGCATGTTATAACATTTTAAATAAGATAATAACATAGTAATTCATCATGCATATCAACACAATAATGAATTATAAGTCTCGATAAAAAAATATCATAATAAAATGTCTCAAACCATAATAGTAAGTCTTAAACTTAGTCTAAAAAATGGGACTAAATTATTCATAAAGAAAGATATCTCCAAAACATAAACTTCATAATGCATCATGGAGCACGAGTAGTCGCCATCATTTTCTCCAAAATTGTCAAGCGCCTCTCGGAAGGGCAACCGAGCACTATCCTTGCTTTGTCGGGATTTTGCGAGAGAAAAAGATATGCATCGTCAATAAAATGTGGATATACTCCAATAGTCACCAACTCCTCAAAAATTTCTGACTCCAAGTAAACGCGTGGACGAGATTCTTTAATGACTGTATTTTCCTCTCGGATTGCACTGGCCACATTTTCAAGAGCACTCTTCAAAAGACTATTTTCATCTTCATTGTGTGAAATCTTATTTTTTTTCCCCTTTGATGGTGTTGTGTCATCACGTTAATTATGCATTCGATTGAGCATCACGTCCCCCCTTCAGCTGAATCACTACCAAAACTTTCTAGAATAATATCATCATCCAAATCAATATCATCAATGGTAATATTATCACTCTCATCAATAGATTTATCCCAACGACGCTTTTTTTCCTTAGCTGTCTCAGCGCCGTCACCTGTAGCTCTATTATTAGCAAATAGTTCTGCCAACTTATCATAGTTAATGACAGGTTTAGTCATCCATTTTTTTGCTTCAGGTTTCGCCTATCGTAAAAAAATAATGAACAATTAATATATTATTTGTAAAAAATTAATTTACTTAAAATAATTTGAAATACGTACTTGGACTAAATTTTCCCAAACTTCAGGCTCAGCGCTTCACATTTTAGTTATCGGACTCCAGGCAAAACCACTCAAATTTTTGAACAAATCGTAGCATTTATTGAAATGCCCTTTTAGAGTTTTTAGTCGATTTTTTAAATGCTCCTTTGTAAGCTCCATGTTAGGAATATTTTCATGCAACTCATTCAACATATTACCGTACGCAGTAGTCGTGAAAGTTCCGTCAATCCTATTTCCTTCACGATCCTGGTGAAGCATTGATTCAATGAACATATCATCCATTTGAGATGTCCAAGTCAAATGAATTTTTTTTGCACCATCATCTTTTATTTTCAGGCTCATTGTTAGTATCTTTACACAAGCATAAATATTAGTCAATACGCAATATCTGTTATTTTTACTGTCATTATTAGATATATAGAAAACATGCAAACATAAAATAGTGGCTTATATAAATAAAAAAAATTAACATAAAAAATAATACTAACATTTACATCAAATAAAACTCTCAAATACTTATCATAATTAATTACTTTAAATTAAATTTACGAGAACATGCAATCTCAACGCATAATCATTCCACATATTAGTCGCTATGCAATTTCTTATATATTCTCCTCGTGCGTCATCCTCATCCCCATCCCTTGGAGTGCCAAGTTCATCGTCTTCATCCGGGTCTTCCATTTCAAGCTCTTCATCAACTGCTATCAAAATAGCTTCATCAGGGTCTGCCTCCATTAGGTAATTATGTAGAATGAAACATGCTAGAATAATCTCAGATTGTGTGTGAATAGATAAGAATGATTCGACTCCGCTTCTTATAATTGGAAATCGCCTCTTCAATACCCCAAATGCTCGTTCAATTGCATTGCGTAGTGATGCATGACGATGGTTATATAACTCTCGGAAGTTCTCAGGTTCTCGAGTGGAGTATTCTTTTAAGTGGTAACAAACACCTCTAAAAGGTGCCATAAGCCCGCTCCTATTCATGAACCCCGCATCAACAAGATAATATTTACTTATTAAAAACGACAGTGGTTGGTATACACATTAAAAAATATATAAAAATTTGTGTCGTAATAAAAAAATTTATCGTAATAAAAATTTACCATTAGGTATTTTCAATTTATCTTCTCTCGTAAGCGCATTTTTAATGATCCTAGAGTCAGAAGCAGTCCCTTCCCACCCGGGTAGTATGTATGTAAATTTTAAATCAAAAGTACACGCAACCAACACATTTTATGTTGGGAAATCCTTTCTCCCACGATACCTCGCAGCTTCCCTCTCAGCCACTTTGACACGAACATGGGTTCCATCAATTGCCCGAACACAATCCTGACATAAATATGGTACGTGAATGTCTATCTAATTCAATATAATTGAAATTATCAAATTGAAAATCAGTTGTAGTTAGGTACCTTAAAGTAAGGAAAAAATCGATCATTATGAAGTATTTCAGGAGGAACTTGTGCTCCAGTGGGTTGTCGCACAAATATTTCTTCCAAACTTATTATTGCTTTCAAAACTCTATGAAAATGACGGCTAACGGTTTCACTGGATCGGCGAAAGAAAAATGAATTTGTGTGGTTACTCATATATTTTGATAATATGTGAAGGAACTTGGCAACTTGCTCTTCAACTAACACTCGTTGAGTGGATAACAAACCACCAAAATTTTCTAATGTCTTGCAAAGTGTTATAAAAGCTTGTGGGCCCATGCATATAACATCACGACATCGTTTGGACGTGGTAATTTGTAACATTAATTCATCTCGTACTCTTTGTCGTTCAGTCAATGAACCCCATATATGTCGATCGCTACGAAGTCTTCGATGTGCAATATAATTAATTATTTGATAAATAACTTCAACCGTAACTAATTGTCGACTTCTCACCAACATGATGAGTTAATTTGTTTTTTCATTATCTTAATTATCCATATAGTAAATGGGAAAAGCTTAATTAAAAAATAGAACTTATGTCCTTATAATTAACATAACAAACAACAAGATAACAGTATGATAGAATTTCTTCCACTACATATAAATAACTAGTCGAAATCATTTGTCAAAAAATATATATACTTCAAGATATTCCACATGTTAGAATAATAAAAGAGTTGTGATACTTTTACCGGGGTCTTAACCCCGGTTTAGTACCAACGACTCCTTTTTTTCATTGTTTTTTCATGCAAAATTATTTTTTTTTAAAATGTTTTATTTAAAAAAATTGGTTTATTAGAAAGGAATATTTTTTATACATTAAAAAAATTATTGTTAAAAAACATATATACAAACTAGTTGTAATTATATATAACAGATTCAATCAAGTACATGTACAGTTGTCCAGTGTACTTATATAAAAGAATTCAACCATAAAAACATAGTTATGATAACAGTTGTACTTATATATAATAGTTGTAGTAGAATAAAATTACATATATTATATATCATTGTTTAGAAATATGAAAGAAATCTATACATGCTTTACATAAAATAACATATAATTAGTTATAGCTTACTAACCCAGACATACAGATTCAGATTCTATAACTTTACCCATGAGGAGTACAAGATGGTAAAAAATGACGACAAAGAAAAAGCTAAACAACTGGTGGTTTATCATAGAAAGCTCTAGAGAAAGAAATAATACATGATAGAAACATATACATACCAGAGAATTTGATAGTAAAAAGTGACGGCTGGAGAGGAAAAAAAATAGAGCCGGTGGTTTATCACATAAGAAGTTTATCACGTACGAAAAAGAGAACTTGGTATGAATTTATAATGGGTAGAAGTTTATCACGTAAGAAGTTTGATAGCAGAAGGAGTTTGTTCGGTGATGAACTCTATTTTCGGTTGATGTATATCTGATATTGTATTAAGGGTAAAATAGGAAGTGTAATAAAAATATTTAAAGGTGGCTTTCTCTTCTCTCCATTTCTTCCCATAATGGACGAAAAGTTTTGGAGAGAAAATTTTGGTTGAATCTAAAAAAAATTTCTCTCGTGTTCTCTCCCTTTCCTTCCTACCTAAACTCCCAAACGACGGAAATACGAAACTTTCTCTTCATTTCCTTTCTTTTCTCTCCATTTTAAAACTCCCAAACAAGCTCTAATTGTTTGGTCAAAGCTAGGGTTAAAAGCCCTAAAATATTATATTTATACAAGGGAGTAAACATGAGAGAAATGCCTAAAAGTCCCTCACATAAAACCCATTTCCTACACTTTTTTATGTCCATTCACTGGTCGCGAGTACCACAAGGCAACACCCCCCGCCTCTAAAAAAAATCGGCTAACCCTTTAACTGCCATCACTATATTGAACAAAATCTTCACTGTAGCGAAACAAAGGTCACATGATTGGGTAATATGATTTTAAATAGCAGGTTTGACCAAAACTTTACATTTAAAATATAATATAATTACCATTTGATAGATTTAAATATTTAAGCCTTATAAAATTATTGTTGGGGTGTGTAAAAGGAAAAGATATATGAAAATAAAAGAACCCTCTAAAAATGATAGATTGGAGTTGAACTTAACAAAACATGTCAGGAGTCCCAACTAAATATTACTTTAACAATTATCCTTTTTTTTATACCCTTGCACAATTATACTTTGTTCAAAGTAATATACCATGATGAGGAAGTAGTAGACATATGTTATATGCTCTTGAATATTCATGTTGAATATTTAAGCATCGCTAATGCTTTGCCTCACCCCACTCTCTATCTCTACACATATGTGAATTTGATTTCAAACCCAGACCAATTGTTATTGCCTAAGACTAGTATGCTGATTCGATTTTATCTAAAGAAAAAAGTCGGCGATTTAATTCATTGTGAATCTTTCTAACCAGTGATATGAACTTATTTCCTTTGAAAGGACATTTTCCTAAGAAGGGTAGGCATCTTTTTTTAGTGTTTTAGGACAGAAGCTAAATAAGAACAAATTGGTAAACAAGAACTGAAGCTACTAAAAGCACATAAATAGGTAAAGGAATGGAAGCACATCTTGCACCTATGATATCAGTGGAATACTTATCTAGGACTCACTATAAAGAGATATGAGAGAAAAGGCAATGAATAAAAATTTACGTGGTTTGGGTCGAGATAATGCCTACGTCCACAAGTGCAAGTCTCGATAGTATTAATTTCATAGAATGAGAGTGTGTAATCTCAATCTTTTATGGACTTTTATAGCTGATCCACTAGAATAAAAAAGTAACCACTTTATAAGATAGTGGAAGAATAATTATAAAGCAGGCATGGGCAGACATGGACAAAAGGATGCTTGTTTATTTTTAGGGTGTGAGTGAACTGATGATGTCATCCTGCTATATGGTACATACTTGTTCTAATGGTGTTAAGTAGCATTGTTAAAGGTTATGAGCTAGGTGAGTAAAGTCGACCACCTGTGAAACTAGGGCCGACCATAATTTCTCTGGTTGATCAGATGGTTAGCTGAGCTGATCTCTTTTAAATGATAAATGAGTTCACCTGCAATCTTCTAACTGGATCCTAGGTTATATGATATCCATGGTGCAACAAGCCCCCAAAACTTTACTCATGATTAGAACCAGTAGATGGTTCTCTAGAATATTGAATCTTTTAATCAGTTTCTAGGTAAATAAAATTGTTTACTAGAAAATTTGGTTGACCTTCGTAGTTCTGGTCATCGTTGAATCTTCTCAGCGCGCGTCGAACAAAATGACTTGCGAGAATTTTTGCTGGGATTAGAACTTTCGATGCATAAACCACTGAGGATAGCATCTGGTGCAATCTTGACACGCACACCTAGGACAACGTGTGTTAGTCTGTGCCACATTAGTTTGTTGTTCGAGGAATGACATCATGTGCCACATTATTAGGGGTAATCATTACTGCATAAAAAAATTTAAAACCACATTTTCAAACAGTTTCAAACTTTTCAATTCCATTTCCCACATGCAATTGCTTTTAGATAAACAAAGAAAACTCTTCATGTTCCCATTCCAAAACTTTTCCTTCTTCGATATACTTTGGCTTGAGAAACTATTTTCGGTGAATCCTTCCCACTTCCCTTCATTTACAGATAGAGAGTTAAGCATTATCTTAGTTATCTTCAACCTCTTAGGGTTTCTAGTACGCCGTCTCTTTCTCTCTAGTTCTTAGGGTTTTCTTCAGGGTTTTTTACAAATTTCCATATGATTCCATTTTCTTTTACCCATTTGTTGCTGGATTATTTTGTTATTGGTGTTTTATTGGAGAATCGTGCATCTTTAGGTGGTCTTTGAGTTGGTTGGCCTCGGTCTTCCTAAATTTAGGGCTTTTTTGTTATTATATGGTTCCATTATTCCAAAACCTCTGATTTTTGAAACCAAATAACTCCCAAACCTTTATGTCCCCTAAATTACTTCTTTCCTTGATGAGTTAAGAGCCTTTTGTTTAGATGTAGTTGCAATAATTACTTGAATTAGAGCAATCTTTCCCTGACATAGTCACTAGAAGGTTTCTTAAACCTTTACATGGTATTCAACATGAGAATGCGCTTGATCACCCTAAGCACACTCCCACAATAGCCTCCTTGGGTGGATCTGCACCACAACCCCCAGTTATGGAACATAGTTCTCTGGAGGGTTCAGAACATTTAGGCACTGCTGAAGTGAAACACTCTATGTGTGGTGAGAAATTTGAAAATAAGGTGTCCAATATTTCACTCATTAATTAAGACACTCCTCTAGAAAGAGCCATTCCTAAAATTCCTATGGCTTTCACAACTCTTCTGATTGTATCTTTCATCGATGAAAGTATCACAAAGAGATTTAACTCTTAGGATCCATCCAACACCGATTGCTAAAACCATGATTGTGATATCCCTGATGATAAATGGGAGTAATTGAGGTATGTATATGACATGCCCATTAGCATTTCCTTGAGACTGCTCAACATCGATGGGAGGGTCAATAATCGGCCCAATGCTGATGAGATATATTTCCCAGTTTGGGCCCTATAAGTGGGAGTTTGGTTTCCCTTTCACCAGATCATAAGGTTTATTCTAAAAGGTTATGAAGTATCTCTAACCCAACTTCCACCCAATGTCTACAGGTCTATTTTGGGGTCGATGGTTTATTATCAAACCCATATTAGTTTCGACCTCACATGGGACATTTTTAGATTTGTGTGCACTATAAAAGATAATGCAAAGGCCAACGGGTATTATTTTTCCCCTAAAAAGTGTGACCTGAAGATGGTGAAAGTTATTCAGATGAGAAAACATTGATGGAAGAATCAATTCATGTACATTAAGGGTGATTGGGAATTTTTTTCTAACGAGAAGAATAGATCTTGTAGTGTCTCTCGTAACTGGAGTGGGCCAGATTGTATGGGTATATACCTCACTATTGTGCTTAGTAATTTTGTTCTAACTTACTATGTGCTGATTTTGCTTTTGCTCAACCTTTTTGCAGAGAAGAGAGCTCTTAAATATTTCAATCCATTTCGAAATAATTGGTGTAGGACACTTGCACTCTAAAACTAGTTGAATTTGAGAAGATTTTCTCTCTGAGAAAATTTATAGAGTTTGTATATATAGTCCTCCCAGAGGTACGCCCCTAGCGACTATCAGTTAACCTTAGTGGACAAGGGCAATATTTTCGCTGAACAGGGAGGTAGAGTTGAGCAGGAAGGATCATCCGAGAAGGAAGTACCTGTCAAACAGGAACTTGAAGAAGGTATAATTCTTTTCTATTAGCTCGTCTTTATATTACCACTTTTATTTTTCTAAATGGTGTATTTTCGTGTAGCCTACACTCCTAGTTCATTATCCTTTAACGTTGATTCCTCATCTAGAATGGCCCTCCCATACTTGATAATGCCGGTAAGGAGATTACCCAAAAGAGAAAAAATAATGCTCATGCAAAGAAGAAGAGGGAGAACACCGATGAGAGAGCCACGAAGAAAGTTGATGCTAAAAAGAGGGTTGGTGCAAAGGCCTAAAAGAACACTAAATATGATGCCAAGAGGCAGGTCAATGTCTATGTTGCTACTACTGCCAAAGCCAAGAGAAAGGCAAAGGTAGTTGCTTATGATGATAGGTAACCATCCAGTAACAAGAGGACTATGGAAGGTCCCCTACCTTAACTTAGTAGAAAACATCAAAAGACCAAAGTTTATTGGGAAAGAGTCTAGACTCTTGGAGCACTCACTCGAAGATTGATTTGAGGTGGTGGACCATCCACCCCTTATGGTAAGTGTTAGGGGTGGTAAACGTACGAATACGAATCGAATACCATGTTTTACATATCCGTATCCGCTATCTAGATGCACTATTCTTATCCGTATTCGTATCCGTCGAATAGTTAAAATAACTATCCATATCCGTATCCACTTGGATGCCTCGGATTCAGATAATATTAGTATCCCTTTACATTGTTTAGTCATTGCAACAAATAACTAGTGAAATATCCAATCCAATCCAAATAAATATATAACAAAATTACTACCTCCTAGCTTCCATTATAATAGTAGAATTCTATAATGATAATATGGCTTAAATCTATCCATACTTTGCAAACAAATAAGCTTCAAGCGATCCAGTAAAAAATAACAGTAGCATTCCATAACAATAGAAATACATATGCACCTTTTAGATTAAATCAATTTTTTTATTGAGAATGATAACCTCATGGACCTTTTAGTCTTCAAAACATACAGATATTTTTAATTTCATAAGTATACATTTTTATTTTGTATATAATATACTTGTTGTTAACTTCAGTTCTCATCACAATCAAAACTATCACTTTACTTTTTTTGTTTCTCTCCTAAATTTATTTATAATTAAAGAAACCAATTAACAGCCACATGACCAATATTTAAATATAGTTATATGTTTTTATTTTGTATGTACCTATTGTTGCTAACTTTCTGTAGGGAATGTGGATCGGCGGAGCGACATAGTTGATGCGCAGCTGGGGAGTTGATGAGAAGTGGTGGCGGGGCTGATGCGATGGAGGTGGAGGTGGAGGTGGAGTTTAAGGAATGAGGGTTTTTTGTGGAGTGAAATGAGAGTTTCTTTTCTCTTGTTTTGTACGAAAGAGAAATGAAATGAAATTATTTTTTTGTTTTGAGTGGAGTATATGTTCTTTAGTGAGTGGATGTTGTGTGTGATAGGGTGTATTGTAACTTTAGTGTAACTCCATGATAATATACCCAATAAAATAATAATACATGGCATTTTATAATATACCCAATAAAATAATAACTTTAGGGTGTCTTTGTTTTGAGTGGAGTAGTGTGTTTGTTTTGTTTTAGGGAATAAACGATCAAGGTTTTTTAATATTATTTTATTAGTAATACTAATACTAATATTTTTAGTAATATTTTAAACATATGTTTGACGGATACGGATATCCAGTAAAACGAATATCCAGTAAAATGGATACTTTGCATCGGATACGGATTATCCGTGGCGGATACTAGTACTATCAATATCCGTATCCATTTTCTAGGATATTTTTATAGAGTATCTATATTCGTATTCATTTCCATTTTTCGGATAAATATCTGTAAATTCGGATTCGAATATTGGACAGATGCAGATTTTTGAATATCCGTTTACAACCCTAGTAAGTGTAAGGACACAATTCTCCAATTGAGTCTCAATGTTGTTTTGGCTCAATTCGGGATAAAAATATTTATGTCATAGGATAGTTTTAATTATATCCATTCAAGCCTATGACGGGGTAGTTGAAGACGTAGCGGCCAAGATATTAAAGCTTCATCAAATGACGTGTGTAAAGTGCCTCGTTTCTACGTCATCAACATGGTTCCATTTCTCCTAAGGTATGAATGCATTTTAATATATATATATATATATATATATATATATATAGGAGCTTGGAATAATATTTATATGGGTGTATTTTGTTTTAAACTGTTATTTATTTTTAGAAAGTTTCATTAAAACTTCAAAGTTAAGTTCCTGGGCTAAAATTCAAAATTCAAACATTCTGGAAGTTCGTTCAAAATTGTCGTTCGAATGAGTTTGTTGTTCGAATTAGAAGTTCGTTCAAACGAGTTTGCCAACGAGTTCCCTGATTGTCCACTAGAACATCGTTTGAATTATCATTCAAACGAGATGGATGTTCGAACGAAACTTCGAACAAGATTTCTAACGAGTTCAAATTTTTACATATTGGAACTTCATTAGAAGGCTCATTCGAACGAGACTTTGTTCGAACAAAAATCTCATTCGAACGAGATTTGACGGGAACAGTTAATTGGCAGTTTTTTCCACTTTCCCACTTATTTTCCTACTATCTTCTTATCTGAATATCTAAGTGCGGGAACCAAAACTTAACTTTTTCATATCGTACAACCTCCAAGAGAGTGTTTTGAGAGAAAAATTGAAACTAGAAAAAGTTCATGTTTGAGTGTTTAATTTTTCAAAGAAAAATCTTTACAACACTTATGTTTTACACCCAAAGTTTGTTTATCCAAGTTCATATATATATATATATATATACTTTGCTTGGAGTATTTGGCACCGGTTTATTTCTACATATGGAAGAAGAGAAGTTTGGGTTTACTTCTATATCCCTCAAAGAAGAAGTTCTCGGTTTTGCTGCGGCATTATCACATGGTGAAAGGCATCATGTGTGGTTGACGGTGTACCTATTATCTCATTGGTGAAGACCAAGATTCTGGTGGAGCTCCGGGGTTGTCTACTAGGCGGAGATATTTACAAGAAGACGTGTCAAGGCTTGAAAGGGGTCGAGTCGAGGAAGTAAGTCATCTGACTTGTAATTTGTAAATCCATACTTAGTGGTCTTAAGGCTAAGGTCGTCCGAGGTTTTTTCCCGTTGTGGGTTTTTCCTCGTACATCGCGGCGTAGTTGTTTGTTGTTTAATTTTATCTTGCTATATCACCTAGAATGCATGCTTAGGTAAAAAGATAAAATTTGGTTTAATCACTACTTGTTTAAATTGGTGCAAATTAATTTGGGTAATGTTTTTGTTAATTTAATTCAAGTCATTAATTTAATTTGATAAAATTGGTTTGGCCTAATTTGCAAAAATGAATTAATATTGTTAAGCAATTTTCCAGGACTTGGGTTAATTAACGTGGTTTAAGTGAAATTAATATTCTGTGTGTGTTCCATCATATTTCACTTGTTTTAATTTTAATTTGAGTTAAATTAAAATTTGTTTAATTAAACCATCATCTCTCTTCCGCATATCTTAAAAAGGATATTAATATTTTTGGTAAGATTTTAAAAATTGGGGCCTTGTGTTACATCAAATTGGTATCAGAGCTAAAAATGATAATTTACTTCGTTAAGATCCTTTAATTATTTTTGGCTAAAATAGAATTTTCCCCATTTTCAAAATTTCCTATTTTCGATGGTTCTAACTATGCGTATTGGAAATCGCGAATGAAATCGGCACTAAAATCTATCGATGAGAGAGTTTGGATGTCTCTTGTTAATGGGTGGTCCCCACCTACTCATTTAGTAGATAATGAGTGTGTTACCAAACCCGCCGATAGATGGAGTGAGAATGAGTTTAAACTTTGAAATTTTAATTCTCGTGGTTTAAATGCCTTGTTTAACACTGTCACACCAGATGAATTCCGTCGTATTATGACGTGTGAAACCGCTAAAGAAGCTTGGGATATTTTACAACTCACTCATGAAGGTACTAGTGTCATAAAAGCTTCTAAACTCCAAAATCTCTCCACTCAATTTGAAACCATCAAAATGAACGAAAAAAGAAACTTTTAATGAATTTTATGCTAGACTTTCCAATATTATTAATTCATCTTTTAATTTGGGAGAGAAAATACCCGACAACCGAGTAGTAAAGAAAATTTTAAGGTCATTTCCTGATAGATTCATTCCAAAAATGACCGTTTTAAATTCTTTACACACTTTAGCCTCTACAAAATTAGAAGAGCATGTAGGTGATTTATAAACCTATGAACTAGACATGTTTCCCTCTAAAACTGAAAAAGAAATTAGAAAAGGGCATTGCTTTAAAAGCCCGAAAAGAGGAAAAACATATAAGTTTTTCAGAATGTGAAAGTGATATTGACTCGGAAGATATGGCCTTGTTTGCTAGGAAATTTCAAAATTTTCTTAAATTTAACAAAGATAAATTTAAAAATTATTTTGAGAAATTTAAAACCTTTAAGCATGACAAAGCCGAGAAGATCCCTAAAACTATTAATGAAAATTTAAATAGGGATGAGTCAAACATGTGTTTTGGTTGTGACGGGTATGGCCATAGGGCAAAAGAGTGTTAGGTTTCGTCGAATTTCGAGGATGAAATTTCGTTTCAAGGGGGGAAGTATGTAATACCTCATAATTTTGAGGGCTTTATTTATGAATATGGTATATAATTTTAATAATATTATTATTTTATTAATCAGAATATTGACATTATATTTATTTTTATTTGAAAATATTCGAATATTTAAATTCAAATTTAAATTATTTTTTGGACATTTTGTAATGGTTTAAATATGTAAAGTTGACAATTTTGTATTAAAGGGCAATATAGTAATATGCGTTAGCTTAGTCTCCAAGCTAGGGTTTGAAAGAGGGGTTATATAAGGAATATTATGGATGATTATAAGGAAAGGGAGATGAAAAAGAGAGGCAAAAAACGAAATCCAAAGAGGCAAAAACGAGTGGAATGAGAAGAGTTATTTTGGAGTGTTTTATATATTCATTTTGAGTGCCTTCGAATGAGATTTGAGAAAAACTCAAAATACATACTTGACTCAATATTTCATGTAGAATCCAAATCTGAAGTCGGATTGACGATTCGAATAATTTTTGAATCTGAATTTTTTGGGTTTTCAAAATAGGACTATTTGAGGTTATCTCGTGTTGGGGCTAGAACATGATTTGATTATATTGCGCGAGAGGAACGTGACGGTACGATCAAATTTTGAGGCTGATTTTATGTGACGATTCATGCGATGATTTTGAGGTATGTGGTTTTACACAATACGCTCTTTAAATCTCTCGAGAGTTTATTCCGTTGATTTCTTGTTAATTGAACTCATATTTGAATTGTTAAATTATTTTGATTCATGTGGCTAACTTTGTGGCTTTTATGGCTAGTCATGTGAGCACCGATAATGAATCTTTTCATGAAGATATACAAGCACATGACACTTCTGAGGTCAAAGTTTATGATTCCCTTGCTTTTGATGGTAGTGAGAGTGAAAAAGAAAGAGAGAGTGAAAATGAAGAAGAGGTTGATGTGAGTGAACTTCGAAATTATTTTCAAGAACTTTATGAAGAATCTATTAAATTAAAAAGAGATAATTTGAAGTTAGAAGCGAGTTTAAGAGAGCGTGTCATGGTCGTTGATGATAGTGTGTTGGTTGAAGACCTTAGGACACGTGAGAGGAATCTTCGAGAGAAGCTTGAGTAAATAGAAGGAGAGAGATATAGCCTTAAGGGTTTAATGGAATCCTTGAAAAAGGAGCTTCTCGAGTTTGAAGAGAGAAATATTTTATTAGAGTCTAGAATTTTAGAATTAGAAAATAAATTAAAAGACTCTAGAAAAGTCAAATTTGATTTGGAGTGTCGTTCGAAGAAATTAGATAAAATTTTAGGAACGGTCCAAATTAAAAATGACACTTGTGGTTTAGGCTTCGATACTTATAATGCGTCCACTCATAAAGCCGAAACTAATGTTTTAGGAGAATCACCTAGGAAATCTTTTAGATATCACTCCTTTGGTAAGTCTTTTCGCCGAGTCTTTAAGTGCTCACATTGTGGTCGAAAAGGTTATCTTAGGAAACTTTGTTTTGATCTTAAACGAGTTCCTAGAAAATCCAAAGGTAAGGCAACCGAGGTAGGCAAGATTCCTACACCCCAATATCGTCATTCGTCATTAGTTTGGGTTAGGAGATCCGACTTGGTAGCTTTACAAGATAGGCTTTTTTATTCTCATTTGCTTTCACATGCTTCCTCTCTTGAAAAATGTAAAGGTTGAATGTGTTAGTTTTGTTTGCATACTTTATCTTTTGTACTTCATGTTATATCATCATGCTAAATGTATGCTTGTTTAATCATTTTCTAGTCTATGCTCCATGCTTAATCACATGCTAGAATTATGATTTTTGTGTATCTTTTGTATTATAATTCTTTCGTTTTAAGTTTGCATTAAATGAAAAATACAAAAAGATCTTTGTTTATCATTTGTGTTTTATATGTTTAGTAATTTAGGCTTTATGGAAAATA
This sequence comes from Sambucus nigra, assembly GCA_949130495.1. NCBI lineage: Eukaryota > Viridiplantae > Streptophyta > Magnoliopsida > Dipsacales > Adoxaceae > Sambucus > Sambucus nigra. The sequence goes on along the minus strand of OX422208.1, from coordinate 260,099,058 downwards.
TAAATGATTTTTGTTTGTCTTTTGAGTATATATTTTTTTTGGTTAAAAATTTCAAAAAACTCAAAAAGATTTTTATTTTGTGTGTATTTTAGTTTGACACACTTTATGTGGAATATACTTGTGTTTGAATCCCATTTTTTCCGCTCCCATGTGGTTAGAACTTTTGGTTTAGACTGTCAATCATTATTATGTTCTTTACCATGCTTACATAGAGTAGTTGGATTTTGTATTATTTAAATGGATTCTATTTTTATATGCCTCAATTCACATATGCACGAAATCTTTTGAAATTTAACTTCATATATATATTTGAGCTTTGTGAGGTGTTCTCCTACCAATCTAGTCATCTACATATTTTTGATCTAGGAGGACTAGTGCATGTAAAAATCCGTTACACGTGAGATTTGTGAGAAATAAAAAAAAAGGTTATATATAATTGTGCACGGGGAAGGGATCCGAAAGGATTTATTATCCTTTGCGAATAGTAAGCCACCGTTTCTCCAGACGTAAAACAAATACGTGGTCCAAAGGCCTAAAAGAAAATATGACAATAGAAAAGAAAAATAATTGCCAATGCCTAATTTTTATTGATATATTCATTCAAAATATATTTGCTTATTGAGGGAGATTAGATGGTATATCAACGGTTTGCCTAGTTGCGCTATCAATGTCATGACTCCATTGGTTTGTAGAATCATCAACATGCTAGGCTTGTATGCATTGTGTATGTTTGTTCACTGAGTTCATTTTATATTGTCACATGAGGTTATATTCAATTTTGATGAAATTTGCAATCAAATGAGAACTCCGTGAACATATTTTTAAGTGATTGGGTCTAAATTTAATTGTTACTAGTTCACACCCCAACACTTCCATGAAAAGCTTATTTTATTTTTTGTCATTTGTGTATTTATATCTATATATATATGTGAATGTGCATTATTGGTATATTAAGTCTATGTATATATATGATATTTTGTTTGTCTTTGCCTTGCTTTCTAGTCCATCTATGCCTTAATTCATAATTGGTATCTATCTTCTTGCATTCTTTGTTGATATCACATGCTTAATACTTTATGTATCCTATTGGTATCATTTTCTTGCATCTTAGTTGGTATTCGGTATTACTTGTTGGATTAGTTATGATTTTGTTGCCCATATGCTTTAATGTTCTCATCACTTTACGCACTATTGCATGTTAAGCTTGTTATCCCATTCTATTTATCCCTTCTTTAGTTTAGAGGTGTATATGCGTTTATTGGGGGAGATAACTTAATTTTTTATTCTTTAGCCTTTGTCTATTCCTGAACAAAAAGGGGGTGAATGATAGGGGGAAAATGGTATCTAATCCTATTGTAATCGTATCTTAGTTTGGGAGATTTAACTTAGGGGGAGAGCGCTATCTTCTTAAGTTGATCATAGTTGATAAAGGGGATAATTAATTAAGGGGGAGTCTTTATTTAATTGCATTTAATATTATTGATTTTCCCTATGCGTTTTATATGTTTGCTTAAGTGTGCAGGAATTATATTCTAAGTGGCAACTTTCACCGATAAAGATTTTGACCCTCGTGTCTTGTGTCAAGTATTGGGTGGGACATTTTTATTAGTCTAGTAGAGCTTGACGGCCCTTTAGGACTTTTTGTTAGTTTTTGTCCCGGAATAGCCAAAGGGGGAGATTTGTAAGGACACAATTCTCCAATTGAGTCTCAATGTTGTTTTGGATCAATTCCAGACAAAAACGTTTATGTCATAGGATAGTTTTAATTGTATCAATTCTAGCTTATGATGGGGTAGTTGAAGATGTAGCGGCCAAGATATTAAACCTTCATCAAATGCCGTGTGTATATTGTCTCGTTTCTACGTTATCAATGAAGCGACTAAGAATGTGTCGCAGAAGTGCGTACTCTCTAGGCTCAAGTGTAAGCTTGTCGCTCAAGTAATAATCTGATAAGTGGAGTATCGATCCTCAGGGAAATAGGACAACAGAGTTGTGATGACGTTGGACAGACGAAGAAATCCTAACTCTGAATCTAAAGAAAAAGTAAAAAATGATTTGATTTGGGAAGTGACTACAGCTAAATGCAATTTTGAAAATATTTATTTAATGCACCAAATTATGAATGGAATGCAACCATTCTAAATTACCAAAATTACTGATGATGATTGAACTAAAACTTGAACTATATGATGTAGAAAACAGGACAGGAATACAATCCCTCAACCCTAGTGTATTGTAGGTATAAAACTAATTGTAAATTTAAGTGATTAATTAGACCCATAATTTATTACTCATAAGCATTACGTATATGAGGTTCAAGCATGAACCATGCTTAATCAGAGGATGAGTAAATCAGTATTGCGATAGTTATACTCAAATTGCATTCATAAGCATCTCAGTTACCCTGAAGCAAACGAGATCCAAAGACCTACAATTAATACGGTCATAATCAAGTCATTAAATTTATAGGATTAATTTTACACACATGCAACTACCACATCAGGTCGACTTCATGCATCCCGGCCTTTGAAAACCTAGCCTAACATGGTGAAATTAATGAAAACGATTTTTGAATTGAAGGAAATCATGATTAAACTAAAGGATAACTAAAGAATGATGTAGAAGGAAGATTAGACAGAATAAAATAATCAACTAACTTACCAAAGCACTAAAAGCATCAACAAAAATTACTTGTAATCACAGAAATCTGAACAAACTTCAATCTTGGAATTAAAATTGCAATAAATCTTCAAACTAGGGTTTTTACTGAAAAGGGAAAAATTAGATGAATTTTTCCACCACTTAAAATGATAATAAATCGGGTTTAAATACCCTACAAGAATCCAAGAGGTTTTGCTTAACCACGACTCTCCATTGGAGGATGAGTAAAAAAACAAAATTGTGGCACTCGGATCCGTTCGGCTCTCCTTCGGTTCGGTTCTGCTTGGATTCGGATCGGTTCTTCTTATTTTTCATCGGATCGATCCGATACGGATTAGTTCATTTATTTTTCCTCACCTTCGATCCATCTTCGATCCGGGGTTCTCTGGAACTTAGCATTTCGGATCGGTCCGATTCTTCTTTGACTTTTTCTTCTATCTTTGACTGCTCATAACTTTAACACCGGGACTCCGATTGAGGTGCCGTTTCTTCCTATGTACTTGTAAACTTGATGTCTTTAACTTTTATTTAGATGCCTCATCCGAATTGTGCGTAAAAACTACAACTTTTCCCTTTTGACTTTCATTCTTTTCTTTCTCTATTCTTCTGATTTCTTTCTTTCTTTATTGACATCAAATACCTGTAAAACTAGTACAAAATACCAAAAACTTGGGGTACTCGTTAGAACAAGTCAGTAGCAAAATTATGAGATAAAATCACATCGATTACATTGTTCGAGGCGCTAAAAGTAACTAAATTAAAGGGAGAAATTTGGAAGAATTTATGCCTTATCAAATCCCCCTAACTTAGAACTTTGCGCGTGCTGAGCAATGTAAAAGAGTCCTACAAGGCTCAACTCTTGAAAATCATTTTATTTGTATAGAATACCTTTTTCGCGGGCAAGCGATTGCATTTAGCGTATGCAATAAGCCTTTAAATCCCTAGGTCACCCTAGTAGGACGAGTTGTGTCTCGTGAGGGCTTGTAGAGAATATACCCACAAAATTCTTTATTGAGTCAAAGAAACTTCAAAATATGTAAAAATTGTATAATTCAAACTTTCCCAAAAAACAGTCATCATCAAGTCATGTTCAAGAGTCTCAAATCATAATGCGTGCGTGCGACGCCAGAAATTATACAACGGATTTCCACCGATTGACCATTACGTTACTTATTCGAAAGTTCGTTTTGATTTCAAGTTCTCACGGTATGCTCTCTCAAATGAATCACTAATAATGTGGCTATTCTCTCGGTGTGCGTGTTAAAAAGAGTAAATATAATGGACGCAAAGTCATGCACACAAGTAGACAGACGAAAATATACGGTGAAAAGATCTCTTCATCGGAATACGGTCATAGGGAAACGGGAAACATCATATCTTTTTCACGCCATGTAATCTATTATATTATCTTTTGGTATCTTAGCTCTCCACGCGATAATTAATTTATCAATCCGGACTCGGTTAGGACTTTTTTGGGTTATAGGCGTATTGGGTAACATGGAAATGGTTGGGAAATTTGGAATTGGAAAATTTACTTATGATGTCCCTTAGTGCCTTTCCGAGGTTTTGCTCATTTTATATTCCTTTTCTCTATTTTTTCTATTTTTCACTTCTTTTGTTTTCTTGCTATTTTTGTTGAGCATTTCTATTCTTTTTCTTTCCCCTTCTTATGCACTTTCTGGACTTTAATGAATATTCCATTTTCGTAATTCCGGGCTACTTGGGCTTTTCGGGTTACCAAACGAAAAGGATAAATGTTATTCGGCTCGATTGGATTATCAAAGGGATAATTTTTCACATCTTTTTGTGGCTAATATTTTTGGGTTACAACCGATGGCCTACTTAATTGTCCAAATTACTTATTAATTACCATATATATTTCGAGATGAATTTAATTTAGAGATTTAGTAGCTCACTTTTCGAGGCAACATTCCATTTCCCATAACCGATCAAAACAAAGAATTGAGATCATCAACGACTTATTTAAAATGATGAATTAGAAATATGAGTTAACCATTAACTCAGATTAATTTACAAACTCAAAAAGATTGATAGGTTCGAAATCTCACCGGGTTTTTTTAATCTCCACATTTATTCGTTAAGTCGCCTATGTTAGCTCAATTTCCATCTTTGGTCAATTCCGACTTTGTGTGTTTTGAATTTTACAACTTGAGACTTTAAACCGACTTTTAATGATATTTTTGAAAAATTTGAATTCCAATTTTTATTTATTTTGAACAAAAAATATTTTTGGATTTTTCAAAATTTTATGATTTTTTGAAATTTCTGGGCATTTTTGAAAATTTGTGAAGTTTTAGAAAAACGCACTTGTGACCCCCTAACTTAGACTTTTGCATTGTCCTCAAGAAAAAAGGACTAAAATCTAACTTAAAGCGAATTAAAAGTGCGAAAAAATAAAACAAACAGATTAGAACATAAATGCGACATGACACTATCTGACACTCATACATGACTCACAACAATAAAAAAAAAATCAAATCACCCCATTCGGGGGTGTGATGACCTCTCATCTCTCCACAGACTCACCCGACCCCACTCACGGGGTTCGATGCTCTCCTTATCTCTCCCTTGTTCCTGTCATATACCAATAACCGGAATAAGTTGGGCCCTTGCGCATAAATAAAGGAAAGACTGGGAGACCCATCGTGATTAATCGGAGAAGAAAGCTTGTGATGCGTGCTACGTGGGTCGGGTTCTAAGTCAGACAAGACTTGAGTCTTATCTTTAATTACCTTCGAGGATTCAAGTTGCATGGGTGGATGGTCATTGGTAAGATACTCATCAATTCTATATTTCCACTCGCTCTCTCCTAAATGACTCCCTGAGTCCCATAGAGGTCGAATTTTCTTGTGAAGGCTCTCGTCCATCTGCCCGAATTCTCTCTCAACTTCCATTAGGTTCAACTCCTCTATATCTCTCTCTTGTTTTGTTTCCACGTCCTTCCTTCCTTGCTCCATCTCAAAATTATTAGGTGGTGTGGGTGGGTAGTAGTTGAGGAGAAAAGTATCTATCGTGTCTAGCCAATCGCTCTCCTCTAAGCACTCATACGAACCTCTCCCTATGCCCGCTAAATTTTCGATCTCACTTGATGTAACAAGGTATACCCCCTATCGGCTCTCGCGTGTGGGTCCTCCCATGCTCGTGTGTTGTTCCTAAAATATCCGTCTCTCGCGATTATCTTTCCTTACCCTCGTTCTTGATATTATTAAAAATATTTGTATCGAGGGTCATGTTCCCAAATGTTAATTGCATTCGCCCATTCCGAGTATTGATGATTGCATTAGTCGTAGCTAAGAATGGGTGACCAAGGATAATGGGAAGATGATTGCTTGGGAGAATGGAGGGCTCCTCGTCCCAAATGACAAAGTCCACCGGGAAGTAGAAAGTGTCTATTTGGACAATCACATCCACAACGATTCCCTGAGGCATATTCACAAAGTGATCCGCGAGATGGAGAGTCATATTTGTGGGCTTGAGGGCTCCCAAATTGAGTTTCTTATAGATGGAATAGGGTATAATGTTAACACTCGCTCCTAAATCAATTAGCGCCCTTTCGATTCGGTTCTTCCCCATGATGCATGAAATGGTGGGTGCATCCGGATCTTTATACTTTAACAGAAGGTCACTTGATAAAACTGAATTGACATTCTGGGGCAAAAAGACATTCTTAATTACCTTTAGCTTGCCTTTCATCGTGAGTAGGTCTTCAATGAACTTAGCGTATGTGGGAATTTTCTGTATGGTCTCGAGAAAAGGTAAATTAATCTTTACCTGCTTTAGGACATCCAACACATAATCCCAGGAAGTCTCTTTGGAGTGCGGGACCAACTGTTGAGGGTATGGGGCAGCGGTAGGGGGTTTCACCATGACCTTGGGTGCTTTATTGTTTTCATTTTCATCACTCTCAATCGAAGGGACAACTTCAGCCTCTTTCGTGTCGAGCGAAATCTCCTTATTTTTAGGTACGTCTTGTGGGGGAGGTGATAAGTAAACTACTCTCCCACTACGTAGAGTGGTAATTGCGTTACATTACTCCGGATGGTCATGGGGTGTGGAGATAACACTAGTTTGACCTTGGGGAGGTCTTTGACCCTGGGCAAGAAACTTGCCCTTGCCTTGGATACTTAACGAAGATTTCATTTTTTAAGTAGTTGCATTCATGTCGCTGATCAGGTGATCATATCTAGCATTAGCTGCATTCTGGTTATTGATAAATAGGTTTATCGTATCCTCGAGATTTTGCCGCGGTGGAGTGATATATGGCCCTAGAGGTGGTGGTGCTTGCACATGTCCTTGCATGTGTGGATCTTGTTGAAAGTGTTGTGGTGGAGGAGGAGTAGCATGTGAATTAGGATTCATCAGAGCATGTTGTTGCCCATAGCTAAAACCGGGATGGTTTTTCCATGACGGGTTGTAGGAATTCCCGTGCGGTGCACCGAAATTACCCTTAAATCCCCCTATACAACTGACTTGCTCTTGAAGCATCATTTTATAAGCGGGTATAGTCGAACATTCCTCAGTTGAATGTCCCACCTCAAAAATTGCACACACCTTTTCGACGGGGTTTCGGATGGGTCCCGTTGGTCCTCTTCTATATACCACACATAGGTCTCGCAGTCCTTTCTCAAATACATCGAGTCGACTGTCCGTCATAGAATTCTTTTCTACATGAAATAGGACGGACGACGATAGAGCGGTGGTCACTTGATGATTTCAATTTTGAGCATTAGGGTCAGATGTATCCCAGGATTGGGTGGTCTCGGCGACACACCTCAGGCGAAGCTCAGCATCGTGGGCGTCTAAGTCAACAAACGGATCACTACCCATGGTTTTAACGAGTTACTTGGAATTAATGTTCATCCCATTATGGATAAAAGAAATGATTTTCCCTTTATCAAATCCATGATGGTTCATGAAGTGATTAACTCATTGAAATGCTCGTAGCATCAATCGAATGACTCATTTTCTAATTGTCGAAAAGTTTGAATTTGAGCCTTGATGGAGTTCATTCGATGTGGAGGAAATAATTTCTAAAGAAATTTAGATTGTAGCTCATTCCAGGATGCAATCGAACTTGGAGGTAAAGACCATAGTCATATCTTAGCCTTATCTTTTAGCGAGAATAGGAAGAGTTTGCGGCGGATTACCTCTTGTGTGTAAGTTTGATCATTGAGAGTTTTACACACATCCTCAAATTCTCTGATATGGAGATATGGCTTTTCATAATCCATCCCATGATAGTGGGGGAGCATCTGGATCATGCCATTTTTAAAACAAAATTGCCCTGCATTATACGGGAGTATAATGCATCTCGGAGTGACAGTGCGCTCGGGATATAAGATTTCTCTCAATGGGCGGTATAGGGCCTCTTCCTCACTGGCATTCGCACTACCATTTTAGGACATATGTCTCTCTGTTAACAACTCGGTATCCTCACTTGGTATACTCGGGGCGTGCTCTGAAGTGTGTCCTAAGAGGGAAAATGGAGTGTTATTTGAAATTGAGTGAGACGGTGTGGGAGGTGGAACCCAGAATTGTGGATTGTTGGGAGTGTGAGGGCTATCAGGGTTGTATTCTCCTATCGGGTTTTCATAGATGCAGATTGGAGTATTATGGGGAGTTGTAGTGAGTTCAGAATTTTGCATTAATGGGCTTATGAGAGATGATGATAAATATTTTTGTGATTTTTCAAATATTTATATGATTTTTTTTTTGGATTTTTGGGAATTTTTGGTCAAAGCTTTAGATTGACTTTATCTAATCCTAGGTCTACCTAAGTCCCCAGCAACGGCACCAAAAATGACTAAGAATGTGTCTCAGAAGTGCGTACTCTCTAGGCTCAAAGGCAAGCCTGTCGCTCAAGTAATAATCCGATAAGTCGGGTATCGATCCTCAGGGAAATAGGAGAACATAGTTGTGACGACGTTGGATAGACGAAGAAATACTAACTCTGACTCTCAAAAAAAGGAAAATATGATTTGATTTGGGAAGTGACTACAACTAAATACAATTTTGAAAATATTTATTTAATGCACCAAATTATGAATGGAATGCAACTATTCTAAATTACCTAAAGTACTGATGATGATTGAACTGAAACTTGAACTATATGATGAAGAAAACAGGACGGGAATACAATCTCTCAACCCTAGTGTGTTTCAAGTATAAAACTAATCGTAAATTTAAGTGATTAATTAGACCCAAAATTTAGTACTCCCAAGCATTACATATATGAGGTTCAAGCCCGTACCATACTTAATCAGAGGACGAGTAAATCGGTATTGCGATAGTTACACTCGAATTGCCTTCTGAAGAATCCCGGTTACCCTGAAGCAAATGAGATCCAAAGATCTACAATTATCGCGTTTCTATGCAATACGGTCATAATCAAGTCATTAAATTTAGAGGATCAATTTTACACACATGCAACTACCACATCAGGTTGAGTTCATGCATCCTGACCTTTAAAAACCTAGCCTATCATGGTGAAATTAATGAAAACGATTTTTGAATTGCAAGAAATCATGATTAAACTAAAGGAGAATTGAAGAATGATGTTGAAGGAATATTAGACAGAAGAAAATAATCAACTAACTTATCAAAGAACTAAAATCATCAACAAAAATTACTTGTAATCACAGAAATCTGAACAAACTTCAATCTTGGAATTAAAATTGCAATTAATCTTCAAACTAGGGTTTTTACTGAAAAGGGAAAAATTAGATGAATTTTTCCACCACTTAAAATGATAATAAATCCGGTTTAAATACCCTACAAGACTCCAAGATTTTTAGCTTAACCAGGACTCTCCATTGGAGGAAGAGTAAAAAAATAAAATTGCGACAATCGGACCAGTCCGGCTCACCTTCGATTCGGTTCTGCTTCGATTCGGATTAATTCTTTTTATTTTTGATCGAATCAATTCGGTACGGATCGGTTCCTTTATTTTTCCTCAGCTTTGATTCGTCTTCGGTCCGGGGTTCTCTGGAACTTGGCATTTCGGATCGGTCCGATTCTTCTTCTATCTTTGACTGCTCATAACTTTCACACCGAGACTCCGATTGAGGTTCCGTTTCTTCCTATGTACTTGTAAACTTGATATCTTCAAATTTTCTTGAGATGCCTCATCCAAATTCTGGGTAAAAATTACAACTTTTCCCTTTCGACTTTCCTTCTTTTCTTTCTCTATTCTTCTGGTTTCTTTCTTTCTTTATTGACATCAAATACCTATAAAATTAGTACGAAATACCAGAAACTCGGGGTACTCGTTAGAACAAGTCAGTAGAAATATTATGAGATAAAATCACATCAATTACATTATTCGAGGTGCTAAAAGTAACTAAATTAAAGGGATAAATTTAGAAGAATTTATGCCTAACAAATCCCCCTAACTTAGAACTTTGCGCCTCCAGGGCCATGTAAAAGAATCCTAGCAAGGCTCAACTCTTGAAAATAATTTTATTGGGATAGAATACCTTTTTCGTGGGAAAGAGATTGCATTTAGTGTATGCAATAAGACTTTAAACCCCTAGGTTACCCTAGTAGAACAAGTTGTGTCTCGTGAGGGTTTGCAGAGAATATACCCACAAAATTCTTTATTGACTCAAAGAAACTTGAAAATACGCAAAAATTGTTTAATTCAAACTTTCCTAGAAAATAATCATCATTAAGTTATGTTCAAGAGTCTGAAATCATAATGCGTGTGTGCGATGCCAAAAATTTAACCGTGAATTTCGACCGATTGACCATTACGTTACATATTCGAAAGTTCGTTTCGATTTCAAGTTCTCACGGGATGCTCTCTCAAACGAATCACTAATAATGTGGCTATTCTCTCGGTGAGCGTGTTAAAAAGAGTAAATATAATGGAAGCAAAGTCACGCACACAAGTGGAAAGAAAGAAATATATGGTGAAAAGATCTCTTCATCGGAATACGGTCATAGGGAAACGGGAAACATCATCTCTTTTTCACGCCATGTAATCTCTTATATTATCTTTTGATGTCTTAGCTCTCCACGCGATAATTAATTTATCAATCCGGGCTCGGTTAGGACTTTTTGGGTTATAGGTGTATAGGGTAATATGGAAATGGTTGGGAAATTCGGAATTGGAAAATTTTACTTATGATGTCCCTTAGTGCCTTTCCGGGATTTTGCTTATTTTCTATTCCTTTTCTCTATTTTTTCTGTTTTTCACTTCTTTTCTTTTCTTGCTATATTTTTTTAGCATTTCTATTTTTTTTCTTGCCCCTTCTTATGCACTTTCTGGACTTTAATGAATATTCCATTTTCGTAATTTCGGGCTACTCGGGTTTTTCGGGTTACCAAACGAAAAGGATAACTTTTATTCGGCTCCATTGGGGTATCAAAGGGATAATTTTCACATCTTTTTATGGCTAATATTTTTGGGTAACAACCGATGGCCTACTTCATTGTCCGAATTACTTATTAATTTACCATATGCATTTCGAGATGAATTTAATTTAGAGATTTCTAGTGCGCTTTTTGAGACAACATTCCATTTCCCATAACCGATCAAAACAAAAATTGAGATCATCAACGACTTATTTAAAACGCTGAATTCGAACTATGAGTTAACCATTAACTCGGATTAATTTAAAAACTCAAAAAGATCGATAGGCTCGAAATCTCACCGGGTTTTGTTAATCTCCACATTTATTCGTTAAGTCGCCTACGTTCGCTCAATTTTCATCTTTGGTCAATTTCGGCTTTGTGTGTTTTGAATTTTACAACTTGAGACTTTAAACCGACTTTTAATGATATTTTTGAAATTTTGAATTCCAATTTTTATATATTTTGAACAAAAAATATTTTTGGGGTTTTCAAAATTTTATGATTTTTTTGAAATTTTTGGGCATTTTTTAAAATTTGTGAAGTTTAAAAAAAATGCACTTTTGACCCCCCCCTAACTTAGACTTTTGCATTGTCCTCAAGCAAAAAGGACTAAAATCTAACTCAAAGCCAATTTAAAGTGCGGAAAAATTAAACAAACAAATTAGAACATAAATACGACATGACACTATCTGACACTCGTACATGACTCAAAACAACAAAAAAATCAAATCACCCCATACGCGTTGGGTGTGTGACGACCTCTCATCTCTCCACAGACTCACCCGAACCCACTCACAGGGTTCGATGCTCTCCTTTTCTCTCCCGTGTTCCTATCATATACTAATAACCGGAATAAGTTGGGCCCTTGCCCATAAATAAAGAAAAGACTGGGAGACTCATCGTGACTAATCAGAGAAGAAGCGTTGTAATGCGTGCTACGTGGGTTGGGTTCTAAGTCAGACAAGACTTGAGTCTTATCTTCAATTACCTTCGAGGATTCAAGTTGCATGGGTGGATGGTCATTGGTAAGAGACTCATTAATTCTATCTTTCCACTCTCTCTCTCTCTCTTAAATGACTCCCTGAGTTACGTAGAGGTTGGATTTTGTTGTGAAGGCTCTCATCCACCTGCCCAAATTCTCTCTCAACTTCCATTAGGCTCAACTCCTCTATCTCTCTCTTGATTTGTTTCCACATCCTTCCTTCCTTTCTCCATCTCAAAATTATTAGGTGGTGTGGGTGGGTAGTAGTTGAGGAGAAAAGTATATATCGTGTCTAGCCATTCGCTCTCCTCTAAGCACTCATACGGACCTCTCCCTATGACCTCTAAATTGTCGATCTCACTTGATGTAACAAGGCATACCCCTATCGGCTCTCGTGTGTGGGTCCTCCCATGGTCGTGTGTTGCTCCTAAAAGAGCCGTCTCTCGCGATTCTCTTTCGTCACCCTTGTTCTAGATATAATTAAAAATATTTGTATCGAGGGTCATGTTCCCAAATGTTAATTGCATCCACCCATTCTGAGTATTGATGAGTGCATTAGCCGTAGCGAATAATGGAGGACAAAGGATAATGGGAACATGATTGCTCGGGAGAATGGAGGGCTCCTCGTCCCAAATGAAAAAGTCCACCGGGAAGTAGAAAGTGTCTATTTGGACAATCACATCCTCAACGATTCCCCAAGGCATCTTCACCGAGCGATCCGCGAGCTGGAGAGTCATATTTGTGGGGGCTCCCAAATCGAGTTTCTTATAGATGGAATATGGTAGAATGTTAACACTCACTCCTAAATCTATTAGTGCCCTTTTGATTTGATTCTTCCCCATGATACATGATATGGTGGGTGCACCCGAATATTTTTACTTTAATGGAAGGTCACTCGATAAAACTAAACTGACATTCTGGGCCAAAAAGACATTCTTATTTACCTTTAGCTTGCGTTTCATCATGAGTAAGTCCTTAATGAACTTAGCGTATGCGGGAATTTTTTGTATGGTCTTGAGAAAAGGTAAATTAATCTTTACCTACTTGAGGACATCCAACACATCATTCCGAGAAGTATCTTTGGAGTGCAGGACCAACCGTTAAGGGTATGGAGCAGCGGTAGGGGGTTTCACCATGACCTTGGGTGTGCTAGTGTTTTTTTTTCATCACTCTCAATCGAAGGGGAATCTTTGGCCTCTTTCATGCCGGGCGAAACCTCCTTATTTTTAGGTACGTCTTATGGGGGAGGTGAAAAGTCAACTACTCTCCCACTACGTAGAGTGGTAATTGTGCTACATTGCTCCGGATGGTCAAGGGGTGTGGAGCTAACACTAGTTTGACCTTAGGGAGGTCTTTGTCCCTGGGCAGGAAACTTTCCCTTCTCTTAGATACTTAGCATTCATGTCGCTGATCAGGCGATCATATCTAGCATTGGTTGCATTCTGGTTATTGATAAATAGGTTTATCGTTTCCTCGATTTTTCTCTGCGGTGGAGTGATATATGGCCCTGGAGGTGGTGGTGCTTGCACATGTCCATGCATGTGTGGAGCTTGTTGAAAGTGTTGTTGTGGAGGAGGGGTAGCATGTGAATTAGGATTCATCGCATCATGTTGTTGCCCATAGTTAAAACCAGGATGTTTTTTCCATGATGGGTTGTAAGAATTCCCGTGCGGTGCACCAAAATTACCCTTAAATCCTCCTATACCACTGACTTGCTCTTGAAGCATCACTTTGTAGGCGGGTATAGTTAGGCATTCCTCAGTTGAATGTCCCGCCTCATAAATCGCACACACCTTTTCGACGGGGTTTGGGATGGGTCCCGTTGGTCCTCTTCCATATACCTCACATAGGTCTCGCAGTCCTTTCTCAAGTACACTGAGTCGACTTCCGTCATATAATTATTTTTTACATGAAATAGTCCGGACGCCGATGGAGTGCTGTTCACTTGATGATTTTGATTTTGAGCATTAGGGTCAGATGTATCCCAGGATTTAGTGGTCTCGGCGACATACCTCAGGTGAAGCTCAGCATCGTAGGCGTTTAAGTCGACAAACGGACCACTACCCATGGTTTCAATGAGTTGCTTGGAATTAATGTTCAGCCCATTATGGATAAAAGTAATGATTTGCCCTTTATCAAATCCATGATGGGAGCATGAAGTGATTAACTCGTTGAAACGCTCGTAGCATCGATCGAATGACTCATTTTCTAATTTTCGAAAAGTTTGAATTTGAGCCTTGATGGAGTTTGTTCGATGTGGAGGAATGAATTTCTTGAGTAATTTAGATTGCATCTCATTCCAGGATGCAAGCGAGCTTGGAGGTAAAGACCATAGCCAGGTCTTTGCCTTATCTTTTAGCGAGAATGGGAAGAGTTTGAGGCGGATTACCTCTTGTGTGCTAGTTTGATCATTTACGGTTTCACACACATCCTCAAATTCCCTGATGTGGAGTTATGGCTTTTCAAAATCCGTACCATGGTAGTGGGGGAGCATCTGGATCACCCCATTTTTAAAATGAAATTGCCCTGCATTATACGGGAATATAATGCATCCCGGAGTGATAGTGCACTCGGGATATAAGATTTCTCTCAACGTGCGGTACGTGGCCTCTTCCTTACTGGCATTTGCACTACCATTTTGGGACATGTCTCTCTCTCTTAACGACTCGGTATCCTCACTTGGTATACTCGAGGCGTGCTCTGAAGTGTTTCCTAAGAGGGAAAACATAATGTTATTTGAAATTGAGTGAGACAATGTGGGAGGTGGAACCCAGAATTATGGATTATTGGGAGTGTGAGGGCTATCAGGGTTGTATTTTCCTATTGAGTTTTCATGGATGCGGATTGGAGTATTATGGGGAGTTGGAGTGAGTTCAGAATTTTACATTAACGGGCTTATGAGAGATGATGATGAATATTTTTGTGATTTTTCAAATATTTATATGATTTTTTTTTTGGATTTTTGGGAATTTTTGGTCAAAGCTTTAGATTGACTTGATCTAATCCTAAGTCTACCCAAGTCCCGGCAACGGCGGCAAAAACTTGACGCGACTAAAAATGTGTCTCAGAAGTGCGTGCTCTCTAGTCTCAAGTGCAAGCCTGTCGCTCAAGTAATAATCCGATAAGTCGGGTATCAATCCTCAGGAAATAGGACAACAGAGTTGTGACGACGTTGGACAAACCAAGAAATCCTAACTCTGACTCTAAAGAAAAAGGAAAAGTTGATTTGATTTGGGAAGTGACTAAAGTTAAATGCAATTTTGAAATATTTATTTAATGCACCAAATTATGAATGGAATGCAACTATTCTAAATTACCTATATTACTGATGATGATTGAACTGAAACTTGAACTATATGATGAAGAAAACAGGATGGGAATACAATCCCTTAACCCTAGTGTATTGCAGGTATAAAACTAATCGTAAATTTAAGCGATTAACTAGACCCAGAATTTAGTACTCCCAAGCATTACGTATATGAGGTTCTATCCCGAACGATACTTAATCAGAGGACGAGTAAATCGGTATTATGATAGGTACACTCGAATTGCATTCCGAAGCATCTCGGTTACCCTGAAGCAAACAAGAAGCAAAGATCTACAATTATCGCACTTCTACGTAATACGGTCATAATCAAGTCATTAAATTTAGAGGATTAATTTTACACACATGCAACTACCACATTAGGTTGAGTTCATGCATCCCGACCTTTAAAAACCTAGCCTAACATGGTGAAATTAATGAAAACGATTTTTAAATTGCAGGAAATCATGATTAAACTAAAGGAGAAATGAAGAATGACGTCGAAGGAAGATTAGACGGAAGAAAATAATCAACTAACTTACCAAAGCACTAAAAGCATCAATAAAAATTACTTGTAATCACAGAAATCTGAACAAACTTCAATCTTGGAATTAAAATTGCAATAAATCTTCAAACTAGGGCTTTTACTGACACCTTTACAATTAAGAGAGTTAAAAGTTCAATTAGAAGACCTTTTAGACAAGGGTTTTATCAGACCAAGTATATCTCCTTGGGGTGCTCCAGTGTTATTTGTGAAAAAGAAGGATGGGACAATGAGACTGTGTATAGATTATCGTGAACTGAATAAGGTAACCATTAAGAATAAATACCCCTTACCTCGTATAGATGACTTGTTTGACAATTAGAAGGTGCACAAGTATTCTCTAAGATTAACCTTAGGTCAGGCTATCATCAATTGAAGATTAAGGATGATGATATTTCAAAATCAGCTTTTCGTACTAGATATGGTCACTATGAATTTCTCGTAATGCCATTTGGACAAACTAATGCACCAATCACTTTTATGGATATGATGAATAGAGTCTTTAGGAAATATTTGGATCAATGTGTTGTTGTTTTCATTGATGACATTCTCATTTATTCTAAGTGTATTAAAGAACACGAGAAGCATTTAAAGACAATATTACAAATCCTTAGGAAAGAGAAATTATATGCAAAATTAAAGAAGTGTGAGTTTTCGATGCCTAGTGTTTCTTTTCTAGGACATGTCATATCCAAAGAGGGAGTTTCAGTTGACCCTCAAAAGATTGAGGCTTTACTAGATTAGCCCAGACTAACTAATGTGAGTGAGATTCGTAGTTTCCTTGGATTAGCAGGTTATTATCGAAGATTTGTTGAAGGATTTTCTAGCATTGCCAAACCTCTATCTAGGTTAACACAAAAGAAGGTAAAATATGAATGGTCTGGGGAAGCCGAGAAAAGTTTTCAAGAACTTAAGAATCGATTAGTAACTGCCCCAATTTTGATTATTCCTTCCGGGACAGGGGGATTTGTGATTTATAGTGATGCTTCTAAAAATGGTTTGGGATGTGTGTTAATGCAAAATGGAAAAGTAGTAGCTTATGCCTCGAGATAGTTGAAAACCCATGAGCAGAATTATCCAACCCATGACCTAGAATAAGTATCTGTAATTTTTGCTCTTAAGATTTGGAGGCACTATTTGTATAGTGAGACTTGTTAGATTTATACCGATCATAAGAGTTTGGAGTATATATTTACTCAGAAAGAGTTGAATATGAGACAAAGGAAGTGGTTAGAATTGATGAAGGATTATGATGTAAATATTCACTATCACCCGGGGAAAGCTAATGTAGTAGCCGATGCTTTAGGTCGGAAGTCTACACCAAATTTAGCATGTCTTATTACAAGCTAGGATGCACTGTTAAGGGATTTGAGAAGTGTGGAAATAGATGTACGTATCTATAGCAAAGGAGGAATAATTCCAAACTTACAAGTACAACCCATGTTGATGGAGAGGATCAAAATTGCACAAGTAAATGACCCACAACTGAAGAAGATTAGAGAAGAAGTCATCGAGGGTAAGAGAACTGAATTTGTGATGCAAGATGATATATTGAGGTTTGGAAATAGAGTGTGCATGCCATGTGATGCCCAACTAAAAAGGCAAATTTTGGAGGAAAGTCATTACTCAAGATTCACATTTCATCCCGGATGTACAAAAATGTATAGGGATCTTTGAAAAGTATTTTAGTGGAATAAAATGAAGAGGGAGATAGCAGAATTTATATCTCAGTGTTTGGTTTGTCAACAAGTAAAGGCAGAACATCAAAAACCATTAGGATTACTACAACCCCTACCTATGCCTGAGTGGAAATGGGAACATATTACTATGGATTTTGTGACAGGTCTACCGAGGAGTTAAAATGGTAATGACTCTATTTGGGTAATTATTGATAGGTTAACTAAATCTGCTCATTTTCTTGCCATTAAGATTACCCATTCTTTAGATAAGTTAGCTAAGTTGTATGTGCGGGAAATTATTAGGCTTCATGGAACCCCAATTTCAATTATTTCTGACCGTGACCCTAGATTTGTGTCTCGCTTCTGGAAAAGCCTACAAGAAGCCATGGGAACAAAATTGAATTTTAGCACTGCTTTTCATCCTCAAATGGATGGAAAATCAAAGAGAACTATTCAAACCTTAGAGGATATTCTTAGGGCATGTGCACTTGATTTAAAAGGGAATTGGGATGATCATTTACCGTTAGTGGAATTCGCATATAATAATAGCTATCAAGCAAGTATTCAAATGGCTCCGTATGAGGCACTCTATGGTAGAAGGTGTCGTTCCCCTACATGTTGGGTAGAAGTTGGGGAAAGAAAATTGTTGGGACCAGAATTGATTCAGATCACAACAGAGAAGGTGAAATTAATACAAGACCGACTTCGAACAGCTCAAAGCCGTCAAAAGAGTTATGTTGATAATCGGCACCGACAGTTAGAATTCCAAAGAGGAGATTATGTGTTCTTGCGAGCATCGCCTGCAAAGGGAGTAATACGATTTGGGAAGAAAGGGAAGTTGAGCCCAAGATACATAGGACCTTTTGAAATCCTTGAAAGGATATGAGCTGCTGCATATAAAATAGCCTTACCACCGGAACTCTCTAGTGTACGTAATGTGTTTCATTTATCAATAATAAAGAAATATGTCCCGGATCCAAAACATATCTTAAGTCATGAGCCTCTTCATGTTAGAGAAGATTTGTCGTACATTGAGCATCCAGTGGAAATTTTGGACCATAAAGATCAAATATTACGAACCAAGGTTATTCCACTAGTTAAAGTATTATGGCGGAATCATTTTGTTGAAGAAGCAACGTGGGAGCAGGAAGATGAAATAAAGGAGCGATATCCATACCTTTTTGGAAATTAATGTAAGTAAAGTTTGGGGACCAAACTTTTTATAAGGAGGGTAGGATGTAATGACCCCACTTTTATATATAGTTTGTTTTTACACTCTTGTGTTACTTATTATCTTATAAATGTTGTATTATTAGATATGTGGTATTATTGGCTATCAATATAACAAACCCCATTTTTAATTACGAAGAGTCAACTGTAAATTCGATCAAATCGAAGTCTTATGACATATCTTAAGGCAAATAATAAGTTTTGGGGTAGAAAATATAATTTTATGAAACTTTAGGACTAAAATAAAAATATAAAATGGGTCATTTTGTTAATAAAATATTTTTTAGGCCCTCTAAGAAATATTCAAAATAAATAGTGTGAAATTACCAAAATACCCTTCATATGTGAAATGACCCTTATACCCTTATCACCTTTCCACCGCGTGCTGGTCACTTCCACCTTACACATGTCATCTTTAAACAGAAAGCTAAAAGTCTTGTCATCATTTGGTGATATTAACACTACAAGACCACTCCGGATCGCGACACCTCGGTGTTTAATCACCACTCCAAAAAGCCTAGTCATTAGACACGTGTTAACACCGTAATACTTTTGGAAACCTATAAATAGGGCCTTAGGGTTCATTTGAAACTCACACCAATTCCTTGAGAATTATTGTAAGAAAGAGTGATAGAAAGCTTGGGAAATATCTTAAGAAGGAGTTCTATAATTTCGAAGAAACAATTCATTTCGTAGGTATGATTTTATTTAAATGTTATAATGTATTTTTATAGTTTTAATTTGGTGTTTTATAGCTTTACTTAGTAGTTATGCTGGTAAAATACACTAAGGACTTCACTAATCAAAACTTAAAGTTTAGAAGAAATCCAACTTGATTTTATTTTCATGTAACCTTGTTTGAAATTGTATATACGCTTTTAAAAAAAAATGATTTTTTAAAAGTAATTGCTCGTTATTATGGAATCCCATTTAAGTAATTCCAAAGTCAGGCCCGGTGAAATTCTTTCTAGACGAGATGGTATTTAAGTGGTGCCCCTGTGACCCTCCATCTCTACTGGGAATGAATCCGGAAATGTTCTGTCTAGAGGATATGGTATTTAAGCGGTGCCCCTGTGACCCTCCATCTCTACTGGGAACCGACTGATTAGGAAGAACTATGAATTGAATCCTTTAATTACGACTAATAAGTTTTAAAAGTTAAGAAAATTGTTTTTAGTAATCCTTTGAAACAAGTTACTATTAAAATACAATATGTAGACTGGACTTTTTTTAGAACATATACTTAAACCTTTATCGTATTTGATAGATTAATGTGTGATCGAAGACTCATTATCTATAATTTCGGCCTCTATTTTAGGTGAGTACTCTATGCAATTTCTTCCGCATTTTGATTATATTATATTATGCAAACTATGTATATTTTGTGAAATGCTTTTATTCTCAAAATTCATCTGATACCGATGATTCCGTTGTTTTTTATATGTTTATATCTCTCCATATAAACATCTGATTTGAATTCTGAAATTATTGATTCGGCCTATGGAAACTCTCTTACTATGTTGGCCTTGACTACCGGGTGGAAATATTTGGGTGGTACCTTCCCAGCTAGTTTATCGCTGGTGTGCCCTAAACAAGGCGTTGTTCCAGAAATCATGATTATCTGTCTGTGATGTTACCGGATGGAAGCATTTGGTAACACTATCTGTCTGGGTATTCGAGCGTACATGGCCACTAAAACTGAATAATTAACATATGCTCAATTATTTTATTTGCTCTGTTCTGAACTGTTTATTCTGAATATATATATTGTCATCTACTTTATATATATTACTTAAAATTCCTATCTTTATGTATATACTTTATGTTCTAAATTGAATAGGTATCAATTTTTTGAAAAACCCTGAAATGTCTGGAGATTGAATGTCATTCGGCTTTTAGCTGAAGTTGTATAAATAACCATTTTTCAGGAAATAATTAAGTTCATGGATGGAACGAAAAAAGACTATGTTGAAGATTTAGCTTTTAAAGCTCTTTTGTTACCTTAAGTAGAAGTTTGTTTAATTAGATAGAGCATGTTTAGCTCTTTGTGTCAAGTTGTAACTCGTTGATATTTTAATACAAATGAAGTTCCCTTTAGAAAGTTCTGATGATGTAATTCCTTCACTTCCAGTATTTTACGATTCATAACCTTGTGATTATACTTATGCTACATATATTTTAAAACAAAAATTTTAAGGCCAGAATATTGGATTCCTTGGTGGCATGTCAAGACACTCGGTCCCTACTATTTTCGGGTCGGGGTCGTGACAGACTGTCCCAGGGCGGTAACCTCAATGATAGCAAGTAGCGCGGGCATAATTTTTACACGTATATAATAGATTCACAAACACAGTCATATATATGTATATTACCATTTCCATTTCTAAATTAGGTAAACCCACGACCCATACTTTATGATATTCATTCTTAGTACACATTACTAGATTATCCCGTATAACGGTTCTTCTCTTTTATTCTTATTTATGAGATTATTCCAAGATTACTTCGTATCACTCGTAGTATCCTATCTCCCTAAGTATAATTTCAGTAGGTACTTCCTTATTTTATGACGTAACTTCCTTACGAGTCTCACTCCTTTAGACACACGTTCCTGTTATTCCTTAAGTGTAATTCACTCCCCGTTAACCCTAATTTAGTTTTATATTAAATGTTCCATTTTTATAAAGTCCTACTGGTCCTCTTTATGTCCCAAAATGTTTTAACAATAATGTCCAAAGATTACTACTCATTTAAATTGAAATAACTATTAAAAGGGAAAATATGAGTTTTCCAGGAGGGGTCGATCGATCAATGGTAGGGGCTCGATCGATGCTCTTTGGTCGATCTATCGATCAAACAGTTATGGCGAAACTGCAGAATTAATAGTTACGGGAATCCTATTCCAAAATCATCCAAATCATCCTTTTTCACTCCCAAACTCCCAACAATTGATACTACAAGAGTTATATACCCAAATAGATAATATTCTACGTAAAACATGCGAGTTTTCATCAAGTATAACGAATTAAAAGGGCCAAAATCCATATAAATATCAAGAACCCTAATATTATCTTTAACTTAGTTCTTCAAATTCTTTTCCCAGATTTTCTACTCCTAACTAAATGCAAATTCGTGGTTCAACCTCTACATATGAATTTGATTTCCAGAATGTGATTATCACCTCTACATCATGTAATTTCTAGTCTCCAATATATGTTTTCTTTCATGAAAACTAGTCCTAATAAACCCTGAACTAATATAATTGAAGCATTAACTAAAATAAAGCAAGATAGATACTTGCATAGAAATATTTGTCTCAGATTTGTGGGATAAATTTGTGTGGTTGTGATCCTCGTCGCGCGATCTACAATCTGGCGGTGCCGGCGGTGCAAACGGTGGAGTTCTTGACCTAAAACTCCTTGGAAAACTTCTCCTCTTACTCTCCAATGATCGTATTTGGTTTTTGGTTATTCTAACCCTAGAGGGCAACTCCTACCATCTGATATAACCTTAGAAAATTCGTGGATTTCCATGCCCAAAAATACAAAATGTCTAAAACGCCCTCCCGAGATGTTAATTAAACCTAAAAACGTCCCGAGACCCAAACTAAACCCCCAAGTACATTTTTTTGACTATCTCGAGCCTTCCGAACACATTCACGCACTCAAAATGACCATATGGGTGACTTATAATTTATTCACTTTTAATAATTCGAATTTAATCCTGACACGACACAGGCGCGTCCCGATAAATTTTCAAAATTATCAAATTAGATTCTTGTGATAATTTTAATAAATTTAATTACACATCTTACTTTACCCATATAATGATTTACAACAAAATTCCACTAATTACTAACTCTCATCACGCTAGTAAATATTTAAATAATTTTTCAAATTAATATCTCTAATTAAATTTAATAAATCCCCAAAATTAAAAGTCATAAAAATACGGGGTATTACAGCTTGTTAGAACAAGACTTCGTTCGAACAAAAATCTCGTTCGAACAAGATTTGACGGGAACAGTTAATTTGCAGTTTTTGAGCAGTTTTTCCCACTTTCCCACTTCTTTTCCCACTATCTTTTTACCTGAACATCTAAGTGTGGGAACCAAGTTTTTTAACTTAACTTTTTCATATGCTACAATCTCCAAGAAAGTGTTTTGAGAAAAATTGAAACTAGAACAAGTTCATGTTTGAGTGTTTAATTTTTCAAAGAAAAATCTTTATAACACTTCTGTTTTACACCCAAAGTTTGTTTATCCAAGTTCATATATATATATATACTTTGCTTGGGGTATTTGACACCGGTTTATCTCTACATATTGAAGAAATGAAGTTTGGGTTTACTTCTACATCCCTTAAATACGAAGTTCTTTATTTTTCCGCGACATTCTCATGTGGTGAAAGGCACCATGTGTGGTTGACGGTGTACCTATTGTCTCATTGGTGAAGACCAAGATTTCGATGGAGCTCCGAGATTGTCTACTAGGTGGAGGTGTTTACAAGAAGATGCATCAAGGCTTGAAAGGGGTCGAGTCGAGGAAGTAAGTCATCTGTCTTATAATTTGTAAATCCATACTAAGTGGTCTTAAGGATAGGGTCGTCCGAGGTTTTTTCCCGTTGTGGGTTTTTCCTCGTACATTGCGGCATAATGGTTTGTTGTTTAATTTTATCTTGCTATATCACCTAGAACGCATGCTTAGGTAAAAAGATAAAATTTGGTTTTAATTACTACTTGTTTAATTTGGTGCAAATTAATTTGGGTAATGTTTATGTTAATTTAATTCAAGTCATTAATTTAATTTGATAAAATTGGTTTGGCCTCATTTGCAAAAATGAATTAATATTGTTAGGCAATTTTCTAGGACTTGGGTTAATTAATGTGGTTTAAGTGAAATTAATATTGTGCATGTGTTCCATCATATTTCACTTGTTTTAATTTTAATTTGAGTTAAATTAAAATTTGTTTAATTGAACCATCATCTCGCTTTCGCATATCTTAAAAAGGAAATTAATATTTTTGGTAAGATTTTAAAAATTGGGGCCTCGTGTTACATCAGTAAGGTGGACCCATGTACTTTTGACTCAGATCATCTGGTCATATTAGATAAGTTGAAAAGAAATTTGAACTATCTTTTGCCACACTAAAAATGCGGCTGATTCGGTCGGCTATCACTAGTATGCCCCTAATTTTAAGTTTCTAATGGGTTTTAGTGCTAATGATCTGTGGAACATGGGGAAACATCGAATGCTGATGGTAAATTCTCAATCAGTACTATATTTTCTTAACTTTGTAGCATTATTTTTATACTGTGCCGATCTTTTGGTCTTCTTTCAGTGCGAGATGGATGCCACCATTTTGAGAGAGCACATAACTTCATAACAAAATTCTTATGAAGATGCAGACGAGGACAAATACGAGATCCTCGAGTAGTATGAGACCATGTCAGGGGAGTTGAAGGCTTCTGAGGCTGATTATGAGAAGGTCTACATGAAGGTTAAGAGAAAGATGATTAGCTCATAGAGAATGTTAAAGCTTTGATCCAGGACGAGGTGGAAAATATAAAGCTAAAAGATCATATCAACACTGATGCTATGAAGCTCAAAAGTTTAGATAAAGTTCTTGCTAATGGGTATCAAGATCTTCAAAAATCAAATGATGCTCTTAAGGTAGCCACTGAAGCTCTTGGTAAGGCTAATCCAACCCTTGCTGATGTTAAAGAATAGAGTGTCCGAAAGTACAAGGCCTCTATTGAGAACAAAATTAATTTGGTGATTATCTTCTTGGATGGTTATGAGTAGCTAAGAAAGTGGGTGATTAAACATTATCCTAACATTGTTGAGGTCGTTCAGACATGGGACGGGGATGAAGATGAAAATAAATCCTTACCAGCTGAACGAGAGGCGATGGATAGATGAATCTGCTGCTGAAGACGATGAGGTTAGTGAGGTCGATCGTATTCTTCCTTCAGATATTACTCCTCCTAATGCTCCAGAAGTTGTTCAGGATTCCATTAGGACTGACACTCCTAATGTCATTATTTCATAGATCAATCCAAAGGCTCATCAAACTTCTCAAATTACCTCTGAGAATATAATTACTCATGAGGCTTAGAGTCTTCTCTTATTTTCATTTATGTTAAACTTTTGAATTGTGTAATAACATTTTCATCTTATCCGTATTAACTTTTGACATCAATTATAATCTAACTTGTGACTCTATTTTTTGTCTGCATGTACATACTTTCTTCTAATTATTTTGCTTGACTAAGTTTTTTCCAAGTAAATGTGATCGGATTTTTTTTCCTCCTTGTTTCTTTTAATTTTATGGAATCATGGTGGGATTTTGTCAACCTTCCATGTCAACTTACTATCTTATTAGTGTTATGGTAGGCCTACTAGTAGTTTAGAGTTATGATCACATGGTCGAATATCTTTGACCCCATCTCCCTTAGTAGCTACTTGCTTTAGACAACCCTGAGTTGACTAGGTGTCAACATTGGTTACCAAAGTGAATTAAATATACTAGGATATATCCATGCATTAGTCAGTTATGGTCGGAGCTTGTCATACTTATGACTGTAACAAGTTTTCCATATTAGGCTGAACTTATTGACCGTGGTCTATCTAAGGATGAGGTCATACATGAAGTATGGTTTGGATCATGCATTTTGATGTGCTTGGTTCTGAGATGTCTTCGCCCTAAGCTTCTTGAACGTCCATCACAACGATGAATTTTTTTAAAATTATGTTGAAAAGATTGAAGTGATAATATGTGTAGATGAAATTTTTATTCTAATTTATACATGAAGATGTGTTAGAAGGATATAAAAACTTTTTACATGGTATTTTTCTTTTTAGATATGCCATATGTTCTTTGTCATTGGTAATTCTTCCCTAAGTGATTGACATTTTACGATTTATTAAACTTCTCACCTTCCAATGTTTTGGTCCTATAAGTTCCAGGTAGTATGATAGCGAATTCTCTGTACGGGCCGTGCTAATTTGGTTCCAACTTGGTCTCTTGATGGATCACCTTCTTGAACGAATTGTCTTATTCCTTTAAAGTTCTCGGTTTGACCCTTTTATTGTAAAACTAAGTAGTCTTTTGATAGTTGGCCACAACTCGTAGTGTTGCACTCTACCTAACTTCTTTTATAAGATCCATATTCATTTTTCTCATCAAATTACTCCTTGGTGCATTAAAGTTGGGTACTTGATGGCTAGACAAGCTGATCTAGGTAGGAACCACCACTTCATTACCAAATGCCAACACGAATGTAGTCTCACCGATTACCTTCTCTACATTGTCCTGTACACCCAAAGTACGCTTTGTAACTCATTTTATAGTTTCCCTTGGCCTTATCTAGCCTTTTCTTTATTCCGTCTAGCAGGGTTCTATTCGTCACCTCCTACTTGTTGCACCATGGGTGACCAAGTGCTGAGTGTAGTTTCTTGATCTTTGAACATACATAATAATATTTAAATTCTTTGTTGTCAAGCTGAGTACTATGATCTGCAATGAAGGCGTATGACATTCCATAAAGATAAATAATATTCTTTCATATAAATTAGAAGATTTTTTTATACGGCATCTCGATCAGCCACATAGCAAAGTAATCACTTAGATGACTAGATATTTGAACATACACCTTATCTTTGACAGGGGTCATTCAAATCAATTACCCACATGGAGAAAATTAAGGGGGTGTTATAGGCGTTAATCAAGCTCTTAACTCTTATTAATCATAATGTAATTCTGGCACTTGTAACACTTGCTCGCATAACTTATACAATCTTCTTTTATAGTGAGCCAATAGTATTCTTGAGTGGTTATATGTTTCAGTAGAAATCTTCCTGCTGAATGATCTCCACACATGCCTTCATATACTTCTTTTACTTGGTTAATCATTTTAGTAGGATCGACACACTTGAGCCGTGACATGATAAATCCTCTTTTGAATAAGATTTTTCCTTCCAATATGTATCTTGTTACCTTGTAGTGGAGTCCTATCACCTCCATTGGGTTTATCAATCTCTGATTATGCTCGGATGGAATCCATCCAGGATGGTCCCATGTCTAACTCCATTACTAAAAAACATTCTTCATCCGTACTACGATGCAGTGAGATCTCTATAGATATTGTTCTTATTAGTTTTTATACTTGTGGCTTACGCCAAATAGGCCAGTGCACCTGCTCATGTGTTATCAGCTCTTGGTATTCTAACAATTTGTACACCGAGAATTTTGATAACAACGCTTTTATAGTTGCTAAGTATTTCATCATTGATTCTTCTCTTGCCTCATAAACTCCAAGGACTTAGTTCACTACGAGCTAAGAATAATTATGTGTCAAAAGATGTTTGGCACCAAATGATGAAGCCAATCCCAAACATATTATGAGAGGTTTATATTATACCTCATTATTGAAGGAATAAAAGTAGAACCTGATGGCATACTCCACATCATCCCCATCAAGTGTTGTGATTAGTAAACTTGCTCCATTTCCATTGGAACATGATGAGCCATCCATGAATAACTGCCAAACAAGAGGTTCTTCCTTGACGCTACCTTCAACTAAATATCTATTCTTGAATAATTTCTTTGTTTGCTCCCTATCGCGAGACCTTTATTCCTATCGAGAGGATGACTTAGGTCAGTCAATGATCTTATCGGTTGGATTTATTAAGCTCTCTTCCAATCAAGCTTGCCCCACCGAATTTGTACCTGAGCTTTCATTCGTACAAGTCTTCTCTCCTATTTTTATACTAAGATCTATTCCCCAAAAGACTGATTAATGGTATTTTCTTTGTAAGTAAATTTTGTTATTAAATCGTACATCGCTTATCCTTTAATCACTATTCTCGGTTCATACTGTATGTCATACTCTCCTAATTCTATTGTACATGCCATCAGTTTTCACGATTTCTCAGGTTTATAGTTAACTTATCATAGTTGAAGGTATGTATAAATGACAAAGATATATGCTTAAAAGTATGAGTTCACTATGATGGAAGGTTCAATCAAATCAAAGGCCAACTTATCTATCCTAGGGTATCTAAATTTTACTCCTAGGTATGCTTTGCTAGTGTAGTAGAGTATCTTCTTCACTTAATCTTCTTGCTAGACTAATAAATAACACTTATCGTTCCACTCGAAGATATTTTGAAGAACCTTAAATGATGTAAGACATCTATAGTGACTTTTTACACATATTTGCTCAGTTTTGCCACACGTGATGTCAATCTTTAAATATCCTTTTTGCTCGAGGGAATCAAGATATTAATCAGTGCTTAAATCTTGTCTGGATTAGACTCTATACCCTTGTAGTTAACTATGAAGCTCGAGAACTTTCCCTCCTTAATATCGAAGACAACTTTTGTGGGGTTAGGCTTCATTTAGTACTTTTATAGCTGGCCAAAAGTTCATCCAAGGACATTAATGCGATTGGTGGCTTTCTTGTTATTAGTCAGCATATCATTCACATAAACTTCCATAGTTTTTCCAATCTGATCTTCGAAAACCTCATTAACCATCCTTTGATATGTTTCTTTAGTGTTTTTTATCCCAAAGGCATAGCATTGTAGCAGTAGGTACCCCAACTGGTACTAAATGAGGTTTTCTCCCTATTTTCTTACTCCATTTACCCCCAAATAGGCGTCCATAAAGATGGGAAGTTCATGTCTGGCAGTATCATCGACGATCTAGTTAATCTTGGGCAAAGGATAGTGGTCCTTGGGATAATCCTTGTTGAGGTTGGTTAAATTAACACACATGAACCAATTGTCATTCTTCCTTTTTACCGTAAAAATGTTTGAAAGCTATTTTATATATTTAACGTCTTTAATGAATTCGTTCATTTTCAATTTATCAACATCCTCTTTGATTACCATATTGAGTTCGTGACAGATGAATTTTGGATCTATCCCAGGCATGTCCTTATGGCTCTAGGTGAACACGTTCTCTCTCTTCCTCAAGAATTTTGCTAACTATTACTTAAGGGTTGGATCCATGAAAAAGTTTATCTATGTTGTCCTCTTTATGTGTTTGTCATCCAACATCGCAAGCTCAATCTCTTTAACTATCTGGTCTTTGACCACCTTATCTTCATTTATAGGATCTAACGTCTTAATTTGATAAATTGTAGTCAATTTTCTCCTATTTTGTCGATGTGTAATACACTCGTGAGCCTCCAATTGGTTCCCTTTAACCATGCCAACCCCATAACCTGTAGGGAGTTTGAGCCTCCATGTTTTTAATATGATCATAGCAAATATGTTGTTATAATCCAAGTGAACATTACGGTCTAAGATAAAGAAACTTATCATTTATGTTTGACATGTTGGTCATATGCCAACTATAACCCTAAGATCAATTGTTCCAAGGGAACACCTTTTTCCCAAAAAAACTTAGAAGAGGCCTGCGGTATGCATTTAATTTGTTATCTCTCAACCTTGAATTCTTAAAACAAATGTAAAAATAGAACATCATCTCAACTGCAATTATCGATGAGGATCCTCATCACTCGACTCTCATGTACCATCATCGTGATGACCAGAGGGTCGTTGTGAGGGTAAAGTACACCTCATAAGCTGTATTTATAAAATCCAATGATAAGATGATCTTTGTTTACCTTTCTGTGCAGGTTTCTATAGTATCAACCAAGTTGATTTATCTAACATGAGCACAAGCCTCCACCTCATTGAGGTAGGCTTTCCTTTTTGTGGGTTCATCTTTGTCGCTAGTTTCACCTCTTTCTATGAAGTTACACACAAAGGAGATCATCTTGACATCATGTAGAGGCTCCTAAAGTTTCTTAAGAAAATCCGAACTATCCTCTGAATCATCGTTTCTGCCCCTTTTCTTCTTGTCCATCATATTATAAAGGGACTCTGCTCAGCATATGGGTTTCGTCTCGTCTTCCCTATCTAAGAGATCACTTTATTTAAAAACCTCCGTCAGTTTTCCCCATATTATGATATTTTTTATTTCATTCTTCAGAGCAAGGTAATTATAAGTGTTGTGTTCTTGACCTTTATGGAACTCAAAGTACTTATTCTTGCCTCTTTATTTGGGTGTGGTATTCAATTTACTTGGCCATTTAAATTTTCTTCTTCCCCAAATCTCGCTAAGAACGTGTTGCACACCCACACTAAGCGGGGGGTATTCGTCGAATCTCGTCAGATTCTCATATTTCTTTTCCCGAGGTCTCACCTTCTTATTTGAGTTGTTTCCGACCTCAAATTTGTTATGGATGGAGTCCTTTCCTACCATTGCCTCCTTAACGTTCATAATTTTTCTTGCCTTTGCAAGGAGCTCTAACTTCATACTTGATGGTTCGTTAGATAGAATCCAGTATAGCTGTCCATATAAGAGACCATTCATAATAGCGGTAACAGATATTTTTTTGCATAATCAATCACCTTAAGATTCTTTGTGTTGAATCGCATGATGAATTCTCTTGTGCTTTCAATCATTTTTTGTCAGACGTTTATCAAGTGATCCATTATTTTCCTGACTTCGTATAAAAACAAAAATTGTTTGTAAGAGAGCACTTCTCTTTATGTAATAAGAGTAAACAATAATTTCTCATCACCTGGGTGTTAATAAGAAAATTAAGGAAGAACCCTTAGATGGTAATGTGAAATTCTGCTTTGCAAGAGTGATGATCAACAAGCTCGATAATGAGAGGAAAATATGTTTAAAGGAGGAAATCATCTGTAATGAATAGAATAAATAACATTGGTCACCTAACTTGGGCTACGCCCACATGAGTTAGAGTTTTATTTCACTTAGAATGGAAATCGATGTTTATAGATGCTCAAATCTCAATCCAACTCTCAATCTCTCTAAATGTGAACCATGTTTAGAACTCTCTTAGAATATTTTCAAGTTTCTTAAAGTCTATTTCAAAATATCTTCTTTATATGTATGCTTTCTCTATGAATTATGTCGTCTCTCTCTCTCTCTGACCGAGTTCTTTCTTTTTTTTCAATAGGAAAAGGTAACATATATGTAGCTTGTCTTCATTTCATGGGACTATGGGAGCCTTTTACATATTTTGGATGCTTCCTCTGATAAACCCAACCCAACCATGTGATGGGGGATAGAACAGTTAAGACTAGCATAAAGTTATCTCAAAACATGGAGAAAAATATTATTCTAATAAAGCGTGCCAACTGCACTACATGATACATTATATAAATTCTATAGGCATGATATCACGTGCAAAAAGAATATTCCTTTATGTCAGATAGTGCTTTCTGCATGAGTGGAATTTTACAAGTCATGAGCATCTTTAATTGTGCAAGCTTATGGTTGCTCACAACATCCTCCCTTGGATGAGCTGTTTTGTAGCATGTTTGATTGCGTGAAGTTATTTTGGCCTTTGTGTTCTTCGGAGCAGTTTCTTTGGTAACCATGAATTTGAGCTTCTTCGTTTCTATCTTGAGATTTTTCGATTCTGCGAGACTTGATCTTTCAAGTGCTCTGATCAACCTCATCTATGTAACATCAAATTAACTCCTTTTTTACCTTATTGAAGTAACTTATCT
Source organism: Sambucus nigra (assembly GCA_949130495.1). Taxonomy (NCBI): domain Eukaryota; kingdom Viridiplantae; phylum Streptophyta; class Magnoliopsida; order Dipsacales; family Adoxaceae; genus Sambucus; species Sambucus nigra. Next base: position 260,067,725 of record OX422208.1, on the reverse strand, counting down.
CTAAGTAAAGAGTTCTACAAATAAGCCCCTCCTACATTTTCCCCCTCATAGAAAAATTTGTTATGTAAGTAAGAAGTTACTATATAAAACACCTAGTTCAATTAATTTAAGATTTTTGAAACATTTTGGCCGGGTAAATCGAATCACCTCCAATATTTACAGTTTATTATTCAAAAATTCTCTATTTTGAATCTTAAACCGATGAACCTTTGTGCGATGAAACTCAAACTGAAGGAACATCTATTGAATGACGCCAAATCAAAGAACCTTGTTTGTACACTTGTCCATTTTTTCCTATTTATACTTCACACGTACAACAATGATTGACGATATACACTACACCAAAAATAAAAAATGGTAACAGTATATGGCTCACGGTGCAAAATTATGACCCCTATCTATTTAACGTGACCAAATAAGTGACCAGGGTTTAGGTTGACCTCATTAAAGGTCTAGTCACAGTCAGGAGCCATGACTAAAAGAGTCACACTCTAAAATTGTGACTCCCCGTAACCCATTATGGTGCAAAAATTTCGTTCTTTTTGCCACACTGGTGGTCACGGTCCAAAATCATGATCCACGTGTCATAATATACGGTGACCAGGGTTTAGGGTAACCTCATTAAGGTGTTGGTCACAGTCAGGAGCGGTGACCAAAGGATCATGGTCCAAAATCGTGACTCCCTGTAACCCATTATGGTGATGAAATTCCCACTCTTTTGGTTACACTGGTGATCACAGTTAAAGACCTTGACCTACCCGTGACAATATATAGTGAACATTGGTACCGATTTGGAACCCTGACACTTAAACACATTTTAAAAAGGTAATGCTCCATGGTTATAGTTGACCATTCCTCAAGATTTAAAGTGGTCACCAATGGGGTCACGATCGAGAACCATTACCACGTCTAACTCATTATTAGGTCACATAATGGGTCACGATTTTTTTATTGTGATCCCATTATAGGTATACAAAAAATCATAACCACACATTTCATTTCACCCTTACCTAAAAATCATAACTCTGTCTCTCGATGAATCTGACGACTCTCTCTTTCTCTTTCATTTTTTGGTGACCATCTTTATCTCTATCTCTCTCTACATCTCTCTCATCCTTTCATTTCTAGGAAAAAACCACAAGTACATTTCATATTCTAATGAAATCCCAACCCATTTGTTTCATTTATGTGTGTGTGTGTTTAACATTTGTGTGTATGCATAATTCAGTGTGTGTGTGTGTGTGTGTGTGTGTGCGTGTTTCATTATATCTGTCTGTGTTTCATTATGCATGCGTGTGTGTTATATTCGTTGTTGTTATGAAATTAATGAGTTATGCATATTGGTTGTTGCTATGAAATTCAAGGTATATATATATATATATATATTGGTGCTTGTTCAAATTTGACTAATGATTTTTGGGAAATTTATCCATTTTAGGGGGATTGTGATGAATTTACTATTGAATTTATGATTAATAATATTTTTTCACATAACGAACCCTAACTAATTTTTCCATTGTACTATTTTTTTCCATTAATATGGAAATTTCTCCATTCCATTGTATTATTTTTTTTCACATAACTATTTTTTTAGGAATATTAATCCTTCAAAGTAAAATACTTTACCTTAGTAAAAGCAAGTACTTTTTCAGTAATATTAGTGTAAATACGGTATAAATACCGAGCTAAAGCCCTGATACCAATTTGTTGGCCCCTTTTTTCAAAGTGTGCTTTAAGGTGATAAAACAATTTTTCTTTCATAAACCTTTTTCCAATTTTAATAAGCAACAAGTTTATGAACCAATTTTACTTAAGCCCAATTTTATCTTATTTAATCCAAAATGTTCATCTAGGTGATTAAAGCAAGTAAAATAAACAAGTTCACAAAATCCACATCGGATTTATGAGGAAACCACTAAAGGAAAAAACCTCATACGGCCCAAGCCAGACAATCACTATAATATGATTTTACAAATAAAGACATACAGACTTACACAATGACTTGATCCCCACAAGACTTGATGCTCTTCCAAAGTACCTACGTAGAAATCCTTCCCCGATACTTTCCCAAAGCACACGCATCCACGGGTGCCTCAGTGTCCACCGATGCAACTTTGGTAACCATCTACAATTTGAAGCACGGCCTTCACCTTTTCTTCACTACAAAACTCCAACGAAACCAATTGTCCAAAGTGATGAAAGAACTCCAGATGGTGCAAACAAGATCTCTATATCATATGAGTATGAAATCTCGAATCTTGAAAACTATAAGGATGGTTTTATCTTTGAAATCCTTAGAAAACAAGTGCAAAAAAACATAACTATTCTATCATGTATTTTGGTTCTTCACCCATCGAGATTCCGAGAGGAACACGCCTTCAATAAAAAAGTTAAGTCGGCAACTCTTTAGAACGATATTCCTATGTCATTTTAACGATTTGTCTATGTCGTTTGAACGACATTGAGATGTCGTTTGAAGTCTCTAAATAAAAGTTGAGAATTTACACGACTCTAAAGAATACTTATCTCAGAATAAACGAAGATAAAACCTTTTACAATCATTTTTGACATTTTAAAATATTTATAAATAAAATATCATCCTTAAAACATTTTCCATGTCCCATAAACATTATGCGTTCATACCTGAGACTATTTCAGAATGCAATATGGTATGGAGACGTGAAACTAGAACCAATAAACTCGGCATGATATGTCTTTGAAGCTTGGCCTCTACGTCTTGAACACAAGCATATCATAGACTATGTGGGTATCATGACAAGATAACAATCTATATATGACTCGAACAAGTTTTGTTCCAGAAATAAGTCAATTACATACAAATTAACTCAATTGGAAATTTTGTCCTTACAAATCTCCCCCTTTGACTATTCCGGTACAAAACTCAAACAGTGAACTGCCTAAGCCGGTCAGTCAAGCCGTATGACACCTAAACCCCATCCCATAAAACCTAAAATAAAAAGTTATAGGACAAGGACTAGTATATTCAGGCCCGACAAGCATGAGATGTCTGAATGTGATGTAGTCTTGAAATGTTGAATCTTTGAAGCATACCTACACACATGAAACAGACAAATACCCAGTGAAGTATGGAGGAACAAATGATATAAAAAAAATACCGACATGTAAAACAAATCATTTGTTAAACATGTGAGCAAATCATGATACTAATTTGTGCAAGACAACATGATACCAAAATATAAACATGCATATGACAAAAAACATGAAACAAAGTTGCAATGACAAAATAACATATGAGCTCATTAATCAAACAAAACGTCACCCACATCACATACCATCTCTCCCCCTTTTGTCTCGAATAGACAATAAGTGAAAAAGATAAACAATCATCATCATATATAGAATGAAATAATCAATGAAGTATATCTAGATAAACATAAAAATATAGCCAGATAAAATAATTAGAAGATACCAACTCGTAGCTAGCAAATAGTCACAAAGAATGAATCATCAATCTATGAAATGTAAGAATAAAAGCATGAATAATCAATACAAACTGCATATAAACTTGTCCAAACAACCCAGAAGTACGAAAACAGAATGAAATCATCATATAAATGAAGTAGCTATTGAAACAGAGAAACGAATGAAAAATCAAGATAGGGTGGTTCGAACGACTATGCCATGTCATTTGAATGATATAGGCATGTCATTTGAACGAGGTCAAAAATGACCTAAAAAAGTAAGGTGCCACTCGAAGCACCTATCTAATGACCCTAGAAATTATAATCCCTGATGCAATTACAGCCTCCAAACTCATGTCGTACGAACCAGACTTCGAATTCTAACAATGACTAAAAATTATTGGAACGACTTCACAAATTTCTGCATTCCAACTCTAAAAATGACAAAGTTTTGGCCAGTGAATTTTTTTTCTCAAAACAAGTACTGAAAATACGAAACAATAGAAAAACAGACTCAATATAGAAAAAAAAATTAACAAAATAATGTAAGTTTCATGCCAACATAGTATCAATGTGCTCAAACATGTATATGGAATGAATGGGCGTGGACTACAACAAATGAATCACAATATGAACATATTGAAATGATCAAGAAGCTTTAATTGATAGCTAAATGTCATCAAACTTAGTTTTAGCCATGTGTTACAATTAATATAATGATCTTAATGAAGTAAACAAACACTATGCACATAAATCCTAAATTTTGACGATTCTACAAATAATAGCGTCATGACACGATTTTTCAACATTAGGATTCGTGTTGAAAACCTGTCGTTTTTTCCATCTAAACGCCCTCATATATTCATTTTTTCTTTTTTAAGCTCTTTTTAGGTTTTAAATTTTCTCACCTTAGAGAAATCCTATTGACCCTATTTTGTCATATGATTCTTTTTATTGCCACGATTTTTTCTCGGGCTATTTTAAATGATGGATTTCATGACGAGATTATTATTCTATCGCAACCCTTTTCCCATGAACACTCGTCATTTTTTTCAATATAAGAAAATCCTCACGGCAAACAGTTCTTACATGCACACCTCCTCCTAAGTCTTATTATGCATAGATGAAAAATTTGAGAGGAAAACGTCTCACCAAACTCAAATATGCATGAGATGTCAAACATTCATAAAAACTCGTGCAAGTGTGCAATGATGCCATATATACAAAGTAGAATCCAAATGAAATTAAACTTTGAAACAACCTCATTAGGCAATGGTTAAGATAATTCAACGCATCAGCAATTATGACTAAATGTCCTAGCCACATGGATAAACGAAATGATGGGGGTTCCAAGCAAACCAATATTCCACATTAAACATGAAAACTCACGACACAAAAATAAACTGAAAATTTCAAAAATATTCTTAGCCTAAAAATAAAATATATTTGTATTTTGTCAAAAATATATGCAACCAAAAATCTATTTCTATTTTCAAAAAATTTATCAAAAAAAAATCTTTTTGAATTTTCCAATAAGACTCAAATAATGAAAAATATAATACAAAGAGATACACATGTCATAACACTAGCAAGATATATATCATGAAGCAAAGACTGGCATATGACAAACATGGTCATGCAAGCAATCATCCATAAGAAATAGCGTGTGACGCGTCATGTGCAAGCATGTGAGAATCAACCAACGAAAATTTTGCATCTCCAAACAAGTGTATAACTAATAAAACGGATTTTGGTAACTGACGGGACACTACATTTAAACTTCCTAGGGTCAGGTCTAAGATCATAGCAAAAATACCTAAGGTGACCTTTCCTACCACAATGTGAACATGTGTAAACACGATAAGGAACGAGAGATTTCGGTTGACCTTTTCTAACACCGTGGGATATGTTTGACGCTCTAACACAGACTATGGTTTTGGATTTAACATTCGAAACACTGGAACAAGATAATCCACTACCATCACTATTTGAATCGCTTAAATCATTTTTCAACTTCAAAATTTTGGACTCAAGAAAAAAATTAGACTCTTCAAATCTTAGTGACTCCTTCTTTAAATTTCAATTACCCTATAAGGTTATCTCGCTCCCCTTTAATGTGAGAAAATTTATCCTCAAGATTCTTCTCATGTGACTTAAATTCATTATCAAAACATTTTCTTCAACGGTTGTAACCCTAAAATTCTTAAAGTCATCTAATACTTTTTCTAAAATGCAGACTCTATTCTCACTCTCTTCCTTGAGCAATTTCAAAGACTCAAAGTTATCATATAAAGCCACAAAATTCTCACGAATGATATCTCTTTGAGTTTAAAACGTTTACAGATATTCAATCATATATTTAAAATGAGAATTTTCTTGTTCAGGAATTTCAATACGTTCTGTAAACTTCAGATTCAAAAGTTTTAATTCATTAAAATTTGAGAATCCATCGAGAGAAAAATAATCCAAGAGTGATAAATGTAACAACCCTCGCTTTTGGGAGCCCATTTTTTATATTTATTTGCTATGTTGGGTAGTTGCTTATATTAAATACCGGGTGTGGGTAAGTATTAATTTGATGAAATAAGTTAATATTTACAATTAAGTTGCATTATTACCATGTGGGTAAGTGATTATTACCATATAGTGTTTTATTTTGTCATGGAAATTAAAATGGCAATTTGAATTAAAATGGAACCGGAACTCAAACGGTTTATGAAATTTTCAAATGATAATTTGGAGGGTGTAGTTAGTTCCGGGAGGTACGAGACAGTCAAAATGTGTGCCATATTGTATTTTGGGATTTTGGGCACTTTTGACTGGTTTTGGCATATCGCGTATTAGAAATTAACTATTGCGGTATTATCACTTAAAGGTTGGAGACTTTTTAATCTTAAGCCACGTTTAGTTTTCCCCAAGTCTTCCATTTCCTCTTATTTGCCCTAAGTGTTCTAGACCTAGAGTGAGAGAGAGTGAGAGTGGAAGATTGGAGAGAAAGGGAAATCTTGAAGATTTGTGGTTTGATCTTGCTTCCTTCTTCAACCAAGCTTGATATTGAAGCCCCAAGGCAAGTTTTCTACTTGCTATTATATGGTTTAAGATGAATAATTAGTATGGTTAGTTATGTATAGTCTTGATGTTATATAATTGTGGTTTTTGGTTGGATTTATGGGTATCAACATCTTTGATAGAGTTAGATTATTGTTTGAGGTGGAAAAATGTGGTTGGGAGCATTTATGATCTTTGAGTAGTCATTAAATGTAGTTGGTTGATATTGGGGTTGGTTATTGATTTTGGGTTTTGAATATAATAGGAGAGAAAGGTCTAGGTCTGCTATGGCCGGTCGACCGCGTCTCTCAGACCGGTCGACCGGGCCTTCGGAGGAGGGCACACTGCTTTCTTTCAAAGGCACGAAATAAGGACGCGGTCGACCGCGGTTCCACCATAGGTCGATCGGTCCACCCGAAATGGACTTTCTGCTTTCTTTCAAAAGCTAAACTTTGAGACGCGGTCGACCGCGGTCTTGGGACTGGTCAACCGGTCCCCTATTTTTTTAACCAAATTTTCTACTTTGGTTTTAAATCCCTTTTCTTCCCCTAGGAACTTAGGACTCCTCTTGAATGAAGTAAACCTTAGCTTTTAGAGTCCTAGCTGAGTTGGTTGTCACCCTAGTGTTGAATGGGTTTCACTTGGGGTTAAGTCCGGGGGAGGGGTTGTCCTAAGTGATGCTAAGGCATCACTTCTCTTCGTGCATCCAAAAATAGGGATGGAAATTGTTGGCCCATATTTGGAGACTTAGGGGCTTGAAATGAGGCATATGAGACCTTAAGCTCGGGAAAATAATATGATCCCTTCGAGATTTATTCTAGGCATAACCTAGGATGATAATAAAATGAATTATCCTATGATAACGGTTTCAAACAAACGAAACATGTATATGTTAATGAAAAGGAAAAGTATGGTTTTTATAGTAAATGCTAATTTACTTAAACACACCTCTCTAAATGCTATCATAAGGGAAGCTCGGGCATGAGGTGATGTTCCTTGGCTAGTGAATGCAGGGAGACTATAGTCCTCGGCCATATGCGGGTTTATTATATGTATTTTTCTGCGCTAGTGAAGTAATTCCGGGTGTGGTTATGACTCACTCGCAGACATATGGCCACTTCCCGACGTGCGTTAGGTACCCAGGCTGCCTTGTTTGATGGGCCCCTGGAAGATGATAGTCATTTAGGGGCGCGCCCAGTGGGGAAACTCGGAGGGGCGGTCTTAGAATCGTTATATGTATAAGAATATGACTTTTCTAAACTCAAGTGGGACTTGAGGGTTGCATAATTTCCACTAAATGATATTATTGATAATTACCTTCCTGCTAAGAAATGGGAATTGGAATAAATGAGGAAATAATGATTAGTGTATTCCTATTAAGGAATTGAAACTGGGTTAAAGTGGAAATTGGTGTATAGAAGCTTTTAATTTAATCATTGCATCATCTTACTTTCCTGCATAGTTTATTTAAGCATGTCATGTTAGTTGTCTTATTAGTATTCATGCTTAGGTTGTTAGATTCTGGTTTCCTTTGTCATGATTAACTGTTCATATCTAGCATGCTTTTTGTTCATCTGGGAACTATATATAAATCGGGTCCTGACCCGTCCATTTTCCTCTATGTTGTGTTTGTTATTGTATCCGCCCAGGTGCTCCTCCGCAAGGACGCCCGTGTTGATATTCCTACTCTTTTGCCTTTAAAGGAGCTGTATGAAATTCCGGATATTACAGGATGTTTTGTTAGACGCCGTCATTCTTTTGATATCTAGTTATGATCGGGTCTGTCACTCGGGCGAGTGGCCCAAACTTGTAATTGTATAATGAATGTAAAACATTATATCTAACTGTTGTGACTACTTTTGTGTAGCTGTGAACTGACAACATATTCGGTTCTCTCCTTGTATAGTGGTTTTAGATGTATCTAAATTATGTTTCTTTGAATTCCATTATTGTTCTAAAATGGGTTGTTTAAATTGTTTTTCTTAACTTCACTTTTAATTGCATAAATTGTTTTGACAACCCATTTTCCGAATTATTGGGTGGTTTTCTCGATTACTCTTACTTTATTTGTGATGCTGAGAATGACTTCCGTCCATGATTACTGTATATGTCAGAGTATCGGGATGGCCACCCCTTATTTCGGAGTGCGGGTTGTCACAGATGGTATCAGAGCACTGGGTTCTAGAGTACTAGGATCTGTGTGGACTTGTCACGATCTACCGTAGTGTTCTTTGATATAGAGCCTAATGATAAGACTGCTTTGTTGCTTATAATTGCGATCTTCTATGAATTAGAATGTTCTGGATTGTATTCTAATACTTTTGTCCCTTCATCTCAGATGCCGCCTAAGAGAGGTCGCCCCGCGAGACGTAATAGAGATGTAAAAGAGGATGTTGGTCCTCCACCGCCCCAAGGAACTTTAAATGATGCGGACGTAGCCAATATCGTAGCTCATGCAGTTAATGCTGCTATGGCAGCAGTAGCTCAACAGATGCCAACAGCTCAACAACGAGCACAGGATGCTCAAGCACCTACGGGACCATCCCCGTGGGAAAGAGTAAGGGAGTCCTTTTTAAAGGTCCATCCCCCAGAGTTTGACGGAGGTTCTGATGTTGTTCAAGCAAATCAATGGAAAAAGGATATGCAACGCCATTTGCGAATGGTGGATTATAGTGAGGAAAAGAAGCAGGTCCTTGCTACTTTCAAGTTGGTTGGGGCAGCGTTACATAGGTGGGAGTCGATGACTACGCCAGATCAGAGGGATACTATGTCCATTACTGATTTTTGGGTCTTGTACGATCGTAAATATTTTCCTCCCGCAATTCAGAGCGAGATGAGGAGGAAACTTCAAGATCTAGTTCAGGTAGAACGATCGGTTGCCGAATACGAGGAGGAGTTTACCCGGCTAGCTAGTTTTGTGCCGGAGGAGGTGACTCCGGAGGAAAGAAAAGTCTCAAAATTCATGGGAGGTCTAAACTGGAGAATCTGGCAGCATTTGTTGGGTAATCCGGCTTTACAAACTTTTGGTGAAGTGATTAATGCGGCATTGCTTCATTGTCAGGAGCATCGGTTGTTTATACAAAATAGCAAGAAAGCTACCGGAATGGGGCAAGTAGGGAAGCCACGGGTGAGTGGGAATGGAGGCGGAGCCTTTCCTTCGTCCCAACCTGTGGGTAATAAGCAACGTGAAAGGGATCCTCAACAAGGGGATGGGTCGAAAGACAACGCTCTGGCGGGTTTAATGTTAGTGGTAATGCTAACAGACAAGGTCAGGGTACCGTACCACAGCAAGCGGGTCGTGGTGGCTAGGGAGGTAGGGGCCAACCGGGCCAAGGTTTCAGGCAGTTCAGAAATAACAGAGGTCGAGGTCAGGAGAATATGGTGGGGAAATGTTTCCAATGTGGAGAAGTTGGTCATTTTAAGAGAGATTGTCCTCAGGTGATTGGGGGATAACCTCCACGAGTTCCTCTGCAGCCTTATGTACAGTTCCCTCTAGAAGCACCGAATCCAGTTGCCCCTCTGCAGCAGGGTCAACTACAGTATGGGAGAGTCTACCACATTCAGGATACTATGCTTCCTCCTGTTCAGCCAGCGCCACCAGCTATAGAGGGCAAGTTCCTTATTCAGGGACACATGGGTCGCGTTCTGTTTGATACGGGTGCGACACATTCTTTTATTTCCAGAAGTTTTGCTCAGTCCACAGAGTTGATAAAATCTGCGAAAAGTACCTTTACTAGTGTGGAATCCTCAATGGGTGACGGTTCCCTTATCTTCTTTATTTGCAAACGTTTAGGGATCACTCTTGGTAATTTGTGTTTTGAGGCCGACTTACTCGTCCTAGATATGGTCGGGTATGATGTTATTTTGGGCATGGATTGGCTTGTTAAGTATCATGCTATAGTAAATTGTTACGGGAAGAGTATAATCTTCGTCATTCCGGGACAAGATATGTTCCTGGTGGTTATGCCTCGTTTAGAGGGAGATTCTGGTACTTATTTATATTGTATTGCGGATGAGATTTCTCGGGATGTAGTTGTTCCCTTATATTCTATTCCTGTTGTTCGAGATTTTGGGGACGTTTTCTGGGAGATACCGGGTTTGCCTCCTAGTAGAGAGATTGAGTTTATAATTGACTTAGCGCCGGGAACTCGACCGATTGCGCGAACTCCTTATCGTATGGCTCCTATAAAAATAAGGGAGCTAAAAGATCAGATTCAGCAGTTGTTGGAACAGGGGTTTATCAGGCATAGCACATCGCCGTGGGGTGCTCCTGTGTTATTCGTGAAGAAAAGAGATGGTTCTCTCCGGTTGTGTGTCGACTATAGAGAATTGAATAAAGCCACCATCCGGAATAAATACCCTTTGCCTCGCATAGATGACTTGTTTGATCAGCTCAGGGGAGCAACCTACTTATCTAAGATTGATTTGAGAACGGGGTATCATCAGTTGAGGATACAGGAGCAAGATGTATCCAAGACTGCTTTTCTAACGAGGTACGGGTCTTATGAGTTTTTGGCTATGCCTTTTGGGCTAACCAATGCCCCTGCGGTGTTCATGGACCTTATGAATAGGGTATTTCAGGACTTCCTGGACCAATTTGTTATCGTGTTTATTGATGACATCCTTGTGTATTCTCAAACGGAAGATGACCATGCTACTCATTTGGGGTTGGTCCTGCAAAGGTTAAGGGATCACCAATTGTACGCTAAGTTTGAGAAGTGTGGCTTTTGGTTACAGGAAGTGCAGTTTTTGGGTCATGTTGTGACTTCACAAGGTATATCGGTTGACCCAAGTAAAGTTGTTGCGGTGAGGGAGTGGGGTCAGCCCACGACACCTACCGAAATACGCAGTTTTCTGGGTTTGGCGGGGTATTACCGTCGTTTTATCAAGGGATTTTCTAAGATTGCTAGTCCATTGATAAATTTGTCCCGGAAGGGATTTAAGTTTGTTTGGGATGACGCCTGTCAAGCTGCGTTTGACGAGCTTAAAGATAGATTGACTTCGGCTCCGGTCCTCGCTTTACCCAAGCCGGGATTAGAATATTTAGTCTTCACCGACGCATCCCTTCAGGGTTTAGGAGGTGTGCTTCAGCAGGAGCAACAAGCTATTACGTATGCTTCTAGGAAACTCAAACCTCATGAAAGAAATTATCCAGTGCATGACTTGGAATTAGCTGCCGTTGTCTTTGCCTTAAAGATTTGGAGGCACTATCTTCTCGAGGAGAAGTTTAGTCTTTTCACAGACCATAAATCGTTGTAATATTTATTTTCTCAGAAAGATTTGAATATGCGGCAGCGAAGATGGTTGGAGTTCGTGAAAGATTATTAATTTGATATTCATTATCATCCAGGCAAGGCAAACATAGTGGCAGATGCCTTGAGTAGGAAACCCGAGGGAGAATTAGCTGATGTGTGGAAAGCTAAATGGAAGGAACTCAGTCATGAGGATGCGGTTGCTAGGCGTTTATGTCCGTAATGACCGTTACTCCGACGATTGTGGCAAGGGTTGTGGAAGCCCAAGGCAGAGATAAGGAATGTCAAGACCATATTCGCCGATTATTGACTGGGGGAGCGGAGTACTACTTGGTAAGTTCTGAGGGTGGATTGCACTTTCATGGAAGGCTTATTGTTCCGGAGGATGGAGATTTGCGACGGGCTGTGATGGCAGAATCTCACGGCTCTAAATTTTTGGTGCATCCGGGAAATGATAAAATGTATCAAGTTATGCGCCGTTAATATTGGTGGCCGGGTATGAAACGAGATATTTTGGAGTTTGTATCTCGATGCACTACTTGTCAGTTAGTTAAGGTTGATCATCAGCTACCGGCAGATTTGTTGCAACCGTTGGAAATTCCTGTTTGGAAATGGGAGAGCATTTCAATGGATTTTATCACCGGCTTGCCAACGTCACCAAAGGGTCACGATTCTATTTGGGTGATCGTGGATCGCTTGACAAAGTCGGCGCACTTCCTTCCCGTCCGTACTGATTATAATACCGCTCGTTACGCTCGATTGTTCATTGAAGAGATTGTTAGATTGCATGGGGTGCCCTTGAATATTGTTTCCGACAGAGACAAGATCTTTGTTTACCACTTTTGGCAAAGTTTCCAAGAGGCCATGGGAACCGAATTGAAATTAATTACTTCTTATCATCCTCAAATAGATGGCCAGACCGAAAGGGTTAACCAAATGTTGGAGGATATGCTCCGAATGTGCATGCTTGATTTTAAGGGTAGTTGGGAACAATATCTCCCTTTAGTTGAATTTGCTTATAATAATTCAAACCAGTTCATTATTGGGATGGTGCCCTATGAAGCCTTGTATGGTAGGCCGTGTAGATCCCCCACGTGTTGGTTAGAAGTGGGAGATAACAAGTTTCTCGGACCTGAAATGATTCGGGATACATCTTCTAAGATAGAGCTTATTCGAGATCGTATTTGGATAGCCCAAGATAGACAAAAGAGCTATGCCGATGCGAGGAGAAGGCATGTGGAGTTGGAAGTGGGAGACCAAGTGTTGGTACGGGTGTCGCCTATGAAAGGCGTTAAGCGTTTTGGAAAGAAAGGGAAGCTTGCACCACGTTTCGTTGGGCCTTTTCATGTACTTGCTAAGGTAGGCCCAGTAGCGTATCAAATCGCCCTACCGGAACCTTTACAGCAAATTCACGATGTTTTCCACATCTCCTCTTTGAAGAAGTATAAGAGGTGTGATGGTGCCCTTTGGCACATTCCTTTCGAGGATATAGAGTTACTTCCCGATGTTTCTTATGAAGAGCAACCAGTGGCCATATTGGAGCACGGGGAGCGTAGATTGAGATCTCGTGTGGTGCCCTTGGTTAGAGTACAATGGAGTCATCACAGCATCGAGGAATCTACTTGGGAGCGTGAGGACGATATGCGGGATAAGTATCCGCATCTCTTTATCCAAGGTACGCTTGAATTTTGGGGGAAAAAATTCCCTCATAAGGGGGGGACTATGTAAAAACTCTCGCTTTTGGGAGCCCATTTTTTATATTTATTTGCTATGTTGGGTAGTTGCTTATATTAAATATCGGGTGTGGGTAAGTATTAATTTGATGAAATAAGTTAATATTTACAATTAAGTTGCATTATTACCATGTGGGTAAGTGATTATTACCATATAGTGTTTTATTTTGTCATGAAAATTAAGATGGCAATTTGAATTAAAATGGAACCGGAACTCAAATGGTTTATGAAATTTCCAAATGATAATTTGGAGGGTGTAGTTAGTTCCGAGAGGTACGAAACAGTCAAAATGTGTGCCATATTGTATTTTGGGATTTTGGGCACTTTTGACTGGTTTTGGCATATCGCGTATTAGAAATTAACTATTGCGGTATTATCACTTAAAGGTTGGAGACTTTTTAATCTTAAGCCACGTTTAGTTTTCCCCAAGTCTTCCATTTCCTCTTATTTTCCCTAAGTGTTCTAGCCCTAGAGTGAGAGAGAGTGAGAGTGGAAGATTGGAGAGAAAGGGAAATCTTGAAGATTTGTGGTTTAATCTTGCTTCCTTCTTCAACCAAGCTTGATATTGAAGCCCCAAGGCAAGTTTTCTACTTGCTATTATATGGTTTAAGATGAATAATTAGTATGGTTAGTTATGTATAGTCCTGATGTTATATAATTGTGGTTTTTGGTTGGATTTATGGGTATCAACATCTTTGATAGAGTTAGATTGTTGTTTGAGGTGGAAAAATGTGGTTGGGAGCATTTATGATCTTTGAGTAGTCATTAAATGTAGTTGGTTGATTTTGGGGTTGGTTATTGATTTTGGGTTTTGAAGATAATAGGAGAGAAAGGTCTAGGTCTGCTATGGCCGGTCGACCGCGTCTCTCAGACCGGTCGACCAGGCCTTCGGAGGAGGGCACACTGCTTTCTTTCAAAGGCACGAAATAAGGACGCGGTCGACCGCGGTTCCACCATAGGTCGACCGGTCCACCCGAAATGGACTTTCTGCTTTCTTTCAAAAGCTAAACTTTGAGACGCGGTCGACCGCGGTCTTGGGACCGGTCCCCCGTTTTTTTAACCAAATTTTCTACTTTGGTTTTAAATCCCTTTTCTTCCCCTAGGAACTTAGGACTCTTCTTGAATGAAGTAAACCTTGGATTTTAGAGTCCTAGCTGAGTTGGTTGTCACCATAGTGTTGAATGGGTTTCACTTGGGGTTAAGTCCGGGGGAGGGGTTGTCCTAAGTGATGCTAAGGCATCACTTCTCTTCGTGCATCCAAAAATAGGGATGGAAATTGTTGGCCCATATTTGGAGACTTAGGGGCTTGAAATGAGGCATATGAGACCTTAAGCTCGGGAAAATAATATGATCCCTTGGAGATTTATTCTAGGCATAACCTAGGATGATAATAAAATGAATTATCCTATGATAACGATTTCAAACAAACGAAACATGTAAATGTTAATGAAAAGGAAAAGTATGGTTTTTATAGTAAATGCTAATTTACTTAAACACACCTCTCTAAATGCTATCATAAGGGAAGCTTGCGCATGAGGTGATGTTCCTTGGCTAGTGAATGCAGGGAGACTATAGTCCTCGGCCATATGCGGGTTTATTATATGTATTTTTCTGCGCTAGTGAAGTAATTCCGGGTGTGGTTATGACTCACTCGCAGGCATATGGCAACTTCCCTACGTGCGTTAGGTACCCAGGCTGCCTTGTTTGATGGGCCCCTGGAAGATGATAGTCATTTAGGGGCGTGCCCAGTGGGGAAACTCGGAGGGGCGGTCTTAGAATCGTTATATGTATAAGAATAGGACTTTTCTAAACTCAAGTGGGACTTGAGGGTTGCATAATTTCCACTAAATGATATTATTGATAATTACCTTCCTGCTAAGAAATGGGAATTGGAATAAATGAGGAAATAATGATTAGTGTATTCCTATTAAGGAATTGAAACTGGGTTAAAGTGGAAATTGGTGTATAGAAGCTTTTAATTTAATCATTGCATCATCTTACTTTCCTGCATAGTTTATTTAAGTATGTCATGTTAGTTGTCTTATTAGTATTCATGCTTAGGTTGTTAGATTCTGGTTTCCTTTGTCATGATTAACTATTCATATCTAGCATGCTTTTTGTTCATCTGGGAACTATATATAAACCGGGTCCTGACCCGTCCATTTTCCTCTATGTTGTGTTTGTTATTGTATCCGCCCAGGTGCTCCTCCGCAAGGACACCCGTGTTGATATTCCTACTCTTTTGCCTTTAAAGGAGCTGTATGAAATTGCGGATATTACAGGATGTTTTGTTAGACGTCGTCATTCTTTTGATATCTAGTTATGATCGGGTCTGTCACTCGGGCGAGTGGCCCAAACTTGTAATTGTATAATGAATGTAAAACATTATATCTAACTGTTGTGACTACTTTTGTGTAGCTGTGAACCGACAGCATATTCGGTTCTCTCCTTGTATAGTGGTTTTAGATGTATCTAAATTATGTTTCTTTGAATTCCACTATTGTTCTAAAATGGGTTGTTTAAATTGTTTTTCTTAACTTCACTTTTAATTGCATAAATTGTTTTGACAACCTGTTTTCCGAATTATTGGGTGGTTTTCTCGATTACTCTTACTTTATTTGTGGTGCTGAGAATGATTTCCGTCCATGATTACCGTATATGTCGGAGTATCGGGCTGGCCACCCCTTATTTCGGAGTGCGGGTTGTCACAATAAACAAACACGACCACCAAAAAGCACAAAAATAATGATTTACACAATAAAGAAGTGTTTCTTGCTTTGATACCAATTTGTAAATACGGTATAAATCCCGAGCTAAAGCTCTGATACCAATTTGAGAAGGAGAAATAATTTCAAGGGTGGTTCCAACAAAAAGTTTCAATACCAATTGTAAATGCTAAAGAGACTATTAAATCGATATTATCTTTTTATCCTACACATGCATCTATGGTGACAAAACTGATAAATTAAACCATGCAAAAACGACAAGGCCAAGTTTCTGGAAAAATACCCCAAAGGGAAAAACCCTTATTTTATTTAGAAATATACAAGAGAGTCAAATTACATACTACTTGATATCCCCCATAAGTATAACTCATTATTCTTTGAACATCTTTAAGGAACAACAACTATGATGCTCTCAAGAAACACATGAATTTAGTCCTCCGAATCAACCTCAGCTTTCATCTTCAACTGTGAATCCCAACAGATGTTACAAGTCAGCAATGGAGTGCCTCACCACCAAGGTGTATGCAAGAGATACAAAACACTGTATTAATTCACAAAAAGCATTCGTGAACTATTTTTTTAACAAGATTAATATTTTTAATCCTCATAACGGGGATCCATTATCATTAAAGATCGTAGTTTTTGAGATTTTGGTCCAAGTGGACAATTCATCATGTTTATATGTACATAACAAATGAGCGTGTGTTTGATTATGTGTTTGTGTATAATTGTGTGTGTGTTTGATTATTCTCACATGTTCTATATTCAAATATGACCCTATTTGTTGTTAGAAATTGTACATGAAAATATTGACGTAGAATTTTATATGAAATCGCATGCTTTATAATTATGTTATTGTAAATCAATCAAGTAGACGATTTAGAATGAGTATGGGATAAACTTGTGTTGTATTACTGGGTTGATGGTTATTATGTCTTGTGTTGAATGATCATGGTTTGAAACGGATGATGGATACATAAGATTCTCACTCTATTAGTTCTTCATAATAACCTTTAACTAATTATTTATCTTAACAACTACCTTATCTTAACGACTAAATATTTAAAATATAGTCATTTGGTTAACTTGTTATGGTTTTGTTCACCCCTTCCTTAAATGGTTGTTGTTTGGGTGAACATAAATTGTTGGAAGGGCTTGCACAACTGGTGGATACATAGTAATTATAGGTTTACTTAAATTAAAATCAACTTAAATTGGAATTGTTGTTTTTAAATGATCAGATGGAAAAATATAATCTATTTAGGATTAATTAGAGCCAGAATTTTTGTGTTTGTGCTCTTGCGACTCATATTCACACCCGTCTATATATTTTCTTAGGAAAAATGAGTCATAGTAGTAATTAATGGAAAGAAGATTACGTAAGGGTGCAATTTGAATGCACTAAAACATCTTTTACGATTGCGCGCCACATAGAGGGAACTCCGATTTACAAGAATGGTAATAGTAAAATTGAACAATTTAATTACATGACAAATCATTGATTTGACCACTCACAAGAAAACCTCATATTATGTTTTCCTTACCAAAATGTTGGAATAAGGCCGTAGATAATATATTTCGCATGCATAATCCTGACAGAGCAGTGACATTGGTGAAACAATTAGAAAAGGCTGAAGAAAATATGGATACAATTCCGTATAGAGAGCATTCACTCAGATTGCAATGTCTCACGGCACATGCGTTTTAAAAATGAGCTTACAAATAAGTTTAAGAAGAAAGGATTCCGAGTTCATGTCACAGACCTTTATACGTTAATCGTAGACAAGCTTCTGCCCAATTGGTTATGTGCAATGTTTCATAGATTTTTAAAAAGTAATACTGATTGGATGGAAATCATACTCAACGAGCATGTTTTAATGACTGTAAAAATGGTATATCCATATAATAAGATAACATGGTTTTTGAAATGTCTAAGCACAATAACGGCCTAGATCTTGCCACATTCCCCACTTAAAATGAAGGTCTAAGATCAACTAAATATCTTTTCTAATTTCATATTTTGAATTTTAAGTTTTCCCTCTTTTTATTTCCCCTAGAACTTATTCCCTCTAACTTTTGGTTTTCCCCATTTCAGACCATCACTGTCATTCTTCACTGTGCACGGATTATTTCTCTCTTCCTCGCTATTTCAAAGATTCTCTCTCAAAAACCCTTCTGACATTCCTTCTCCTCTTACATAAAGAACAATTGTTCCCCCACCATGCTTCCAACTTTATATCTGCTCATTCCAAAAGAATATTTTGGTTTTAAATGAAGGTTATTTTTCTTTTCTCTTTAGTATATTTTGTTTTATTATAGATGTTTTTATTAATATAGTATATTCTCTATTTTTACCCTCTATGTGACTCTCTCTTTAATATGGTTTTAGTTTTATAGATGGAACCCTATATTCGGGTCTAATTTTCAGGTATGCTCTCCATCTCTCTAAGAAAATATAAGGGCTGAGAACTGCTCTCAATTTAAAGGGTGAGATCGGCCACCCCCTGAAATCAAACAAACCCACTCTAGAACTTCTTTGTAACTCTCGCCAAGAAAACCCATCAACATGTTATTTTGAAATTTGTATCTCATTCACTTTTCTCTCTCCCCAAACCACTAGGATCTTTCTCCACGGTATCTCCATCTCTGTCCTTTGTTCCATTTATTTTTACCCGTCTTTCTCATTTTAGTCGGATTTATAGATACCTTTTTTGTTTTCCTCTATTATGTGGGTTTAGAGTTTTCCTTACTAATTTGGATATTTTTTTATACCGTAAGTTGTTATAAAGGTTAACGAAAGAGACAATTGTTAAGGAGGAAATGAAAAATGTGGAAAACATGAATGTTTCTCTTTTTTCTCATTCTCATTCTCTTGATCTCCTTTTCCTTTCTCGGCATCTCTCTTTTCACCCCACCATGTTTTTTTAAAATTATTTAGTTTTGGGTTTTTGGTTTTCAGATTGGATTTTTTATGTTTTAGTTGTTGGGATTTTTGTGTTGAACGGTTGAACCCATATTTTTGTGTTTCAAAATGGGGTTCAAAATAGGGCTTTTAATATATTTTTGAATAAAGCTCATACTGTATAGTGTTCATAATTTATTATATTTTTTCCAAAATAGGGCTTTTGTTAACAATTATTTGTTGGGCTGTAGAGAGACCCAACTATTTTGCAATTTGGTTTTTTTAACCCACCATCGAATTATTCCATCACAAGTCCTTCACCTATTTTGATCCTTTAGATAAAGTATCTATTTTAATTTTTTTTGTGCTTTCATTATATGTTATGTATATAACTAATACTTTTTCTTTCTCATGTTTATGAGATTAAGAAGTTTCACCATGTATTTTTTTGCTCATAATTTAAATGATCAATTAGTGAACAAAACAAGATAGGTCATTGTTAAAAAATGCGTAGAAACATAAAATTGGGGATAATTATTGTATTTGGAACTATGGGATTCTTTATAAATAACTTAGTACAGGACATTGAATTACCCTCTTATAACCTGTAATATAACGACTGTTGGGGTTTATTTTGGGGATAATAAGGCTAATAGTGCCTTATTTGATCTTAGACTTAGCTTTTGATTACAAGCAAAAGAGCCCTGTTTGGGAGAAAAAATATAGCAAAATGATATATCTATCAATTTTTTTTAATGAAGTTTCATACCCCATTTGCATTTAACTGGTGGAACCCAAGTGTAATTGCAACACTTTAATGCACTTAGGTAAAAAATATATGGGGTTGCCTTGCCATAAAAATAGTACTAAAGATTTTGATATTTCTTTTTTGAGCTAAGATTTTTTTAATGGACTTGATATGTTTATGAAGTTTCAAATGTTTTCTTGAAAAATCTAAAATGACCTTGTGTTCTTTTGTGCATTCTAAAAAATTTGCCTATGGGGTAAGATGACATACCCGTAAGTTCTTTTGAGTGTCCACCCCCCCCCCCCCCCCAACGGAACTAATATATGTGCTTATGATGAATGACTATGGTTAGGTACCAATTACGCTTTTAGGAATGCCTATGGTCAGGTTTTGCATTATTTCAATTGTAGTGCTTATATACTCATTTGAGAGCTTCCTTACTATTTAAATTTGTATATAATTTTCTCATCATCTTTTAAATATCATTTCACAGGTACACCA
Source organism: Sambucus nigra (assembly GCA_949130495.1). Taxonomy (NCBI): domain Eukaryota; kingdom Viridiplantae; phylum Streptophyta; class Magnoliopsida; order Dipsacales; family Adoxaceae; genus Sambucus; species Sambucus nigra. The sequence goes on along the minus strand of OX422208.1, from coordinate 260,047,372 downwards.
TCCAACTCTCATCAAACATGGGTGGTAGCATGGTAAAAAATGAGGTTAAAGGTTTAGGGACTTGATTTTCATTTTGGGTTTAAATTCAATGTTTTTTTCACATTGATTTTGTTACTGTTTTTCAAACCATTATCAGGAGGTGCCTAAGATAAAGCAAGCAATTGTCAAATATTAGCCAAGATAATGCAAGCGATTGGTACCGCACGAGTTCATTATGGTATGATACGATTACAATTATGTTGAGTAGTTGATTATATTATTTGATTCCCTTTGTATATCTTTTAGACATTCTAAATTACGTTTGTTGTTAATGCAGGTTATATTATTGGAGTCATTCTTTGAGGGATAATTTTATGATAAATTTTTGTATAGGAAGTATACCCCCAAGACACCTATCATTTATTTGGATTCATGTAACATCTCCATACAATATTTTAGATTTAGATTTTGGAAATATATCAAGTTTGGGGACTAATTTTATTTTATCATTCATGTATTGGTGTTCTTGGGACAAATTGTATAAAATCGATGATATTGATGGAGTATTTTTGAGTTTATGGACTATTAGTATTATTGTCGTTAGAGTATAGTTTATTTCATACACAGGGTAGATAGTCCTATAAACAAATGGAATTCTACCAAAATTTTGCAAATTATTAAACATTTGTTTTGTAAAAAAATATTAAACAATTTTGTTGGCGTTTTAACATAACGAGTATTGTTATAATGGATTTTGGTTGTTATTAATTATAGTGGTAATAATGATTTTTTTGTTGCTTTATATAATGTTCGGGATGGACTATTGGTATAGTTAATTATTTTTGGTTTCTTAAATAGGTGGATAGTCCTATAAATATAAGAAATTTTGTCCAAATTTTCTAAATTGTGTACACTTTTTTGTGTTTTATACTAAATTCTATGATTACAAGTCTTAGTTGACGCAGGTTTCTGTAATGTTTGAATCGTGCCTTCAGGCACCAGGAACACCTATACATGAATGTTAATGAGTTGGGAAATTCATTTATCGACAACTTCATCACACCAGTGTTATTATTTAGGTTTACCTATATATATAGTAACAATTGGTGAAAGATATATAAATGTCTTATTGGGGAATAATATTTTTGTCGTTTTACGATTACGTAATTTTCACCGTTTCAAGATTACGTAATTTGGAATTTTTTGTCATGCGTTCAGGCATGGGTATTCGCTAGTACATATATATATAGTCATAAACCATACTTTCTTATGTATTTTGCTATTTTTTTTACTATAGGAGATGTTGAAGAGAAATGACAATAATCAACAATATAGTGGAACACCACCAACTAGGCACTTTCCTACATAGCAAGCCCAATTATCATATCCCCTAGGATACCAATACTCTAATCCACCAGAGATTCATTCTACTCCATCTTCGAGTCATCAAACTGAAGAAATCCCTAATAATTTGACACCCCAAACTGACGTTGCCGAGGGATCCTAAGGTAACCATAAGAAGCGTATTGGGTTCTCCGTTGGCAGGGATAATATAAATGGTGATAAACACAACATTCATCTTTTTAAAATTCATTGTCCATTAGTAGGACATATGACAGTGGGCATCGAGTGAGCAAGACAACTAGAAGAAGGTTGATCATGCCTTAAAGGATTATGCTTGGGAGAAACTTAATAAGACATTTACATTCCCCATCAGTTCGAAGCCAAAGGTTATTTCCAAAGTAGCTGGTGCTTTGAAAACCTATTGAAAGAATCTTCAAATATTTTTTTTTAAAGGAGGCATTGAGTTTTGATATTTTAGGGATGAAAGACCAAGTTCCCCAAATTATTGAAATTCCCACTAACCAATGGAATGACTTCTTGGAGAATGAGGACAGGGAGGGAAAACTAAATAAGAGGGTAAGAAATAAACTGAACAAATAAAAAAAGGTTTATGTCTTTAAACTCGAGGCATAATGTTATGATGATATTAATGGTGAATGGGCGGAACAAAATAAGGGGACTCTAAAAGAAGGTAAAGAATCTAATCGGGTCAACTTGTACTTCCATGCTTGACGGGAAAAATGGACTAATAAATTCACACACAAACGTGCTCCGACTTTAGTGAGTCTGAATTTATTTATAATATATATACATGTCATAATATTGTTATTGTTAAAATCATCCTAAAAATAATTTTATATTACAAGAAATAATATAGGTCATGTCTAGCAGCCACTCTGAGTGCAGTCCTCATGACATTCAATCAGACGCCCTAACCAAGGTGTTTGGGAGGGACCATAAGTGGATGATAAGAAATATAGGCTCAAGTATGCCAAGTACCAAATTACATCCCAATCCACCTTTATCGTACTATATATTTGTAGTGAGGGGCAAGGTTACGAAGGGGTTTGAAGACAGTGCCAAGATGAAAGAAGAGGTGTCAGAGCTTTGAAAGGACATGGCACTCCTTATATATAATCCAAGGGTGAGTCCAACACTTTACTCAATAATAGAGTTACCCCCATCGGATACTTCAAACATTCTCCTATTCTCCACTCGGAATATTCCCCTCGCAAATGCTTCTTGTTGGAATATTTCCTCCCAAATGCCTTCTCTCGAAACATTACCCTCGCAAGTGTCTACACTTGGAGCATTCCCCTCGCAAATTCCTACACATGGAACATCCCATGCATCATCGTCATCCACGCATGCTGACTTTGACGAGGAATATTATATAAGGAACTTGACCGATACTAGTGTTCTTGCCACTTGCACTCTCATTTTTGTAATTATTAAAACATTTGTCCACACTCGGACTTTAGTGATGGGTGAAGCTCAAATATTTTTCAATAAAATATGCTCTAGTTGTGGAGATAATCCTGCGTATGTTGACCATGAGGAAGGGATATGGTTCATTAATTATGCAAATTAGTTTATTATCCGGGAAGTTAATTTATTGATCAAGTCTATGCATTGAACAATATTTTATTTTTGAACAAATTTATAATATTTTAATTAATTGGAATGTCTGTTCGATTTGAATTAATTGGCTTTAAATTAATTTTCCTGTAATATTTCTTTTTGATCGAGTTGAATAAATTTTCTTTGAAGTTGTTTTGAATTTGTTGGGGTTGAATAAATTTTCTTGAATTATAAACTGAAAGTTTTTGTATCCAACCTATTTATATAGACAACTTGAATTTTGAAGACTACTTAAAGGCTTTCACACAATACAACAAGTGGATGGGAAAGAGTCGTAGAGTATTTGATAATCAAGTAAAGGGCATTCGGTAGTTTATTAAATATGAAGATATAAATCTTTGTAGTGATAAGATTCCTTGTCCATGCGATCATTGTATGAAGGGAAAATTTAAGTCTTTGGAAAATGTTGAATTTCATTTACTAATGTGGGGTATGATACAATACTATAAGATATGGACATTCCATAGGGACAATAATATACCATATATTCCAGAAGAATTATTGCTACATGACTTCGTGATGGAACCCCATCGGGTGAAAGTGGTGAACGATTCATCAGCACATCATCCTTTGACTGACCTAATTGGTGTTTCTTATGGATTCCACTATGATCAAAACCACCAGTCCGTGAATACGGATAATGTGTATTATGACCAAGTCAATGAACAAGTTGATACTGAATTACCCAAAGATCATGAATACATACGATAAAAAGACGATGTTGTTAGACTTGAATAAAATATGTAAAGGTTTAACCCCATCTTATGTTACACTTTAAAAATCATTATTTCTTGTCCTTTATACACTTACATTGATTTTACCCCCTAACTCACGTTAATTTAGAACGATTTTGTGTAACACTTTTTTCTACATTTTTATTTCATAACAATGTTCCACTTTACATAAAATTACCATTTTATCCATTTGTTTACAAACTCGTCTTTCCTCCATTTTCATAACTGTAATTTCTCAAAATATTATTAAGTTACCCACACTAACTTCGTAAGTATTTTTAACCCATTAATACAAATTTAACACTTTTGAGTAACATACTTCTCAACATGGAAATCTATTTATTTCAATACTTTCTTTCTCTAAGAAATCATTGAACATTTAAAGACTGCTTTATAAGAAAAAAATATTATTTTCCTTTATTAACACATGTAGTCTTCAAACCATATGCTTATCACATTTCAACACTTTTTTACTCACTTTAAGTGCTGAAAATTTTATTTTCTTCATTTCATGTTTAAACCAATTAAACATTTATTAAACTTATTTATGTACTCGTCATTAAATACTACAACTTTATATGCATGAGAAGATGGATTTTAAGTCCAAAAATCGTATTAAATGGGTCTAACACATGATTTATTCTAGAAATTTTATAATGTTTGCCTAAACATATTTTTCAAGGCAAATGACTTTTTTTGTTCCTTTAAAACTTTAATAAATGTTTATTTCTATAAAAAAAATCCCAATTTTTCACAAGAAAACTTCGAAACGTTTGTTCACAAAATATCCTTAACAAGATAAACATGCCTTCAACTTTTTTTATTCTATAACAATGCTTAAACAATAAGTTTTCTTGAAATATATCATTTCGCTCAAAACCATTGAAACCTTTTGTAAACCAATTTTAAAAAATCACAAGAAATGTCATATTTTAATCATACATGCATCCTATTTGTAGTCACCACATTCTAAGACCTTCATTAGCATCTTCTTATGTCCCTAACATTTCCTCCTTCACCGTAAACCTTAGGTACTGATCGAGAGCCCACCAGGCGGTCTCAGACCACATTTGACTACTGTTCAACTCTCTCACATGCATGAAATCTCAATGAATCTTCAAAGGTCTATTAATCCCCTTTTTGATGGTCTTCCCCATGTGCATATCGGCCTTACTATTTGAACGAACGATCCATTTTACTATCGAAAACCAATATCGAAGCCACCGGATGCTCCCAGGCTCCGTTTTTAACCTAATCAACTTCCTTGCATGAGAGGAAGTTCAATGAATATTTGAAAGGACCTGAATCCACTTTCTAACGGTATTCCCCATGCATCAATCGGCTTTAAGGATCGGATGAATGAACCATTTTCCCTTAAAAACTGATACAGTGGCCACCACACAATCTCGGGCTCTGTTTGACTCGTGTCAGCTCTTTACCTCAAATGAGACTGAACGAATCCTCAAAGGGTTTTGAATATCCTTTCTAATGATCCACCCCGTGCGCGAATCGGCCTTACGGTATGGATGAATGACCCATTTTACTCCAAAGGGTCACTAGGAGCTTCGGGCCCCGTTTGATCAGGGTCAACTCTCCGAACCGACCAAAGCTCTTTGGAAGATAAAAGACCCCTCCATAACCTTTATAGAAGTCCACCTCATTTGAGAATAGGCCTTAATGGTTCAGACAACCGATCCATTTTCCTCATATCTAAAAGACCGTTGTTCACTTCCTAGCCCCAGTTCACCATAGTAAATTCTCAAACCCGTGGGAGTCCTAATGGATTCTTAAATGGATCCAATACCCTTTCCAACAGCTCGTCCTGTGCACAATTCGGACTTAGAAATTGCATTTTACGACCATTTTTAAGAAAATTGGCATGATGTTGCCGAATGGAAAATCTATTTCTGTGCCTATTGGAAAGGTGCCTAGGATATCCACCCGACAGGAATGTCAAGAACAATGTCGATTGGCACCCCCCTTGACCCTATATAAGGGGATCATGAGCTCACTTCGAAAGTCAGCCCAAAAATATCCCTCTCAGTGACCTCAGCAACATTCTCTCAAAGTCAGCGTGGTTTCCATATGTAAACCTCTCCCCCACATTCCATTTCCATCTTTTGCTTACCCAATTTTTCAAATTCTATAACCTATGTTTCTACCGCCTTCATCCATTTTCAAGATCATCCCTTTAACAATCAAGATCAACCTAAAAGCTTCCGAAGAAGGTAAAAACCTTTGGCTCTCTCTTTAAATTATCTTATTTTTGCATTTGTTATTTAATTCTTACTTTAGTATTTCATCTTTATTATATCACACTTATTAATATCCATCTTTTTTATTAGTATTACTGCACATCCTATATTTTTTATAAAAAAAGAAAAAGAAAAAGTGGGTTATATTTTAAACTCCAAATGGGGATTTCTCATTACATTTTCTCACAACTAAAACATCCTTTTTCTACACACACGTATAATAAAGTCCCAAGTTCGATTTATAGAATAAACCCCACCGCCATGTTATATGCAAACTACGGGGTCCTTGATGCCTTTTTAATCTATGTACGCATCTCGAATAAAATCAGAGATTCGAATCCTCATTTCTTATTTTTGCTCATATATTATTTCCATAAATTATATTTGTGAATCATGCTTGCATTTTATCCAACCTATACCATCGTTCTTTTATAAACGACCGGTGACCCGATGAACGTACACATTATATTTTTATGTACTATTTTGGGAACACTCCTATGGATGACCTCACTCCTCTTTTATCCATGAAACGAGTCGAGGGATTCCCCTCTCTCTTTATATATACATGCGCACACTTCACAGTGTTATTAAGGAGAAGAATAACACATGCCCATTAGAGATTGAAAGTGTGGGATCGGTGCCTAACACCTGCCCATTCCATAAATAGCCCCTAAATCCTTGAACAATTGGTTTTGAAAGCATCAGTATGTTTTTTATGCCATTCTCTCGAGGAGACAACATTTATTTTGCCTCTTTTGTGAAAAATAGGCTGGCGACTCTATTTTTATACATAACCCCATATCGACGACGATCGAAGCACCCTGAAGAAGAGTGAGATACCCTCGCGCGTGGGCGTAATGATCAGGACGGGATGGCCATAGTGGAAAATCTGCTAGAGAACAATTTTATAATAGGGCTAGATTATATATATTTACATGGGTGTTATTATTGTTTGCATGTTTGTGTATGCACCTACCTGTATCTTCCCTTTTCCCTCTTTGACTTCTTGTACATATACCTCATGTATATGTCACTTATCACTCACTTTTCACTTCACGCACTTGTAAATACCCTCCATGTACATCTCACACTACTTACGCTTGTACATAGGATCACTTTCACCCACATATTTCACACACCACTTAGAATATCCATGCTTAGGTTTCACTAGCACACACCTCCACTTATCACACTTGTACGTATTCATGCTCGCTTGCAAGTATCATGTGCCACTTGTAGTTGATTCATGCTTAGGCTCATTACCCGACAACTCACTTGTAGGTATTCACAAATCACTCACTCACATGTATCCATGCTTAGTGTAGTCTTCATTCTCCATACAAGATTTACTTTTCATAATACTTTCATATTCTTCCCCATTAGTATAGTTCTTCTTCTACTCATCATACCAAATAAAAAACTCTCTCCATAATATACTAATCAAGAAATTATGCATTCTTGCACACTAGATCACCAAGAGCATGGCTACTGACCAAAATTTTGTGCTACAGGTCACTTTGTGATGGACGCTGATCCGACAGGTCCTAGTTAGCTTAAGCAATATGACTCTCACCTTCCATCGGCCTAGTACCTTTGATGTATATCGAACAGGACCAAAGTTACGATGGGAGGTATATAGCAGGGAAATTGTTCACGTATGTCGAGTATATAAAATTAGCTCTCACACATACTGTCCCCACGAGGTATATAGTGAGGAAATTCACGTACACTCAGGTACATCAAATGGATTGTCCACACATACCCATTGCACTCAACAACAAGAAGTACATTGTGGAAGTCAAGATAAAGGGGGAAATCCTTCCATTCACCTAATAACTGCATAAACCTCATATAGCCGTCAAACCTAGGGAACTCATATTTAGTTTGTCGGTTGCTACACGAAACTCTGCTGAAATGTCAGGTTGTCATACCGCCCAAATTTTTGCGTTATTTCATCGTTTTTCAAAATAGGACCCTATTCATGACCTTGGAAACAAGTCAAATCACATCTTACCTATTTTTCAAACCCAATTTTCCTAGATTCGGTTCTTGTCCGACAATTATTCTTTACATTTAGGTAAACCTAATACAAGTGAGAACTGTGACACCCCGACTAATTTAATATCGGGTAGCTACTACTTTATTAAATTAATACAAAATGCCAAGTTGGTTCAGTTCATAGCATCACTGTCGAAAACGTTTTATTAATTACTAGCCACCTAATTATTTAAAAAGTGAGTTGACAATTTTAATTAAATCCGATTAACATGAAATACTTAAATTATGAAATTCTAACATAACCACCACAACATAATGACAATAGTATAACCATAAAATAGTAATGAGTCTGGAGGGATACTCCTCACAACAATCCAAATACAGGAATAAACAAATACTAAGTCTGCATCACTAAATTAATTACAACCCAAAAATCTGATAGAACTGGATAAATAAAGTGTCTAAGAGAAATGGGGTGACATGCCCAACAGATGAGGAAAATCTAGTAACATAGATTCAAGATCGAAAGTGGAGGCGTCTACTGTCAAAGTCCTGTAACTTCCACGGAAGCTACAGTCCGCCACCTGAATGGAACTCCTATGCATGGTGTCCTTGTGGCTGGGAACCTAAAAGGTTTTTACAAAAATATATTTGAAAGCAAACGGGTCAGAGCCCGATTGTGGAAAATAGTTTAAAATATAGAAAGTGTTTTAATGACATTAAAACAATGAATGCAAAATACATGTTAGGACGTGTTCTCACATGAAATACTCACCTCTCGACTATCTGTGCACTCCTAACGTACCCGTACCCATTCTAGTTATTCCCATATCTAACTAGTCCAAAATAAAATCTAACATTACTATACGATTCACAATTTAATTCCAGCATCTTCATTTAAACAGAGAGCTTTTCATTTATTCTCGGTTTCCCGTATAAGTAATACTACTTACTAGAGATCTTTCAACTCATCTTTACATAATGTTGCAATTATTTATATTCACATATATACATGGCAGTTCATTTCAATTAACAATATATTATTCTTATCATAAATATACAATACTAGCACCCCGAGACTAAGTTGCGGTGCACACATACTCTGTTATCCAATCCCGCTACATCACGTACGTAAGGACAACGCATTCCGAATCTCTCAGGAATCATTTTCAATAAACAACAATAAAAACAATGGAGGCAAACATAGTTCACATCACATGGGTCACGCACATACCTATGCTCCCATGATCAGCAGACTTATTAACTTCTCAATAAGTCCTTCTCTGACCTATGTCCTCGAGGTACCAATCTAAATCCCCCTATAGGCACACAAAGATTAGATGGACCTGATCGAACGCCGACTTCCCATGATAGAAAGTACGGTAGGTATGTTATACACAGATAACTACATATACTAAGAATTTGCACAACTTAGATATCTCAATATATTAGTAGAGGTATACTTCTCATTCTTGTATTACCATTTAAATGCCATACGCTTATAAACCCCCAATTTATATATATTAAAGTTGTCAACTCTTCTCACATCATAATTAAGTGCTCGTTTCAAAATCCACAATTGTCCCCCGGTTTACTCCGAGATTCTAAGTTTTAATCCTCAACGTACCCTAATCTCACAACTGTACCCACTAATTAATAATGGAAGGTTATCTCTCCATTTAAATAAGTCTACGGAACATTTGAAATAAAAACAGACCAAAAAGGCCATTATGTTAACTCGTTAGAAGTCTCATTCGAACGAGGTCGTTCGAACGAGTTTGTTCAAACGAAAGGCTTCAAACGAACTACCAACTCGTTAGAAGGGATACTGTCATCTCGTTAGAAGCTCGTTCGAACGAGTCGTTCGAACGACCTGGGCAGGTCTTCTAACGAGATGGCAGAACTCACCCAGAAATCTACAAATCCATTTTTCTTCCTTTTTCTCATTTCTAAATCCATCTTATGATCATCCAAACTAAGTCTTAATGTGTTTAAACTACACTAAGTCCTCCTAAATCTCTATCTAACATATATATGGGGTCAATTACTCCAAATCAACATACAATTTACTTAAATTCCCAATTATTGTCCCCAAACCCTATAAACATAAACCCAGAATTAAATGTCTATAACTATTCCTTATAAATCATCAATAGGTATATTTTGGATCTGAAATTCATCATTAACTATTCTACATGCGATTCTCATTTAATATTTCGATTTTCTATTTCGAATTTCATAGGTTTTCATCAAACTTTCAATACGAGACATATATTCAATTTCTAAGCATGGAAGAAGCATTCGCTTGAATTTATGTAATTAAACCACTTGCCTTAGATTTGCTGATTTGATTTTGAAGGATGAAGGTTGATTCTCCTCTCTCTACAGATTTCTCCCAAAGATGGTGATGGTGGCTAGGGGTTTCTCTTAGAACCTCTTAAGACTCTCCCTATAACTCCCGTAGCCCACTTCTTATTAAATGATGAATTATGGACTTAGTGGGTTTATTTCTAATATAAAATTAACCTCTAAAATTCGTGGGTTTTAATTCCCCTATTTTTAAAATTACCAAAATACCCTTCTAGGTTGCCGGTATGGCCAAAAATGCTCCGGGATCCAAACTAAACCCCTGGCTAGTGTTTTCTGACTATTTCGACCTTTCCGGAGACGTTGGCGCACTCAAAATGACCATTCGGTTGATAAAAATATAATTCACTTTTTAATTCTAATAATTACATTCCTTACGCGACTGATACGCGCGTCGCAATTAAATTTCCAAATTGTCGTATTTCTGTCTCGCGACAATTTTAACATTTTCAATACATGAAATTATCAATGTTAACACCATAATTAAATACCCACTCACATCTCACTTGTATTTGTACCCGGATTAATTCCCAATTAATTCTCATTTAATTTAATTAATCTCTTAAATAAAAATCAGTAAAATTACGGGGTATTACATAAACATAATAATAATAATAATAATAATAATAATAATAATAATAATAATAATAATAATAATAATAATAATAATAATAATAATGAGACTTTTATCTCATTTTCTTCCTCTTTGTCAAAAGACCGAAATGCCAAAAAGGCATTTTCCACCTTTTTTTATAAAAAAAAATCTCCTTTTTACCAAAAATACAAAAAAAATCCTCTTTAAAAAAAAATCCTGTCTTCCCTCTTTCGAAAAACTAAATTCAAATCATTTTCTTTCTCAAGTCGATCGCATACCCGATCCTTGTCCTGGCTCCCTATTGGAGTTGGTCTTCCATAAAACCGCCACAAAGCTTCACCGATTCCTCTACTACTTCATTCGAGTCCAGAGTTTACGTTCACCAGCTCTTCACAGAAAATACCGACCAAGCACCGAACGTTTAGCCTGATCTGATGGCAGTCCTAGTCTAACTCAGTGCCATGATAGATAACCTTTAAACCGATGTTTATAAGATGCAGCCAAATCGGTTCCATGTTCCTAAAGGACTAGAGGTAATTTTTCCTCGAGCCATGGTCCAATAGACTTTGAAGGATATAGCCCTCTAATGGTTTGTATCCCTCGAAGAATCCATAATTCGCAATTGGGAAGACGTTATTTGGGAATTCATGTTACAATACATGTATAAATAGGAGCTAGAGGTTACGCGCTATGATCTAGATCTTCTCAAGAAAAACCCTGGAGAAACCGCTAGTAATTTCATAGCAATATGGATAGATAAAGCTTTCACCATGACTAACTAGCCCACCAAAGATAAAAAAAAAGCCAACATCGTGAAGAAGAATTTCCTGCCCCATATCCGAGCAACTACGAGAGGTCAATAATATCCATACTTATTAGTTCTCTGGGAAGCGGTTGTAGAAATTGAAGAAAATTCGGCCAAGGTAGAAGTCGAGCCAAAGGAGGTGACTGGACAGTTCATGCCCAAAAAGTACGTGAAGCTTGCCAATGCTACAGTCTTAACCATCAACAATGCTCCCATCTTGCTACTTCTTGGGTACCAGAAAGCCTCCCTAATCCCATAAGAAAGGAATACACCGAGCTCCACACTCCCTTATCCAAAGTCTACCAAGACTTGTTAAGCTGAAAAATCATCAAACCCTTAGACCCCCTGTAAAGACATTTTTGTCCATTATCAATTTATTATGTCGCACGCCATTACACCGTTGAAGAAATTCAAGATTCATACATTCATCAACGGATCCGAATATCAAAAGAAGAAGAGGAATCAAAGTCTGACAGACCGGACCGGTCCGCCTGGAATAAAAGAACCGATCCGGTCAACCGGACCGGTCCGACTCAGACCCGGACCGATCCTATTGCTGAAGGCCAGTATACCCCGGACCGCAAGAGAACCGATGAAGCCTGGAAAAGAATCGATCCGATCATCAACGGACCGATACACCTCCAAATAAAAGAACCGATCCTGTCAATCGGACCGATCCGCCTCAGACCCGGACCGGTTCGCCTGGGATAAACTTAAACAGATCGTGTTCAGTTTTTTAAGACCCGAGACTTCTTATTTAATCCCACTACGGGAAGTGGTTTTCTAAGACTTATACACACGATTTTAAGAGTACAGAAAACCCTAAGTCTTCACATATTGAGCATCAAGACTCTAGGTATTTAATTCACTAAAATTGCCAAAACATTTGTGAATCACTTTGCAACCCAGGAACGCACTTTTTCTGTTCACACCCTTGTGGAGAAGACCGTTCTTCTTCATTACAGCCCTACTGGAAAGGGATAGTTCCAGCCGCCGACTACAGAATCCGACACCTGAGGGTAATTCTTAGTCACTTGTATTTTCATTGTAATCCGAAATTGTACAACTACAATATTATAATGAAAATAAATGGTTTTTCCCCTTTGGGGGATTTTTCCTCACAAGCATGTGTTTGAATGTTCTTGCTTAGATTATCATCTTATTCAATCACATATTGTTGCATGTTTAGGGTTTGTTTGGGTTAAAAGGTGTTTAATATATAATTTGCTCATTTGAACGCAAGCACATACATTCTCAAATTGGTATCAGAGCAGGTTACGCTAATCTATCGCGTATTCCTATTTTTCGCAAAATTTTCCTAAGATATCAATTTTCTGAAAAAATTGATTTTTGAAAAAGTGCGTGTTCAAATGGAGAAGTTATATAATAAAATGCCTGTTTTTGACGGGACAAATTATGCTTATTGGAAAGCTCGAATGAGGTCGGCTTTAAAAGCCATAGATGAAAGGGTTTGGATTTTAGTTGAAAGAGGGTGGACTCCTCCCTCCGTGACTGTTGATAATGTGATCAATTTGAAACCTGACACTTCTTAGACTGATGAAGAATTTAAATGGTCTTCTTTTAATTCTAAGGGTCTAAGTGCTATTTCTGGGTCTGTCACACCTGATGAGTTCAAACGCATAATGACGTGCACCACGTCAAAAGAGGCATGGGATGTTTTACAACTCACCCATGAAGGAACTAATGCTGGGAAAGAGTCTAAGTTGCAAAATTTGAGAACTCAATTTGAAACCATCACCATGCATGAATCTGAATGCTTTGATGAATTTTATGCTAGACTTTCTGACATTGTGAATACTAGCTTTAATCTTGGTCAACATATTCCTAATGCTGGAGTTGTTAAAAAGATTCTTCGTTCTTTACCTAAGCGTTTTATCCCTAAAGTCTCTGTGCTAAATTCTATGGGTAATTTAAATACGCTAAAATTGGAAGAACTTGTAGGAGATTTGCAAACGTATGAAATTAATATGTTCCCTAAAACTGCATAATCTAAAGATAAGGCAATTGTACTTACAGCCCAAGAGAGAAGGAGTGAGGGGTCGGCTAGAAAAAGGGTAGAGTCGTCTAGAAAGAGAGAGACTGACACGTCAGATTCTGAGTGTGATTTTGACCTAGATGATTTGGTTCTTTTTGCAAAAAATTTCAAGAGGATTCTCAAATTTAAGAAAAATGGCAATTTTAAAGATAAAAAGAAATTTGAGAAAAATAAGTTTGAAAAGAAAAATGAAAAAGATTTTAAAGATCCTCCTAAGACAGAAAGTGAGAGATGCTTTGAATGCGATGGTAGGGGTCATAGAGCCTTTGAGTGTGCCACTCGTCTGAATAGAGAGAAAGAGAAAGTTGTCCTTAATGCTATCCTTAGTGACGACAGTGAGGTCGAGACGGTGGATTCAGGAGACGAGTCACCGCATGAGTGTAACTTCACCGCATTCATGGCTAGTCAAGTGAGCACTCCTAGTTCTCTTCACGACGATGAAGATGATGCTTCACAGGGACACCTCGACAGTGAGATCGATGTGAGTGAGGGGGAGGATGACTCAAGTGAGAGCGAGAGTGATATTCAACGCGCCTATGCTGAGTTATATTCTGAGTCTTTTAAAACTAAAAAACATAACAAAGCTCTAGTTCTTAATATCACCGGCTTAGAGGGTGATTTAAGAAAGGCGAGAGAAAGAGAGTCCTCCACCTTCACCGCCCTGAGAGAGAGAGAGAATCTTCATGTGTCGAGAAAGAGATTCTGTTTAGAGAGAGAGAGAGTGTTTTAGAGAAAGAGAGAGGGGACTTGACTAAATAAGTGGCTAGTCTTACGAGTCATCTCCATTCCTCTGTGGAGACTCGGAAGAAACTTGAAGCCCTTGTTGCCCAGCTGACTCATGATCTTGAGAAAGCACGGGAAGTCAAGGTACAAATCGAGGACAGATCTGGGAAGATGGAAAAGATGCCCCTCGGCCCCGTGCGCAAGAAATTGGATATGATGGTGCCTCCACGTCCCAAATTGCACCTGGACCAGTTCCCGAGTTTACTACAACTCCTTATGGTCACCGTCAAAAACCTCGAAGGAAAGTTCGACCAAGAAAAGCAAACCAAGGTCCGCCTTTGACTGTGTTATTTTGTACTTATTGCAAAAGAAAAGGCCACCTTAGGGAGTCTTGCTATAGCATGGGTCGGACACGACGTACTATTGCTCCACCACGTCATACTGATGAGTTTTCTAGTCTGAGAGAGAGAGTTGAGTTTTTAGCTGCCACGACCCAGAGTTTAATGGAAGAATTCCGACGGATGTCTTTGTTGTTAGTGAATGCTTCTCACATTCCAGCTAAAACCAACAACAACAAAGGCAAATAAAAGGTCATCTCTTCTTGGGTAACTAAGAAAGATAAAAAGGACTTCGTTGTTCATGTTGCTCTCAAAGCACACAATACCTCACAATGGTATTTTGATAGTGGATGCTCCAGACATATGACAGGTGATGCCTCATTTTTTACGACTCTTGAGGATTATCAGGATGGCAGAGTCACCTTTGGAGATGGGAGCAAGTCTAGAATTATAGGACGTGGTACTATTGAGTTACCTGGATTTCCTAAGCTAGAAAATTTTTTGTACGTCAAAGGTTTGAAAGCAAACCTTCTCAGCATTAGCCAGCTGTGCGACACTGACTTTGCAGTAAAATTTGATCGGAACACGTTTAAAGTGTATAATCAAGCCGATAAACTTTTGATGCAAGGGGTGAGAACAGAGGATAATTGCTATGGGATTGAGCCCACGTCCTCACTATTCTGTAACAGCGCCAAGATCACTCCTATGGATCTGTGGCATCAACGTCTAAGTCACGTGAACGTTAGAGATCTCAATCGCTTAGCTAAAAAGGACCTAGTACGTGGCTTACCATCTCTTGGAAAGTCAACTTCGACCGTTTGTGGACCCTGTCAGTTGGGAAAACAAATTCGTAGTCCTCATAGGAAGTTGCACTCCATTACTACCTCTCGTGTTCTTGAGTTGATTCACATGGATCTTATGGGTCCCACTCGTTCTGAGAGTCTAGGTGGTAAGAGGTACATCCTCGTGATGGTAGATGATTTCTCCAGATACTCCATTGTAGGTTTTCTGAGAGAGAAATCCGATCCTGTAGAATTTTTAACGACCAAGTGCCGTGTCCTGCGAAATCAACACGGTGTCACTATTAATAGGATGCGTAGTGACAATGGCACTGAATTTACATAAGCAAAGGTAGACCTTTATTGTGATAGCCTCGGGATCAAACATGAGTTTTCTGCTGTGAGAACTCCTCAGCAAAATGGTATTATTGAGAGAAAGAATAAAACGATCCAAGAGATGGCTAGATCTATGCTTCTAGGTCGTTAATTTTCTAGGAGATTTTGGGCAGAGGCAGTGTCTACTGCATGCCACACGGTGAATAGGGTTTATTTGCGTCCACACACACTTCAGACTCCTTATGAGTTGTGGACTGGCAAGAAGCTCAACTTGGCATATTTCCGTGTTTTTGGGAGTAAATGCTACATCCTACGGGACAGAGAGAAATTAGGAAAGTTTGACTCCCGGAACGACGAGGGAATATTTCTAGGATATTCACTGAATAGCAGAGCGTACCGGATGTTTAACCTGAAGAGCTCTAAGGTTATGGAATCAATAAACATCACCGTGCAAGATGACGAACCTCCGACGGTTATTGATCCTAACCTTCAGTGTGAGGATGAGAATTATTCTGATAGTGATTTACATGTTCCTCTCTCACACTCTGTGGACCCTACTCCTGCGCTAGGGGACACACCTGCTTGGGTTCGCAAGAGTCATGACCCTTCTGCCATTGTTGGTGATCCCACTGTAGGGGTCAAGACTAGTGCTCAGCTAGAGAACGTTGTTAGCCATCTTTGCTACACGTCCAAAGTCGAGCCCAAGAATCATAAAGAAGCACTCAAGGATGAACACTGGATATCTGCTATGCAGGATGAGTTTCTTCAGTTTAAAAAGAATAATGTTTGGGAACTTGTCCCCCTACCTAGTGAGACTAACGTGATAGGTACCCGGTGGATTTTCATGAAAAAAATGGATGAAAATGGTACCATAATCAGAAATAAGGCTAGGTTGGTCGCTTAAGGCTACACACAGATAGAGGGTGTAGACTTTGGGAAGACATTTGCTCCTGTTGCGAGGCTTGAGTCCGTCCGTCTTCTTCTCACCATCGCATGTCATCTGTTCTTCAAGGTATATCAGATGGATGTCAAGAGTGCCTTTATGAATGGCATTCTACAGGAGGAGGTTTATGTGGAACAACCAAAAGGGTTTGAAGACCCTCAGCACCCGGAGCACGTCTACTATCTGAGGAAAGCCTTGTATGGTTTGAAGTAAGCACCCCGTGCTTGGTTCGAGAGGCTTACTTCCCATCTCTTATCTCGTGTCTTCATGAGAGGGGGAGTAGATATGACGTTGTTCGTCAGGAGAGATGATGGTGCTATTTTGGTTACCCAGGTCTATGTGGACGACATAGTCTTTGGATCCACATGCTCCCAGCATGCTCACCACTTTGAGGAGGAGATGAAAAGTGAGTTTGAGATGAGCATGGTTGGTGAGCTTACATTCTTCCTTGGTCTCCAGGTTCGTCAGCTAGAGGATGGGATGTTCATCTCCCAATCCAAGTATGCTAGAGACCTAGTGAAGAAATTTGGTTTAGACTCCACTAAGCATGCACGTACACCTATGAGTACCACTACGAAGCTTAGTAAGGACACTTAAGGCAAGGACGTAGATCAAACCTTATATCGGAGTATGATAGGTAGTCTTCTCTACTTGACTGCCAGTCGTCCCGACATCGCCTTTAGTGTTGGAGTCTGTGCGTGATATCAGGCGTCCCCTAAAGAGTCACACTTACTTGCTCTAAAACTTATTATTAAATACGTAAGTGGGACTCTCTCATACGGTATTTGGTATTCCTTTGATACTGATGACCGTTTGTCCGCCTATTCGGATGCCGATTGGGCTGGGGATGTAGATGGTTGTAGGAGCACTTCTGGTGGGTGTTTTTATTTTGGTTCTGCTCTTGTCTCCTGGCTGAGCAAGAAGAAAAATTCCATCTCTTTGTCCACTGCGGAGGCTAAGTAAATAGCCGTCGGGAGTTGTTTCACACAACTCTTGTGGATTAAGCAAATGTTGGAGGATTATGGGATTTCACAAGACACCATGATCATTTCTTGTGATAACACGAGCGCGATACACATATCCCGTAATCCCGTCCAACATTCGCACACAAAACACATCAGGATACGTGAGCACTTTATTCGTCAGTTAGTTGAGGAGAACACTGTATCCCTGAGTTTTGTTCCCACCGACCATCAGTTAGCCGACATTTTCACGAAACCTTTAGATGCCCTTAGATTTGAGAGTCTTAGGAAGTCTTTAGGGATTTGCACAGTTGACTGAGGGGTTGGTCTATGTCTAGAATAGGATGCTTCTTCATGTTCATATCATATACTTCCTATTGCTAGTCTGTTTTATATGTACCATTGCTTAGTTGTACAACTTTTATTAATTCTTTTTTATTTTTATATTTATTTTGAAAAATACAAAAAGATTTTCTTTTATTTTTTTAGAAAAGCACAAAAAGATTTTATTTTGATAAAATTTTTGAAAAAGACCAAAAAGATTTTTGTATTTTTAAGCACCTTTTATGGATGAGCATTTAAGATAGCCAAGTCACAACTTCATTCCATTTATCCATGTGACTGTTTGATAGATATTTGAGACGCTACATCATTTCATCTATGTGATTTACATTGGTTGGAGTCTTTGAGATGTAATTAGTGATATCTTCCTACATGTTTGACTCCTATATCCTTTATTGCACACATATACGGCTATATTTGATTATTGCACTTGTCTATCTCATATTGGCTTGAGTGTTTCCATCTCAATTATGTCTATACAATGTACAATATGCGATAAAACTTGACAAGATTGGAATGCATGTAAAAACCGTTTTGGTGAGACTGTGTGTTTTTATATAATGGGGAGAGGCTGCGAAAGGTAATCATCTATCCTTTGCGCAAAAGCCACCGTTAAAAAGGACCTAAAAAATGGAAGAATTTTAATATCCGAGGTCCAAATAGGTTAAAAGAGCCAGAAAAAATTTAAAGGCAATAAAAATCACTTCATGCCAAATATGGGCCACTTACGTTTCACCATCAATTCTCCAAAGTTTGAGAATTTAGAATGCCTCTATTCAAAATTATATCTGAGGGAGTTTGGTTGGAGAATCTTTAAACGGGTTTGCACTTCCTTGAAAGTCCTGAAAAAGCATAAAATCATTTTGGACGTTATTGGTGTGAAAATCACTTTGAGCTTTGATTTGTTGATTTGATTGAGTCAATATATTATATTGTCATTATTTTACACCAAAGGAAGCATTTGAGTTCATTCGCTAGGAATATCCAATATTCATCGTGCACATATGTCATGTTTGTATGCATTGATTTTCCTATCGAATTTAATCACACCACCTCATTTACGCTATCTTCGACTTGGTTGGTTTGTGTTCATTCATGGTGTGATTTTATCCTAGTGACACCCCGCACTTACTTATTTGATTTATTTCTCTCATTTGTCTATTTTGGGACATCATAAAAAGGGGGAGAATGAATTATCTTATTATGGGGGAGATTTGAAAGTTTGAAAGTTTGAGTTTGCTCATAAATTGGTATATATGTTTATCTCATTTCAAACTCGATATGCCACTTGGTATTTTGCTTTTTCTCATGTGTGTAGGTACTACATGGATTATCATTGGATTGCACACCCTGATGAGAAAAGTGTTGAGATTCCTGAAGAATTGAAGAGCAAACGCTATAGTCTTATTCAATTCTATCTTACCAGTTTTGGATTCATGGAAGGGTAGATTTGTATAGGCATTTTTTTGTTTTTTTGATAATTCGGATGTTCATTTTTATGTATGTACCTGCATAAACATAGGGGGAGATTTGTAAGGACATTTTTGTCCATTATCAATTTATTATGTCGCACGCCGTTACACCGTTGAAGAAATTCAAGATTCATACATTCATCAACGGATCCGAATATCAAAAGAAGAAGAGGAATCAAAGTCTGACAGACCGGACCGGTCTGGCTGGAATAAAAGAACCGATCCGGTCAACCGTACCGATCTTCCTCAGACCCGGACCGATCCGATTACTGAAGGCCAGTATACCCCGAACCGCAAGCGAACCGATGAAGCCTGGAAAAGAACCGATCCGATCATCAACGGAACGATCCGCCTCAGAATAAAATAATCGATCCGGTCAATCGGACCGATCCGCCTTAGACCCAGACCGGTCTGCTTGGGATAAACTTAAACAGATCGTGTTCAGATCATGTTCAGTTTTTTAAGGACCGAGACTTCTTATTAATCCCACTACGGGAAGTGGTTTTCTAATACTTATACACACGATTTTCAGAGTACAGAAAACCCTAAGTCTTCACCTATTGAGCATCAAGACTCTAGGTATTTGATTCACACAAATTGCCAAAACATTTGTGAATCACATTGCAACCCAGGAACGCACTTTTGTTGTTCACACCCTTGTGGAGAAGACTGTTCTTCTTCTTCATTGCAGCCCTACTGGAAAGGGATAGTTCTAGCCGCCGACTACAGAATCCGACACCTGAGGGTAATTCTTAGTCACTTGTATTTTCATTATAATCCAAAATTGTACAGCTACAATATTATAATGAAAATAAATGGTTTTGCACCTTTGGGGGATTTTTCCTCACAAGCATGTGTTTGAATGTTCTTGCTTAGATTATCATCTTATTCAATCACATATTGTTGCATGTTTAGGGTTTGTTTGGGTTAAAAGGTGTTTAATATATAATTTGCTCATTTGAATGCAAGCACATACGTTCTCACCCCCGTCTATTACCAAACCCACTTCCCAATAATTTCAAGACCGATTCCCATTGTGATTTCCAACAGTCCGTTAACCATACAACTGACTGGTGCCTACATATCTGAAATGTGGTCCAAGGTTTAATTGACCTGGGTATCATTTCCGCACCAGCCAATCCTAAACCCAATACCACTCATAACCCACTTCCAACTCATGAAAATGCCATCTTTTTAGAGAATGATCCATAATTCGATCTTTCAACCCAAATTATTGAAAAACCTTCCCTATGTTATTTTAACAACTGTTCAATAGATTTAATGAGTTTTTAACTAGTTTTTGAAGAAACTTTTGTAAAAATCTTAACTACTACACAAGATGTGTTAAATCAGCTTATGTGAACAAATTATTCAAGAATCTTGAACATGGGTTTTTAATTTAACCTAAGTTTATGCAGCAGATTGTAGTAATGGAAAACTAAAAAGCACACACATGAAACATGTATTTTTACACGGTAAAACCCAACCCAAATTAGGAAAACATCCACGGAGGTCTCTACACCTCAAAACAAAAAATTTACTAAAACAGTTTAAGGTTATAAGCATTCAACAGATCATATAATCATATAACCTATTCTAAGTCCAGAGATATACCTACACTCGTCGATATTAAGTTTGAATTTTTTAAGGCTTCTAAACTTGCCCATTCTCCGTTCATTAGCTCTACTTCCTTACTCATTTAGCTTTATGTCGGCTCAAAAGTCATAACCTCTTAAACAACAACACTTTTGTGATGGTGAGTGAATGGGTTGTGAGTGATGTGCCTAAAATCCCATGCATTCACTCACACACACTTAATTACAAACAATTACTACAAATTTATAACAAATCTAAGAATGAGATTTACTTTTCACAACTCTGAAGTATAGACATAAATCTTTTCTCAAAATAAATTCAAGATCTGATATTTTAGACTGATCTTTAAAAGTAGACATCCTAAGAATTTATTTATACACATAATTTTTTTGTAATGGAAAGTTATCATATCTAAACTAAGTAAGTCATTACTTCAGTTTTGTCAAAAATAAGATATGTTGGATAAAAATAGTACAAACATGATATAAACAGTATCCAACACGAGAGAATGATTTCTAACTAAAATAAATCAGACTACCTATAAATCTAAGTGAGTATATGCCACTGACTTTAGATCTACGAGTTTCTAATAAGATATGAGATCCAAAAATGTGATATTCATACAAGAGAGGTTTATTCAAAGAGGACATAAAAACTCAGAAACCCTAACTGTCAAAACTTATTTTTTGGAAAAAATTTGAATGAGTTTTTGTACAAAAACATATTTTTCTCTCTTATTTTCTTGTCGTCCCTCTTCTCTCTCTTATTTTTTCTCTCAAACTCTCAAACTTCCGAAACTTATAAAAGGTTGAGATGAAGGCTCCTTATATAGGAAGGTTGGAAGGATCTGGAAGTCTTTAGAAAATGTAGGGCTGATATTAAAATGTCTGTTCGAAGACTTAACTAAAGTGTGAGAAGGAACCGGACTAAAACTAATTATGATTGGTCATTTCTATTGTCATAAGGATTGTTCAAGAAAACATGTAGGCCTTAGATGGATTTAAATCGAATGGTTGAGATGTAATGCATATGTTGTGAGTATGAAAAAACCTAAAGATAGCCAATAAAGTGTAACCACATGCCAACCTTAGACTTACTCTCAACAACGTCTTTTTGAACTTTAAAAAATCCCAGTTTGGACCACAATATTATGTGTCGATTTTGAATTCTACCCAAGACAGATTTTAAGAACTTTTAAAATATGAATTTAATCCCCAAACAATTTAAAAACCTAATTTTAATTCTTATAAAAATAGATTTTAAATGTTTTAAAATTCCTAAAAATATTTTAAAATCCCCAAAATTCCTAATCAGTGTAGAAAAACAATTTTAATGAAAATTAACACACACCAATCAACTATGTAGTGAAATGCAATCCTATTAGTGATTTGTCTTCTGGTTTTCTACCTCATTTGACTTTGATCTTTTCTAATGATGATGTACTTGAAGTAACAATAAGGTATGAAGGATGGACTCAATTTTGTCTATCTTTCTAAACTAGTTAAGGCTCCTATATAGTATAGACTCGAGTGAGTTAACTATGTAGTGTACTTCAATTTCCCCCTTTGGAAATGAGAGAAAAAATCTCCTATAAGTCATCTACGACTCGTGGGGATACAAAAAAAAATAAGAAAACCTTATTCCTATCGAAACGTTCTATCTACCCCATTTCCTAGAAAATAATTAAGTACATAACTCAACTATGAACAAACCAATACCCTAAATATATTTGATGTTACTGATTCCTAAAAAATAAGACAACAACTTATGGCAAAGATTAAGAATTAGTCAATTTATTTACAAGAATTGTCCTGATGGACTAAAATACGTCTCCCCATTTTGTCTCAAATGGACAAAGGGAGAAACACATAAAAAAGAATGGTAACAACAATATATCAACCTAAAACATATAATGGGTCACCTCAAGGGTCTCCTACATAAACTAGAGGTAGGAGACATCATTTATCATTTATCAAATGATCGTGCCCTTTATTCTCAAAGACCAATTATAAGCATGAGAACAATAAGAGGATATTATAGGTGATATATATCTATTCAAACATAATCATACCAATGGAAATCAATAAATATTCAAAACGTAAATTATCCAAAGTCTTAGTGAATAAGTCATCTAGTTGATGTTCAGTGGATAAATAATTAATATCTAATTCTTTAGACTCAACAAGTTCACGAATGAAATGATGTCTTATCTTAAAAAGTTTAGTACATGAATGTTGAACATGATTCTTAGAGATATTTATCGCACTTTTGTTATCTCAATTGATTCAACTTTTCTTCATTAATGTCATAGTCACTAAGCATTTTCTTAATTAACATTAATTGAGTGCAACAACTTCATGTTGTTATAAATTGTGATTTTGTTGTGGAGAGGGATACGCAGTTTTTATTTTTACTGCTCCACCCTATTAATTTATTACCTATATCATAACAAGCACCTGATTTTCTTTTGCTATCATCGGAACAGCCAGCCCAATCAGCATCGGTGTATCCTACAATTATGCTGGTAGGTTCATCATTCCTTTAAAATATTTTATTATTCTTTTAACACATAAAAGGTGAATTTCCTTAGGTGTACTTTGGTAACGAGCGCAAACACACACAACATACATGGAATCAAGAAGAGAAGTAGTTAGGTATAATAGACCGCCTATTGTACTTTGATATAGTGTCAGATTTATAGGTTTCCCAATCTTGTCCTTGGATAGCTTCGTAGTGTTACTCATGGGAATCCTAGTAACTTTGGCATTATCTAAACCAAAATTTTGCACTAGCTCTATTGCGTATTTAGACCGTGATATGAATAATCCATAATTTTTTTGCTTGACTTGAAGTCCTAAGAAATATTGAAGCTCCCCCATAAGAGACATTTGGAATTCCCCATAAATAATTATAAAACTTTTTAACCTCAGATGGGGACGTAAAACCAAATAGAATGTCGTCAACATAAACTTGATCTATTAAGACCTTTTTTTAAAAAAAATTAACAAATAATGTCTAGTCATTTCCACTACATCAAAAACCCTTATTCATTAAAAATGTTGAAATGCATTCGCACCAGGCCCGAGGGGCTTGCTTTAAATCATATAATACATTATTCAATCTATACACATGGTTTGGGTAATGAGGATCAATGAAGCCTTTCAACTGTTCAACGTAGGTCTCCTCTGTCAAAATTCCATTTTAAAAGGCAAATTTTACATTAATCTAATAAAGTGTGGATTTTAAGTGATAAACTGTGGCCAAGAGTAAACAAACAGACTCAAGGCGAGTGATCGGGGAAAAGGTCTCCTCAAAATCTATTCCTTTAACTTGAGAGTAGCCCTGGGCAACTAATCTAGCTTTATTTCTAACTATCATCCTAGATTCATCTGTTTTGTTTTTAAACATCCAACGAGTTCAATAACCCTTTTATTTTCTCGACAAGGCACAAGATACCACATGTCATGACTTTTAAATTGGATGAGCTCTTTCTACATATCACCTATAAAAAATGAGTCGTTTATAATACCCCGTATTTCTGTATATGTGAAATTTAATTAATTGAGTAAATTAATTAGTTTTATATTAAATTACACGAGTGAAGTAATTTAATCAAATTTAAATAATGGTGTAAGAAATTATTGATTTAATCGATAGATAATAATTATTATTATGAATTTAATTTATTAAGTGAATAGTAAATAATGTATGGAAATTATTACGCATAATAATGAGTGATATTGGCGTAATTGGAATTATCTCAACCGGGAGTCGCGTGTAGACTAATTTGAGGTCGAGGAAAAATTATGTAGAGTGACTTGAATGATGATTTTGAGGTCACGAATGACTCCGGAAGGGTCAAAATAGTCAAAATAGTATAATCAGGGGTGTCGATTGGGTCCCGAGGCCTTTTTAGGCTGAATCGGCACCATTTATGGGCGTTTTAGTCATTTGGGAAATAATAGTTAGGAGATCTACGACTTTATATCTATTTTATCAGATATTAGATAAGAGGGACCACGATTAGAAACTCAAAATACAACAGGAGTACATTGGAGAACAATAGGAGAGAGCCCTTGGAGCTTTTGAAGAATTCTAGGATCCTTTTCACCTCAATCTTGCACCATAAACAACCTAGGAGTGGGGATTGAAAAAGAAGACAATAAAATCCATCACCAAGCCTTCAAATCATACCCTACTGATCAAATTCAAGTGTCTATTTGCAAATCTTTTGAAGTTATAATACCCATGTTGTTAGGGTTTCAAACTAATTTGATAAAATTGATAATTCTTGGAAGGAAAGAGTGATTTAAATACATGTTTGGGGAGGAATTGCATGTAGACATATTTGATCTCAGTAGAGGATAATAAAGTAGAAATTATGTGTTATTATCCATGAATTAAATCTAGGTTTTTTTATCAATAATGCTAGAAGATCATAAAACCTAGGGTTTTGAGGATTAGATGTTTAAATCCCTTCTTGAATGCAAATTATGAGGTTTTGATGTTGTATTTACGTTAGAAATCATCCTAATGCATTTAGAAAAGGTTAGGATCAATTTTTTTAAAGTTTGGTGGAGAAACATGTAAGTTATAAGAGTAAAATGTTGAAAAATGCAACTGTCGCAGTGAGGAAGACAACCTGCTATGACCGAATTGATTCGGCCCAAGACCGAATCGATTTGACAAGGAAAATCGATTAGGTATTTGGGCGAATCGATTCGGTCCTGTGAGATGTAGTTGTTTTTCTTATTTAAGCCTTGAAAATCCGTACAAATGATTGGGTAGCCCTTGGGGCTTCTTCAAATCATTATGAGAGATTTATGGGGTGACACTAAGACCTTGATAAGGGCATGTGGTAGTCTTAGAGAGAGAGAGAGAGAGTTAGTAATAGAATGATTCGGGCTTAAATCATAATCTATTTAATCCGAGAGTATGGGAATGTAAATCCAAAAAAGCGTGAGTGAGCTTATGGTACAGACTAGTAGAGTAAGGAAGACTTAGCTACTGAAATAAATCGAGGGGTAACTACGACCCTTAGAGTAGAGAATGATACTCCATTAAATGCGATAGTGCGAATAATCGTAAATTGAAAGTACGACGAGTATTAGAATAATATATTATACGTACGAAGTTATAATATTTAGGTTTTGTGTATACCTATTGATTACCTATAGGTGGGGTGAATACCTATTGTACACTTGATTGTATTGGGGGCGAGGTGACATTCCGAACCGATACATGAAAATAAATATTGGGGTCGAGGTAACATTCTGAACCAATATATACAAAATGAATATTGGGGTCGAGGTAACATTCCGTGCCAATATATGAAATAAATATTGGGGTCGAGGTAGCATTTGAACCGATAGTCCTTAATGTGTAATAAGGGGACATGATAATAAAGTATGCACCTATAGTATATATATTGCGTGTGAAATATATACCGTGTGAATAATCTACTTATGTGTGATAGTAGACTACCAGAAGATAAAATCAAATTGAGGAGTAATTAAGTAGAAACACTTAATTATATGGTTAAATGATAACATGTGAGAAATGTTACTTAGAATGAATATAACATACAAGAGATGTTAATAAGATAATGTATTGTATGGTAAGTACTGGGACATGGAATTTTATGTCGTAAAAGGTAATACTTATGCCTATTTACCTTGGGTAGTACAACTAGGTGGGCTAAGTAGAGACGGTAGGCATGCACAATAGATGAGAGACGGGGAGACTAAAGTGAGTGTACATAAACCTAACATGTGTTATCAATAACTGATTTTAAATTGTGATAAATACTTGAAAAATATTTTCAAAATGTTTTGGGTACTAACCCTTGCTATAAATTCTTCTTTATAGGGACATATAGCTACAACACTGTGGAGGCTTGCAGGGCTTTGATTGGACGCATCCACCGTTTCTTTCCTAGTGTAGGAGTTTATTATAGTATTCCAGCTTGGGCATGTCTCCCTTTGAGACTCTGTTTATTTAGTATTTCGGTTTCAGACTTGTATTCAGATTTTCTTATATAGTTGGATTCATTATCTGATTTGGGATTTCAGCCGATGGTTTATTCGACAAGACTTTATTTATTTATTTGAGATGATTTATACTCTAGAATGGTGTGAATGTTTTCTATTCAATGTTTCCGCATATTACTATTTGTCTGTTTAATACAAGATAAAATTTGGCACCGGCTTAATTTACAAATAAATGATTAGTAATAAAATTTATTTTCGACAATGATGCTAAGAATTGACCATTTTGTAAATCATGTTTTAATTTAATAAAGGCCTGATCACTCGGTATTTAATTAGGTGGGGTATCACATCATTAAGTGCTTTATTCACATTCTTTGGTTCTACTAGAGAAACAAAGCACGCAAAATGAACAACATTACGTAATTGGGATCTTGGACGTACTGGATCATTAAGGATACCAATAACATTATCTATGGTATGATCTTTCGAAACCCAGTTAGGAACTTCGGGGGTCTCAATTTGTAAAGGATCAACTATCTTTAGAGAGTCATATTTAGTACAATTTTCAGACTCATCCACTATAGTTGGTCCTTGATCATTACTCTCGACATTAGTGTCACTCACTATCATATTTATCAATTCCATGATTAATTTGGTACACAAATTATAAATGAAATAAGTCCTACAGTTAGGGGAGTAACCCAAAAATATGGCTTTGTCTCCATGGG
This sequence comes from Sambucus nigra, assembly GCA_949130495.1. Classification (NCBI taxonomy): domain Eukaryota; kingdom Viridiplantae; phylum Streptophyta; class Magnoliopsida; order Dipsacales; family Adoxaceae; genus Sambucus; species Sambucus nigra. The sequence goes on along the minus strand of OX422208.1, from coordinate 260,019,389 downwards.
TTTCAAACATAGACATGTTCTCTATCTTTGCAAACATAGCGAGTACTCCCAAAAGTTCAAAAATATTTTAAATTGGGTTTTTTGCCGTCTTAAAGTTCATAGGAGGTTTGTCTGGTATTTTTTTGAAGGTAAACTCGATTGATGATATGACACACTATTTGAACTTACTCAACCCAAAAGTATTTTGTCATGTTCTTAGCATATGTGATTACCCTGGCCATTTCCTAGATTGTGCGATTTTTATGCTCGGCAACATCATTTTGTTGGGGTGTTCTCGGAGCACTGAACTCATTCTAATAACCATTACAGTTACAAAAATTTGTTACGCCCAAGTCCTTAAATTCACCTCCTCTATTGATACATATTCAATTAACTTAGGTATCTTTTTCATTCTCGATTCTTAAAAGGATTTTCAAAAAATCTTGAAATGTATCAAATTTTTGTTTTAAAAATGCTACCTAAGTGAATCGAGTAAAATCATCCACAATAACTAAAATGTAATTGTTACCATAGAGTTTCAAAGTTCGGGAAGGACCCATAAGATCCACGTGGATTAGCTCTAGAGTTTCGATTTTAAAGTTTCTTTAACATTCTTATGTGCAGACTTAATCATTTTTCGTTCCTAACACGGCCCACATACAACGTTTGAAATTGGTTTGATTTTTGGTAAACCTCTAACTATATCTTGAGAGATTAATTTTCCAAGATTATCGTAATTAATGTGACCCGAACAATTATGCCAGATTTCATTCTCATCGATTATGGGTAACCTATAAGTCTCATTACTCGGATTTACTATGTAACAAATATTTGGGGTCCTATTACCTATAAGGATGCAATCATCATTCTCATTCAAGATTTTACAATTAGTTTTTAAGAATGTGACTATGTGTTTGGAGTCACAAATTTGCGATTTTCTCAACAGATAAGCTTTAAGACCTTTCAATAATAGGACATCTTTGAGAATGGAGAGTATTTTTTCTTGGAGTGTTCCTTTGACTATGATCTAAGATGATATTTTGTCTCCAAACAAAACATTCCCTCCTAAGAAGTCAATTCTATTAGATAATTTAGTATTGTCTCTAGTTATATGCATGGAACAACCAGAGTCTAAGTACCAACCAGAAGCAGTGTGTTTAGCTCTTGAAGCACGTATAGTAATGTTACACTTCAGCTGGGGCATTAGATCTTCCTTTCTAACCCATAAAGGTCTAGTTTTGAATTTTTTTGAGCGTTTGGTTTATAAATAGATCTAGGACACTTTCTCTTAGATTTCTTCTTAGCATGAGATCTTTTCTTCCTATTCCTATAGTTATAGTTTATATTGGGTTGTATAGGAAGTACATAATTATTCCCGCTTATCTATAATAGTTAAAGTTTTTATAAATTAGTGAATTATAGACCAGTTTGTAAAGTCGTTTTTAAAAACATTCAGCGAGACAGTGTCCATAAACATAACAATAGGAATAATATTGGTAGCTAGACAATTTGTTAACATTTTGAAAACCTTTTAAAAGAGGTTTTTCCATTTTCTGGACTTTGGTCTTATGTCTAACTGCAACATGTTAGAATGAGGAATATCCTTGCATAATAGGGGGTTTAATAGACTTAGCCTTAGATTCAACAATTGTCTTAGGACACTTTTTCATAAAAATGTCTAGCCCTTTTTGCTTATTATCAAAATCTTTCTTTAAGGCTTGAAAATCAGGACATAGGTCATCAGGTCTTTTTCCAGAAAAGATAAATTACACATGTTAGGAAGTTTTGGTTTGTGCCTTAGTTTTGTGATCAAAGCCTATACCCATTTTTTTCTTCAAAATTAGTTTTACTAGAAGCAGCACAATGTTCAAAATAATTAGAATTGATTTCAAATTTGAATTTTTTTTGAAGAATGTTGAAACTTTTTCTTTTGATTCTTCCAATTCTATCAAAACTGACTTATATTTCTTTTCCAAAACTTCACTTGATTCAGAAAGTTCTTTAGTTTTTTCAACAAAAGATTTAGTTTTGGTTTCATAGGGACAAACACTTATTAGTATAGTCCTCTACGTTATGTTTCACCATTAGGCTTAAGGCTTCTATCTTCTTAGTTAATTCCTTGATAATATTTTCTAGTTTAGTTCTCTTCCTAAGATTCTTAGTGTAGAGTGTGTGAATGTCTAGAACATCATCATTATCAAACTCATTAAGTGGAGTGTGTAAGTTGTCTCCTAACACTTCATTTGTCGTACTCACACACACATTTAATTCATCATTGATACATTCACTTGGACTCACACACATCGTCGAAGGTCTACTATCAGTAGTATCAATGATACTAATATTATCTTAGAAAATAGCAGATAAACTTGAAGTAGGCAAGACATCACAGGATATAACGGCACTAGGCATGATAGCATCAAGTTCAACATTACTTACAGACATATCATAAGAATATACATTTCTTTGCAAAATGGGACATGCAAGGGTCAAAACGTTGGAAGATTCAGGCTTATCTTCTTCAGAATCACTTGAATCATCCCAAGTCTTACTGATATGTGCTTTAACAATGTTATTCAATTTAAACCTACAATTAGTAGCTTAAGTGACCCATTTTACCACATTTGAAACACTGAGTGTTTTTAAGGTCTCTTTTAGGTTTGTGATTGGTCTCGGTGTTGTGTTTGTCATGATTCCTCAAATGAGTCTTGTTATTGGAGTTTTTGGATATCCATATTTCCCTTGTTTATAGGCAACATTGTTTCTAATCTTCAAAATTTTCTTAAATTATTTTGACATAAGGGCTATCTGTTTATCCAATGTCTCCTAATCACATTCAATATTAGGCATAACTAACTGAGGTGAGGTCATTCTAGACTGAAATATAACATTAGAACTAGACTTTATTTTCTGATTATTGGAAAGATGCTTTATAAATTGAAGTTCCATTTCTACAGTCCTAAGTTTGCTACTGAGGAGTTCAGGGGTCAAATATGGATCATCTATCTCCTCAATTGCATACCTTTTGTTATCCAACTTAGGGGAAAAGGACCTTAGATTTTTTTAAACAATTTATTTCCTGTTATACATTATACTATTTGCACGCTATTTTGTAATAATGTCAGTTAACTTAATATAGAATTCATCATAGGTCTCAGTCTCATGCATAAGAAGTGTGTTGTACTATTGTATTAAGATCTGTGTTTTGGCTGCCTTAACACGTGCATCACCTTCAGGGGCAATGAATAGCATGTCCCAGTCTTCTTTAAATGTAGAGCAAATAGATATGCGTATGAATTCGTGCTCATTAATAGACATGAATATTGCATTTTTCCCTTTATTATTACTTAAGGAGGCATGTTTATCTTCTTTAGTAAACTCACTGAAGATCTTTTAAATCCTTTGAGTACTACCTTCTGCAATAGGCTTGGTTGGATGAGAATATCCATTTTCAATTGCTTCCCAGACATCATCTCACAATATCCTTTGGATAAAACCAATCATACTTTCTTTACAGTAAGAAAAATTAGTTCCATCAACGAGGGGAGGTTTGGACAAATTTCCAAGATTCTCAAACGTTTTGTCCATAAAAGTTTTTTTGAAGAGTTTCAAAGTACAAGATCAAAAGTTTTTAAAAAATTACTTTTCTGTGATAACAATTACAAAACCCTCACTATTTTATTTTAACAACTGTTAAAAAGACTAAATGAGTTTCGAACTACATTTTGAAGAAACTATAGTAAAAATCTTAACTAGTACACAAGATCTGTTAAATTAGTTTATGTGAACAAATTATTCGAGAATCCTAGAAATTGTTTTTTAGTTTACACGTAGGTCTATGAAGTATATTGTAGTAATGGAAATTTAAAAATCACACACGTGAGACAGTTATTTATTATGTGGTAAAACCCTGCCTAAATTGGGGAAACATGCAGTCTCTACACCTCAAAACAAAAAAATCCACTAAAACAGTTTAAGGTTACAAGAATTCAACAGATCATATACAATCAGAACCTATTCTAAGTCCAGAGATATACCTACAATCCTCGGTATTAAGTATGATTTCTTTAAGGCTTCTGAACTTGTCCTTTCTCTATTAATTATCTCAGCTTCCTTACGCCTTTAGCTTTACGTTAACTCAAAAGTCAGAACCTCTCAACCAAAAACACTTTTATGATGGTGAGTGAATGTTTTGTGAGTGTTGTGCCCAAAATCCCATGCATGCACTCACACACACTCTTAATTATAAAGAATTCCAAAAAAATTACAACAGATCTAAGAATGAGATTTACATTTCACAACTCTGAAGTATAGACTTAAATCTTTTCTCAAACAGTTTCAAGATATGATATCTTACACTAATCTTTAAAACCAGAGATCCTACGAATTTATTTATACACACAAATTTTTTTTAATGGAAAGTTATCAGATCTAAACTAAATATGTCATTACTTCAGTTTTGTAAAAAATGGTAGATGTTGGATAAAAATAGTACAAGAATGATATAAATAGTATCCAACACAATAGAATGATTTCTAACTAAAAGAAATCAAACAACCAATAAATCTAAGTAAGTATATGCCACTGATTTTAGATCTATAAGTTTCTAATAAGAAACGAGATCTAAAAAATGTAAGATTGTTATAGGAGAAGTTTAAACAATGATGATATAAGAACTTAGAAACCCTAACTCCCAACATTTATTTTCTGGGAAAAATTTGAAAGAGATTTTGTACAAAAAACTAGTTTTGTCTCTTATTTTTTCTTCTCTTTTCTCTCTCTTATTTTTTTCTCTCAAACTCGCAGACTTCCTAAACTTCTGAATAGTTGAGACGAAGGTTACTTATATAACAAGGTTGGAAGGATCTAGAGGTCTTGCGCAAATATAGGGCTGAGATTAAAATGTCTTTTCGAAGACTTAATTTAAAGGTTGATAAGGAACCACACTAAAACTAGTTATAATTGGTCCTTTCTATCGTCATAAGGATTCTACAAGAAAACAAGGATTGTACAAGAAAACATGTAGCCCCTAGATTGATTTAGATCGAACGAATGAGATGCAATGCATATGTTGTGAGTGTTGATGATGCTTTAAATAGCACCACCAGATCAAGGTGTTGGAGAGCTCAAACAAGTATAATAATGGCAGCACACAAGAAATATAAATGTAGAATGAGATGAGGAGAAGAGGAGAAAGACATTAATATAAGTGGTTCAGCCTATCTACGCCTACGTCCACTGTGCAGGTGAGTGATCTCCACTATAAATGAAGGGAACTAATGGCCTTGTGATACAATACTCACTCTTTCTCTCTCTCTCTCTCTCTCTCTCTCTCTCTCTCTCTCTCCTGTATACTTTGACAGAGCTTCCACTAGGGTTTGTAATATGCCATCCCCTTTAAGTAAGAATATAAATGGTATATATAGTGCTTAGGGGGTGTAGTGTACCCCCAATAATGTTGTTTGCATGAATGGTTGGCTCTTAGCCAACCTAGTGTGGACACCTAGCTGTGCCACATGTAGATCATGATGACTAAATATTCCCTCACGCGAGGGTATTTAGTCATAACGATTTTGTCCAGGTGTTCTTTATCTCTTTTGTAATTGCATATGCTCAAACCGCTTGACGTTATCAATTGACTCTGAGATGACTATTGAGCTTTCCATCATAAGTAGAACCTCAACTAAATAGTCAGCCGAGATTAGGTAAAAATGATACCTCTTTATATCGGCTCCCTCAGTGAGAATGAAACTGGCCCTTGATAGCCCTTGGACCACTATTGATATCGGCTGTCAGTGAGGCCGAGGGTGATGTATATGAGGCCGACCCTTCTTTTGGCTGGTTGGACCCTTTTAGTGACACAGCGGTGAGATTGGACGATGTTGCTTCTGGAGTAAGAGTGTGTACTTTGGTCATATCAATCAACCCTAGCCCTTAGCCTTCTGTGTGCATAGGAGGTTGAGGGTTATATGAACTTGACTGGTGAAAGGACGTTTATGAGTAATTGTTTGCATAGGGGTTATCATTGGGACACTTGTCACCCTAGCGATTGGCTAGAATCTTTCATAAGACAAATAAGGTGGCTGCGCACTTAGGGTTTTGAGGTGACACGATGAGGCGCCTTGGAAACCGCGCACAATCATTGCTTTTATATTTAAAAGCCCCGAAATATTTTTCTCTCTCCTTCACTTTTCTTTCCCGCTTTATCTCGTTCTATAAAATGAAAACCTCTATAGCTTCCTTCGCTCTCCAGCTTCACCACTACTGAATCCAAGTTTCCTCTTTCCCTCCTTCTTTCATTCCCTGCATGTAGTCTCGCTCAGGTACTATTTCTTACCCTTGATTTCTCCATTGTTGGCTTGTCAATATTTTATTTAGTTTTTTCTACATTTTTTACCCTTTCTGGTGATCTTTTCCTCCATTGCTTAGGGGGTTTTAGGGATAGGATATTGGTTATTGGGTAGTTCTTAGGCTTTACATGGTTATTCTAAGGGTAAGTTAGGCCTTGGTGGTTGATTTTTTTTTCGATGAGTATCTAGTCACCATCTCCGATGAGCTTCCCACCATTGTTCTTGGTGTTCTTCATAAAACCCTTTCAAGTTCCAAGTGTTTGATCTTTAATATTACTGTCAACAATTGTTTGTTATTAGTTCAACATCTCAAAGTGTGGTCTCATATTTTGAATGCTACGACCTTTGTATAAACTTGCAGAGGAGGTTCCAACCTTAAGAGAGAAGTGTTTTGAAAAAATTTGACAAGTAGAGTTAGCCCAAGCCATGGTTCGTAAGGATGAGGCTTTCCCTCTTCGACCTATCTTTCCACCTCCTTTAGCTGTTTTACACCCTGAACCTGTTGAGGTCTATGAACCTATGCCGTAATCATCTATTACAGACCCCATGTCCACATGTGAGCCAACCGAGAGTGTTGACTCTTTTCAAGAGGCTATGGATTATTCCCCCAAATGAAATGGAGGGTCTGAGGAAGAGGAAGTTTGTTCTTGTGCCTCGTCTTCTAAAGACACTGGTCCCTCACAACGCTCTGCCTCTATAGAAATTTTAAGACCTGGCGTCGCCTTTCCTCCCCCCATTGATGATATTCCTCTATCAACTGCCACACGGGCTAAGTTCGCAGAGAGGTTTCCTGGTAGTATACCCCCTGATGCTTAGGCCGAGGTTATTATAGAAGACGATTGTGAGGATAGTGAAGTTGATACCTCTATAGCAGCTGAGTATGAAAGCTCTATTTTTTAGTATGACCTTTTAGTCTTTAGACATTTGTATAGCATCCCTTCTTCAATATCCTTAAGGAAGACTCTGAAAGATGAGAGGGCTTTTGATGGCCGGGAGGGTGAGATCTGTGTGTATGAGAAGATGTTCAAGTTGGGTTTTTGCCTACCCATTCATCCCACCATTCGAGTGGTCCTTTAATACATAAATCTTTCCCCTTCCCAACTCTCTCCCAATGCATGGAGGGTCATGATAGGAGATACTGTCCTTTGGAAGGTTGTTTATCATACCGACCTTCTAGTTTGAGTCTTCATAGGTTGTTATGCTCCTTCATATGATAAGAACCATCAAGGCTACTACTATTTTGTAGCTAGAAAATATGAAAAGAAGATGCTCCTATTCACTCAAACTTCAAACCACAATTGGAAACCCCGATACTTCTTTCTATCGGGTGCCTGGGAATTTGGTCCCAACCAGCCATATGGAGCCTCGGAAACGAGGACACCTCTGAGATGGACCAAAGCCTCTTTGTCTACTAAGGCCGACCTTGGGTTAAGTACTGACAACACCAAAGGCATCAAATACCTTCGTACCCAAGGCGAGAACGGTCATCTCATCAAGTATGAGCATCTGATGACCCCCTACTACCTTTCTCAGATAGAGGGACAAGATGGTATATCATAAGACCTTTGGGAGATGTCATATCCCAATCTTTTTAAGCTCCCGTAAAGATGAGTCCTTTGATGTCACTCAGATTGAAGACATTGCCAATCCCGAGGATATGTACGAGGTCATAGATGCTGGACATGACAAGATAACCCTAACTGGAGATTGGTCGGCTCCAATCGAAGGGAAAATTCAACCTTGAATGCCTCTCACTGCTTTTTTTTTTTTGAAGCTTTACTATAATCCCATCTTTTATTATGAACTTCCATGAGACTTTTTTTAACTCACTTATTACTAATACGAGTTTAGTTCCATTATGCCTTGTGTCTACTACTGTCTTCTATCAAGATATTTTATCTCGTCATATTAATGATGTTTCATCTCATTACTCACAAAATTAATGATGTTTAGGGTCTGAGATCACCAAATGAATGGTGGTTGGTTTAATAATTCACCATATTAATGATGTTTAGGGTATGAGATCATCAAATAAATGATGTTTCATATCATAACCCACCAACTTAATGGTGTTTAGTCTCATAATTCACCAAATTAATGATGTTTATGGTATGAGATCACCAAATTAATGACGTTTCATCTCATAACTCACCAAATTAATGGTGTTTAGTGTCTGCGATCACAAATTAAATGGTTTTTAGTCAAATAATTCACCAAATTAATGATGTTTAGGGTCTGAGATCACCAAATTAATGATGTTTCATCTCATAACTCACCAAATTACTAATGTTTAAGGTCTGAAATCACCAATTAAATGGTGTCTAGTCTCATAATTCACCAAATTAATGATGTTTAGGGTCTGAGATCACCAGATTAATGATGTTTAATCTCATAACTCACCAAATTAATGATGTTTAGGGTCTGAGATCACCAATTAAATGGTGTTTAGTCTCATAATTCACCAAATTAATGATGTTTAGTAGCTTAGAATAAACTAACACAACAAATATTTGAATAGACAAAAAACAATATAAGGGAACAATTGATATTCACTCTCTTGAGCCTGATACATGTATTACAATATAATGCATGCAAAAATTTATAAGCTCATTGGTAATACTTCTTCAGATGATCAGCAATCCAGGGGTTTGAGAAAGTCCCTCCTTTCAAGGTTCTCCAGCCAATAGGTGCCTGGTGAGACTTCCTCGATAACCCTATAAGGGCCATGACAATTTGGATGGATCTTGTTGGGATTTTGCGATGTCTTCTTGAGAGCTTGGTCTCCCATAACTATCTCCCTCTCTTTCACCCTCTGATTATAAAAATCGACATCCCTCTAGTGGTAGGCTGCTAGCCACACCTCAACATCTTCTCTTCTTTCCTCGATTAGATTAAGATCAAGTCTTCTTTCTGTCGCATTTCCCTGAGGGTCATACATATGAATTCTATGAGTATGAAGACCAATCTTTACAGGGATGACATCCTCTCAACCATAAGCCAACATGAATAGGGTTTCCCTTGTAGGAGTTTTGACTGTCGTCTGTAAGCCCATAGTACAATGTACACTTCTTTAGTCCATCTTCCCCTTACCTCTTCTAGCTTCATCTTGATCCCATTAAGAATCTTTTGATTTGTAACCTCGATTTCCCCATCTTCCTGGGGTCAGCCATGGGTGAAGAAGAATTGTTTGATCCTAACCCTTTCATAATATTTCTCCAAAGATACAGTCTTAAATTGAGTACCATTATCTGAGATTAAGGTATTTGGGAGACCATACCTGCAGATGATGTTTTTCCAGATAAAGTGAAAGGTTTTTTATTCTATAATAGTGATCATCGGCTCAGCCTCTACCCATTTAGAAAAATAGTCTATTGCTTTAATCAGGGACCGATAGTTCTTCACTGCACTATCTAAGGGTCCTACCATTCTATTCCCCATACAAATAGCTAAGGGGACGTGATAGAGGTCATAGGTTGATGAGGTTGGTGAGGGATGGTAGAAAACCTTTGACACTTGTCGCATTTTTTAACACATACTACAGCGTCTTTGGTTAGGGTCAACCACCAATACCACTTAGTAATAATCCTCTTATCCAATGACCTTCCCCCAATATGACTAGAGTAATAACCTTCATGCACGTCTTGAAGGATATATGGCACCTCATATGGATGAACGCATCTGAGTAAAGGAAGCAAAACCCCCTTTATGTAATAAATGCCCCCTTTGACAGAGAACTTTACAGCTCTGTACCTCAATTTTCTTCTCTCGGGTTTTGATGATGGAAACTCCCCTTCTTGGATGTATCTTATGAGAGTATCCATCCATGAGGTTCCCCTACTCACATTCAGACAAGATTCAGATGCATTATCTTCTTCTTTAATGCTCAGTCGAAGTAAGATTTCCACTAGAATAGTTCTTCTAATGTCAATTTTTATTGCGGAGGCTAGCCTCACAAGTGCATCAGCTCGAACGTTATCTAGCTGAGGTATCCTCTTTAGCAATACCTTGTTGAAAATTTTCATCATCGATCTAACTCTTCCCAGATATTTATCCATTCTCTAATCCTTGGCCTCATATACTCCTAAGATATGATTTACCACCAATCTTGAATCGCTATGTACTAGGAGTTGGCCGAAACTAAGAGATCGGGATAAGGAGAGACGTTCTATTAGATCTTTATATTTAGAATCATTATTGGAGGCCTTAAAGTCAAACCTCGAAGCAAACTCAATATCTGTGCCATCTGGTGTCGACATTATCAATTCAGCACCACTTTCATTCTCGCAAGAGGATCCATCGACAAAGAGGTTCCATACAACATCGGACTTTGAGAAATTTCCCTCTGACAGGGATCTTTATTTAAAGAGATATCTAACCTCTTCATTTTAGACACTTTCCTTCTTGTTGTGCTTATCTCGGCCTCGTCTAAGGCCGGGCTAAGAGGTTTTCCTTGTAGAGTGTCTTCTTTATCATTTTTAGCCTCGGCCTCATCCCAAGTGAACTCGACCACAAAGTCTACCAATACCTGTCCTTTGATTTCCACCCTCGGCTGGTAGACAATGTCAAACTCTCTTAGTTTAATTTCCCAAGCCATTAGTCTCCCTAATTTCTCAGGTTTATGGATGACCTGTCTGAGTGGTGAGTCAGTGAGGACGACCATCGAATGAGCTTGGAAGTACAGTTTCATCTCTTCTAGAAGTGTGAATCAGAGCATAAGCTAACTTCTCCATCCTAGGATACATCTGTTTAGACCCTTGGAGTGCTTTGCTATTGAAATACACTAGCTTTTGTACCCCATCCTCTTCTCTCACAATATCAGCGCTAATAGCCGACTCTGAGACGGCTAAGTACACATACAATTTTTCACCTTGGATTGGTCGTGACAAAAGTAAGGGAGAACTCAGGGAGGACTTTAGCTCTCTAAAAGCCTTATCACACTCCTCACTCCATTCAAAATCTTTTCTAAGAATTTTGAAAAATGGAAGACACTTATCTATGGCTCTGGAGACGACCTGTTTAGGGCATCCACTCGTTTAGTGAGCCTCTGAATATCTTTCATGGTCTTGGGGGTCTACATCTCTAGCAAAGCTTTTATCTTTTCTGGATTAGCCTCTTTACATCTTTGATTGATAATAAAACCCAAGAACTTTATAGCTCTGACACCAAAATTGCATTTAGTTGGGTTAAGCTTCATTTTGTACTCATCCATTGTATCAAAGGTTCTTTCAAGGTCGTCCACATAAGTGTCGACCTTAAGACTCTTTGTCAGCATGTCATCAACATAAACCTCTATGGAGTTTCCAATCTGATCTTTAAACATCTTATTTACCAAACATTGATATGTGGCCCCAGTGTTATTCAGGCCGAATGGCATAAACTTGTAACAATAAGTTCCCTTGTTTGTGACGAAGGTTGTTTTCTCTGAGTGGGCTGGGTCCATAAAGATTTGGTTGTAATCAAAGTAGGCATCCATGAAGCTCATCAAATCATGACCTATTATAGTATCTACCATTTGATCAATCCAAAGGAGAGGGAAACTGTCCTTGGGGTAAGATTTGTTCATGTCCGTGAAGTTTACACACATCCTCCACTTTCCATTGGCCTTGGGCACAATCACTGCATTGGATAGCCATTTAGGATATATGACCTCTATAATGAACTCAGTCTCTTCAAGATTTTTAACCTCATCCCTTATAACATCATATTTCTCCCAGGAGTAAATCCTCCTCCTTTGTTTAACTTGCTTTGCATCTCTTACCACGTTGAGCTTGTGACACATTATATGAGGATCAATGCCTGGCATGTACGCATGACTCCAAGCAAAGATGCTTTGTTTTCTTGTCATCAACTTTATCATCTCTGGCTTTAAGGCTTTACCAACCTGGATGGTTTTTTCTGGCTCATCCTCATTGAGGATGACGGATTATACCTCTTCTGCAGCTTCCCCTTTCTTGAGCTTTGTCTCGTCTCTAGGATCAAGGGTGTCAATGTTATAAATGGTGGTTGCCTTCTTGTGTGCTTCTCTCTCCTCAGACGAATTAAAGTAGAATTCTTGTGCCGATATTTGGTCACCCTAAACTTCCCCTACTTATAAAAGGGTCGTAAATTTTATCATCTGGTGAACCGTTGAAGGCATGGTCTCAAATTCCTTGAGGGCTACTCATCCCAATATGAGATTATAAGCTGAAAAGACATTTTCGTCCATAACAAAAAAGTTGATCTTTTTGGTTAACCACTGGGGCCACTGGTCCCCCATTCTTACATCCATCTCGTATATATGGACTTTCTCCTCACTGAATCCTATAAGGGGATGATGGTATGGTATGAGTCTGGCTCGTCTAAGTCCCAATCCCTTGAAATATGGCCAAAACATAACATCTATCGAGCTTCCCCCATCAACTAAGATCCTCAAAACTTCACATCCATTCACCATGGTTGTGATGACAAGAGGGTCTTCATGTGGAGCTAAGATAGCCTTAAAGTCTAGTCTTGAAAAGTATACTAAAAGGGTGTCCATGTCCAATTTCTTCCCTTTTAATGAGTTATCATCAATAGAGGCCAACTACACAACCTCAGCCTTTGTTATTGCCTTCGCCTCAGCCAGATTGGCATTACGATCGTCCACTTATGAGCCTCCTCCAGTTAGGCCACCACAGATCATTCCTACCCCAAATGAGATCATGTTAAGCCTCTTCACTGGGACATTGTCATCTTTTGGTGGAAGATCTGGATCATCACTGTCCTCGTTTGAAGGATCATCTCGTCCGGATGGGCAATATTCTCATCATTTATCATTCCTCCTCTTTTTAGGGTCGGCTCAGCCACCCTTGGAAGTGCCTTTTTTGACATACTTTCTCAGTTTTCTAGCCTTTAACATTTTCTCAATCTCTTCCTTTAGAGAAAATCATTTGTCAGTCAAGTGGTCGTGGTCCTGGTGGAATTCACACCATAAGTCTTTATTCCTCTTATGGGGAGGAGCTCTTAATTTTCTAGGCCATTTTAAAGACCGATCACTCTTTACCTCGTTTAAGATGTGCTCACAGCTTACAGTCAACAGAGTGTAGTTTGTAAACTTATCGTTTGCCGACCTTTTCTTCCCATCTTTATTCTTTTTCTAAAACTTGCTTCCATTCCCACTTCTTTTCGCATCCTCATACTTAGTAGCCATTACTTCTTGAGCATTCATAACTTTCCCAGCTGTTGCAAGAAACTCAACTATTGACTTAGGAGGTCTTGAGCAAGCTTCCACAATAACTTTCCCTTCTGAAGTCCTCCTATAAGGTTTGTCATAGCTATGCTTTCATCATAGTCTTCCACTTCCAAATTCTCTTTGTTGAACCTCGTGATATATTCTCTTAGACTCTCATTCTTTCCCTACTTTACATAAAGCAAATGAGTAATCTTCTTCTGAGGTCTGACCACAAAGAAAAAGTTATGTATAAATCGCTCGGCCAACTATTTGAAGCTCTTGATAGAATTCTTTGGAAGAGAAGTAAACCAAACGTGTGCATCCCTTATCAAAATGCTTAAAAATCACGGCATCTCCTCTCATATGAGATAGAGTAGATATCGGTTGTCGATTAGTACATTTTAATATGATGGACATGATTAATGCTTCCATCATATTTGGGAGTCACTACATGATGCTTGAATTTGGTCAGGGTTGGGAAGTTGATTATCTTTGTAACGAAGGGTGAACCCTCAGAGTAACCCCATTATAGAGGGTCTCTACTCTTCTGAATGTCACCAATATAGTCTCCAAGCCTTTGAATTGAATCATTCCAGGGTCTCACAACGTCGGCCTGGACGATGTTATCCCCTACCACTTCCAATGGTTGCATCGATGGTTCTCCCACATCTGACCTCCATCGACTATTAACTTCCCCATGAATCCTGTCTCGGCCATGATGGGGTCGGCCATGCTGGGGATGACAGTCAGCCCCTTCTCTTCTGGAACCTGCAAGGCTTCTTGACCTTGTTAATCTCTCCCTTAGGTAATTGATCGGGCCGAGCCTTTCAAAGGCAACCCTCTGCTCAAACGATCAAATGTTGAGCATCTCGGGCGATCCTAGGGGTTCTATCTCCTACACCTTCCCCAGCTCTCTTGGAGAGGTCGTATAGTATTATTGGAAATCTCATATGGCTCCCAGCATTCTACTAGAGTATCATCACCCTCCACATCATCATACTGATCCTTAGGGAAAGGGTTCCCTTGCCTCCCAAGGCGTAAACGCCTAGGGTCAACAACGTCCCTCCGCCATTGGGGAGGAGGAAGATCTTTGCATGGTGCCTAGGGTGGTAGCCTAGCCTACTGGTGTTATTCTTGTGCAGCTTCCGAAGTGAACATCTATGGTGAGATTCTTGGTGTCCTCCTCATCACATTTTGGTTGAGTGCAGCAAACTACTCTTGCATCACTTATTGGCTGACCACCAGGGATTTTAAGGCTGCTTCCACCTCAGTCATCTCAGATAGAGGCAGTGCATGACTAGAACTGGGTCCTCCACTACCTGCTGGTGGAGGAGGTGGTTGCAATTCAGGTGCCATGTGTTTTCCTGAAACTTGAGTTGTGATTTAGAAAACTTTAGAGCTTTAAGACCTTGCAGGACCTCTTTTAATGGCGAAACAACTCCACACAAGGGTGAGGAGTGGTTCACCACCAGATATTTAGGCGAGGCCAAGCTATAAAAAAGGAAGAGATGAAGCTTCTCGTTCCCATAGACGGTGCCAAATGAATGATGCTTTCAATAGCACCACCAGATCAAGGTGTTGCTCAAACGGGTATAACAATGGCAACACACAAGCAATATAAATGTAGAATGAGATGAGGAGAAGACGATAAAGACATCAATATAAGTGGTTCAGCCTATCTACGCCTAAGTCCACTGTGCAAGTGAGTGATCTCCACTATAACAGAAGGGCACTAATGGCCTTGTGATACAATACTCTCTCTCTCTCTCTCTCTCTCTCTCTCTCTCTCTTATATATACTTTGACAGAGCTTCTACTAGGGTTTATAATATGCCACCCCCTCAAGGAAGAAGATAAATGGTATATATAGTGCTTAGGGGGCGTAGTGTACCCCCCAAGCATGTTGTTTTCATGAATGGTTGGCTCTTAGCAAACCTAATGTGGGCACCTAGTTGTGCCACAAATATATCATGATGACCAAATATTCCCTCACGTGAGGGAATGATTTAGTCATAATGGTTTTGTCCACGTGTTCCTAGTCTCTTTTTTACTTGCATAAGCTCAGACCGCTTGACGTTATCCATTGGAACCTAGGCCTGGTCGAGTATGACGTTGTTGACTCCAAGATGAGTATTGAGCTTGCCATCATAAGTAGAACCTCGGCTAAACAGGTCAGCCAAGGTTAGGTAAAAATGATCACTTTTGATATCGGCTACCTCACAAATAATGAAACTGGCCCTTGATAGCCCTGGGACCATTGTTGATATTGACTATCAGTGAGGCCGAGGGTGATGCATATGAGGCCGACCCTTATCAGGACGACCCTTTATTTGGCTGGTTGGACCCTTTTAGTGACTCGACGATGAGATCGGACGACGATTCTTCTCAGAGTACGAAGGTGTATTTTTGTTATATCATACATGAAGAACACAAAGATAGATAATAAAGTGAAACCACGTGCCAACCTTAGACTTACTCTTAAACGCGTACTTTTAAACTTCAAAAAATGCGAGTTTCATCCACAATATTATGTGCCGGTTTTCGATTCTACCCAAGAAAAATTTTAAGATACTTCAAAATATGAATTTAATCCCCAAACAATTTAAAACCCTAATTTTAATTACTATAAAAATAGATTTTAAATTTTTTTGAAATTCCAAAAAATGTTTTACAATCCCCTAAAATTCCTAATGAGTGTAGAATTTTTTTTTAATGCAAATTAACACACACCAATCAACTATGTAATGAAAAGCAATACTATTAGTGATTTGTATGTTGGTTTTCTACCTGATTTGGTTTTAATCGTAGTTGGTGATGATGTTCTTAAAGTAGCAATGAAGTGTGAATAAGGGACTCCATTTTTCCAATCTTCACAAACAAATTGATGCTCCGATATAGTATTGACTCAAGTGAGTCAATTGTATACTTAGCTTTAATTGTGCCTAGTAATGCACCCATTATGCCCATAATTTCACCTAAAATGCTCAAAGTTTCCCCACATTTTCTCTTACACCATAACCGTTTCACTTATGGAGCTATGTCACTCCTCACAAGGCCCTATATTGCTATTCGCACTCGATCTGAAGGAAGAGATATATAGTTATTGACTTTTCGGAACCAACTCTTGGAGTTTGGGTAGAAATTTCCCACCATGATGACCATCGATTGTCATAAATTCAGTCGCTTGTTCATTGAAGGTCAAAAATTGGCTCGAGAGTCAGATAATTGGGTGGTACTCATTGATGAAGTCATTTTAGACGATAGAGTACAGATCATAACATATATGTTTTGACATACCAATGAGATATGTAGCATTTTAGAAATACTCACTGCTTTAAGGCTACAAGGGTGATTGGTCCCTTCACTCCTACACCTACCAGTTGAATGGAAAGATTTTTATGAGGAAGCCATTGAGATCGTGGAATGCATCGATTTCTCTTGATAAGAGGACATCTTTTCCACCGAATGGGGGGATAAATTTGAAAGCTCTGATGATGAATCGAATCAGAAAAAGGTCAGTTTAATAATCGACATGTGTGGAATTATATCTTTCAAAGACCTTTGAGGGGAAATCAATAAAGTATCCATTCAGCCATAAATAAATGAAGACATGGGGTTCTTGTTCTTACCTACCTCCATAAACCACATGACCAAATCAGGAATACACTACTAGGATCTGAATCCTTAGTCATCAAGAATAGATAAGCAAAAGGGAGTTATCGAAGAACTTCTCATGCCAGAAATGACCGTTGAAGAAAGCAAGATCCTCGATAAACTAGACAAGAATCAATCTAACATCACCTTATGGAGGTTTTTCATGTCCTCCCAATTGCATCAGAATGCTTTGATAAAGATTCTCATTGGTCCTACAGTCCCTCCTTTCACCACTCTACAAGAAGCTATGAACCTAGTTGGGTCCTAGACCACCACTAGACTCCTTTCCTTCTTCAAAGAAGAAATTCCAAAGGTCAGCCCTGACCACAACTATGAGCTCAACATCTCCTTTGAAGCAATGGGAAAGATAGTACCGCTCTCACTTGTCGACAACTGATTATCCATCAATATTTATCCACTAAGAACCTTCAATTGCTTGGGGTTCAAACTAAGTGACCTTACTCCTACTTTTATCGCAGTGTGTGCCTATGATAATACTCGTCGAGAGGTGATGGGATCCATAAAACTCATAATAGGGGATGAACCTATTAGTCCTATCACTGAATTCCAAGTTATTGACATACCCATATGCTTCAACTTGTTGCTTAGTCGACCGTATCTTCATAGCATTCGAGGAGTCTCTTCCTAACTTCATCATAAGTAAAAATTCTTCGCCCAAAGGATAAATCACAACAATTTTGGGGGACAATGATGGTACAAAAAATTCCATCATCAACAATCCGAACTTATAAGTATAGCATGTGATGAATTTCATATTTTTCTTCAGTTTTAAGGTTGATCCACTTCCCCTCCCAATACAGGATAATTTTAAAGAGAGAGTTTGTTCAGAATAAAGCCCTCACGATAATGTCAGTGTGGTACAAATGGACAATACTATGCATTTTATGCTCGGACTAGGGCTTGGGAAACGTCAACAAGGAATACTAAAGCCCATAGTCCTGAAAGAGCCCTTTCCCCCTGTATGGCCTGGATTATCAGCCTTCAACAAAAGAATTCAGAAAGCTCTGCCAACCACGACTAAAAATGAGTTTAGAAGATTCCAAGATTGTTTCGAGGGATTCTCTGAATGGTAGATTTTTCAAGAAAGGTGAGGACTTACTCCTTTGTGGCTTTCCTGAACAATGGTATAACCACGCCAACACGAAGATAAATTTGAGGATAAAAATATTCTTCCAAAATAACTACTCCTGGGATAAAGAATGCTAGCATAAAGTGAAACCTACTACCTAGAAATTCGTATCCATTATCGAGGTCTCCAAGGAAAATTATTCTGAAGACTCATTCAACCTATAGACACTGGGGTTTACCCTCTATATGATCCATTCAGGCACTACATCATCGGACCCGTTCACTGTGATCAAGGGATTTAATGAGCCTCTTCTCAACTGGAATTATATACCAGTCCCACCTGCAGAGATGCAACCCAACCTTGTTGTTTACCCTATATCTTAATCTAATATTGTTACTCTTTTATTTGATAAAAATGAAATCAAGACCTATTTTAACGAGGGTCATAATTTTGTTTTTCCCAAAAGTAATAAACAAGAATTTTGAGTATCTTGTTGTGCTTTACATTAATTTTCTTAGTTCTAATCAAACTCTGGGTAATGATGATTTTACCAAAGAATAATTATCAACTGATCTTAATAAGCTTAATAACAAATAACATAACCATGTTCAAATTAATGAGGATGAAACTGTTGTTATTAATCTTGGTAATAGTAGCCACGGACGCGAGATTAGGATATGGTCCACCCTTAACAAGCACGAGCATGCAAAATTCAAAGAACTACTAAATGAGTTTATGGACTTCTTTGCATGGTCCTATGACGACATGCCTCACATTGATCCCAAAATATAAACACAAGATCCCAACTCTCCTGAAATGCAAGCCAGTCAAAAAGTAGGTGCGAAAACTCTACACTGAATGGTTACTCAATGTCAAAGAAAAGGTAATCAAGAAGTTTAACTTTGGCTTCATCCGAGTGATTAAATATCCCATATGGCTCACCAATAGTGTACCTTTATCGAAATCAGGAAGAAAAGTCCGCATGTGCGCTAACTACCAGGATTTGAACCAAGTTTCTCTCAAGGACGATTGACCATTGCCCAACATCGACATGATTATAGACAACCCAACAAGTCACACCCTCGAGTCATTCTTCGATGTATTCGCAGTATATAATCAAATCAAGATGCACCATGACCATCAGGAGAAAACCATATTCATCACCCCATGGGGAACCTTTTGTTACAGGGTTATTCCATTCACGCTCAAGAACATTAGGGCTACTATAACCATCTTACATGATTTAATATATAAGGAGGTCGAAGTCCACATAGACAACATGATTATTAAGTCTAAGACTCTGGAAGGTCATGTTACCTCCCTCCGAAAGTTCTTCGAATGACTATGGCGATGCCAAATGTGGTTAAACCCACATAAATGCATTTTTGGTGTCACAAAAGGAAAGTTCTTAGGATTCATGGTCAATGAAAAGGGAATCAAAGAAGACTCCGCTAAGTTGAAAACTATACTGGAAATGCCACCACTCCGAGGAACGAAGGAAGTCCGAGGATTCTTGGGAAAATTATAGTTAATCAGACGATTTATTAGCTATGTGACTTCTATTTATGATCTATATTGAAACTCCTCCAGAAGGATTCCACTAAAGTTTAGAATGAGGCATGCTAAGAAGCCTTTGACATAATCAAGAAATACCTCACCCGACCGTCGATTCCTATGCCTCCCAAACCAGGCCTCCCTATACTTTTGTACTTGACCATAGTTGATACGGAAGTAGGGGATTTATCAACCCAATATATTGAAGAATCCCGCAAAGAAATGACCATCTACTATTCCATCTAAATATTGGTCGAGTATGAAGTCCATTACACTACCTTGGAGAAATCATTCATCGCCCTGGTTTGGGTCACTCGAAAGTTATTTCACTTTATGCTCTCTTTTTATCATCAGAATTGTGGCCCAAATGGATCCTATCAAATACCTTCTTGAGAAACCTTCCCTGTCTAGCCGAATGGCCCAATAGTTGATGCTACTAGCTGAGTTCCATATCGTGTATGTTATAGAAATACATAAAAGGGAGAACCATCTTCGATTACCTTGTTAATTACCCCATGGAAGAGGTCGACGTTTGGATCTCTGAATTCTCAAAGGAAGATATCCTTTTAACCTCTTAGGAGGACCTCCAATGAAAAATGTTCTTTGACGATGTTATCAACTAGAAAGGATATGGCATTGGGATACTCCTAATCGTCCCTGATGGCTCTCGTACTCCCATTGCCATCAACCTGGATTTTCCCTGCACCAACAATATGACCGAGTGAGAGGCATGCACGGTAGGCCTAAAATTTTCCCTAAAAATAGGTATCAAACACCTAGATGTTTATGGGGATTTTGCTCTCATCATCAACCAAGTCCATAAAAGATCAAAAGTCAAAGACAAAAAGATCTTACTCTTCCATGCCCACCTAGAAGATCTGTCCTCCTAGTTCCAAGATATCACGTGCCGCTACTTGCCCCACACAAAGAACAACTTAGATGATGCCCTTGCTACCCTAGCCTTCAAAAAAAAGCTATGCAAACCCACTTATACCGCATTCATCTCGTCATCGAGGAAGATTTTAATATGATCATGTTCTGATACTACAACATTTGACCACTCTACAAGCACGATCGGTATCCCCAAGATACTAACAAGAAAGACCGTGCAACCCTTCACAAACTGGTTGCTTAGTACATCATCTGTGATTAAGATTTATTTAAGAGAATCTTCGATGTAACCCATTTACATTGTATAACAGGGGATGGAATTGAAGAAATGATGCAAAAGATCCACAACGAAGAATGCTTACCCAATATAAACGACCATATGCTTGCTAAGAAGATTATTCGTCAAGGGTACTATTAGACCACCAAGGTTAAGGACTGCACCACCTATGTCCGAAGATGCCTCAAATGTTAGAAGTTCAAAAATCTCCATCACTTACCTCCCTGTGAATTATAAAACATGACTTCTCCGTGGACGTTCTCCACCTGGGGCATTGACATCATAGGGAAAGTCACACCCAATTATTTGAATGGGAATGAGTTCATCCTAGTATCCATTGGTTACTTCACTAAATGGGTTAAAGTCGAGTAATATGTATTACTGAATTCCAAGAAGGTATTCAAGTTTATCCAAGAAGATTCCCCATGAGCTAGTATCAAATAATGGGTTAAATTTCAAAGCTGAGGTCATAAAACTAGTCGACGAGTACGGGATTCAGAGACAAAAATCTTCTCCCTACCGCCTTCAAACTAATGTTTTAGACGAAGATGCCAATAAAAACCTTAGAGCCATCATCAACAAAATGACCGAAAGTTACCGAGATTTGGTTTATCGAATATCTTATGCCCTCTAGGGATACCACACTTCAATCGGGACATCTATTGGGGCTACCCCTTACTCTCTGGTATAAGCGTGGAAGCATTCCTACCCGTTGAGATAGAAATACCTTATCTTCGCGTTACGGTCGAGAGCAGAGTCAGCGAGAAAAATTGGCATCAGAGCCGTTTTGATAAACTGTCACTCTTGGATAAAAAGAGGTTGAAGGCTCTATTACACATACGAGGATACCATCATCGGATAGAGAAACTATTCAATCTAAGAGTCAAGATCATAGTGACTAGGAAGGAGACCTTTCCCTTAAGAAGATCATAGTACCTGTCTGGGACCCCATAGGGAAATTCAAGTCAAATTAGAGTGGCCTATACATTATAGAGAAGTTCTCTCAGGAGGCTTTGTTATACACGATGACCATGATAGAGAAGAGATGGCACATCCATTCAACTTGGATCATCTCAAGAAGTTCTACTCTTAGTCCGAAATCTCAACACGCTACGACTCTTATCATCTCCATTCTATTTTTAAAAAAATCTTTTTACTTCTCTCTACTCAAAACTAGATGGGGCCTGATCCTAAAAAAAATCTTTTCTTTCGAAATGGAACTTAAAAAATTTGCAAAACCCCCTTGAGGTATATTGGCAGCTCATATACCTTACATGGGCACGGTTCTAGTCTTTTTCATAAAATGCTAATTTTTTCTAATCTCCGAGAATGACGGTTCATTTTATCATTTACATGAACAAAAGGATTGTGTATACCTTTGAGATTGGTATAGATAATTCAAATGTAAAACTCATTAAGTGGCACAACTATATGACCAAAATCTTTTTTATTTCAAACAAGGAAGTTTAGTATTATTAGAGGATCGGGAGAGGAAGTAAAAAAAAAGAACACCTCTCCGTTGGCAAAACTATTTATGAATAATCCTAATTAAAATTTACACAATTATTCCCAAATATAAAAAACATCCAAATCACTAAAAGCTTCACAGGAAAATAATCCCAGCTTCACAAGAATCCTATCCATAGCTGCCAAAAGACCCAACCCCATCATCATCAGCCCCAAGAGGTCCCCAAACTTCTCTTTCCTAGTTGATATGCCGAATATGCTCCATAGAGGGATATGCATTGACCAATCTGGAAAAAACCACTACTCCCCATTCCATGGTATAAAAAAAATAAACCACCTTTGGCCGGTCTTTTCTGCCAGGATCTTTGCCACTACTCGCTTCCATATCCATTTCAAATAGTCCCTGGACACATGTCAGACCCCGCCTACATATTGAGATGGATTAGTTGACAGTCGATGACTCTCCCATAGAGAACCTAGCCTCATCCACATGGATTTAGTCAAGTCCTCTATTGGAAAGAAGTCTAGTGTCCGAGGAGACACAATTTTCTCCCATCCACCTTGAGGCATAAGCCGCCATAGAAAATAGAACGAAGTCTTACCCAGGCCAACTAATCGCCCACACTGATACTCTCCCAGTACTAAAATAGGCTATAATTCCCACGCCATGGTATCGACTAACGAAAGCATCGAGCTCCATGCTCCACGAACAAATTCACCAAGTTCTCTACAGATGGGACAAAATTGATAAAGTACGAAGCAAAAAAATTCATCATGCCTACAAAATGATACTCAAGACGAAAAACAAGACGAAACCTCTCAGCCAGCCACCTGAACAATATCACTGGGATCACTCTCAAAAAATCAGAACGACCCTCCCTCCAAGTATCAAGGCAAATAAGAGTATCTTCTAGTATCACCACCGTAGGACTGCGACGGTAAGACATCCACGTAGTTATCGCAACCAATTGAGGATCAACCATTAAGCCCCCCGTCACTAGCAAGAGCCTCGAAGTAAGGCCCAAGGCAATAACTCTGGTGTTGCCCGCATCATTAAAATACCTTAAGAGCAGAGAATGCGTGACAGCTCTAAGGGAAATCATCTCTTAGTAACAAATGGTCGAGCCACCAAAGGGGAAATATGGAGCAACTTCACTAACAACGTCCTAGGAGAATAAGAGAATTTGGGCATAGCCATCACTACACTTGGATTGATTCCTAACATGGATGAGAACTCCTTATAGTTCGGGCAGACCTCATCTAAACAGAAATGGAAAACATGGTCTTCAGGATACCAGCCCTGCGCCGTCAAAGCTAGCATATTCCAGTCAATGTCTCTGTTATGCCACAAAGAGACTCGACAGATGTTGAAAGCCTCATAGTCCACGTTATACAAACACATGGTCTCTAAACCTTCGAGGTATGAATTTTTTTGCATGCATCAGAAGTAACATTTGGGGAATAATAGAGAAAGAAGAAAGAAGAAAGAAGAAAGAAGAAAGTCGGTATGGATGGAAAAACTAGACTCCTTACCTCTCCTTTTATACAGAAATGGAATGGCAAAAGACAAGGGATGTAGGAAGTCCGAATAAATTCCTTCCCTATAAAGTACTCCGATCTGCAGCAAAGTGTAATCAAAACCTTAGAGTGATTTGACTTGACCCATATGCTAATAGGCAGGACGAGAGGTATACTGATTAGCAACCCCCTATTCTAGAGAATTTTATCTTTCCTTTTCTAGAAAAATCCAATTATAAAAAAAGATATCCCTATTTTAAAAACCCTCGGGTTATTTCTTCTTGCTTATCCATCTTTACTTATCATTTACCACAAATAAATATTTTTAAATTAAGCTCTAAATAACGACCAGAAAAGTAAAAGTGCATGTAGGATAAGTCATTAAAATAAGAATTAAAAATAAAAAGCTCTTCATAAATATATGATATCATTACATCTTTGTCAGAAAGAAGAAAAACAAAAAGAAAAAAAATGGGACTCAACCCGAACCCACAATCTCTCTCTCAAACCCTCACCCCCACGGTGGACACGCTTCCCCCGACGAGAAGCAGTACAACCTCCACTTCCATAACGTGATCCTTCATCTGAGATGGCAGACGAAACCAAGAAAGAATGAATAGAATCCTTGATGTAATCGGTCGTAGAGGCCACCCAATCCTTGATATCCTTTAGCCAGGTGGTTGTCACCCGAACATACTGCAAGTAGAGAAACAAGAGCAAAATACCAATCAGTAAGTAAAAAGTAAACAAAAAATAAAAAAAAAAGAAAGGAAAAAAGAGAAAAGTATACCTCAGGCTAAAGGATGTCATCCATAAGACCCATCAATCCCGGTGTCACTCCATTAGGATGGTGCGACATGCTCAGTGTCATCTCGCTATGCAATCGAAAATTATAAGAAGGGAGATACTTGAATAAGCAGAGCCTCCTCTGCCTCTGCCTCTGCTACCACCGTCGACGTACCACCACCCATGTTGTGGGAAGATCTCAGTGGCTTTTCGGTATCCCTATCTAAAATCGTATGAGGTGGAGGCATATTCAATACATCATAAATGCAAGATGGCATCAACCAACTCATCACAAAATCTAGGTAGTCATATCCCTTAGACATATCCGTGTAGAGCGTGTAGGCCTGGCCAACAATCACCGCCGCCGCCCTAGCCTTAGCAGACATCTCCATCACCCGCTTTATATACATCGAGGGAACCGATGATGGTACCACCACCTCATATTGCATGATCTGCCTGACTACCCTCTCTCCCACATACCAGGTGCACCCAAACTCATGCTCCATCCATCGTTGCATTTATGCATGCATACTCGTCGCCCCCGTATGCTGAGGATCATCCCCCAAGGGTAAAAGGTCACCTGTAACCCCCAATAAAATATTAGTATTCATGCAAAGAAGGAAAATACTAAAAGAGGATTCAAAACAAAGAGCAAATAACTTTATCGCTCATCAGCGTGTTTAGAGCCTCCCGCACCACCGCCAGGGACAAAGACTGATTTGAACGCCTGTTGGAATTCCGCCACCAGTATATTTGGCCGAAGTCCCCTAAATCTTCATCCTTCAGGGATATCAACCTCATGTTGAGCCCAATCTTCTTGTAGAACCACGTCTGCAAAGAAATAGGAATCAGTATAGCAGATACTAATGGAAAATGCAAGGAAATAAAGAAGAACAAGAAATGCAAAAGTAACCTCCAAAAGTTACGTGCCCTATAAAAGTCTATTGACAGTACCTGCTGAATGCATCCAAAGGATAGTAAAGATTTTCCAAATTTAGGCTCCCCCAATCATAGAATGTGACGTTATAAAACGTCCGAAAAAATGGCAAAAACCATAAATGAATGATGTCGCCATTCATCACCACCAGAAAACCACCCAATAAAAGTAAAATAAATAACCCGACCATATGTCTCACCTGCCTCGCATCAGTCTCATCACCCTCCTACATAACATCACCTCCCAAAGATGATATGTGGATAGAATTCCACAAAAAGATCATACCCACATCCTCCAACGCCACTTAAATCACCATCAACGTCACCCTCATCATACCGTCCAACTCTATCTGTGCACCCTCACAATCTATCCAGCAGCTGCTGAACATCTATGGCAGTAACGAACATCTCCTTGAAACCCAAATAGAAGGTGTGGGTAGTGTCCCACCACCTCTTCCCCAAAGCGCATAGCACCGTAGTAAAGTGTGGCGTCTCATCCAAAGCCTGCACTAGACAACCAAAACTGGCAGAAGTAACCATCCAGTGGACCACCGCCAAAATATGGTCCCAAATATCCTTCAATCCATTCGTCCCCTGAGAACGCATGCTCAAAGGAGCTATGTCAGTCTGCCAAAGAAAAAGAGAATAAAAGACCTTTCATTAGCACAAGAAAATAAAGAAAAAATAAAAAGGAGTACCAAAACTAACCAAACTTACATAGCCACTAGGGTTACTCACCCTAGATGAATGGTGGTGTGCAGGCTCGAACAAAAGAGTGCGCTCATCAGCAACCATCTCAAAGAGATCAAATGCATTCTCATTGCCCAAGGCACAGGGCACCCTAGACAACCCCTCAAGTCTAGCCCAGTCATCAATGTTCAGCCACTCCAAGTTGTATTCCTCATTGTAATAACCCTCCATTTGAAGCTTTGAATAAGAAAGGAGTTAAGAACGGTTTTAGAGAGAGGAGGAAGAAGATTCAAAGGTTTGAAGATGTGAAAAATGAGGAGGGATCACTGATTAGGCTCAAATTCTTTCGAATTTATCCCCTTAATTTAGGCACTTTTATCACATCGAGTAATGAAAAATGACTTGAATTATCGCATTTCCTTACTACTGACTCCTTATAATAAGGACATCTAGTTTCGTGTATTTCTCATGAGTTTGGAAGGTATTTAAAGCATTGAGGAAGAATGAAATTTCAAAAGCAGAGAAACAAATCAAAGAAGGAAAGTAAAAGGGTAATTTCGTAATTTTTTGGCCTTATTCCGGAGTCGAGGACAACTAGAGAGTTGAAGATATTTCAATTGCAAGAACATTGGAAGAAATAGTATGTTAATCTGAGCTACGGTCAAAAAGTTATGAGCATTTGAAGATAAGAAAAATCCATGAAAAGATCCCTGTATGAATTTGGCAGATGGTCCGGACCTCCCTGGAAAAGGATCCAGATCGGGTACTAAGCAAAGTTTGTTTGACAAAGCCAGACGATCCAGATGTTTTATTAAAAAAGGATCCGGATCGCATGGTTAAAAAGTTCTAAATGAAAAAGGGGTGCGATCCAGACCTTTTATCCAGAAAGGATCCGGACCACCCTTGCCTAAGGTTCGCAGCTTGAAATAAAGGGGGGATCCGGACTGTCTTACCCGATGGGTCTGGACCGCATTGGATTTTCACAGATTTTTTTATTCTTTTTCTCAGAGTTTAAAGCGGGTGAATCTCTTGAAAATTTTGGAGCTATTTATTCTAGGTTATTTCACAATAATAAGGGTTAGATTTTTTTTAGGTTTGCAAATTAGGGGTGGAGGATTTTTGTAGTAAAAAACCCTAGATTTTCCATAAGAAGATTTTACTGTAAGGGTTTGAATCAAATTTCAGTAATTCAAGTAACATCTTTCCTTTAAGTTTTCAATTGCTCATTAGTCCGATTGTTGGTTTGATTTTTTAATCCACTTTTCATCTATTTTCTTTAGACTTAATGTTATATTTCTCAAAAACCTTATTTTTCTCTAAGTTAATCATGTCTAGCTAATTTTCTAAGGGCTGGGATGCATGAACCGATCCTGATGTCTTTTACAAATGCATAAAATACTCAATCGTGTTGTGTGGTGATCACAACCGTTGTAGAGCTTTTGATCTCGTTTTCCATAGGTCACTAGGATGCTTAAGAGTGCAATGCGCTTGTAGCTTCAACGATACTACTTTATTTTTACTCTTGATTATATATGATGCGTGCTTTAACCTCATATATATAATGCTTGGGATTAATAGAGACTAGGCTTTGTAAATTATTTTAATTCAAGATTTGTTTTTAACATTAGTAAATGTACTAGGGTTGTAGGATTGTATCCTGACCTATCTTTTGCACTTGAAATCTTTTCAGTTAAAAGCCAAATATCATAAGTAGATTAAAAAGCATTTCTTTACTAATCTCTCGATTCAGTAGGTAGATTTTCTCATTACTTTTAGTTGTAGTTACTTCCCATCCCAAATCATTTTTTCAGTTTCATTTTTAGAGTCGAGTTAGGGTTCTCAATCTTTCCAATGTCATCACGATTCCATCGTCCTATTTCCCCATGGAGACGATTTTGACTTACCGGGTTTATTACTAACGTGACAAGCTTTCACTTGAGCCTAATCAGCATGAACACTAAATACACATTTGTGGTTGCATCAAGTTTTTGGCGACGTTACTGGGGACCTGGGTAGATTATAGTTTAGATCGAGTTAATCTAGAACTTTGACCCAAAATTCATTAAAAAAAAACTCAGAAAATGAAATAAAATCAAAAAGAGAAACAACATTTCTCATAAGCCTATTAATGCAAAATCGACACCAAAATCCTCAAAGCACTCCTATGCGCATTCACGAAAACCCGATTGTCGAGTACAACCCAGATAGCCCACACACGCCTAGTCATCCTCAATTTTGGGTTCCATCTCCTACACCGCCAAACTCAATAGCAAGCTACCCATCTGGTCATACTTCAAGTTACACTCCTAGTGCACCGAGTGAGGATACCGATTCGTTAAGTGAGAGAGCCATGTCACATCGCGGTAACATAAGTGCGGGTGAGGGAGAGGCACCTTATCGACCCTTAAGTCACTCCAGGATGCATTTTGCTCCCATACAATGCAGGACAATTCCATTTTCGGAATGGAATGATCCAAATCCTTCCCACATATCATGGAATGGAATCGAAAAAGCCCTATCTTCACATTCGGGAGTTTGAAGAAGCGTGCAAGACGTTCATCGATCGAGTATGCACAAAAGATGTGATCCGCCTCAAATATTTCACATTTTCTCTCAAGGATAAAGCTAAGACCTCATTATGGTCTTTACCTCCTAACTCGATTACGTCATGGAACGAATTACAATCTAAGTTTCTCAAGAAATTATTCCCTCCACATCGAACGAACTCCAACAAGGCTCAAATTCAAACCTTTCGACAATTAAAAAATGTGTCGTTTGATCGATGTTTTGAACATTTAACCAAGTTAGTTACTTCATGCCCTCATCATGGACTTGATAAACAACAAATCATTTCATTCTTCCAGAATGGGTTGAACTTCAACTCCAGATAACTTGTTAAGACAATGGGTGATGGCCCTTTCATCGAATTAGATGCTAATGATGCTGAAATCCACTGTAGGTATGTCGCCACTCAAGCATGAGATACATCTGACCCTAACACTCAGAGTCAAACTCGCCAAGAAGAAACCACCCCATCGACATCCGGTCTATTCAATGTCAAAAAAGATACCATGACGAATCATCGACTCTATCAAATTGAGAAAGGCATGAAAGAGTTACTCACTATGTGTATAAGAGAACCAATTGAAGCAATCCACATCCCCGTTGAGAAGGTATATGTTATTTATGAAGTGACAAATTCAACAGAAGAATGTCCGATAATTCCCGCTTACAAAATTATCTTAATGAGCAGCTAAGTGGTGTAGGAGGATTCAAGGGTAATTTCGGTGCCCCGCACGGAAATTCTTATAACCCTTCATGGAAAAACCACCCAGGTTTTAGCTATGGACAACCGCAGGCTGCATTGAATCCTAATTCACATGTTGCCCCCTCCACCTCCAAACTTTCAACAAGCACCACCTATGTAAGGACACGGACCAACACCACCTCCTCCAGCTCCATATATCACTCCACTACGGAGAACTCTTGTGGAAACGATACACCAATTCATAAACTCCCAAAGTTCAACCAATGCTATATATGAATGCATGTTCACCGACATAAATGCGAACATTTCAAAGTTGCAATCATCATTGAGTATCCAAGATAAAGGTAAGTTCCTGTCCCAAGGGCAAAGACCACCCTCGGATCAATCAAGTGTTAACTCTACATACCAGGCACATATTGAACAATTTAGTGCAATTACCACTCTGCGTAGTGGGAGAGTAGTTGACCTTTCACCTCTTTCACGCGATGATTAAAATGAAAAGGAGATTTCATCCGTCACGAAAGAGGCCAAAGATGTCTCCAAGAAAAAGAGTAGTAATGATGACACGAGAGAGATTGAAGTGGTGGTGAAACCTCCGAGTGCAGCCCCATATCCTCAAAGGTTGATCCCTCAATCCAAAGATACCTCCAGGTACGATGTCTTAGATGTTCTTTAGAAACATAAGATCAATTTTCCTTTTCTCTAGACCATAAAGAAAATTCCCGCGTATGCTAAGTTCCTTAAGGACTTACTCACGGTGAAACGAAGGCAAAAGGTAAAGAAGAGCATGTGTCTAACACAGAACGTCAGCTTCGTGTTGTTGAGTGATATTCCACTAAAATATAAAGATTTGGGTGCACCCACCATCTCGTACATCATGGGGAAGAATCGAATAGAAAGAGAGCTAATAGATTTAGGGGAAAGTGTTAACACTCTTCCCTATTACATCTATAAATAACTTGATTTGGGGGCCCTCAAACCCACAACCATGACCCTCTAACTTGCGGATCGATATGCGAAGATGCCTCGGGGAATTATTGAGGATGTAATTGTCTGAATCAACACATTCTACTTTTCGATAAATTTTATCATTTAGGACGAGGAGCCATCTATTCTCCTGAGAAATTATGTCCCCATCATCCTTGGTCACCCATTCTTAACTACGGCTAACGCACTCATTAATACTAAGAGTGGACGAATGCAACTAACATTTGGGAACATGATCCTCAAGACCAACATCTTTAATAACATTAAGAACGATAATAATAGAATTGAACTGCAATAACTAGATCTTATAGAGTAAGCACGTGAGCAGGAGATGTCTTAAAAATGAGAGCCGCTAGGGGTAGGTCTCATAGCTCAAAGTGAGAGAGGCAAGTCTGATGATAAGAGAAAAGCAAGAGATGTGTGTGTAGTGATCGCAATTAGGAGAGGGAGCGATCACGTAGGCGAAATCAGGATAGAAAGATTCGTGGAGACCGAGGGAGAAGGAGTGAACGTTAAGCAAGAGAGAGAGTTAGCCAATATGAGTCTAGAGGAGTTTGAAATAGAATTTGGACCAATGGATGAGACCCTTAATGTTGAAGTCCAATATCACTTGAACTCATTTAGTTACTTACAAGAGAGAGAATGGCAAGAAATGATAGATGAATTTCTTCGTTGTAACCATCCACTTATGCCACTTGAGTCCTCGAAGGGAATTAAAGAGAAAGCTAGTGTTTCACCCGAGCAAGAGCACGACCTATGCATGCCATCTGGGCCATCGGAGTTTTCGGATGTGATAGCGGGGGAGACACAAGCCTCTTCTTATTTAGAGCCTGATGCTAAAACTACCAAGGGCATGAGAGATCAAAGTTTGATTAGTTCCCCTACTTTTGACCAAGAGGACCACTTTAAATCGGGACAAGTAAGTTTCACATATATTGGACACCTTGAGAATCCCATTCGGAACATATATCACGAATCTCAAGGCAACTCCTTCTCTTTTGGTAAGGGTCCCAACTTGTTCCAATTGTTAGTTTATAATCCTAGGATGGGAGAAACAAGGAGAGCATCAGACCCCGTGAGTGGAGGTCGGCTGAGTTTTAGGAAAGAGAGCTAGGTCTTCACACCCCCAATGCGTATGGGGTTATTCTTATGTATAATAGAAATGTGTCAGTTAGGATAGGTAAGGTAGGATCAATAAATAAGTGTGGACCACATTAAGCAGGTAGGAAGCACACATTGTGAGCAACCCCGGATTTCAATGTAAGGATTGAGCGATAACCAGTTCATGGTATAGTTGTTATCAAGGTGGGAGAGCCTTTAAAGTACGAGAGATGAGTAGAAATCAAGTTAGGGAAGTTCTACCCAAAATTCAGCAGTGATTCAGACCGCCCCTGGGCACCCGGTCCGGATCGTCCTCTAGTTTTCTTCATTCCTTCCCTAGGTGCAGCCCTCTTTCCCCAATCCCTTCACTTCCCTCCACTTCGTTTTTCCCACCAATTTCCTCCCAAAATCCATTCACTTCCCTCCACTTCGTTTTTCTCCACCATTTCCCTCCCAAAATTAATCCCCTTTTCCCTCCAAATCAACCCCCAGCCCCAATGAAGCTTGTTGTAGGTGTTTGTGTTAATTGTTGTTTTCTTGGCTTGGGTAGTTATGCATGTTGGTGTTTCCTTTCATTTTTAATGTACCACAACCCATAATTTTGTAGTTTCGTGTATTTCGTCATGAATTTTGTAGGTATTTAAAGCATTGAGGAAGAAAGAAATTGGAAAAGCAGAGAAAAAAATCAAAGAAGGAAAGTCAAAGGGCAATGTCGTAATTTTGCAGCCTTAGTCCAGAGTCGAGGCCAACTGAAGAGTTGAAGATATTTCAATTATAAGAACATTAGAAGAAATGTCACATTAATCCGAGCTACGGTGAAAAATTTACGAGCATTTGAAGATGAGAAAAGTCTATGAAAAGATCCCTGTATGAATTTTGCAGATGGTCCGGACTGCCCTGGAAAAGGATTCGTACCGGGTACTAAGCAAAGTCTATATAAAAAAGTCAAGCGATCTAGATGTTTGATTCGAAAAGAATCCGGACTACATGGTTAAAAATTTCTGAATGAAAAAGGGGTGCGATCCGGAACTTTTATCCAAAAATGATCTAGACCGCCCTTGCCTAAGGTTCGCTGTTTGAAATAAAGGGGGGATCTAGACCGCCTTGCCCGATGGGTCCGGACCGCATTGAACTTTCATAGATTTTTTTATTCTTTTTCTCAGAGTCTTAAGTGGGTGAATATCTTGAAAATTTCGGAGCTATTAATGCTAGGTTGTTACACAATAATAAGGGTACGATTTTTTTAGGTTTCCTAATTAGGAGTAGAGGGTTTTTGTAGTCAAAAACCCTAGTTTTTCCATAAAAAGATTTTTCTGTAAGGGTTTAATTGAAGTAACATCTTTCCTTTAAGTTTTTAATTGCTTATTAGTCCAATTGTTGGTTGGATTCTGCAATTCTCTTTTCATCTATTTTCTTTAGACTTAATGTTCTATTTGTCAAAAACCATGTTTTTCGCTATGTTAACATGTCTAGCTAATTTTCTAAGGGTAAGGATGCATGAACCCAACTTGATGTCTTTTACAAATGTGTAAAATTAATTTCTGAATTAAATAATTGACTCAATAGTGTTGTGTGGTGATCATAACCGTTGTAGAGCTTTTGATCTCATTTTCCCTAAGTAACCAGGATGCTTAAGAGTGCAACGTGCATGTAGCTTCAACGACACCGCTTTATTCTTACTCTTGATTATATATGATGTGGGCTTGAACCTCATATATATAATTCTTAGGATTAATAAAGACTGGGCTTTGTCAATTATTTCAATTCAAGATTTGGTTTTAACATTAGTAAATGTACTAAGGTTGGAGGGTTGTATCCTGACCTATCTTTCTCACTTGAAATATTTTCAGTTAAAAGCCAAATTTCATAAGTAGTTTAAAAAGCATTTCAGTAGTAATCTCTCGATTTAGTGGGTAGATTTTCTCATTACTTTTAGTTGTAGTTACTTCCCATCCGAAATCATCTTTTCTGTTTCGTTTTTAGCGTCGAGATAGGGTTTTCAATCTTCCCAACGTCGCCACGATTCCATCATCCTTTTTACCTGTATAGACAATCCCGACTTATCGAGTTTATTACTAACGTGACAGACCTGGACTTCAGCCTATATCATCACGAACACTGGATACACATTTGTGGTTGCATCAATCGCCAATTTTTTTATAGGGAACTAAACAACATGCCGATCGGAAGAACCCTTCACATACCGTTCGCACCGGCATGTTCCTCTACATTAGGGAAGCGAGTACGCGCCATTACCAAATGGCAAACCTTAGAACTTGTCGATCGGCAATCCCCAAAAATTTTGTACAAAAAAGGCCATGAAAATCCAAAAATTACCCAAAAAATTCCTAAAACTGCCAAACAAATATTGGAACATTTCTTCATCAAGAAACCCATTTTTTGGAACACTAAATCCCTTACAAACTCCCGAAGTCCCCAATAGGATTAAAATTACGCTCTTATTCCCAGGATAATCCCTAAACATATTTCACAAATAGAACCAACAATACGCCTACTTCCCAAGTCCATTACAATTCCCCAGCAGAATCTCAAATCTCAAGTCTTCCCCATCGGAACCCAAACCTCAATTCAAATGCTTCCTTAACAAGATTGCAAAATAATACCTTCCCACATTCCCTAATGGAATTTTTGAGCTAAAGTTGTTCCCAATCTGTGGGTACCTCGATTAGTTATTCTGGCCCAGATGAGTATCCCGATTAATCCCAACCCAAAGTCTAGAGGCCTCATGCTTTAACTGATTCAGTTATGACCCATTCAACTCCTAAAATATCTCAAGAGATATTCTAAGGATTATGAGATAACGTGGAGGAGTCCCACACCCCCACTCTTCAAAAATGACATGTATAAATAAACCCTCAGCCCGGGGCAAAGGCCATGTAATTGTAAACACTCCCCTCGAGTAAACAGAAATAAAATACATAGAGCACCACCGTGGACGTAGGCCTTCTTGTTGAACCACGTATATCTTATGTTGTGTGTGATTGCAGTTAGTTTGAGGTCTTTATTTATTCTGGTGATCGCCTTTGATTATTATTTTATGTTGAGATTAATTATCACCATAATTGGCGTTGTCTATGGGAAACGTTTATTTTCCTTTACGAAAGCCTTCACCAATAAGAACTTGGGATGTCTGGTCACAGCGGCAATGCCCCTCAAGCAGGGGATATTCAAGAGCAACCTACTCCTCGCAGGGTCAGATCTAAAGTTCGACGCTCAAATACTAGGGCTCGCCCAGAACATCAAGCTTTAGAGGAAAGTTAGGGACCATCCAGGTCCACACAAGTCTCTAGGATAATCGATGCCTAGGAGGCCAGGCTCCAAGAGCAAGAGGACGCTACTCGCAAGCAAGAAGCTGAGAACGCTCGTCTCAAGAGAAGACGGGAGAAAATAGAGAGAGAACTCCATCGTAGCACAAGGCAACGTTATTATTGCTCTCCTATCCCTCAGGAAAGCAAATCTCGCAGCTGAGGAAGGATCCCTAGATGTGGATCTCAAAGATTTGAGGAACATAGGTCAGATGACGGCTTGCCCGACCAACGACAATCATCTCATCATTTCAAGATCCCAGGTTATGGAAATGATGACATACAAAATTTGGTTCGGAGAGAAATAGACCAACACCCAACACATCTGGGTGCCAGATCAACCAGAGGGCTATCCAGGCGAGCTCTCAAGACCCAGATGAAATCCCCTCTCTCAAGGGAGATAGCAGAAAAAGAAGCCCCCAAGAAGTTCGTGATGCCCAGATTCAAGATCTACGATGAAAAGACTGATCCTATCGACCATGTTAGGCAGTACAGGCAATCCATGACCCTCTGGAACCGTAAGGAAGCATTGATGTACTTGATCGATCCATCGAGCTTGAATGATGTGGCCCATAAGTAGTTCAAGAAACTCCCTCATAGATCCATTAGAAGCTTCGAGTCCCTGGAAGATCTCTTTACAACTCGCTTCATTACCAACAACTCCCATCCGAAGAGGATTGATGCATTATTGATAATGAAGAAAATGCCCTACGAGAGCCTTAGAGACTACGCGAAGAGATATTAGGAGCTATTTAATGAGGTCGAGGACTACTCGAAGCAGGTCGACGTGGCATCCATTAAGATTGGTTTACCCAGCTCCTTCCTCTTGCACCAGTCCTTCACTAAGAAGGAGGCCACGACCATTAATGACTTACTTGCCCGCATTGAGAAATATGCCAAAGTTAAAGATGTGACCTATCTCAACGCGGGTGAAAATGGTCACGCCAAGTTCACCGATAAGAGTAGCGACAAAACTGAGAATTAAAAGAAAGAAAGTAAGAATGGGGGCACGAACGGCCTAATATTGGAAATAAGAGTGACGCCCCGAAAGAATTTCAAACAGTGAACACAGTTTTTAAGGAACCAATCTATAAGATTCTGGAAAAGATCAAGGATGAACCGTTCGTTCAATATCCCAGGAATATGGGTGGAGACCCCTCGAAGAGAAATAACGCACTAAGATATGCATTCTATAAGGAAGGTGGGAACAAAAATAAGCATTTCAAAGCTCTCAAGTCTCACCTCAAAGAGCTAACCCAAGTTGGGCACTTGAATGAGTTCATAGAGAAAAAGGTAGAGAAGGTAGATGCCAATGGAGATCGTAGACCCGATAACGTGCTTGAGGAGGACATCGGCCATGAGTTCGATGTAATTCATGGGGCATCTGACCTAAAGCGGATTTAAGGAAACACAACTCAAATGGAATTCAAAACTCTTACTGTAGTAATACAAGCTTTTCAAATCGATCCAGCCAAAACGCAGGCAGGAAAGCGTCGGCGAGGAGATGACGTCGACTACAGCAAACACATTGTGTTCACGGATGAAGAACTAGTGGGAGTAAGGACCCCACATCATGATGCCTTGATCATTACACTTAAGATAGCTAACTATGATGTTGACAAGTTGCTCGTCGACCAAGGTAGTTCATCCTAAGTAATGTATCTCTACCTATTCAGAAAATTAAAGTTAAGCATCGCCAACTTAAAGGAAGATAATGTCCCTCTAGTTGGATTTGCTGGAAAAATAACCATCCCTTTTTGAAAGATTGTAATGCCTGTGAGGGAAGGAAACATCTCCAAGATGATCAAATTTCTGGTGGTAGATATTGACTCATCCTACCAAGCGATCCTTGGCAGAGGGTCACGCGATGAAGGTCGTCCCCTCTACCTACCATCAGAAACTTAAATATGTGACTGAGTGAGGAGTAATGGAGATTCATGGGGACCAGGCGATGGTGAGAAAGTTCTTAATAGAAGCCATCCATCCTAAGCCAGAGAAGAAGGTTGAGAAAGTTACAAGTAAAGAAGAAGAGCAGGAGAGGCGGATGCCCTCCAAATAGCAACTAAGGTATGGAAGACTAGGAGTGGAGGAGACCAGGCTCCTCCCCTCCTAAAGAGTCGTCCAGGACCTGAAGGACGTCCCAGCCAGTAGCAACTCAAGTGAAAGAAAATTCTTGATTGGAACGTCACTCACTGACAACGAAAAAAGGGAATTGATCACCCTATCTGAGCTAACCTAAATGTCTTTGCATGGAGCCTTACGAGCCGCTTGAGATAGATCCAAGCGTCACCTATCATCGACTATACGTCGACCCAATAATCAAGTCAATTACACAAAAAGCTCGACGTACTGCTCCGAAAAAGCCAAAGAAGTGGAGAAGGAAGTTGAAAAACTAGTGGACGCAGTATCCATAAGGGAAGTCCAGTCCCCAAATGATTATCCAACCTAATAGTTGTCCCTAAGAACAACAAAAAGTGGAGAGTTCGCATCGATTTCACCAATATCAATAAGACATGCCCTAAGGACAGCTTCCCCCTCCTAAAGATTGATCAGTAGGTGGATGCCATTGCAGCACATGAAAGGATGAGTTTCCTAGACGCATACTTCGAATATCAAAAGATACATCTGTACAAGCTAGATCAAGACAAAATAGCATTTATAAACACAGTGGGGTTATATTGCTACAAGGTAATGCCCTTTGGGCTAAAGAACGCAGGAGCCACCTACAAATGACTGGTCACTAAAATGTTCAAAAATCAAATGGGAAGCACCATGGAAACCTACATCGATGATATGCTCGTCAAGAGAATTCTCAAGGAAGACCACCTCTCTGACCTATCAAGAACCTTCGAAATCCTCAAGAAGTATCGAATGAAGCTCAATGCAAGCAAGTGCTCCTTCGGTGTCTAGTCAGGAAAATTCCTTGGTCACTTGGTTAGTAAGAGAGGTATTGAGGTCAACCCAGATCAGATTAACGTCATCAATAGGGTGCATCCCCCCGTATGATAAGAGACGTGTAGAAGCTCATAGGAATGCTCGTCGTCCTAAACCGATTCATCTCAAAGTCATCCGAAAGATACCAGCCGTTCTTCCAACTTTTGAAGAAAAGCAAAAATGTGGAGTGGAATGAGGGTTGCTCGAAGGCATTAGAAAGACTCAAGGCTTACCTCAGCACACCACCTTTGCTCGTAATTCCTCAAGAAAATGACTCTCTATACATGTACCTCGCAGTTTCCAGTCATACTATAAGTTTTGCACTGGTATACGAAAGAACGGGGATCCAATACCTAGTGTATTACGCGAACAAAACTCTATTGGATGCTGAACAACCATACCTACCACTCGAAAAGATAGCATTTGAGATAGTAGTAGCCTCGAGGAAATTGAAACATTACTTCGAAGCCCACTCTATCATTGTCCTTACATCCCACCCCCTTAAGGAAGTCCTGACAAAAGTAGATTTGTCCGGTAGACTATCAAAGTGGTCAGTCGAGCTCGGTCGATTTTACATCCAGTTTCAGCCAAGGAATTCCATCAAGGGAGAGGTCCTCACCGACTTCATCACATAATTTATTAGAGAACATCCTTGCGACCAACTTCAAACTATTGATCAGAGGGAAAACCCCTCGGCACTAGGCATCTGGAGACTATTCGTTGACGGCGCCTCCAATTCTAAAGGGGCAGGAGTAGGCATCATGTTGATTACCCCTGGAGAAGCAATCCTTGAGCAAGGAATCAGGCTTGGATTTGAAGCCTCCAATAATGAAGCAGAATATGAAGCACCGATAGCAGGCCTCCAGAAGGAACACACGCTGGGTTCAAAATAACTCCTAGTGTTCGGTGACTCACAGCTGGTCTCCAACCAGATAAGTGGTGACTTCAATGCTAGGGATGAGAGAATGGAGGCCTACCTCTCCACAGCGAAGAAATTAATGGCTAACTTCGTACGGGTTAGTGTCCAATAGTTTCCTAGAGGACAGAACAACCATTCTAACACCCTAGCGGCCTTGAGCTCAGCGATCAATTTTGACTTGAAGAGAATAATTTCGATTGACTTCCTCGCCCAGCCAAGTATTAACTAGATCGACGAACTGCCAGACATAGGACATGTTCTCTAGATTAAGTCAGCCCCCAGTTAGATGGACCTCTTAAGGTATTATTTGAAAGATGGTGCGCTACCTGACGATAAGAAGACCGTTCATCAGATAAGAGTCAAAGCTGCTCGCTTTCACTTAGATCTTGAGGGAAAACTATATAATAGATATTTCAATGGTCCTTACCTTCAATGAGTTCACCCGAAGGACGTCGATCACGTTCTGCATGACCTCCATGAGGGAATCTATGGGAGTCACATTGGGGGCAGGTCGCTAGCTTTTCGAGAAATAAAAGAAGGCTACTTGTGGACGCACATGTAGAAGGACGTTGGGATATATTCTCGCAAGTAAAAAAAATGCCAACTTCACGCTCCTATGGTTCACCACCCAGCCAGCGACCTAAAGTCACTTACCAGCCCATGACCTTTTGCCCAATGGGGAGTGGACATAATAGGCCCTCTTTCTGTCGCTGCCAGTAATCACAAGTATGTATTGGTCGCAATAGATTACTTCACCAAATGGATAGAGGCAGAGTCGCTGGAAAACATTAGAGATGCAGATATGATAACATTCATATGGAAAAACATTGTCACCCATTTTGGGATCCCCAGGACCATCATCACTGACAATGGAACCTTGTTTGAAAGTTGCCTCTTCCAGGGTTTCTATAACGACCACGGGATCAGGTACTACTTCAGCTTTGTGGTATACCCTCGAATAAACGGACAAGATGAAGCTTCCAATAAAATAGTGATTGATGGATTGAAGAAGCGATTAGAGAGAGTCGAAGGGGCATGGGTAAATGAACTACCCCACATCTTGTGGGCTTATCGCACTACCCAACAGCGAGCAACCGAGGAAACACCATTCGCACTCACATATGGTATGAAGGCAATCATCCCCTAAGAAGCTGGCCTCCCTACCATGAGGGCTACCCTGGTCGACGAAGGACAGAACGATGCAGTATTACTCGCTGAACTTGACCTAAATAAGGAATGAAGACAGCTGGCTCTAGTGAAACTAGCATGTGATCAGCAATAGCTAACAAATCAATACAACAAGAAGGTCAATCCAAAAGCATTCCAAGTTGGGGACTACGTCCTAAGGAAAGTTCTTGGCAGCACAGTAAAACCATCATATGGAAAGGTAGGGCCGAACTAGGAGGGACCATTCAAGGTGATAAAAGATGACCTATAAGGAGCCATCACTTAGAAATGCTGGAGGGCAGGGAGATACCTCGAGCTTGGAACACAACCAATTTGAAGAAATTCTACTTCTAGTTTTCTGTGTTTTTA
The DNA here is from genome assembly GCA_949130495.1 of Sambucus nigra. Lineage (NCBI taxonomy): Eukaryota > Viridiplantae > Streptophyta > Magnoliopsida > Dipsacales > Adoxaceae > Sambucus > Sambucus nigra. Next base: position 259,978,938 of record OX422208.1, on the reverse strand, counting down.
TCCCAATTTTGAAGTTTTCAATTCATTTCCGATTAATAAGAATTATTTGGCAGTGGTATTCTACGATGTGTTGATTTTTTCTCAAATACTTTATAATTCATGCACCTTTTTCAAGTTACAGGCTCTCCTCTTAACATATAAAAGAAGGGTATTACCCTCCTCAAGTTTTTGTCATCAAACACGAATAACCTCCTAGCATTGCCCCTAAAAATATATAAAGCCCTATAGGGGACCCTTAGGCAACTCAGCCAACCCAGGTTAGTTGCCAAAGAATGTTTGGCTCAAAAAACCTGCTCAGATAGAACTTCCAACATCAGGTGTGTCCTAGCCATTGCCACACTTAGGCCTAAGGGAGTAAGACGACACAACCTAAAAGGTAAAGTGAGGCAGAATGGTATCTTATAAGCATACTGGACTGGGGGGATACTCACTCAACAAAACAACTCTTCCCATATCAAATCTAGTCGGCTAATAAGTGCCCAAGATAATCGAACAAGAAATCAATGAAGTAAAAAACACACAACACACGTTTAGTCGGCAAATCACCCAAAACATAATTATTTTATTACATCATTACATATACAAAGAGTTACATGTGTTGAGTAAAATAAATCCTAATGAGGATTAGGTCTTCAAGCAAGATCGTCATCCAGTTTCGCTTTTCATCCAGCATCTGGGTGAGGAGTTAATTCCTCCTCGAATTCATTTGAATTTGCTTCAAATAACTGCCTTCCGATAGCATCTATGGGGACCCATTGATCATCCCTCCTGAATGGGTTCGGCATCAAAGTTGAGGGGGAAATATTATGACGATATCAAAGGACAGAGTTCCTAGGGACCTGCAACTCCCTAAGAGCATTCAACCATCCTGTAATAAAGGATAACTCCTCAACCTCCCCCAACTACGTCGGAGCATCGGTCCAACCCTGATTATAACCATCAGCCCACACTCTCCCAGGACCTTTCTTAAACAGGTGCCTCAGCAAGGTAACATCGCTTTGAAGACCGACAATTATCACATACGCCCGGTGAACATCACCTCGAAGCTCGATAATATACCTAGCTGAACCACTGTCATCAGTACCAGCTCGTGGTCCAGTCGATGAAGGGGAACCACGTAAAACTCGAGGAGCAATGCTCGACGCATTCTCCCTAAGTCACGAGACTTATCTCCTCAGAGCATCATTCTCTTGCTGAAGTACCTCTCCAACTTTATTGACCTTAGAGGGATCCAGAAGCTTAGCCTTCAGAGCATCCACTTGTTCTTGAACAGAAGCTCCGATCTCCTCCATCTCCTAGAGCCTATCCTTCATCTTGGCAACAAGCTCTGACTGGTTCTTATAGTCTTTATTCCTCTACCTAAGAGACTTGCATATCCTTACAAAGGCTTTGCGAACTCGATTCCTGACATCAGGACCAAGAATCTTTCCTAGTTGAGAAGTAGCAGGTATATACTCCTCAATATCAATCAGCTACAAACCATATGAGTGTGGAAAATAAATAAATCAGTATGCAGAAGCGAAAAGAATTTCATTTCATTAAAAGGAATTCCAAGTACATCAGCAGGTAAAAGAAAGAACAACAAAAGTGTAAAAATACAAAACTTCCTAAGAAGACTAGTTAATGACCTCAGTCTGTTCTGAGGATGCTAGTTGTTTCCCCTTATTCACAGCAGCTCCAGGTAGTCCTCCCTCAAATGGAGCAGACGCCCCTTGGTCAAGGGGAGCATCTGCAGCAATGGTCGGGACAGTTGGGGCACCATCATTGGCAGCAGGAGGAGGCACCTCATCCACAACAGGCTTGGGACCAGGGTCATGCTCGTGAAAGAGGGGGGAATCAATGTCCACCTTGATAGTAAGTAAGTCTTTGTTCCAACCTTTTTAAATTTAAGGTGGCCAATATAGCCAATTTAAGCCTCAGCATCCTCGTACGCTGCGACCCACCCTGCGTTGTACGAGCTCTCATTGAGGGTGGTAGCCTCTGATTCCACCTTCTCCACATTCCCAGCAAGCACCTTGTTCTCTTCAACTACCGCCAGCTTGCTCGTATAGACCAAGTCATAGGACTGCCTCAGCTTCTAACGCTCCTTGGTCGCCACCTCTTTCGCTTTGTTGGCTTCAGTTAAGGAGAGATCAAAAGACTTTTGAGCATCAATTGGCAGTCTTTAAACTAGCCTCCATCTCAACATTCTTCCTATTTAGATCGACATTTCTCCTCACCAGCTCATCACGGCTGTGGTAGAGGACAGTGAAATCAGACACAAACTGTAGAGAGAAGGGAAATATTAGCAAAGGAGGTATTGAAAATAACATTAATTACAAGAGCAGATAAGTAAAAGTGGGATTTCCAAGGCTAGCCTCTGACATACCTTTAGGGATAACTGGTCGGCCCCCATCGACCTATGGCGATCAGTTGGCAAAACTGCTCTCTCGAGCACCGTCGGAGCCAACTGAGGGGAAAGGGCAACATAAGCCCCTTCGGGAAGAGCAGACACGGGCACCAAAGATTTACCACCTTTGTCCTCACCACTTCTCTCCTTTTTTCTTCTTTTATCTCTTTTTTCTCCTTCTCAACCCTCTTTCTCTCCTCCACCTTCCTTATATCTTCTTCTTTCTTCCTCTCTCTCTCTCTTTCATTGTTGCTTCTTCTTTCTTCTTCCTCTCCTTATCTTGAGCAACAGCCTGGGAACTAGTGGCGGTGTCCCCACTCCCGAATTTCTGGTTCTTCAACCTGCGAGCAAGCAGCACATTATCTTCATCGTCATCCTATATCAGATTATTCCTTGGAGGGGCCATAGCTTCCTCACTGGAGCTATTTGAATCCTATGAGTCCTTTGGAGCCTATGAACCCTTCTCCGAGCTGGAAGATTCTTCACTGCTTGATCTCGCCTCACTATAATCACCTTTATCTCCACCCCTGTCAGCTCCTTGCTTTCCTCATCGTCTAATTGAATTGGGTCAGCAACAACCTCTTCTGTGATATTTGGCTGAGGAATGCTATCCACAGGTCGTGCGATAAAACTGGAACCAATGTTCTTATACTCCAATAGGAATGCAGCTGATCGCGGATGCTCACCGTTAGCCAAATATTCTTTAATCCTCCAGGCCTTAACCAGCTCAGTAGCTTAAATCTCACAAAGAGCAAGTTCTGAGTTCTTTGTCTTCGCTGAAAAAAGGAAGAGGAAAAAAATGTAAGAAAGGCAGTACATAAATAGAAAAGTGAGTGAGCAGAACAAGAGTTATGCCTACCTATGTACTCCTCCCTATAAAAGGGAATCACAGGTCCCCTGTACCTCGTCCCTTTAGCTTGGGGAGGGAACTGCTAGTTTCTCGCAATAAACCCATCATGCCAATAGTTCTTATGGGAATCAGGTAGATTTACTACCAATACCCTATCAAGACTCCTAGCTTTGAGATAGAGAAGACTAGAGCTTATTCAAGAAAAAGAATACCAATAGAAAATTTTAGCAAGCCCTAGATTGGTGACATAGAGATGATTAATTCTATGAACACCATTGATAATTTTCCAAACATTTGGCGAGCACTATGTAGGAACTATATAAAAGTAACTAAAAAATGCAAAAACAAGCGATTTGGGGGAAAAGTAAGACCCCCTGGGATAACAGAAGAACATGTATCCAGTGACCGTCCTCAATGTCCCTGACATTACGAGGAACAAGGGAACATTCAATGTCTACCCAATTTGGAATATTGTAGAACTTCCTAAACTCAGTTATCGGCCTATTGCCTATTTTCGTCATCAGAAAAAAGAAACCCTAGTATCGATAATGAAGAAATTCTAACAAAAAAAGAAAAGGGAAGGATTATGAAGAACTTACGAAGTAAGAATCAGCTTGAGACAATGCAAAGCCACAAGGAGGGAAGATGAGAGGATAAAGAAGAAGCTTGAACATGGAAGACGAGACCTAGAAGTGAGAGAGCAACAGTGAGAGGTTGGACAAATCTAGAGAATGCAAAGAAGTTTGAAATGATGACAGGGAATGGCTTCTCCAAGCTAGTTTAAACCCTCTCAATCATGACGCACATGAAATAAAGCAAATCTAGAACCTAAATCAACCCGAGAAAGACGCTTAAATCCCAAGGTGTTGTATGATACACAAAAATGACATTAAGGCAGTCATTTAAAATTATTGAGCCCAAATTGTGACCAAAAAATTTTAGGGGCAATTGTGGGTACCTCGATTAGTTATTCCAGCCCAGATGAGTAGTCCGATTAAGCCCGGACCAAAGCCTAGAGGCCTCATGCTTTAAGTGATTCAGTTATGACCCATTCAACTCCTAAAATCTCTCAAGATATGTTCTAGGGATTAAGGTCTAACATGGAGGAGTCCCACACCCCCACTCTCCAAAAATGACATGTATAAATTAAACCCTCAGCCCGAGGCAAAGGCCATGCAATTGTAAACACTCCCCTAGAGTAAACACAAATAAAATACATGATGTAGGCCTTATTTCCGAACCATGTATGTCTTGTGTTGTGTGTGATTGCAGTTAGTTTGATCACCTTTGCTTATTATTTTGTGATTGCAGTTAGTGTTGATCACCTTTCCGAACCATCAAGATACGCATGCAAATAAAATCCGTCACAGTTTCCCTAAAGAAGCTATCCCCTATTAAAACAACATAATCCCCACCCGGATGTCTTGAGGACGAATCCTTCCCAATATAGTCTTAAAATAGCACAATCCATAGAGGAACCACTGATGCATCTGCATCCCCAATGCAATTTAAAGATTTTCCAAGAGAATAACTCCTTGCGTCGTAACCTTAGGTCCTCAGAATTAACCTCGACCGGCGAAATCGATCTCTACAACTTTATGTTCTCATAATTGACCTCGACTCGTAGAATGGATCCTCTCAACTTTAGGTCCTCAGAATTGACCTCAACCAGCAGAATCGGGCCCCTCAACTTTAGGTCCTAAAAATTTGAGTACTCAGAATTGACCTCGACTCGCAGAATTGGTTCTCCCAACTTTAGCTCCTTAGAAAAGACCTTGAACCAGAGAATCGGTCCCCTAAACTTTAGGTCCTTAGAATTCACCTCGACCCGCAAAATTGGTCCCCTCAACTTTAGGTCCTCAAAATTGACCATAATCCGCAGAATCGGTTCCCTCAACATTAGGTCCTCAGAATTGACCTTTACATGCAAAATCAAACCCCTCAACTTTAGGTCCTCGTAATTGACCTCGACCCTTTGAATCAATCATCCTTGTCACTTTGGTCCACTAAATTAACCACTTTCCTAAAAATACCTATGTGGTGTCTATTCGACGGTCTTCACTTATTCCAAGATCAACCGTCGATGGGATCTCTAGACACCACACTCTAGGACCCTCTTAAGCATCTCTTGAGTTCCCTAACACTTCCTCTGACACCATTAATCCTAGGTACTAATCTAGACGCCACCTAGCACTACTGGGCTGCGTTAGGCTACGAAATGACTCTCTCACTTGAGTGGAAGCTTACTGAATATTCGAAAGGCTCTGAATCCCTTTTTCGATGGTTTACCCCGTGCACAAATCAGCCGTACAGTTTGGATAAAGGATCCATTTTACTATCAAAAATCGATCTGGAGGCCACTAGGGGCTCCCAGGCCCCATTTTTATCCTAATCAACTTCCTCGCCTGAGCGAAATCATAATAAATCTTTGAAGGGTGATATGACCAAAATGAACCCTCGTCTTGGAGGAAGGGTATCGTCACATCTCACAGTAGAGTCACCGTAAGAGTCCCACGGGCCTATGGTGGGATCATCTAGATAAGAGTCGACCTAGTCTTAATAACTCTCGGCCGTGTTGAAAGCTGAGACAGTAAGATCATCACCTTTTCAGTAATGACCAACTTCGTACTCTACCATGGCTGATAATAGGAGTGATCGCGCTAATCTAACCTTGGCCTGATCTATTCATCTGAGGTAATACTTGTGTCTGTGAGCATGGGACAACCCTATCAGAGTTAGAAACCTCGTATCCTGCCAGTCCAAGCTCCCAACGAACGATGCTATGTAGTGTGATCATATGAGATTACAGAAGTGGCATGCACATGTGGACAATTATGTTATAACAAGATCATTCCCTCACGTGAGGGAATATTACATGATTATTATATCCATGTTCCAAGGAAAGGTGTCTTCATATTAGTTGGAGTTTCCTCATGCACATGATGATTACATGCTTGGGGGTACACTACACCCCCCAAGCCCTATATATGCACTTTATCTTCTCCATGAGATGGGATTGATCTATCTTAATTCAAAACCCTAACATAACTTTGTCCAATTGTATATAGAAGAGAGAGATCTTTTGAGTGATGTATCCATGGCCATCAGTGCTCTTATTTAGTGGATTTCTCACACACTTACAGAGTGGATGTAGGCCTAATTGGGTGAACCACTCTTAATTGTTGTGTCTATATTCTTATCCTCATCCCCTTCTCTCATATATACGTATATCAATATCCATTGGTGTGTTGTGATTGAGTTTAATCTATTTATAATCTCATCTTAATCTGGCGGTGTTGATTACAGCATCATCAGTTTGGCACCCTCTGTGGGAACGAAGATAGCCATCTTTTCCCTATTTTAGCTTATACTCATCAAAGCCGTTGGTGGTGAACCAGTCCTCCCTCTTTGTAGAGTTGTTTCACCATTGAAGGACCTCTTGATGAGCATTTAAGCTCTCCTTTTCTAGCTCATAGCTAAAACAACTTACACCAATGACAATGGATCCACCTCCTCATTTTGAGAATCATTTGGCACCACCACATAGAGGTGGTGTAAGCTCCAGTCAAGCACTGTCCCAAATGGAGATGGCTGAGGTGGATATTGCGCTCCGCTTCCTCATAGCTGGCCAACAGAAAATGCAAAACCAATTTGCTATGTTCTACTGGAATTTAGCAGCTAGGATTGGTGACACTAGAGCTGAGTTTATGACTCCGGCCGTTAGAGAAAACATTCTTGATCAATAAGCCAGGGAACTAGCCCCAGCACTCAAAAATTATCTCCCTCCACAACAGATATGGAGAGATGTTACTGACCCCAGGCGTCTACGCCTGGGGAGGTAGAGTTAAGAACCCTGTGATGATGGGGTGGGAGATGACCTCTATGAGGATAAAGAAGAGAGGGAATTATAGGAATCGTATCGGATTCTAGGGGCCCTGTTCGTCTTCTACAGGAAAACTATAAATAAGAGCGTCAAAAAAGCCAAAAGGGAAGACCAAGGTAATCAACCTTAGACAGGCTAAGCATAGGGTTGGCCTTTGATAGGATCGACTCTTAGGGAGATCCGAGGAACCGTCGGTCCAGATCAAGGGCTGTTTCCTTCTTAAGAAGAAATGAGAGGAGAGGCGACTGCAGACCTGCTCGAGATCGAGAGGAGCAAAGAGAGGTCAATAGCCAACCTAGGTGGAAAGGGTACCCTCGGCCCGTCTAGTTAACAAAGAACGATCAGCTCGACTAGACGATAGAGAAGGGGCCGAGGAAAATTCTATCCCTACAAAAGCTAATGTTGCAATAGACAATCCTTGGAATGAGTCCATACATAGGTTGGAGAACAAAATAGGAGAGATCATGTAAAGTTGAGACCCCTTGTAAAGGGGATATGTAGAAGGATCTCCATTTGTGGAAAAGATACTGAACTACCCAACCCCGGCCAAGTTCAAGCCATCAGTTGTTACTCCAAAGTATGTTAGGAGCTTGAATCTGATGCATTATGTGGAGATGTATCAATCGGCCTATGACATCTATTCAATCTCGAGCAAGATGAGATGCTAATCATTCTCTAGCACATTGATAGGGGGAGCCCACATATGGTTCACCTCCCTTCCTATGAACTCTGTAGGGAGTTTTAAGCAGCTCGACAATAGTTTTGTCCACAACTTTGTCTTCGGGGTAAACCTAGGAAGCAGACGACCCACCCGTTGTACATCAAATATGGAAAGGACGAGACTCTAAGGGAATATATAGCCCGTTTTAACAAGGAGAAGCTGGAAGACAAAGATTATGAAGAAATTATCGCAATGACAACCCTTATGGGAGGTCTTTATAAAGGAAAGATACTCTAGAAGTTGGTCGAAGACCCTCCAAAGTCCATGGCTGAACTTCTGGCTATGATCGGGAGATTTATGAATGCAAAGGAGGGGATGGCTGCCAAAGAAGATGAACAAAAGAGATCTCACAGTGATGGAAAGGGTTAGAAGTCCAAGGGGAAGGATAGCAAGAAAAGGTCGATAGACGATAAGTTTGTAGACTATACGCCTCTAACAGTTAACTATGAGCACATTCTAAAGAAGATAAAAATGACCACTCTCTTAGGTGGCCGACAAAGTTGAAGACAAATCCTCACAAGAGAAATATAAATCTTTGGTGTGAATTTCACCAAGATCATGGGCACATCACCGATAAATTCTTCACCGTCAAAGATGCGATAGAAAAAATGCTAAAATCAGGTAAGTTGAGGAAATATGTTGATAAGAGAATTTCAGGTCAAGGTCGAGATGGCTAAGGTCGAGATGACCCCAGGAAGAGGAGAAATGATATATACAGAGAGTACGCTCCATCCAAGTGGGATGACCCTTCAGATGATTATAGTGATGATTTGGATTTCCCACCAAAGGATGATAACGTTCCAGTGAAGAGGCTCAAAATGATTTAATTTAGTGTGGACATGATTTATGGTGGCCTAGAAGGGTATGGTTCTTAGGTGGCCAACTGCAAGGCGCGCGTGGAAGAGGCGAAGGCAACAACCAAGGCTAAGGTTGTAAACTGAGCCTCTATTGAAGTTAAGCCCTAGAAGAGGAAAAAATGGATATGGAAACCCTCATAATCGGCTTTTCAAGACTAGATTTTAAGGGTATCCTAGCTCCTCATGACGACCTGCTCATTATTACCACCAGCGTACATAGGTGTGAGGTACCGCAAATCTTGGATGGTGGAGGAAGCTCTGCAGATGTCATGTTTTGGTCGTGCTTTAAAGTCTTAGGACTTAGCCGAGCCAGGCTCATCCCATACCACCATCCTTTGATAGGATTCAGTAGAGAAAATGTTCACCCTCTTAGGATGTACGAAATGGATGTCAGAGATGGAGAGAGGCACACAAGAAAGCAATAACCACATATAATATTGACACCCTTAATCCCAAAGACGAGACAAGACTAAAGAAAAAGGAGGCCATGAAAGCGGTAGAATCAATCGTCCTCAATGAGGAAGAGCTAGAAAAAACTGTCCAGGTCGGCAAAGCCCTGAAACAAGGGGTCAAGGATGAGCTGATCAAATTTCTGAGGAAGAGACAAAGCATCTTCGCGTGGAGTCACAAAGACATTCCTAGGATTGACCCAAAAGTAATGTCTCACAAGTTGAATGTCATTGGTGCCAAGCCGATCAAATAGAGAAAGAGAATCTACTCAAGGTAGAAGTACGAGGTCATTAGGGATGAGGTTAAAAAGCTTCAGAAGGTTGAGTTCATCAGAGAGGTGATATACCATGAATGTCTTTCACATACTTTCATAGTACCTAAAGACAATGGCAAGTGGAGAATGTGTGTGGACTTCACTGGTTTGAACAAGTCTTGTCCTAAAGATAGCTTCCATCTCCCTCGTATTAATCATATGGTAAATGCCACGGACGTGCATAAATTAATGAGTTTTATGGATGCCTACTCAGGCTATAACCAAATCTTCATGAACCCAACCGACAAAGAGAAGACAACTTTTATCACCGACAAAGGGACCTAATACTATAAGGTTATTCCCTTTGGTCTGAAGAATATCGAGGCCACCTATCAGAATCTAGTAAACAAGATATTTGAAGATCGGATAGGAAAGATGATGGAGGTCTATGTCAATGGTATGAACATGAAGAGTCTGAAGTCCGATACATATGTGGCCGACCTTGAAATAATGTTCAACATAATGTACGAGTACAAAATAAAGCTCAATCTAGAAAAGTACGTGTTCAGTGTTGAAACTGGTAAGCTTTTGGTATTCATCGCAAATCAGAGAGTAATAAAGTCAAACCCTGAGAAGATCACAGCCTTGAGAGAAATGCAGACCCCAAAGACCATCAAGGATGTTTAGAGGCTCACTGGACGAGTGGCTGCTCTAAACAGGTTCGTCTCTAAAGCCATTGATAAATGTTTACCATTCTTTAAATTTCTTAGAAAATCTTTTGAGTGGGATGAGGAATGCGAGAGAGTCTTTATGGATCTAAAGTCTTATTTGGTCTCTCCAATTTTACTGTTTCGTCCTGTCCAAGGAAAGAAACTTTATTTATACTTGGTCGTGTATGAGTTGGTTATTAGCGTGATGATAGTACGAGATGATGATTGTGTGCAAAAACCTTTGTATTTTAATAGTAAGGCCCTCCAGGGGTTTGAACATAGGTATCCAAAGATGGAGAAATTGGCATATGCCCTAATCCATGCTTTAAGAAAGATGAAGCCATACTTTAAAGCCCACACTATGACCCTCTTAACAGACTCACCCCTCAGATAGGTGATTCATATACCTGAGAAATCGGGTAGGTTGATGGCGTGGGCCATTGAGCTAGGAGAATATGATATAGTCTCGGCAATCAAGGGGAAGGCCTTAGCAGACTTTGTGGTAGAGTTCACCTGGTTTGAAGCTGATAGTGAAGAGGTTGACAATCTTGAAAGGTCGGCCAAAAATAATACCGAATCGGTAGAGGCCGAGACGAGCACAATAAGACCTCATATAGCCGAGACTGATAAGTTTTTGCTCAAAAATGGTGTTATTGAAGACGGGCCATTTTCATAAGGGGCAATGTGGAACCTTTTTATTGATGGTTCATCCTGCAAAAATGGGAGTGGAGCCGACCTAACTGTGTTGGACCCCTTACGAAACAAAAATAGAGTACGCATTGAGGTTCAGTTTTAAGGCTTCCAATAATGAGTCAGAGTATGAGGCCCTAATAATAGGAATCTCCCTCACCAGAGACCTCAACGTCGGCAAACTTTTAATCCATAACGACTCTAAGCTTGTAGTTAATCAGCTTCTGGGTATTTATGAAGCCAAAGACGATGGAATGGCAAGGTACCTAACAAAAGTGAGGAAGATGATGAAGGAATTTAGTGAAATCAAAGTCAAAAGGTTCCTCGGCTGGATAATAGCCAAGCCTACACTCTGGCAAGGCTAGACTCGGCCACACGAACAAAGACCAGGAAGTCGGTGCTAGTAGAAATCCTTCCACGACCGATTATAGAAGAGGATGACACGAAGCTGAATTTTTTCTTCAATTTAAACTTAAGACAATCTTGGATGGACCCCCTTATTCAGTATATCAAATAGGGTAGTTTGCTGGAGTCTAAGATCGAAAGAAGGAAATTGAGAAACAAAGCCATTGAGTTCTCTACCTTAGGGGACGTGTTATACAAGAAGGGGTTTATTTTACCTCTTTTCAGATGTGTCCACCCACCCGAAGTAGATTATATTTTGAAGGATGTACACGATGGTTGATCAATCCATATTAGGGGACGATCATTGGCAAAGAGGATCATCACTCAAGGTTATTAGTGGCCGACCCTAGCCAAAGATTCAACCGAGTACATAAATAAGTGCGATAAGTGCCAGCTATTTTCCACCATCCCTCATCAACCCCAACAACCTCTGGCGTCTATAACCTCACCATGGCTATTTGTAGTGTGGGGGATTGATTTGGGATGACCTCTGCCAAGGGCCATGGGAAACTATAGATATATGAATCTGGCGATAGACTACTTTTCAAAGTGGGTAGACGCCGAGGCCATAATCAAGATCACAGAAAAAAGACCTTTCAGTTCATATGAAAGAATATCATTTGCAGTTATGGCCTGCCTAATACACATATCTCAGACAATGGTACCCAATTCAAGAACATCTCCTCAGAAAAATATTGTAAAAGGGTCGGCATCAAGAAATTATTCTCAACACCAGGATGACCTCAAGCCAATGGTCAGAATGAAGTCACAAATAGAACTATTCTTGATGGAATCAAGAAAAATTTAGAAGATGCTAAGGGGAGATGGGCTGAAGAGGTCCATGTTATAATATAGGCTTACCGAATAACAGTGAAAACATCGACAGGGGAGACCCCGTTCATGTTAGCTTATGGTTCAGAAGATGTGGTGCCTACAGAGATCGATCTCCCCACTCACTGAGTTTGAAAGTATGACCCTGAAGGAAATATGGCAGAGAGAAGACTTGGCCTACATCTGATTGAAGAGAGAAGAGAAAATGTAGAGGTTAGGCCAGTAACGGACGACTAAGTTCTACAACAAGAAGGTCAAAGCAAGGCCGATAGCTGTGGGAGATTTAGTTTCTGAAAAATATGTGGCAGAAACCTAAAGAGCTCCATACCAACTGGCATGGACCTTACAAAGTTACGGATGAAGTCGTTATAGGGACCTACCGGATGGAAAATTTAGAGGGAGATCCCTTCTCCAACCCATGGAAGGCTCACCATCTAAGAAGATACTACCAATAAACGATCTTGAAGATTATCCTGTATGTTTTTCTTTTTCCATTGTACGATATAGTCTATAAATGAAAATTATCTTGCATGTGTTCCCTCATATCTTATTTTTAGCAATTAAATTATATGATCCAAATGTCCTCAAGCTATAAAACATCATTTATGGTGATATAGCAACAACCCAACCTTGGTGAAATGATAAACTGGAAAGGGGTTGACCCTATCCATGGATTTTCAATAACACCAAAAGGGGTTGATTTCATTATTAAAACATAATTAATATGGTGGATATGAGATGAAACACCATTAGTTTGGTGATCTCAGACCTTAAACACCATTAATTTGGTGAATATGAGATGAAATACCATTAATTTGGTGAATATGAGATAAAACACCATTAGTTTGGTGATCTCGAACCTTAAACATCATTAATTTGGTGAATATGAGATGAAACACCATTCCTTTGGTGATCTCAGACCTTAAACATCGTTGATTTGGTGAATATGAGATGAACACCATTAGTTTGGCGATCTCAGACCTTAAAACATTATTAATTTTGTGAATATGAGATTAAACATCATTAGTTTGGTGATCTCGAACCTTAAAACGTCATTAATTTGGTGAATATGAGATGAAACATAACAAATTTGGTGATTTCAGACCTTAGACATCATTAGTTTGGTGAATATGATATGAAACATCATTAGTTTGGTGATCTCACATCATTAGTTGGTGATAAACATCCTTAATTTTGTGATGATGTGAATCATTAATTTTTTTATGTAACGAGTCATTAATTTTTTGATGATGTGAGTGATTTTGATGTGATATCAAACATCATTAGTTGGTGGTATCATACTTCATAAGATATCAAGCACAAGACAGAAAAATTATGGAAAGCAAACATCAATACATTAATAATCAGAGGTTACAGACTAGAATTCCCAAAATACAAAAGCCATCATGGCTGACTGCCTTAATAAGAAAGATGATAATAAAGGAGCCTTCAAGGCTGAACCTCACCCTCGGTCGGGGCCAACCCATCACCCATCTGAATAGTCTCATTAACTCCTATGTTGGTGATCTTAGCCCCATCGTTATGGTCAGCCAACTCCTCATTATTCTCTGTAATCTCTAAAGGTTGATCTCTGCAGGGGCAGAAGCAGCGTTCTTAACCTCGGCCAAAGAAGCTCCGGGAAGAGGGTCACTGAAACTAAGGCCTATGAAGTCATACGGGGATAGGCCCCCAGTCTCATCATGTTTAAGGGCAGCCCATCGTCCATCTTCCCTAATGCCCCTTTCTAGATAATCAAAGTCGCAGTCCATAAATTCGTCAGACACTTTGTAGTCGATAATGATTTGGTCCTTAGCCTCGGCCAAGGAATCTTTAATGGTGGCATCAATACTGACCTTTATGCTCTCATCATTAGCCTTAAGATATTTCTCATAGTCAGACTTCAGAGTGGAGACCTGATCTTTCTCCTTCTTTAGATCCACCTTGACCTTCTCAAGGTCGGACTTCCAGGTCTTCTCTTTTTTTCATCATCTCGGTCCTTTTGGATTGAGGGTGGCCTCTTCAGATACTAGTTGTCTAAGCGGTGAAGAGAAATCACACCCTACAACATATGAGGCATAAACTTAAGTAAGAGACACATAAAAGGAAGGGACAACACTTCAGTGAATGGTTTTTCTCTTAAATACACCTGGATAGTTCGGTGAATGGAGAAGTAATCCAGCAGGGGGATGTCCATGGATTGAAGGAGATTTTTGTCATCCTCTGAGATGAGGGAGCCGAGGGCGTCTGTAGTCTTCAGACTATGACCAATGATGTTATTGTCACTTATTCTGAGATGTCCAGACGAGCAGCGAGAGCATCGTCCATTGAAATAGGTATGGTATGGTTAGAACACAGAGTTTTGGAAGGCCGAGTGGAGGTTGAGTTAGTTGGATGAACCTTCCTCTTCGTATCGGCATCATTGATTTTGATTGATCTAACATTCTTCTTCGGTAGTACAGCTAGAGGAGCAACCTTGTCGCCACACCTATCAATAAGCTTGCTCAAATTTAGGGCAGACAACTTCCAATGATCGTCTAAATTCCTTATAAATGCTCTTCAAAAGAAAAGTCTCAAAATCAGTGTATCGTCTATACAAAGGTACGAGGAATTAGTTATCAATAATAATAAAAGAACTTACGGAGTTCAGTTAGGGGGACACCCCCAGACCTGTCTGAGCAAGGTAGTATGGGGTCATCAGATGCTAAAAAACTCACAAGACGACCTTTATCACCTTGGTTACAAAATTTGTTAATCTTATCGTAGGCATTAGGACTCAATCCCCGGTCATCTTTGGCTGATATGGGGACCTTAGCCCACCTCAGAGGAGTTCTAGACAGAGACGTCCCACAGGCTTGGTTGGGGCCGAATTCCCAATCACCCAAAATGAAGAAGTATCGGGGTTTCTACTTATGGTTGGAGGTCTGAGTCACCAATAAGATTTTCTTTTCAGACTTCCTGGATATAAAATGATAGTAGACTGGATGAGTCTGGGAAGACGATGGTGTGTAACAACTAAGGAATATGTGAACTGGAAGGTCGGTTTGATGTACAGCCTTCCAAAGGACGATTGATCTAATCATAACTCTCCACGCATTCGGAGATAGCTGAGAAGGTGAAAGGTTTATGTCAGCATGGATGGCTCGGAGTATGGGGTGAACAGGCAGATAAAAACCTAACTTAAACATCTTCTCATAGACACATATCTCACCATCCCGGCTGTGAAAGTCTCTCTTATTCTCAAGAGGTACCCTCATAGAAATAGTGGGATCTATGCCGTAGAGGTGTCTGAAGACTAAGAGATCAGCCTCATATATAGAACTCTCATACTCAGTGGAAATGGAGGTATCAACCTCACTCTCCTCCTCACTATTATTCTTCGGGACTTTGGCCTAGGTGTTGTTCGGATCACCGCTAGGGAACCTCTCAGTGAACTCGGCTCCAGTCACGGTCGATAATGGAATGAAATTTATTGGAGGTGGGAATGCAACATTGGGCTCTGACATTTCCACAAAATCAAAGTCTTGTGATGACTCGGATCCTTTATAATACGAGATATGAAAGGAAACCTCTTCAGTAGTAGACTCTACACTCTGCATAGGAGATCAATCCATAGCCTCTTCGTGTGAATCAATGCTCTCAGCTTGTTAAGAGGTGGACATGGGGTCAGCAACAGACGACTCTGACATTAGTTCACAAGTCTCAACAACTTGGGGGTATACTATAGCCAAGGGTGGTGGAAATATAGGATGCACTAGAAAAGCCTCGGCCTTTCCACTCTCGGCTTGGGCTTCCTTTATCTACCAAATCTTGTCAAAGCACTTCTCTCTCATACTAGGGAATTCCTCTTCTAACTTAAACAAGGTTCGTAGCATCTGAAAGATGAGGCTACTCTTAGGTTAAATAGGAAAAGGTAACAAAGGGTAAACAACTTAAAGTTTGACAGTAGTTGACTCAAGGATTAAACCTTGGTAATTTAAAAGGTTTTCCTAAGAACACCAAGAACAAACCTTACTTGACCAACAGGAGATGATGACCAAAGTTCGCCTGAAAACCTATACACTTGGAGTCTAACCCTAAATCCTCCTCACAACTACCCAATCACACTCCAAACCACCAATAAAGTTCCTTTCTCAGCCTAAAGACCTACCAATAATGGCAGGACATCCACAGGAAAATCCAAACACCAATTAGATAAATTCAAACAGCGATTAGAATTGCTAGAAATGAAGAAAGTTGGAGTAAAGAAGGAACCTGAGAAAACCTAAGCTCTTGAGACATGGAAGATTGACAGGAATTGGCCTGAGAAAAGAAGACTTGCAATTTTTTGCAGTTCAATAAATATGGAGGTTTTTGCAGAAAGTGAGTAAAGGCTCGAAGGTTTTCTGGGGCAAGAAAGAGAAATAAAACATTTTGGGCCTTTAAATATCCCCTAATGATTATGTGGCCATCTCTCCCTGGATCCTCGTGGTGGGCGAGCGCGAAATGGATGGATCCTTAGGTCCCGCGCGTCCCTCTCGGGAGTGCTTCGGTCAGCGTCATTTGAGGTGAGGTGAAAAATGTAGAGAGATTAGAGTCGCCAGTCTATTTTACTCAAAATAGACAAAAGAGAAGGGGAAGCCACCCCGAAGGATATCATCCAAAGACATACTGATGCATGCAAAACCAAAATGATTTGAAAAGGGTCCGGAGGCTAAGTTACGAAATGGGAAGGTGTTAGGCACCCATTCTGTCCTTTCGGTCTCTCATGGGTTTTATTTATTTATTTATTTATTTATTTATTTATTTATTTAATTATTAAATTATTTATTTATTTTGAGGAAATAGGGATGAAAATATTTTTTCTTCATTTTGAGATGGAAAGACAAAATATTTTTGGATTTTTGATAAAGAGAGGAGAAAAATGTTTTTGGATTTTTTTTTTATAAAGAAAAGGGAATTTTTTATTTTATTTTGGGAGATGGATCTTAGCATGATTATTATAATTATTACGTTCTCACTTGTATTAAATTCTCCTAAATGGAAAATGAAATGTCGGACAAGACCCGAGCCTGTCAAAATTGGGTTTGTAATATATGCAAAGCTATGGCTGGACTTGTGACCAGGCTCACAAATAGGGTCCCGTTTTAAAAATGCGTAAAAATTTGGGCGGCAGGCCGACCCGGAATTTTGACAGAGTCTCGGGTTGAAACCGGCAATCTAACATGTCTGTCCTAGGGTTGACACCTATATGCGGGTATGCAGTTGGTTGGGTGAATCGAAAAGGGTTACCCCCTTTGGCTTGACTTCCACGATACACGTCTTGCTCTTGCGAGCAATCAGTATGTGTGGACAAGCCATTTGATATACCTAAGTGTACTTGAATTGCCTCACCATATACCTCATGGGGGCGGTACATGTGAGAGAGAATTTGATATACTCGGCATACGCGAACGAGTTCCCTGTGATATACCTCCCGTTATGAACTCGGTCAAACAGTATGATGCGGGGGAACCGTTCGATATACGTCGAAGGTACTTGGCCAATGGAAGGTGAGAGTCATATCGCTTAGGCTAACTGCGCCCTGCCGGATCAGTGCCCATAATGAACTGACCCTCTAGTTATTGGGTAAAATTTGGTCAATAACAATGCTCTTTGGTGATGTCATGTGAATCATGCATGATCCTCTTATTAGTATCTTATGAGAATGTCTTTTTCGATTATACCAAATAGGGAGAAAAGTACAAGTACCAATGGTACACCAAGTATGGATAGGTCATGCCTGCAACATGTGGATATATGTGACCCTAGGTGCACAAGGTGTGAAGTGTACATGGAGAATTTTCTACTAGTGTTAATAGAAGCATAAGCATGAGGTACACATAAGTAATAAAGGGGAACATGCAAAATTGGGGGAAAATATAAACAATCATAACACCCATGTAAATAGAGTCTAGACCTCAGATTTCCCCAACAGAGTCGCCACTATGACCATCCCTCCCCGGATCCTCGCGGCGGGCGAGCGTGCAATGGATGGATCCTTAGTTCCCGCGCATCCCTCTTGGGAGAACTTAGGCCAGCGACATTTGCGGTGAGGTGAAAAATGTAGAGAGATTAGAGTCACCAGTCTATTTTACTCAAAACAGACAAAAGAAAATGGGAAGCCATCCCGAAGGACAGTATCCAAAGACATACTGATGCATGCGAAACCAAAATGATTCGAAAAGGGTCCGGAGGCTATGTTACGAAGTGGGAAGGTGTTAGGCACCCATTCCTCCCTTTCGATGTCTCATGGGTTTATGTTATTTTCCTTTTATTTTCCCTGTGATGTGTGTGCATGTGTACAGATGGTGGAGATAGGAATCATCGACTTATACCATGGAAGAGGTAAAGAGAGTCATCCGTAGGAAGGTATAAAAGTAATAGAAAATAGGATTTACGCGATTATCCTTATGTTGATCATTATAATGGAAAGATAACGCGTTGTGGAATAATATGCCAATAAGAATAAATATATGTATATATAATATAAGAGAGTGGATTTTAGAGAAAATTGAAAATGAGAGAAAAAGTAAAAATAGGACTCGAGTCTCCGGTTTTACCCCAAGACGCCTACGTAGCCTATAGAGGCATCAAAGTCCACATAGTTCACATGCAAAAGGAGGGGTGGGGTTTTATCCCATAAATCTAAGGGTGGGATTATCTTATTTGTGTGTATGAGTGTGTGTAGAAAAAAGTGTTTTAGTTGTGAGAAAAGTGTAAGAAAAGTGTGAGAATTCCCGTTTGGAATTTATGAGCAAACCCTCTTTTTCTTGTTTTTTGGGTTTTTATTTATATGAAAATAAGAGATGTGCAATAATACTAAATAAAAAGTATATTAGGATGTGTGAGATGAGATAATGAAAATGCTAGGTAAGAAAACAAGTTATTGCGAATTTATGAGAATTTAAGGAGAGAGTTGAGAAAATTGGACCTTTTTGAAGATCTTGAGCTTGATCTTGAATGTTGGAGAGCAGACCTTAGACTTGGATGATGATGGGGGGTAGTGAATTCATCAATTTTGATGAAAAGGATGATGAGAAGTGAAGGTTGGAAAGGGATTTAGGTGTAGAAATCACTCTGACTTTGAGAGAGGTTTTTTGGATCTGTTGAGAGTGATATGTTTCTGATCTGGGCTCCTCTTTGCAAGTGAGCTAAGACCTCCGTTTTATAGGCCCGTGGAATTTCCGATCGGCATAGACCTATTCCTACCATTCGGAAGGTGCGTTTAGGCACACTACCAATAGGCAAGGTTTGAGACCTACGATTTGGCAGTGTCTCTCTGGCCTTTTCATAAAATTTCCCGCAGAACGCAAGTCGTTGATCAGAATCGCGCACGGGGAAGACCGTTGGAAAGGTAATTCAGATACTTTTGAAAGTACTTGGATTGATCCCGATTTTGAGAGTTGACTTTGGGTTAAATATTGCTCAGAAGCATTCGTCAGTCCATTAGACAGGGAATCGTCGGACGCACACGG
This sequence comes from Sambucus nigra, assembly GCA_949130495.1. Taxonomy (NCBI): domain Eukaryota; kingdom Viridiplantae; phylum Streptophyta; class Magnoliopsida; order Dipsacales; family Adoxaceae; genus Sambucus; species Sambucus nigra. The sequence continues at coordinate 259,959,406 of OX422208.1, read as the reverse complement.
ATCGTTCGTTCATATGGTAAGTCCGAATCACGCACGGGGCTGACCGTAGGAAAGGTTAGGAGATGTAATTTGACATTTTAAAGAGTTTGATCTATTTTTAGGAGTTGACTTTTGTCAACTGGGCCTTGGAAGCATTCGGTGATCTTTCAGAGTCAAACGGATCGTTCGTTTGCATGGTAAGTCAGAATTGCGCACGGGACGGGCCGTTGGAAAGGGGCTTCAGTTTCCTTTGAAGATTCATTAAATCTTGATCGAGCTGAAGACTTTGACTTTTGGTTAAAAGGATCTCGGAACTGGACAGTGGCTTCTAGGTCAGTACTCGGGGTATGACCTGGGTTTGTAGTGATGAAGGGAGGTGCTAGGGACCCAAGAAGAGTTTAGGGGGTGACAGAATGGGGTGTCTATAGAGCCCCTTGACGGGTGAATTTGGAACAAATGATATGATGCTTTTGAGGGAAGATGACCAATTCATAGGGTCGAAGACGATTCTGAGGACCTAAGGGAGTGAGGATAACTAATTCAGAGGGTCGAGGCCGATTCTGAGGACTTATGGAGTGAAATGGGGATGACAGATTCTACGGGTCGAAGACAATTCTGTGGGCTTAAGTATGAGATAACCAATTATGTGGGTCGAAGCCAATTCTATGGGCTTTAAGATGAGGGTGACCGATTCTGCGGGTCGAAGCGAATTTTAAGGGCTTAAGGTTAGATGACCAATTCTGCGGGTCAAAGCCAATTCTGCGAGCTTAAGGTGAGATGACCAATTCTGGGGGTCGAAGCCAATTCTGTGGGCTTGAAGGTGAGGATGACCAATTCTTCGGGTCGAAGCCAATTTTGCGGGCTTGAAGGTGAGGGTGACTAATTATGCGCGTTAAAGCCAATTCTGCGGGCTTATGTAGAGATGACCAATTCTGCAAATCGAAGCCAATTCTACGGGCTTGAAGGTGAGGGTGACCAATTCTGCGGGTCGAAGCCAATTCTGAGGGCTTGAGTAGAGATGACTAATTCTTCGGATCGAATCCAATTATGCGGGCTTATGTAGAGATGACCAATTCTGCGGGTCGAATCCAATTCTGCGAGCTTGAAGGTGAGGGTGACGAATTCTGCGGATCGAAGCAAATTCTGAGGGCTTAAGGTGGGATGACCAATTCTACGGGTCAAAGCCAATTCTGCGGGCTTAAGGTGAGATGACCAATTTTGCGGATCGAAGTCAATTCTGTGGGCTTAAAGGTGAGGGTGATCAATTCTGCTGGTCAAAGCTAATTCTGCGGACTTATGTATAGAGTGACCAATTCTGTGGGTCGAAGACGATTCTACGGGCTTAAGGTGAGATGACCAATTCTGCGGGTCAAAGCCAATTCTGCGAGCTTAAGGTGACGATCCAAGACCGAGGTCAATTCTGACCTAAGAGTGGTGATGACTGAGGACCTATGTCAATTCAGACCTAACTAAGGTGACGATCCAAGATCGAGGTCAATTTTCACCTAAGAGTGGTGACGACCGAGAACCGAGGTCAATTTTGACCTAACAAAGGTGACGATCCCAGACCGAGGTCAATTCTTTCCTAAGAGTGGTGACGACCGAGGACTGAGGCCAATTCTGACCTAACTAAGGTGACGATCAAAGATCGAGGTCAATTCTGACCTAAGAGTGGATAAAGATTGGATTTTGATTCCGCTGTGGAAAAAGTTCTTTGTGATTTTGATCTGAGTTGGGGAGATGATTGTTGGGGAGACTTTTGTATCCTCTGAAGGAATAGCCAAAATTCCACTGGGAGGTGTTTAGGTGGTCCAGGTATTGTACTCATTACTCGGGGAGGCTTTAGACCTTTGGGGTATAGGAGGTGATCCTTAGAGATCCTCCGGGGATGTTTCCGGGTGGAGTTTCACTTGGTTTTTGAGAGTTTCACTGGGGAAATGGGGGTTCCTCTTAACGGAGTGTGAAATTTTCTTGGTGAAAATGTTCTAAATCCATTCCAAGATTTTTAGGAATTTTCTGAGGATTTTTCAGGATTTTCTGGTATTTCTTAGGAATTTTTATATGAAATTTCAAGGGGGGTGCCGGTCGGCATGGTACAGAGGGTGCCATTCGGCAGTGGCACGGATTTTTGGACTACCTCAGGAAGGTAAGGGGATAGTGCCGATCGGTGGGTGAGGGTCAAATGTCGATCGGCAGGACACTTAGTATCCTATATAAAGGGGGCGAATTCCCCTCATTTTTCACAGCTTCTTGCTTGCTTTCTTTCTACGATTTTCCTCAGCAAATCGTTCTAGCATTCCGATCTCTAAGAAATGGCTGCATTTATGAGCTTTGCAGGGCATAGGGAGTGGTTGATTGTTGATGATTGGGCGAACGTGGAGTGGAGGGTTAGGGCGTCTCTTACTTTGGGGAATGACAACTCCTTTGACTCATTCGATTCGGTTGCGGATGAGTGTACTTTGATGCGGGAGCCATCCCATCATCGGTCTTCTAAGGTGGTGAGCCTTGGTGGTTATGTAAGTAACCTGACTTTTGTCATTCTTATCTTTTTGGTGATTTTTCTTTCTTCCTTGAATTTTGATAAGGTTTTTTTTCTTTTGACAATCTGATATCTCTCTGAAAAACATGCGTGACCGCGGGACGACGGAGCTTAAGGCTGGGAGCATCCTCCACCTGTGGTGCGTTAGGTGGTATCATCAGCGGGTTTCGGGAGGTTGGCATCTGCGCGGGATGAGACACCTTGTTCGATAGCGGTCTTGTGCTCTTTGAGGGAGAGATGGTGGGATATTACCCACACCTTCCATTTCGGTTTTGGGGATATGACCATGACTCCCATAGACGTTCATTAGTTGTTGGGGTTGGACTGTTATGGAGAGTAGATAGAGGTAGATAGCTCTTTGAGGGTGAGGTCAGAGGCGATGAGGGCGACGCTCGACGATGTGGGGAGGATAGTTTTTGTGGATTCCATCCGGCTATCCTTGCTAAAGGATGTTCTACTGAGTAGGGTGGTTGATGTGGAGGATGGGCTGCAGGTGAGGCAGATGGCCCGATTGTTCATTTTTCTAGTACTGGGAGGCTTCTTGGTGGAGTTGAGCGACAACATCATCCATTTGTGGTTCTTTTCGTATTTGAGGATGTTATCGAACATCCCTCTCTATGATTGGGGGAGCGTGACTTTGGAGACCCTCTATTTTTCTTTGGATGCTTTCCGCCAGTACTATAGGCAAACTTTTACTGGAGCCACATATCTCCATGAGCTATCCTTTAATTTTGCACATTTTTATTTCATGCATTTGCATTTTCCTTATGCATATCTCTTTTATTGTGAATTCTTGTCTTTGGCAGACGTGGTTCTATGAGGTGATTGGGGGCAATACCCAACCGATAGCTCTGAAGGACGAGACTGTTGGGGACTTTTTCCACTTGTATCGATGGCGGAAGGCCAATCAACAGTCGAAGGGATCTCTTTCCCTGGAGGTGATGCGTTAGGTCTTGAATGGCCTGACTAGTAGTAGGGTAAAAATCTTTCCTTTTCAGTCTTGGTTTTTGCATGTTTTGATTCTGTATTGACTTATACCTGCTTGGGGATTTTTAGGTGACCTTTTACCCTTGGGGGAGAACCATTCAGGATACGGGGGCGACTGGGGTGAATGCGCAGATGAGGCCCTTATTTTCACATGAGTTCGGCCAATCCTGGTATCTGTGGGAGCGGGTGGTTCGGCAGATTACGGAGGAGGAGTTGGTGGTGCCACTTGCACAAACTCCCATGTCTATGAGGTGGGAGCGACTTCTACCGGAGGATGCGAGGATCGCAGTGATAATCGGTGACTCCTACCTATTGTTCACTGATACGGCTGCGCCGTATGACTATATGGACTTTATGACGAGATGGTTGATGGCGCCCAGTATATATAATGCCTTTCCTTTTCCTTCAACGATTCGATTCGGGCAGTGGGGTCTTCCCACAAGCGCGATGGTGGCTTTAGAGGTTCCTTTCGTGAGATTGCACACTCCTTCGTACAATATTCGGCCAGTTGATGGAGGGATGGTGCCTATGTTGCATCATCCTCACGCGATGGATTAGGAGGAGTTGGGTTTGACAGAGGAGGTTCTTCGTCCTGTGGTATACCTTCTTCCTCTTTTTGGTTTCTTTTTTATTTTGATCTTTCTTTTGATACTGTGGTGATCACTTGGCTGAGGGACATCAGAGATTGGATATCTTCGGTGACTACCCACATTCGGGATGTAGTCCTGGTTCCTTCGTATTTGGTGTCGTCTTCTTCATCCGAGGAGGACTCTGGCTCGGGTAGAGGTGGTGCGTCGTCTCACCATAGGGGAAAGAGAGCGCGTTACAGGGGTTGAAGCTCTTAGAGAGGGGGTGAAGGGTAGGTGAGAGAGAGACAGAGAGAGAATGTGGGTTCGGGCTGAGTCCCGTTGTTTATTTCTTTTCTTTTATTTCCTGCAAATTTGATGTAACACAAAAGACTATATATATGCAATGCAATGGGATTTTTTTATTATCTTTTATTAATGGTGAATGCTTGCACATGCGCTTTTACTTTACTGCTAAGACCGTAAAAGAGATATTTTTGGGATTTTGAAGGAAAGTTTTGGGAAATTATATATGGGTGGAAGAGGATTTTTGAAATTCTATTTGAAAATATCAATTTTATTTTTATTAGGTTTTTTTTATTTTGACAAAAAAGGAAAAAGGAAGATTTTCAAAAATGGGGGGTTACCGATCGGTAAGCACCTTGCACTGTCTATCAGCAGTCAAGTCCAGTCCCATCAATTTAAAGATTTGATTAGTGCCCTCTTCAGTCTTTTGTACTTTGTGGGGTAGGATTCCCTTCAATTTCTGTAGGGATTATGTCCTTTGTGAGGGTTCTCAAGTATAAAAAGGGGTAAGGGTGGAGGGTTTTCATCACACCTTCACATTCTTACTTACTTGCCTACTATCTCCTAGTCTTACAAGATGGCTCTCCCTAGTAGCATTGAGTTTTCTAACTACCTCGAAGCCTTGGAAGCGATGAGTTCTTATAACGTTGACTACGATTCTTTCAACATGTGTCGAGTCTCTTTGTGGCGCAATTGACCCATTGAGTGGAACATGCTGATGGTGGTGGTACAATTCTGGTACCCCGAAGACTATGTATTTCGCTTTGGGTTGGATGAAGTTTGTCCTACCTACGAGGACTTTTCTGTCATGCTGGGGATAAATCCCAGTGTTGCTATGGCTTTACCCGAATTTTCCTGTTCTCCCACGGATTTACTCTCTGGGATTCTTCGCATTTCGCCTTCGGCGGCTAGATCACTGGTTGCTGGAGGAATGATCTCCCTCCCGACAGTGTTGTAGCCATGCATTTGCAGGAGGTAGGTGATGCTGGCTATGTAGGAGCCATCACTCTGGGCCTGGTTTCAAAATTGATGTTGGTGACTTAGGAACTGCTGGTGGACCTGCAACTTGCATCCATTACTTCATGGATGACATACCGTCGCAATCCTGCGACAGTGATACTAGCGAAGACTCTAAACGGTCTGGATATCGGGCGAGAAGGTCGTTATGACTTCTTGCGGGGTATCCTTATGATGTTGTTCATGTGGTTGTCTGAAAGACTCCGCCTGGTGACTCTTCCAGAATATTCTTTGTCGGTTGTACCCAACTTCTTTTCTCGTCATTTCTTCTACGTTGGCATGGATATTGAGAGCTGGGAGAATTGGCTTGTGGAGCATGGGGCTCAGAATCTTTATTGGTGAGTGCCTTGGTGGGGACAATTGCTGCCTGTTCTAGATCTAGGAAAATACCCGTATGTGCATCTGGTTGGTCTCAGACAGATCTTTTTTTATTTCCCTTGGCGACTTCTTTGCCAATTTGGCTGGTCACAAGTCGTGCCACCTCAGACACTAAGTTTCTTTTCGATAAAGGATTTGACTTAGCGTCTGCGCATGCTGCTTGGCTTTCTGTGGGAAATTCGGCGTCTGTTGACCCATCCTTCTCAGTCTGTTGGGAGAGTTTGTCATATCCTTGGGGATTATATGAAGTGGTTGTGGAGGAGAGTAGTCAGCAAGATGTTGGCAGTGGAGACTGGACAAAAGTGGCTTGTCTCTTTTGACACCATGGAAGGAGGTGTTGTGGTTTTTTTGAAGCTGGTTCCAGCCTATCGGTCCATGGAGTGTCTACGACACTCTGTTCAGGCAGGGAAACTTGGGGACCCAAGGATGTAGATGATGATAACGGAGTAGGCTCCTCTGGTAGCTGTGGATAGGACTCCTTGGAGAGTTTATTGTGTGATGGATAAATGTGGGGATTTTATTTAGATTTTTTAGGAAGATAGGGGGAAGGGAGTTATACGTTCCTTTTCTTATGTAATCTGTACCAAAATTTCTTATTGGGGAAATAAACAAGTTTTTGATCATCAAGTTGTGCCCTTTGATGAGTTTTGTTTGAATTATCTATACCGATCGCTAAGGCATACATAATTCTTTTGTTCAAGTATATGTTAGAATTGACTGTTGTTCTCGGAGATAAGAAAAGAATAGTATTTTGTGAAAAAGAAAGGGTCGTGCTCATATATGAGTTGCCTATGTACCTCTATGGTTTTTGAAAAGTTTTTTAATTTGTTTGAAAATGGTTTTTGCAGAGGATCAGGCCCAAGTAGTTCTGGGTAGAAGTAAATGAAGAGATTTTTTTTTAATAGAAGGGAGATGAGAAGAGTCGTAGCGCGTAGAGATTTCGAACTAGGGGTAAAATTTCTTGAGATGGTCCAGGTTGACTGGATGAGCTATATTTTCCCCATCTAAATCGGTGAGCATGGCAGCACTACCGGATAAGATCTTCTTGACAATGTAGGGGCCGCTCCAATAGGACTTGAATTTCCCTTTGGGGTCCTAGAAAGGTTCTATTATTTCTTTGAGGGCTAGGTCCCCTTCTCGGACACTGCGGTCCTTGACTCTCTTGTTGAATGATCGCTCTATTCGACGATAGTACCCTTGTGTGTGGTATAGTGCTTTTAACCTCCATTCGTCTAGGAGGGTCAGCTCGTCAAGAAGGCTTTGGTACCAGTCTTATTCTCTGAACTTGCTCTCAAGCATGACGTGTAATGAGGATATTTCCAGCTCCACGGGTAGGACTGCTTCCATATTGTAAACTAGAGACTAAGGGGTAGCCCCAGTAGAAGTTTGAATTGAGGTTCGGTATCCCCATAAGGGCGTACGGGATTCGGTTGGTCCAATCCCGACAGGTTTCGGTCATCTTATTGATGATGGCTTTGAGGTTCTTGATGGTGGCTTCAACTGCACCGTTGGTTTGAGGTCGGTAGGGAGAAGATTTTTGTCTCTGAATCCCATACTCGTTGACCACTTCTGTGACTTCTAACTCGAAATGCAACCCGTTATCTGAAACTAGATCGTATGGGACCCCATATCGGCATATGATATTTTTCTTGATGAATTCGGCCACTTTCTTAGTGTTCAGCACTGCATATGACTCTGCTTCGACCCATTTGGTGAAGTAATAAATGGTAACTCGAATGAACTCATGACCATTGGAAGGCTCGGTGTAACCTTCCCTATGATGTCGATGCCCTAAGTGGAGAACGGCCAGGGAGAGGTCATGTTGTATAATTCACGTGGAGGAAGATGCTGAAGGTTGGAGAATTATTGGCATTTGAGGCATCTCCAGACATAGGCGGTGCAATCCTGGGTCATGGTGGTCTAGTAGTAGCCCCGTCGGATGATCCTTTTGGCAAACATCTAACCGTTCATGTGGGGTCCTCATTCCCTGCTATGGATTTTCTGCATTATCTTTTCAATGTTAGCCCATGCGATGCAGTGCAGATGAGTTCCATTGAAGTTCCTTTTGAGCAGTGATTTGTGATAGATGATGTATTGGGCGGCCAGTCTTCGAAGAGATGCACGATATTTCTTTTCGGAACCCTCAGGATACCTACCATGCTTAAGGAGACGCCAGCTATCGTAGTACCAAAAGTTAGCTAGCTCGGGATCTTCTATAATGATGATCTCAATATGATAGCAGTGGGTTGGTTTGTCTTGCTTTTGAACAAGGAAGGGGGTCATAGTTATTCCTTCGAGCATGTCAGCCATGGAGGCCAAGGTAGAAAGGGCATCGACTAGGTTATTCTTTGCTCGAGGTAGGTAATGGAAGGTGATATCTTGGAATTGGGACGCTAACTCTTCTAATTGGGCATGAAAGGGTTGGAGCTTTTCGTCCTTGACTTTCCACTTTCTGAGCACTTGACCGATGATGAGGGCAGAATCCCCGTAGACATCAAGGTATTGAATACCTTTCTTGAGAGCGACTTTGAGGCCCACTGTGCATGCCTCATATTCCGTCATGTTATTGGTGCAAGGGAAATCCAATTTAATAGTGATGGGAATGTGCAAGTCATCTGGGGCGATCAGAAGTATCCCAATGCCATATCCCTTTTTATTGGCAACGCCGTTAAAGAACATTTTCCATCGAAGGTAGTCTTGAGCAGCATAGATAATGTTTTCATCTGGGTTTTCGGAGACCCATACATCATCTTCATCCATAGGGTAATCAGCGAGGTAGTCAGAGATAGCTCTTCCTTTCATGGCTTTTTGCGTGTTGTACAAAATATCAAACTCGACTAGGAGCATCAACCATCTGGTCATTCGGCTGGATAAGGCGGGTTTCTCAAGAAGGTACTTTATGGGGTACATTCGGGATACGAGTTTGATGGGGAAGGCGAGCATGTCGTGCCAAACCTTTTGGGTGACCCAGACAAGTGCGACACATGCCTTTTCCAAATAAGTGTAGTTAACCTCGTATTCGACCAATTTGTGACTGGCATAATAGATGGCTCTTTCTTTGCGGGAAACTTCAAGGTATTGGGCTATCAAAGCCCCAACTGCAGTGTCGATTATGGTTAGGTATAGGACCAAGGGGAGACCAGGCTGTAACGGCATGAGTACCGAGGGTTCGGTAAGATATTATTTGATTCGGTCAAAAGCCTATTGGCAGGCCTCGTTCCAAATCTTGGTTGAATCCTTTCGGAGGAGTTTAAAGATTGGCTCACAGATGGAGGTTAGCTGGCTGATGAACCGACTGATGTATTGTAATTTCCCAAGAAAACCTCGGACTTTTTTCTCTATTCAGGGATGTGGCATCTCAAGTATGGCTTTTAGCTTACAGGATCTACTTCTATCCCTTTCTCACTGACTATGAATCCTAAGAGTCTTCCCTTTGTAACGTTGAAGCCGCATTTCTGCGAATAAAGTCTCATCTGATACTGTCGTAGTCGTTCGAAGAACTTTCGAAGAGCGGGAACATGACCCTATCTAGCTTTGGACTTGATAATCATATCATCCACATAGACCTCAACTTCTTTGTGAATGAGATCGTACATGATGGTTGTGACAGCCCTCTGGTAGGTATCCCCAACGTTCTTGAGACCAAATGGTATGACAATGTAGCAAAAGGTTCCCCATGTGGTGATGAATGCGGTTTTCTCTTGGTGGTCTGGGTGCATTTTGATTTTGTTGTATCCCGAAAACACATCGACGAATGACTTGAGAGCATGACTGGCTATGTTGTTCACGATCATGTCTATATTGTGTAATGGATAATCATCCTTTGGAGAGGCTTTGTTAAAATTCTGATAGTCTACACACATCCGAACCTTTCCTCCTGATTTTGGCACGGGCACTATGTTTGCTAGCCATGTGGGATATTCGATCACATGAACGAAGCTTACATTCAACTATTTGACCACCTTTTCTTTGACTTTGAGCGATCATTCGGTGTAGAGCTTTCTCAACTTTTGTTTATCCGGCATATAATCTGGGAGAGTGGGAATCTCGTGCTGAGTTATTTCAAGATAAATTCCGAACATATCGCCGTAGGACCATGCAATTACATCCATGAATTCTTTTAGCAATTCTTCGAGTTGTGCACGCTCATGCTCATTGAGGGTAGACCCTATCCTAATCTCGCACAGTTGACTACTGGAACTGAGATTAACAACAACAGTACCTTCTTTATTAACTTGAACGCAGTTATGTTATTTATTATTAACCTTATTTAGATCAATTAAGAATTGTTCATTTGCAAAATCATCATCATCAAAAGTTTGTTTAGAATCCAAACAGTTAATGTAAGGCACAACAAGATACTCAAAATCTTCATTTATTTCATTGATAGGAAAAACACCATTGAGAACCTCATCAAAAGAGGACTCGATTACATTTGAAAGAGCATAGACAACAGAAGAAGAAATGGGGTAAACATTGGGATTAGGGGAGATTTTACCAGGTAAAACTGGCGCAGCATGCCAGTTGAGGAGATGTGTATCATCAGCTTTAATCAGTTGAGATGGATCCGGTGATGTAGTGCCTGAGTGAACCATGCAGAGTATTATCCCCAGTGTCTGTAAGCTGAAGGAATCTTCAGAGTCACTTTCCTCGGTCTCTTCAGTATCTTTGATGAGCGGTTATACTTGGTGTTGGAAATCTTCGGCCCATGGGTAGCTGTCTTGGAAAAATATCTCCATTCCAGGCTCCATCTTCTTGTCTGTATGGTCATGACATGGTTCCAAAAGCCGCAAAAGGGGAAGTCGTCACCCTTTTTGATGAATCGTCTGTTCAAGGAATCACCTGGGATAGTCTGGACGTGGTCTGGTCTCTTCTTTGGTCGAGACTAGCAGATCACTTTGAGATCTTGTTCTGATGGTTGATACCCCAAACCATAAGGAGGGAAAGCCTTCTCCAGTTCCATCGGCTCAATCATTCCTTGTTGACTTTGTCCTAGCCCCAGTCTAGGCATGAAGTGCATGTTTCTGAACATCTGAATCACATTGACATTTCCATGAGGGTCGTATTCTGGGAAAACCCTTTCTTTGAAGTCGTACCCTGTCGGGAGTAGAGGTGGTTCAACTCGAAATTCTGATAGGAGCATATCATTTGACCCGTGTTGTATCTCAAGAATTGGACTGCTAGTACTTGCACCCTCGGCATTGTTGTCATCGCCCAAAATGGTGATGACTCATCCATCGGTGAAGAATTTTAATTTCTGATGAAGTGAGGAAGACATGCCCTTAATACTGTGGAGCCAAGGTCGTCCTAGCAATAAGTTAAAACAAGTTGGAATGTCACGAACTTGGAATTTGACGATAGGGTTTATAGGGCTAGCCCCTATCATAAACTTTATAGATCCCATCACCTCCCGACGGGTATTGTCGTAGGCACGTACAACAGCGGAGGTTAGAGCGAGGTTGCTTTCTTTCAGGCCTAAACATTTGAAGGTTCTTAGTGGGCAAACATTCAAGGCAGATCTATTATCGACAAGAGAGAGTGGGACAACCTTCCCCATAACTTCGACAAAGATGTTGAGTACATGATTGTGGTTTGGCCCAATTCTGGGTATTTCTTCTTCGGAAAAGGATAGCATTCGGATAGAGGTCAAAGATCCGACCAAACTTACCGCTTCTTATGGTGTGGTAGAAGGAAGAACTGTGGGTCCAGTGAGCAACTTGATCAAAGCATTTCTTTGAAGCTGGAAAGACATGAAAAGAACCTATAGAGTGATGTTAGCTTGAGTTTTCTACAGTTTATAGAGGATCTTACTCTCCTCGAGGGTCATCTCTGGCATAGGAAGGTGTTTAACGCCCTTCCCTTGTCATTGGCTGGTAGTGATCTGGGAATCTGGTAATGCCTCCCTGATCTGGTCATGTGATTTACGTAAGAAGGGAAGAATATGAATCCCGTTTCCTCATCGATCTCGGGTTATTTTGCCACCTTGCTTATTTTTCCGAGGAGTTCTTAAAATGATATCATCCCATACATGTCGACTACCAGGCCAGTTTTCTAGAAATCTTGTTCTTCATTCGAATCTCCGAATTCTTCCCCCCATCCAGTGGCAACAATTATATCTTTCCATGTAAATTCAATGCATTCCATAACTTCAACGACTTCTTTATATAAGTCATCCCATTCCGTGGGGATGTGTAAGGGTGAAGGGACCAGGCGCCTTGAAGCTTCAGACCATCAAGTAACGCGGTCATACTACAAATATTATTGGTTTGCCTGAGCATTTCTGCCATGATCTATACGACATCATTCAGGCTGACTTCATCGGTCGATACTACCCATCTATCTGACTCTCGGGCCCATTTTTATGCCTCCAAGAATAGCGTATTGAATCTCTGGCAATCAATGATCATTTGTGAGGGAAATTTCAATCCGAACTCTAGGAGTTGGTTTAACACTTCTGACAATTCCATGCTTCCATTTTTAGAACGGGTACGGACAGCGATGCATGCTCTGGTAAGGAGTGAGAGTGCCTGATTAGCGAGGCTAGTAGGGTGTAGGAGGAAATATGGGCAAATTTGGAGAGGTTTAGGAAAGTATATGGGTGTGATTTTAGTTGAGGGATCAAATTTTAGGTTGTCTTCTAGAAAGAGGGCATTGGTATGATTTGGAAGTGGGTTGTGAGTAGTTTTTGGCTTAGGATTGTCTAGTGGGGCAACGGTACCCTGGTCAATTAGACCTTGGATTATGTTTCGGAGGTGAAATCATTGGTTAGTGGTATGGCCAGAATTTTGGTAAAAGGCGCAATGGGCATCTTCCTTGAAGTTTCTTGGGAGTGGGTTTGGCAATGGACAGGGATCCAAAGGTTTCATGAGGTTTCGGCTTAACAGGGCTTGATAAACTTTGGAGAGGGGAGCATGGAGCTTGGTGTATACCTTTTGGATCATGACATGGTGGCTTTCTGGTTCCCATGATGTGGTTAGTTGAGAGATGTTATTAATGGTTGAGACTATAGCACTGGCAGGTTTGTCATATTTTCTGAGGGTGAACTGTCCAGACACCTTCTTTAGTTCGACATCTGTCTTAGCAAGGCCTTCCTCAATTTCTACTCCTGCTTCTCTGAGAGCTCAGAAGTGGGGATAATATTATCCTCCCATCGTTGCTCGGACATGGGGTAAGAAGTTCTTCTTCACTATGTTGACTTGTTCTTCCTCGAAAGGTCGATTAGTCATGGTTGTTGCTTTTTCCCTCCATCGGGTGATGAAGTTATTGACTGATTCACTAGAGTTTTGTTTGAGCAGATCTAAATCACGGCGGGTGACACTGTGACATGAATTCTCGGGCTACATCCTCCCAGCTAGAATTCTAGATTCTTCGAGAGACAAAAACCATCGGAGGGCGCTATCCTTCAAAGTTTGCTTAAATAATTGGGCCATCATTTCTTCAGAAGCCCCTAGTAGAGTCATGGAACGGTGATAACTTCGAAGATGAATAATCGGGGCCTACTTCCTCCGAATTTCTCGATGTTTGGCATTTTGAACTTCTCGAGTAACCTCGCTTTTGGATAAGGAGACATGTGGGTGTAGTCCATGTAATTTCTTGAGATTCTGACTTGGTCAAACTTCTTAGTGAGCATCTTGAGGTCTTCTTTGACTTTGTTCAACTCTTCTTCCTTCGGATCGATGATCATAGGCAAGTTAGCCCCATGCGGGGCAAAATTCGACATCAAAAGCTAGGCAGGCGGTGGCCCATTAGCAGGAGGGTCACGTGGAGCGTGCTGATACTCTTCAGGAACCCAGATAGGCTGAAGTGAATCCATAGCGCGAGGGAATAGAGCCTCAGGCTCTTGAGGAATGGGAACCTCATTTCGTTGCATCTCTAGGACCTCGATTTGGAGGTTGTCAATCTTGGACACAAGCTGAGCTAGGACTGCCTTCAGATCCGACTGCACAACGGGTAGTTGATCTATGTTCTCCATGGAAAGTGGATGAATTTTGGACTCGGAAGGAGTAATAGGGGAACAGACGGAACTCCGGGGTGACTAGACTGAAGACTGAAGCCAATAAGGACCCAGGCCAAGGGTTTGCAATCGATCTGAGAAGGCGCAAAAATGGGTTTTATTTATTTATTTATTTTGAGGAAATAGGGATGAAAATATTTTTTTCTTCATTTTGAGATGGAAAGACAAAATATTTTTGGATTTTTGATAAAGAGAGGAGAAAAATGTTTTTGGATTTTTTTTTATAAAGAAAAGGGAATTTTTTATTTTATTTTGGGAGATGGATCTTAGCATGATTATTATAATTATTACGTTCTCACTAGTATTAAATTCTCCTAAATGTAAAATGAAATGTCGGACAAGACCCGAGCCTGTCAAAATTGGGTTTGTAATATATGCAAAGCTATGGCTGGACTTGTGACCAGGCTCACAAACAGTGTCCCATTTTAAAAATGCGCAAAAATTTGGGCGACAGGCCGACCCGGAATTTTGACAGAGTCTCGGGTTGAAACCGGCAATCTAACATGTCTGTCCTAGGGTTGAAACCTATATGCGGGTATGCAGTTGGTTGGGTGAATCGAAAAGGGTTACCCCCTTTGGCGTGACTTCCACGATACACGTCTTGCTCTTGCGAGCAATCAGTATGTGTGGACAAGCCATTTGATATACCTAAGTGTACTTGAATTGCCTCACCATATACCTCATGGGGGCGGTACATGTGAGAGAGAATTTGATATACTCGGCATACGCGAACAAGTTCCCTGAGATATACCTCCCGTTATGACCTCGGTCAAACAGTATGATGCGGGGGAACCGTTCGATATACGTCGCAGGTACTTGGCCAATGGAAGGTGATAGTCATATCGCTTAGGTTAACTGCGCCCTGCCGGATCAGTGCCCATAATGAACTGACCCTCTAGTTACTGGGTAAAATTTGGTCAATAACAATGCTCTTTGGTGATGTCATGTGAATCATGCATGATCCTCTTATTAGTATCTTATGAAAATGTCTTTTTCGATTATACCAAACAGGGAGAAAAGTACAAGTACCAATGGTACACCAAGTATGGATGGGTCATGCGTGCAACATGTGGATATATGTGACCCTAGGTGCACAAGGTGTGAAGTGTACATGGAGAATTTTCTACTAGTGTTAATAGAAGCATAAGCATGAGGTACACATAAGTAATAAAGGGGAACATGAAAAATTAGGGGAAAATATAAACAATCATAACACCCATGTAAATAGAGTCTAGACCTCAGATTTCCCCAGCAGAGTCGCCACTGTGACCATCCCTCCCCGGATCCTCGCGGCGGGCGGGCGTGCAATGGATGGATCCTTAGTTCCCGCGCATCCCTCTTGGAAGAACTTCGGCCAGCGACATTTGCGGTGAGGTGAAAAATGTAGAGAGATTAGAGTCACCAGTCTATTTTACTCAAAACAAACAAAAGAAAATGGGAATCCATCCCGAAGGACAGTATCCAAAGACATACTGATGCATGCGAAACCAAAATTATTCGAAAAGGGTCCGGAGGCTATGTTACGAAGTGGGAAGGTGTTAGGCACCCATTCCTCCCTTTCGATGTCTCATGGGTTTATGTTATTTTCCTTTTATTTTTCCCGTGATGTGTGTGCATGTGTACATATAGTGGAGATAGGAATCATCGACTTATACCATGGAAGAGGTAAAGAGAGTCATCCATAGGAAGGTATAAAAGTAATAGAAAATAGGATTTACGCGATTATCCTTGCGTTGATCGTTATAATGGAATGATAACGTGTTGTGGAATAATACGCCAATAAGAACAAATATATGTATATATAATATAAGAGAGTGGAGTTTAGAGAAAATAGAAAATGAGAGAAAAAGTAAAAATAGGACTCGAGTCTCGGGTTTTACCCCAAGACTCCTACGTAACCTATAGAGGCATCAAAGTCCACGTAGTTCACATGCAAAATGAAAGGAGGTGTTTTATCCCATAAATCCAAATGGGGGATTCTCTTATTTGTTTGTATGTATGTGTGTGTGTGTAGAAAAAAGTGTTTTAGTTGTGAGAAGTGTGAGAATTCCCGTTTGGAATTTATGAGCAAACCCTATTTTTCTTATTTTTTGGGTTTTTATTTATATGAAAATAAGAGATGTGCAATAATACTAAATAAAAAGTATATTAGGATGTGTGAGATGAGATAATGAAAGTGTTAAGTAATAAAACAAGTTATTACGAATTTATGAGAATTTATGGAGAGAGTTGAGAAAATTGGACCTTCTTGAAGATCTTGAGCTTGATCTTGAATGTTGGAGAGCAGAACTTAGACTTGGATGATGATTGAGGGTAGTTAATTCACCAAGTTTGATGAAAAGGATAATGAAAAGTGAAGGTTGGAAAGGGATTTAGGTGTAGATATCATACTGACTTCAAGAGAGGTTTTCTGAATCTACTGAGAGTGATATGATTCTGATATGGGCTCCTCTTTTCAAGTGAGGTCAGGCCTCCTTTTTATAGGCTCAGGGAATTGATGATCGGCAGAGACCTGTTCCTGCCATTCGACAGGTGCGTTTAGGCACACTGCCAATTGGCAGGGTCTGAGACCTGCCGTTTGGCAGTGTCTTTCTAGCCTTTTTAGAAAATTAGCTGCAGAACGCAAGCCATTGATCAGAATCGTGCATGGGGCAAACTATTGGAAAGATAATTCAGTGACCTTCGAAAGTCCTTTGGACTGCTCCCGAGTTCAAGAGTTGACTTTGGGTCAAATATGGCTCGGAATCATTCGATAATCCATTGGATGGGGAATCATTGGACGCAAATGGATCGTCCGTCCGCATGGTAAGTCCGAATCTCACACGGGGTTGGCCATTGGAAAGGTTAGGATATGTACTTCGATATTCCTAAGAGTTTGATCCGGTTCATGGAGTTAACTTTGGTCAATCGGGCCTTGGAAGCATTCGGTGACCTTTTGGAGTCAAACGAATCGTTCGTTCGCAAGGTAAGTCGGAATCATGCACGGGAAAAACCGTTGGAAAGGGGTTTCAATGCCCTTTGAAGATTCATTCAGTCTTGATCGAGATGAAGACTTTGACTTTTGGTTAAACACAGCTCAGGAGCGCCCGATGGCATCTAGGTCAGTACTCGGGGTATGACTTGGGTTTGTTGTGATAAGGGGAGGTGCTAGGGACTTAAGGAGAGTTTAGGGGGTAACAGAATGGGGTTTCTATAGATTATGCACATTTTCTAATAGCGCCATCATTGAGGGCACAAAGCCCTAACCGTGCAGGCACCCAATTAAGCTTGGGGAAGATGACATCCCACCTGATCAGTGACTTGTGTCACCCACTCATCCATCAAGATGCATACAGACAACACATCAGAAAAGTCCCGTTAATACCCTCAGCAACTCGTGCCCCTTAACCTCCTATTCACACAGAAGGCTAAGGGCTAAGGGTGATTAATATGACCGAAGTGAACCCTCATCTTGGAAGAAGAGTATCATCACATCTCACTATCGAGTCGCCATAAGATTTCCACATGCCTATGGTGGGATCATCCGAATAAGATTCGGCCTCGTCTCAATAAGTCTCAACCATGTTAAAAGGAGAGACCGCACAAGCATCACATGTTTAGCAGGGACCATCTTTGTACTCTTCCATGGCCGATAACAGGAGAAACCACGTTAATCCAACCTTGGCTTGATCTATTCAGCCGAGGTCATACTTGTGTATGTGATCATGGGACAACCCTATCGGAGTTAGCAAGCTCGTATCCTGCCAGGCCGAGCTCCCAACGGACGATACCAAGTAGTCTGAGTATATGTGAGTACAGAAGTGGCATTCACATGTGGATAATTCTTTTATAACAGGATAATTCCATCATGTGAGGGAATATTGCATCATTATTATATCCATGTGCTAGGTACATGTGTCTTCATATTAGTGGGAGTTTCCTCATGCATATGTTGATTACATGCTTGGGGGGTACACTACACCCCCAAGACCTATACATGCACTTCATCTTCTTATCCTCGTCCCCTTCTCTAAGATATACATATATCCATCTCCATTATTGTGATGTGATTGAGCTTAATCTATTCATAATCTCATCTTAATCTGGCGGTGCTAATTACAGCATCATCAAAGGGCCCTAAATTCCCTTTCTAACGGTCTGCTTATGGTGCTAATTAGCCTTGCGGTTCGGACGAGCAGACATGCCTTACATTAATTATCTTTATTATAATCAAGCTCTTAATGATAATGATGATTTTTTAAATGAATAATTCTTAACTGATCTTAATATGGTTAATAACAAACAACATAACTGCACTCAAGTTAATAAGATGAAACTATTTTTTTTAATCTCGGTTCTAGTAGCCAACTGAGCGAGATTAGAACACGATCCACCCTTGTTGAGCATGAGTGCGCAACTTAGAGAATTATTGAAGTAATTTGTCGACGTCTTTTCATAGTCCTACGATGACATTCCCGACATTGATCCCCGAGATCGCTCAGCACGAGATTTTAACTCTCCCTGAATGCAAATCGGTCAAATAGAAACTACAAAAGCTCCACACCAAATGGTCGCTCAAGGTTAAAGGAAAAGTGATTAAATAGTTGAATGTGGGTTTTATTCATGTGATCAAATATCCCACATGGATAGCCAACATCGTACCCGTGAAAAAATCAGGAGAGAAGGTTCGCATATGCATTGACTACTAGGAGCTAAACAAGGCCTCTCCAAAGGATGATTAACCGCTACCCAATATCGACATGATTGTGCATAATACAGCCAGTCATGCTTTCAAGTAATTTTTTGATGGTTTTTCCGAATATAATCATATTAAGATTCACCCAGATCATCAAGACAAAACCGAATTCATCACCCCTTGGGGAAGTGTCTGTTACACCATCATGCCATTTGGTCTGAAAAATGCAGGGGCTACCTACCAAAGGTTTATCGCAACCATCTTGAATGATCTGATATACAAAAAAGTCGAGGTCTACATGGATGACATTATTATCAATTTTAATACTCGAGAAGGTCATGTGCCCACTCTTCGAAAGTTTTTAGAGAAACTATGGCAATACTATATGTGGCTTAACAAACAAAAATGTGTTTTCAGAGTTACCAAAGATCTTGGGATTCATGGTTAGTGAGAAAGGGATAGAAGTTGATCCTTCCAAACTAAAAGACATACTCGAAATACCACCACGTTTAATGGAGAAGGAAGTTCATAAATTCCTTAGAAAGATACGGTATATCAGTCGGTTCATCAGCTAGTTGACTTCTATCTATGAACTCATCTTCAAACTCCTCTGTAAGGATTACACCAAGGTTTGGAATGAAGCTTGCCAAGAATCCTTTGACCAAATCAAGAAATATCTAACCCAACCTCCAGTACTAATGCTGCCACAACCTCGTCTTCCCCTACTCTTATACATAACAGTAATAGACATCGCAGTTAGGGGTTTATTGGAAAAATACCTTAAAGAATCCCATAAAGAGAGAGACATCTACTAAGATAGCTAAAAGTTGGTCGGGTACAAATTTAACTACATTGCCTTGGAGAAAGCATGTGTCGCCCTTGTCTAGGTCACATAAAATTTATGACACTACATGCTCACCTTTCCCATCATACTTATGTCCCGAATGGATCCCATCAAGTACCTACTCAAGAAACTTGCCCTGTCTAGTTGAATGGCTCGATGGTTGATGCTTCTAGACAAATTTGATATAATGTATGTCACGCAAAAAGATATGAATGGAAGAGACATCTCTGCCTACCTCGCTGACCACCCTATAAAAGAAGCCAATGTTTGGATTTTCGAATTCCCGAATGAGAATATCCTTTGTACCTATCAGGAAGACCTCTGATGGAAAATGTTCTTTGACGGCATCACTAATAAGAAAGGGTATGGCATTGGGATTCTCCTAATTTCCCTTGATGACTGTCACACTCCTATTGCCATCAATCTAGATTTTCCCTTCACTAATAACATAACCGAAATTGAGGCATGCACAGTAGGCCTTAAAGTTGCTCTCAAGAAAGGAATTTTATACCTAGATGTCTACAGGGATTTATCCCTCATAATCAGTCAAGTACTCAAAAGATGGAAAGTCGGGAATGAGAAACTCTTACCCTTTCATGCCCACCTAGAAGAACTGCCCTCCCAATTTTAAGATGTCACTTTCCACTACCTGCCCCGAAAAAAAAACAACCTAGACGATGACCTTGCTACATTAGCCTCCATGGTTGATATTCTCGAAGGAATAACGATAACCCCTTTCATAGTCTAAAAGTAAGCTAAACCTATTCATTGCTACCATATTAAGCTCATCACAGAAGAAGATTCTGATATAGCCATTTGTCGGTACAATGATATTTGGCACCTCCTCAAGTATAGTAGGTATGCCCAAGATTCTAATAAGAAAGATCGAGAAATCCTTCACAAGTTACTTTCCCAGTACATTGTCAGCATTAAATCACTATTTAAGAGAAACTTTGATGGAACCCATTTACACTGTATCGCAGGGGCTGGCATTGAAGAAATAATGCAGAATATCCATAGCGGGGAGTGAGAACCCCACATGAATTGCCAAGCTCTCGCCAAGAAAATCATCCGACAGGGTTACTACTGGACTTCCGTGGTTCGAGATTGCACCACCTATATTAGAAGATGCCTTAAATGCCATCAGTTTTCTAACCTTCAGCACTGCCTCCGCGAGAATTGTAAAATATGACTTATCCCTGGTCGTTCTCCACATGGGGCATCGACATCATAGGGAAAGTTACACACAAGGACTCCAATGAGCATGAATTCATCTTGGTTTCCATTGATTACTTCACTGAATGTGTCGAAGCCAAATCATACGCAATGATGAATTCCAAGAAAGTGGCCAAGTTCATCCAAACAAATATTATTTACCGATAAAGGGTCCTACATGAGCTAGTATCGGACAATTGGTTGCATTTCGAAGAAGAAGTCACAGAAGTGTTCCATGAGTATGGGATTCAAAGACATAAATCTTCTCCCTACCGACCTCAAACCGATGGCATGGTCAAAGCCGCGAATAAGAACCTTAAAACAATCATCAGTAAGATGATCGACAATTACATAGATTGGGCCGATCGGATCATTTACGCCCTCTAGGGCTACCGCACTTCAGTTAAAACATCTACTGGGGCTACCCTTTACTCTCTAGTATATGGAATGGAAGCATTCCTACCCGTTTAGCTAGAAATTCCGTCACTATGTGTCATGCTTGAAAGCACGGTTAGTGAGGAAGACTGGCATCAAATCCATCTTGACGAGTTGTCACTCTGAGATAAAAGGAGACTACAGGCTCTATATCACATATAAGGATACCATCACCGAATACCGCGATGATTCAATAAGAGAGTCATTGACCTTGGTGTCCGAGAAGGGGATTTATCCCTTAAAGAAATAGTAGAACCCATCTGGGACCACAGAAGGAAATTGAATCCCAATTAGAATGGCCCCTACTTTGTGATGAAGATCCTATTTGGTGGTTCCATTATGCTCACCGACCTCGATGGGGAAGATATGGCTCGTCCAGTTAACCTGGACCTTCTCAAGAATTCTACCCATAGTTTAAAATCTCAGCGCTCTACGACTCTTCTCATCTCCTAAAAAAATCTTCATTTCCCTTTACTCAGAACTAGTGGGTCCTGATCCTCTAAAATCTTTAAAAAATGAAACTTAAAATATTTTTCTAGACCCCCAGAGTACGTAGGCAAGACATACGCTTTACATGAGCGCGGCCCCCTTCTTTTTCACATAATGCTATTCTTTTCTTATCTCTCAGAATGACGATTAATCATTTACATGAACAAATGGATTATGTATTCCTTAGTTATTATAATAGATAATTCAAATTTAAAACTCATCAAGACGCACAACAATATAATTAAAATTTGTTTATTTGATTGAATTTTTTTTTGTTATAATTACATCAGTATAGGGAGTTGATTAGGCATAAATTCTTCGTATTTATTCCCTTAATTTAGAGGCTTTTATCATCTTGCGCTGTATAAATCGAGTTTATTTATCTCATATTTTTTCTACTGAACTTATTTATGTAGTGCATCGAGTTTCGTATATTTCTCGTATATTTTGCAGGTATTTTACACAAGTGAAGAAAAAACAAAACTCAAACTCAAGAAAGTTACAAGTGAGGGAAAGTTAAGGGAAAAACAGTAATTTTACACCAGTAATTTAGACACGAAACCTGAAGGAAAGTTAAAGACCTCGAGTTCACAATAACGTAGGAAGAAACGGCATCAAAATTCGAGTCCGGGGTGAAAAGTTATGGATCTTTGAAGTTGAGACGAAATCAAGAAGAAAAAGAAAGAAAAATAAAAAGTCACAGAACCGAACCGATGCAGACTTCATCGGATCAGTCCCCAACACTGAGAGGATAGAATCGAACAAATAGAAAATCATCCAAACCGTCACCCTCAACTAGCAGAAGACGGACCGGTTCTCCCATTAAAGAAGCAGAAGACGGACTGGTTCGGCTGGACAAAATTCTGATTTTACTTTTCTCTAAAAAAGAGTTTTGCATGGTTCAAACTCTAAAAATAATGTGATGTATTTATTTATTTTTCATACTAGACATTAGGGAGCTTATTTTTAGTTAGTTTTGAGAGGGTTTTGATGCCAAGAAGTCTAGGATTCATATTTTTCAAGAATTCGTTCATGTTTTTGCATTAATTCAATGCTTCTATTCATTCCAAGTAATTTCTTCTTTATTTCTTTCAATTGCTTTCATATTTGATATAGGTAATTAATTATTCTTAGTTATAATCCTTCCTTTCATGTTTAATTTTACTTTTCACGCAATTATGATTTCATGCATCAAAGAATCCTTGGTTAATTATAGTTTCGTCATGTCTAGCTAGATTTCTAAGGGTTAGGATGCACGAACCCAACCCGGTGTGGTTTGCATGGAAATAAAAGTAATTCTCTGAATTACATAAATGATTGAATTGTGTTGATTTGTTGTTACAATCGTCGTAGGGCTTTTAACTTCATTTGCCCTAGGTAACCGGGGTGTTCAAGAGTGCAACGCGCGTGTCAGCTATGTCGACGTCACTTTATTTCTATTATTGATTATGTATGATGCGGTCTTGTACCCTCATATATGTAATGCTTGAAATTAATAAAGTCTGGGTTTGACTAATTATTTAATTTCTAATTGCTTTTATATCTAGTAAACATACTAGGGTTCAGGGGATTGTAGTCCAACCTATTTGTCTCATTCATATTTATTCAGTCTCAGTAGTTTACTTTTGCATACGTAGTTTAATTAATTTGCATTTAGTTAGTAGACATAAAATTCAAAAAATTCATCACTTGTTCCTTTCCTTTTTCTGAGTCAGTTTAGGATTAATCATCTTACCTATAGTCATCATGTTCGACATCCTATTTTCCGGAGGATTCGACCCCATCTTACCAGGTTTACTACTTATGCGGCTAATTTGCATTTGAACCGTAATTAGCATGCACTAGAGACACATTTTCAGTCGCGTCAAGTTTTTGGCTCCATTGTCGTGGGTTTAGGTAGACCTTTTGGTTAGTTTGATTTACTCCCAAATTGATTCCAAATATTAAAAGCCCAAAAAATCATAAAATTAAAAATCCAAAAAAATTCAGAACAGAAGAAAAGAAAAAAAATTATAACATCTCATAAAATCCTTTCGTGAAAAATCAACAATAAATGATTCACAAAAATCTGATAGTTGAGTACGATCCTGATAGCTCACACACTCCTAACGCACCTCAGTTCTAGGTTCCACCTCCAACACCTCCAAATTCCATTACAAGTCACATTTCTAGCACACCGAGTGAGGATACTGTGTCAATTGGAGAGAGATCCATGTTTGAGCATGCTATTTTTGGTATGGGTGAGGGTCAAATTCCATATCGTCCCATGAGAGAACTCCTCTATCTCGAGGGAACTCTCCCCGCGGTATGTATTCTACTTCCGTAAAATTCAGGAGAGTTCCATTTTTGTAATTGGATGATATAAATTCTTCCCACATTTCATGGGTTGGATTCAAAAAATCCTTATCTCCACATTCGTGAGTTCGAAGAGGCATGCGATAAATTTAGCGATCAAGCTTGCACACAAGATGTCGTTCACCTCAAACTTTTTCCTTTTTCCTTAAAGGATAAAGCTAAGACCTGGCGTTGGTCATTATCACCGAACTCAATTGGATAATGGAGGGAAATGCAATCCAAATTTATCTTGAGGTTCTTTTCCCAACATCAAACAAATTCCATCCTCAAATTCAAACTTTCAGACAACAAGAAAATGAGTCATTTGATTGATGCTATGAATGTTTGAACTAGATAGGTAGTACATGCCCTCATCATGGTTTTAAGAAGTACCATCTCATATCTTTATTTCACCATGGTCTAAGCATATCTTCTAAACAACTCATTGAGACAATGTGCGAGAGACCATTTTGGGAATTAGATGAACACGATGCAGATGCCCACCTTAAGTTTGTCACCGAGACAACTCAATAATAGGACACACTTAATCCTAATACCTAAAATCGAGTTTGACAAACTCCCACCGCTCCTTCAGCGCCAAGCCTTTATCATGTGGGATATGTAGTCGGATCAAGGCTAAGAGAACCAACCCGACCCATGAAAGAGAAGGTGTGTGCTATTCTTGAGGTGGGCCATTTAACGAAGGAATGCCCCATAATACCCACCTACAAAGTAATGTTACATGAACAAGTGGATGCAATAGGAGGATTAATGCTAATTTAAATGCCTCGCATGGCAATTATTACGACCCTTCGTGGAGGAATCATCCTGGTTTTAGCTATGGGAAACGACATGCTACATTGAATCCTAATTCACACGTTTCCCCTCATCCACCACCGCCTCCACATTTTCAACAAGCTCCACATATGCAAGCATCACCTCCCTCACCATATATCACCCCACCATGGAGAAATCTCGAAGATACTATAAATCAATTCATCCAATTCCAAAATTCAACCAATGTTAAGTATGACCGCATGTTTACCGAAATAAATGCGAATATCTAGGTTGCAATCCTTTTTAAGTATCCAAGAGAAGAGTAAGTTTTTATCCCAAGGTCAAAGACCTCCCCAAGGTCAAACTAGTGTTAGTTCTACTTACAATGAACATCAAGAGCAATGTCAAGTCATTACCACTCTATGTAGTGGGCGAGTTGTTGATTTATCACCTCCCCCACGCGTTACACCTAAAGATAAGGAGGTTTCACCCAGCACGAAAGAGGCCGAAGATGCCCCCTTGAAGGAGAGTGACAATGATGACCCTAGTTATCCTAAATTCGTAGTGAAACCACCCACTGTAGCATTATTCCCTCAACGATTGGTTCCTCCCCAAAAAGGAATTCCCCGTAATGACGTATTAGATGTCTTTAAGCAAGTCAAGCTTAATTTACCTTTTCTCAATGCTATACAATAAATTCCTGTCTATGCTAAAGTCCTTAACATGAAAAATAACGTCTTACTAGCACAAAATGTGAACTCCGTTCTACTTAATGACCTCCCACCAAAATTTAAAGATTCGGGTGCAGCTACCATTTCATGCATTATTGGGGAGAATCGAATAGAAAAGGCCTTACTTGATTTAGGGGCGAGTGTCAACATTCTTCCCTACTTCAAATATAGGCCAACTATATTTGGGGGACCTCAAGCCCATAAAAATCACTCTCCAACTCACGGATCGTACCTTGAAGATACCACGAGGCATTGTTAAAGATAACATAGTCCAAGTTGACACTTTTTACTTCACGATTGATTTTGTCATTTGGGACACAAAAACCTCCATCACCCCAAATAATCGTGTTCCCTTCATTCTTGGCCGCCCATTCTTAGCTACGGCTAACACCCTGATTAACACTCGAAATGGGCAAATGCAACTCACTTTCGGGAACATGACCTTAGAGACAAATATCTTCAATATCGCGAGTCAAGTGGGTAATGAGGATGATTTTCACTCAGTGGATCTTATTGAGAAGATAATAGAGGAGCACATAGATGGAAATTTCAATGGGTATGCCTTAGGAGCATGCCTTATTTCGAGTGGTGAGAGTGACGGGATGTACACCGATTTTGGGAGAGAGGTAAGAGAGTGGAGAGCGGAATTAAACGAGAGAGCGTCAAGTTTTTGGCGCCGCTTCTAGGGAATTTAAAATTTTCGTCTTTCAAAATTGTGTGGGTGAACTTCTATTCCATTACATTTACTCTTATAAATCATGCATACCGAGGGAATCAACCACATTCTTAGTGATTCATTTGTGAGTGTATCCATGAGAAATGGAATCAAAATGAATTTTCGGAAAGTAACGTAATGATCAATCGGTTGAAATTGGCGGTTTAATTTTCAACTTTGCACACACACACCACAAATTGAGACTTGTGAATATAAATTCAGGGTGACTATTTTTAAAAAGGTTTAAATTGTACAATTTTTAAGTATTTTGAATTTGTCTTTGAGCCAAAAATGAATTTTATGGGTATAATTAGGCATAAATATTGTATATTTATCCCCTTAATTTCGGTACCTTTATGAACCCGAGTGATGCAGTTGATATGGATTTAACTCATATTTATTCTACTAACCTTCGTTGGCAATTATTTCATGTTTTGTGTTTCTCTTATGTGTTTTACAGGTTAATTATGCAAGCGGTGCAAAAGAGAAATCGAAACAGTGAAAGAAAGTCTAGGAAGGCAAGTTCAAGGGCATTTTTGTAATTCTTCAGCCTGATCCCGGTGGTGGGGACAACTGGAAAGTTTAATAACTTGGAACAATGAGAACACTGGAATAAAC
Organism: Sambucus nigra; assembly: GCA_949130495.1. Taxonomy (NCBI): domain Eukaryota; kingdom Viridiplantae; phylum Streptophyta; class Magnoliopsida; order Dipsacales; family Adoxaceae; genus Sambucus; species Sambucus nigra. Next base: position 259,932,787 of record OX422208.1, on the reverse strand, counting down.
GACACCCAAATCCGATCTATGGTGAAGGAGTTATGATCATTTGAAGTTGAGGAAAAATCCAAGAAAGAAAAGAAGAAATCAAGGAAAAATTCTAAGTGTTGGAAGGAAGAAAAGAAGAGCCAGAACCAGCAAAAAATCCCAAACCACACTGTGAACCGGTTCGAGGCCGAACCGATTCAGGGTACCTGCGGGGGTCCTGATGCGTGAATTTGCTCCTTAATTCTGATTGGTCCAAAGAGTCCCATTTTGTTACAACTTCTTCTACGACATATTTTTACGAGGGTAATGACTTAGAAAACATAGTTTTCATTAGTTTTTGGTAGAGGAAAAAAAAGGAGAACACCTAGGAACATAGTTTGAATTGTTGCTTCAAGATCGATTCATTCCGGGTTTGTTTTCAAGTTTTAATCCGAATTTCATTCTTCTTATTATTATTCTTGCATGGTTATTTCTCTTCCATCATTCAAACAATTTATGGGTTCATAACACTTCTTTGGATGTTTCAAGATAGTTTCATTATGATTTCTCTCGCATGCAATGTAGTTAATTCATGCATAGTTAGGTACAACATGTCCGACTAGGTTCTTTAAGGTCGGGATGCATGAACTCAACCTGATGTGGTAGTTGCATGTGTATAAAATTAATCCTCTAAATATAATGATTTATTATGATCGTATTGCGTAGCAACACAACCATTATAGATCTTTGGATCTCGTTTGCTTCAGAATGCAATTCGAGTGTAACTATCACAATACCGATTTACTCCTCCTCTGATTATGTATGGTGCGGGCTTCAACCTCAAGTATGTAATGCTTAGGAGTACTAAATTTTGGGTCTAATTAATAACTTAAATTTATGATTAATTTTGTACTAGTAACACATTAGGGTTAAGGGATTGTATTCCCGCCCTGTTTTCCTCATCATATAGTTCAAGTTTTAATTCAATCATCATTAGTATTTTAGGTAATTTAGAATAGTTGCATTCCATTCATACTTTAGTTCATTAGTTAACCATTTTCAAAATTGCATCTAGTTGTAGTTATGTCACCAATCAAATCACCTTTTCCTTTTCTTTAGAGTCAGAGTTAGGATTCCTTCATCTGCCCAACGTCGTTACAACTCCGTTATCCTATTTCCCTGAGGATCAATACCCGACTTATCGGACTATTACTTGAGCGACAGGCTTGCACTTGAGCCTAAAGAGTATGCACTTCTGGGACACATTCTTAGTCGCATCACATTTTTTGCGCCGTTATCGGGGATTTAGGTAGACTTAGGATTAGATCAATTCAATCTAAAACTTTGACCAAAAATTTCAAAAAATCCAAAAACATAAAAAAATTTAAAAGCACAAAAACATTCCTCATCATCTCTCATAAGCCTGCTAATGCAAAATTCAAAACTCACTCCAACTCCCATAATACTCCAACCCACATTCACGAAAACCTAATAGTTGAGTATGAACCCGATAGCCCTCACACTCCTAACGCTCCATAATTCTGGGTTCCACCTCCCACACTGTCACACTCAATTGCAAATAACACTCTGTTTTCCCTCTTAGGACACACTTCAGAGCACGTTTTGAGTATACCAAGTGAGGACATTGAGTCTTTGAGTGAGAGAGACATGTCATAACATGGTAGTGCAGCCGTTGGTGAGGAAGAGGCCCCGTACCGCCATTTGAGAGAAATCTTATACCCTGAGCGCACTATCACTCTGGGATGCATTTTACTCCTGTATAATGCATGGCAATTTCTCTTTAGGAATGGGATGATCCAAATACTTCCCACTTACCATGGAATGGATTCAAAAAAGTCATATCTCCATATCATGGAATTTGAAGAGGCGTGCGAGACCCTCAGCGATCAAACTTGCACAAAAGATGTGATCCGCCCCAAACTCTTCCCATTCTCACTAAAGTAAAAGGCTAAGACCTAGCTATGGTCTTTACCTCCAAACTCGATTTCATCATGGAACGAGTTACAATCTAAATTTCTCAAGAAATTCTTTCCTACACATCGAACGAACTCCATCTAGGCTCAAATTCAAACCTTCCGACAACTAGAAAATGATTCGTTCGATCGATGTTATAATCGTTTCAATGAGTTAATCACTTCGTGCCCTCATCATGGACTTGATAAACAGCAAAACATTTCCTTCTTCCATAATGGGCTGAATATGAATTCCAAACAACTCGTTGAGACTATGTGTGATGGTCCCTTTATCGACTTATACGTCAGCGATGCTGAGCTTCACCTGAGGTATGTCGGCGAGACTACCCAATCCTGGGATACATCTGACCTTAGTTCTCAAAATTTAACTCTCCAAGCGACCACCACTCCAGCAGCGTCCGGCCTATTTCACGTGGAAAAGAATGCTATGATGGACAACCGACTCGATAAACTTGAGAAAGGAATGCAAGAAATACTTGAGGTATGTGGAAGAGGACCAACTGGATCCATCCCAAACCCCATCGAAAAGGTGTGTGTGATTTTTGAGGCGAGTCATTCAACAGAGGAATGCTCGACAATACCCACCTACAAAGTTGTGCTTCAAGAGCAAGTAAGTGGTATAGGAGGATTCAAGGGTAATTTTGTTGCACTGCATGGGAATTCTTATAACCCTTCATGAAAAAACCATCCTGGTTTTAGCTATGGGCAACATCATGTTGTGATGAATCCTAATTCATATGTTTCACCTTCTACACCATCGCACTTTTAACAAGCTCCACACATGTAAGGGCATATGCAAGCACCACCACCTCGAAGGGCACATATTACTCCACCGCAGAGAAATCTCGATGATATAATGAACCAATTTATCAATCCCCAAAATGCAACCAATGCTAGATATGATCGCATGATCAGCGACGTAAATGAAAATATTTCAAAGATGTTATCATCGTTGAGTATCCAAGAGAAGGGCAAGTTTCCTGCTCAGGGCCAAAGACCTCCCCAAGGTCAAACTAGTGTCAGCTCCACCTCTACCGAACATAAGGAGTAATGTCAAGCTGTGACCACTCTTCGTAGTGGGAGATTCGTTGATTTATCACCTCCCCCACACGATGCAACCAAAGACAAGGAGATTTTTCCCATCACGAAAGAGGCCGAAGATGTCCCCTTGAAAGAGAGTGATAAAGAAGACACTAGTGAGCCTGAGTTAGTAGTGAAACGACCCACCGCGGCACCGTTTCCTCAAAGGCTGGTTCCTTCCCACAAAGGTAACCCTCATGATGAAGTGTTAGACGTGTTAAAGCAAGTGAAGTTAAATTTATCGTTCCTCGATGCTATTAAGAAAATTCCCGCTTATGCAAAAGTCATCAAAGACTTGTTAACAGTGAAGAGGAAGATGAAGGTAAAGAAAAAGAAAAACGTATTTCTAGCACAGAACGTGAGATCCATTCTACTTAATGATCTCCCACCAAAATTCAAAGATCCCAGTGCACCCACCATTTCCTGCATCATTGGAGAAAATAAAATTAAAAAATCCTTACTTGACTTGGGAGCAAGTGTCAATATCCTCCCTTACGCCATCTATAGGCAACTTGATCTGGGCGACCTTAAGCCCACAAAGATCACTCTCCATTTAGGGAATCAAATCGTGAAGATCCCAAGAGGTATATTTGAGGACATGATCGTTCAAGTTGACACTTTCTACTTTTCGGTAGATTTTGTCATTTGGGATACGAAACCCTACTTCGCCTCGAGCAATCATGTTCCCATCATTCTTAGGCACGCATTCTTAGCTATGGCTAACGCAATTATCAATACTCAAAATGGGCAGATGCAACTCACCTTTGGGAACATGACCTTAGAGACTAACATCTTCCATATAGCCCAACATACGGGGGAAGAAGATGGCCTTCACGTGGTGAGCTTCATCGACGAGATCGTAGAGGAGTACTTTGAGAAAAATTATTATGGATATGCCCTAGGTTCCTGTTTAGTGTTAAGCCATGAGAGTGAGGGGACGTATACTGAATTTGAGAGGGAAGTTGAGGAGTTGAGAGCGATACTTGATGAGAGAGCGTCGAACGAGGACGTGAGAGATGTAAGTTGGGTTTATCGATTCGATGAGTTATCGCCAAGGGAGGCACGCATGGTCCCTCCAGTGACAATTTTTTTACCCTCGAATTGAAGAAACTACCCTCCCATATTAAATATGCATACCTAGGAGAGGACGAGACATTTTATATTGTTGCCTCCTCTAGCATAGATGAAGAACAGGAGGGTAAACTGTTAATGATTCTGAGGAAGCGCCAATGTGCTTTCGGTTGATGTATTGCAGATTTGAAGGGGATAAGTCCTTTGATTTGCACCCACAAGATCAACCTCGAGGAGGATGTCAAGCCCTCGAGAGAAATGCAAAGAAGGCTAAACCCCAATATGAAAGAAGTGGGGAGGACCAAAATCATTAAGTTATTGGATGTCGAGACTATCTACCTAATCTTGAATAGCAAGTGGGTGATCCCTATTCAATTTTTCCCAAAGAAGTCGGGCATGATAGTGATTGAAAATGCAAAGGGAGAGCTAGTTCCCCAACGTATCACCACCGGGTGGCATGTTTGCATTGATTATCAAAAACTCAATGCGGGAACTAGGAAAGACCATTTCCCCTTGCCATTTATTGATCAGATGCTTGAGAGAGTAGCGAGCTACCCTTACTATTGCTTCCTTGATGGTTATTCCTTATATGACCAAATTGAGGTAGATGTACTTGACCAGGAGAAAACTATCTTCACTTGCCCCTTTGGTACGTTTGCCTACAAACGTATGCCATTTGCCTTGTGTAATGCACCTACAACCTTTCAAAGGTGCTTGTTGAGTCTATTTAGCGACATGGTTGAGACAAGACTTGAAGTGTTCATGGACGATTTTAGCATTTTTGGAACCTCTTTCGATCTTTGTCTAGCAAAGATGGAAAAAGTACTTACCCGGTGTGTGGAGAAGAACTTAGTGCTAAATTGGGAGAAATACCATTTTATGGTCACTGAGGGAATATTTCTTCTCCACATAGTTTCATCCAAGGGGATTGAAGTTGATAGAGCTAAGATAGTTGTCATAGCCGATCTACCCCCACCAAAATCGCTCAAAGATGTGCGCTCCTTCTTGGTCCATGCGGAGTTTTATCGACAGTTCATTAAGGACTTTAGATCCATCACTAGACCCTTAACGTAACCTTCTTATAAAGGACAACCCATTTGATTGGATAGAATCATGGCATAGAACTTTTGAAAAACTAAAAACCATGCTTGTGTCCTCTCCCGTCATGCAAGTTACGGATTGGTCCTTACCATTCGAGCTTATGTGTGATGCTAGCGATTATGCGATAGGGGTTGTTTTGGGCCAAAGAAAAGACAAACATACTCATGTCATCTTCTACTCTATTCGGAATCTTACCGGACCACAACTCAATTGTTCCACCAGAAGGAAAGAGTTGCTAGCGATAGTTTTTTTCTTGGCAAATTTTAATTCTACCTTATCGGTTCTCCCATCACTTGTTTCACTGACCACGCGACATTGAAATATCTACTTGCAAAGAAAAACACAAAGTCACACCTCATAAGGTCGATCCTACTCCTACAAGAGTTTAATCTCTCCATTAAAGACAAAAAAGGAGTAGAAAAGATCGTTGTCGACCACTTATCGCAGCTTTCATGTGACGTACCTACTGATCCGATACCCATAGATGAATACTTTTCGGATGAGCAACTCTTTGCTACCTCTTCTTTGCCCTGGTTTGCGGATATAGTGAAATATCTTGTCATGGGAGCCGTACCTCCCAATTAGACACCGCAAGATAAGAAGAGGTTCATCACTTGGTTGCGCATATTTTTCTATGACGATCCTATCCTTTTTAAATATTGCACTGACCAAATCATCCGACGATGTGTACCAGATGACGAGATCTCGAAAGTCATCCAATTATATTATTCGGAAGCTTGTGGAGGTCACTTTTTGATGAAAAAGACGGCCACTAAGATTCTTCAATGCGACCTCTATTGGCCCACACTTTTTCAGGATGTGAACAATTATTGCAAATCTTACGATAGGTATCAAAGTATGGGAGCGATTACCCGACGAGACATGATGCCATTAACCCCGATACTCATTATTGAGATTTTTGACTGCTGGGGTATTGATTTCATGGGCCCTTTTCCCCCATCTTTTGGTTTCCTATACACCCTTGTCGCAGTAGATTACGTTTCTAAATGGGTGGAAGCTATAGGTACCAAGACAAATGACATCAAAGTGGTGATTAGGTTCCTATATGAACACATACTTTCCCGCTTCGGTGCGTCGAAAACGATAATTAGTGATAATGGCATGCACTTTTGCAACAGGACATTCGCTAAGATCATAAGAAAGTATGGCGTCGTTCACAAGGTTGGAACTACCTATCACCCACAAATGAATAGGAAGGATGAATTAGCAAATTGGGAAATCAAGAACATTGTCGAGAAGACCGCCAATCCCACTCAAAAAGATTGGTCACTTAAACGATTCACTATAGACCTAACGTATCGCATATAAAAATCCACTCGGGATGTCCCCCTTCCACTTTGTATATGGAGAACCTTGTCATCTTCCTGTTGAATTAGAGCACAAAGCGTATTGGGTGATTAAGCAGTTGAATTACGACATGGATAAAGCTGGTGAAGCTCGCAAGCTTCAAATAAATGAGTTAGAAGAGATACGCAATGATGCGTATGAGAACACAAAAATTTACAAAGATAGGATGAAACTCGCTCACGATAACATTATTCGACGCAAAGAGTTTCTTCCCAGACAAAAAGTGCTTCTCTATAACTATCGACTTCATCTATTTCTGGGCAAGTTGCGATCACGATGGTCTGGCCCGTTTGTTGTGAGGAATGTATTCCCTCACGGAGTTGTGGAATTAGACAATTTAAAAGGGGGAAATACATTCAAGGTAAATGGACAACGCCTAAAGACATATCTAGAGGTGTGTGTTGAAGAAGTCGACACTATTTGGTTGTCGAACCCCGTTTACGGGGTCAAGTGAGCTGAAAATGAGAGGTCGTCGCACCCCCGATGCGTATGGGGTGAATTCTTGTGTACAGTAGTAGTGTGTGAGTTAGGTTATTTAGGAGTCCAGAGCACGATTCACAAGAGGGATCAAGTTAGCACACTTTTCGAGAGAGTTTACACGTATTTTGAGGGCGTGGTAGATGAGTTTTTAGGGAACCCGAGGGTATAGGACATCTTTAGGGGCCATACGCATGAGAGCAAGCATGAGCAAACACTTAGTTTTTGAGAGAAGAGAGAAATTCAGGTTCCAGGCCAGCAGCCTCCCCCGTACCCCAGGGTGAACCGGTTCGGGGTACCTGGAAGATTCATCTCCTCCCTTTTCAAAATTCAACCCTTTTTCCCCCTTCCCTCCATTCATTTCCCCTACGAAAATTCACCCTCTCAAACTTCCCTCCATTAATCTCCTTTTCCAAATTCCTTCCCCCCTTCCATTCCATCCAATCCCATTATAATTTCCCACCAAAAGACAATCCTCCACACCTATAAATTAACACTCACCCCTCTCCATTTCTCACACTCCATTTCACTCTTCCTCTCTTCTACACCATAACATCTCTCTGTGTCTCTCTCTCACCATGGCGCGTCCCTGCCAAGCCAATTTTCGCCCTCGCAAATATGACGACACCACCGTCCTTGATGATGAGGGTAAGGGGGTGTTTCGGTGTGTCCAAGAATGCCATTGGGTCGAGCGTTATTTCTCGGCCATGCGCCCAATACACATCGAGCGCTTTGTTAATTGGGAGTAACTTCCCGACGATGGCACCGCCCTTTTCAATTGTCGGGGGTGGTGCTTATTCCTCTCTCCTACGAGCAACAACGTGTTTGAAGCTGCAATTCGCCAAATCTACGCTACAATCATTAGCAAATCATCCACGCTTCATGAGGCCTATCTTGATGGTATCCAAATTTCATTCTCCGTCATCATCATTGTGCGCAAAATGCGTGCCAAAGGAGTTGTCCTCCCCGTGTCATTCCCGTATCCCACAAATGGTGCCCCCCGCACCAAAGAAGAATGTATTGCCCGAATTTTACCCGGGGAGGAATGGGTGCGGGATTCTATTCCCATAGGAAGTCTCTCGAATACGGTGCGATTCACTCACCTAATTTCATGTGGAGCAATCCAACAAACCACCAATGACTCGGTGGTCCGGCTACGTCACGCTAACTTCCTTTACCATTTCCTCGACCCTGAGAGAATGATAAATTTGGCCCAACTCTTCTACATGGACATCATCAATGCCACCTACAACGAGTGAGGAAAAGTTGCGCTCCCCTACGCCCGCCTCATTACGGAACTTTCGATTGATGCCGGGGTGGAAGACCCGGGGCAACAAGTCCGACTCCCTGGCCCAATTGGAAGCACCTCCACCACTCGAAGTGAACACCAAATGCGGGTGGCTCAGCCCGACCTTCCCATTCTCGACTAGGGTGAGGGTGAAGAAGCACAGGATGCCCCATTGATGGATGTGGGGGAGGAAGAAGAAGAGTATGAGGAAGAAGAGGACGACTCTGACTTTGAGCCCCCGGGTGCAAACTTTGCTAGGCGCCTTTCGGTGGTGGAATCCGCCTTGATGGGTTCATCACCCAATATAATCAAGATCAAGAGGCCTATCAAAGGGATCAAGAAGCTTACCATAGGGACACAAGCATGATGCATCGTCTCCAAGCCCATCTATACGAGCTCAACTTGGGTGGACCCCCTCCGCCTTTCTTCTATGATCCATATGATCCCAACGCACTCGGACCCTCAAATCCGCCTCCCCAATGAAGCCCTTGACCCCTTTGTTTGATGTTTGTGTGTAATGGTGGTTGTTTACATTGTTTAGTTGCCTGCTTTACCCTCTCCATTGTAACACATGATTCTCCGTTTCTATAATAAAATTCTACATTTATGTATTAATTTGTTTGTTTTATTTTTTCGCACATTTAATTCGCTTTGAGTTAAATTTTATTCTTTTTTGCTTGAGGACAATGCAAAAGCCTAAGTTAGGGGGGGGGTCACAAGTGCGTTTTTCTAAAACTTCACAAATTTTCAAAAATGCCCAAAAATCTCCAAAAAATTCATAAAATTTTGAAAAATCCAAAAATATTTTTCGTCAAAATAAATAGAAATTAGAATTCAAATTTTTCAAAAATATCATTAAAAGTCGGTTTAAAATCTCAAATTGTAAAAGCACAATACACAAAGCCGAAATTGACCAAAGATGGAAATTGAGTGAAAATTGACGACTTAACGAATAAGTGTGGAGATTAACAACCCCGGTGAGATTCGAGCCTTTCATTTTTGTGAAATTTATAAATCAATCCGAGTTAATTGTTAACTCAAAGTTCTTTTCAGCGGTCAAATAAGTCATCGAGGATCTCAAGTCTTTCACTTTGATCGGTTTTGAGAAATAAGTGTGATATTGCCTTGAAAAACGTGCTAAAAAATCTCTAAATTAAATTCATCTCGAAACACATATGGTAAATTAATAAGTAATTCAGACAATGAAGTAGGCCATGGTTTGTTACCCAAAAATATTGGCCATAAAAAGTGTGAAAAATCATCCCTTTTGTAACCCACAATTGAGCCGAATAATTTCTTCTTTCGTTTGACAACCCGAAAAATCCAATTAGCCTGGAATTGTGAAAATAGAATATTCATCAAAGAAAGTCCGAAAAGTGCAATAAGAATGGGTAAAAAAAATAGAAGAATGATCAATAAAAATAGCAAGAAAAGAAAAGCATGAAAATAAAAAAAAATAGAAAAAGAAGAAGAAAATGAGAAAAAGCCGGAAAAAGCACTAACGGGCATCATAAGCAAAATTTTCCAATTCCGAAATTCTTAACCTTTTCCAATATGACCCAATACACCTTCAACCCGTAAAAGTCCTAATTGAGTCCAAAATTACGAAATTGATTACCGCGTGGATAGCTAAAACACCAAAAGATTATAAAAGAGATAAAAAACATGAATTAGAGGCAATGGTCCCGTTTTCTTATGCCCATAATCCTTTGATGAGATCCGATTACCATAAAATTTTCGTCTTTCTGTTTGTGTGCATAAACTTGGTTCCAATATATTTACTCTAATAAATCATGCACACCGAGAGAATATCCCCATTCCGAGTGATTCGTTTGTGAGTGAATCCAAGAGAAATTGAATCAAAATAAATTTTTGGATAAGTAACGTAATGGTCAATCGGTGGAAATTCGCGGTTAAATTTCTGACATCGCACACACGCACTATGATTTGAGACTCGTGAACATGATTTGATGATGATTATTTTCGGAAAAAGTATGAATTATACAATTTTTACGTATTTTAAATATTCTTTGAGTTGAATTTTGTGGGTACATTTATTGCAAACCCTCTCGAGACAACACTCGTCCTACTAGGGTAACCTAGGGGTTTAAAGGCTTGTTGCATACGCTAAATGAAATCGCTTTCCCACGAAAAATATATTCTATCCCAATAAAGTGTTTAGAAGAGTTGTGATATTTTTCTTTTTCTTTTTCATTGCTCAGGATGCGCAAAGTTCTAAGTTAGGGGGGTTTGATTAGGTATAAATATTGTATATTTATCCCCTTAATTTCGGTACCTTTGTGAACTCGAGTGATGCAATTGATATGGATATAACTCAAATTTATGCTACTAACCTTTATTGGCAAGTATTTCGTGTTTTGTGTTTCTCTTATGTGTTTTACAGGTTAATTATGCAAGCGGTGAAAAAGAGAGATCGAAACAGTGAAAGAAAGGCTAGGAAGGAAAGTTCAAGGGAATTTTCTTAATTCTTTAGCCAGATCCGGGAGGTGGGGACAACTAGAAAGTCTAAGATCTCGGAACAATGCAAACACTAGAAGAAACGGCATCCAAATTCTAGCTACGATGAAGGAGTTATGATCATTTGAAGTTGAGGAAAAATCCAAGAAAGAAAAGAAGAAATCAAGGAAAAATTCTAAATGTTGGAAGGAAGAAAAGAAGAGCCAAAACAAGCAGAAAATCCCAAACAACACTGTGAACCGGTTCGAGGCCGAACCGGTTCGGGGTACCTGCGGGGGTCCTAATGCGCAAATTTGCTCCTAAATTCTGATTGGTCCAAAGAGTCCCATTTTGTTACAACTTCTTCTAAAACGTATTTGTACGAGGGTAATGACTTAGAAAACATAGTTTTTCATAGTTTTCATCAGTTTTTGGTAGAGGAAAAAATATAAGAAAACCTAGGAATATAGTTTGAATTTTTTCTTCAAGATTGATTCATTCCGGGTTTGTTTTCAAGTTTTAATTCGAATTTCATTCTTCTTATTATTAGTCTTGCTTGGTTATTTCTCTTGCATGATTCCAACAATTTATGGGTTCATAACACTTCTTTGGATGTTTCAAGATAGTTTCATTATGATTTCTCTCTCATGAAACGTAGTTAATTCATGCATAGTTAGGTACAACATGTTCAACTAGGTTCTTTAAGGTCGGGATGCATGAACTCAACCTGATGTGGTGGTTGCATGTGTATAAAATTAATCCTCTAAATTTAATGATTTATTATGATCGTATTGCGTAGCAACACGGTCATTGTAGATCTTTGGATCTCGTTTGCTTTAGGATTACCGGGATGCTTTAGAATGCAATTCGAGTGTAACTATCGCAATACCGATTTACTCATCCTCTGATTATGTATGGTTCGGGCTTGAACCACATATATGTAATGCTTGGGAGTACTAAATTTTGGGTCAAATTAATCACTTAAATTTATGATTAATTTTGTACTAGTAACACACTAGGGTTGAGGTATTGTATACCTGTCTTGTTTTCCTCATCATATAGTTCAAGTTTTAATTCAATCAACATCAGTATTTTAGGTAATTTAGAATAGTTTCATTCCATTCATACTTTAGTTCATTAGTTAACCATTTTCAAAATTACATCTAGTTGTAGTTATTTCACCAATCGAATCACCTTTTCCTCTTCTTTTGGATTCCTAGTTAGGATCCCTTCGTCTGTCCAACGTCGTTACAACTCCATTGTCCTATTTCCTTGAGGATCTATACTCGACTTATCGGATTATTACTTGAGCGATAGGCTTGCACTTGAGCCTAGATAGTACGCACTTCTGAGACACATTCTTTGTCGCGTTAGGGTATATTCACTGCAAATTCTCACGAGACACACTAGGGTAACCTAGGGGATTAAAGTATTATTTCACATTCTAAATGAAATCTCTTACCCTCAAAATAGGTATTCTATCATAGTAAAATGTTTGTTGAGTTTTGGACCTTGTGTAGATTCTTTTACATTACTCGGGATGATCAAATTTCTAAGTTATGGGGGTTTGATTAGGCATAAATTCTTCGTATTTATCCCCTTAATTTAGAGGATTTTATCATCTTGTGCGACATAAATCGAGTTGATTTATCTCATATTATTTCTACTAACCTTCTCTTTGTAGTGCATTGAGTTTCGTGTATTTCTCATATATTTTGCAGGTATTATACACAAGTGAAGAAAAGAGAAAACTCAAACTTAAGAAAGTTACAAGTGAGGGAAAGTCAAGGGCAAAGCATTAATTTTATACCAATAATTCGGACATAAAACCTAAAGGGAAGTTGAAGACCACGAGTCCACAAGAACGTAAGAAGAAACAGCATCCAAAGTTGAGTCCCGAGTGAAAAGTTATGGATCTTTGAAGTTGAGAAGAAATCAGGAAGAAAAATTAAAAGTCACAGAACCGAACCGATGGATACTTCACTGGACCGGTCCCTAACACTGGGAGGATAGAACCGAATCAATAGAAAAGCATTTGGACTAGTCCCCCCAACTATAAGACACTGGATCGCTTCGCCCATTAAAGAAGCAGAAGTCAGACCGGTTCGGTTGGGTTGAACAGAATTCTGATTTTACTTTTCTCTAAAAAAGAGTTTTGCATGGTTCAAACTCTAAAAATAACGTGATGTATTTGTTTCTTTGTCATATCAGATATTAGGGATCTTATTTTTAGTTAGTTTTGAGAGGATTTGAATCCAAGAAGTGTATGATTCATATTGTTCAAGAATTTGTTCATGTTTTCGCATTAATTCGAGGCTTCTATCCATTCCAAGTAACTTCTTCTTTATTTCTTTCAATTTCTTTCATATTTGCTATTGGTAATTCATTCTTCTTAGTTAGAATCCTTCCTTGCATGTTTAATTTTACTTTTCACGCAATTATGATTTCAGGCATCATAGAATCCTTGGTTAATTGTAGTGTCGTCATGTCTAGCTAGATTTCTAAGGGTTGGGATGCACGACCCCAACCCGATATGGTTTGCATGGAAATAAAAATAATTCTCTGAATTAAATAAATGATTAAATCATGTTGATTAGTTGTTACAATCGTCGTATGACTTTTATCCTCATTTGCCCTAGGTAACCAGGGTGTTCAAGAGTGCAACGCGCGTGTCAGCTATGTCGACGTCGCTTTATTTCTATTCTTTATTATGTATGATGTGGTCTTATACCCTCATATATGTAATGCTTAAAGTTAATAAATTTTGGGTTTGATTAATTATTTAATTTCCAATTGCTTTTCTATCTTGTAAACATAGTAGGGCTCGGGGGATTGTAGTCCAACCTATTTGTCTCATTCATATTTATTCAGTCTCAATAGTTTACATCTCATACATAGTTGAATCATTAGTTTAATTAATTTGCATTTAGTTACTAGATATAAAATTCCAAAAATGCATCACCTATTCCTTTCCTTTTTCTGATTCAGTTTAAGATTAATCATCTTACCTATCACCGTCACGTCCTACGTCCTACCTGAGGATTCGACCCCGTCTTACTGGGTTTATTACTTACGAGATCAGTTTCCACTTGAACCATAATTAGCACGCATGAGAGATACGTTTTGAGTCACTTTAGGAGTAAAAAAATTCCCTTGCTAACCTAACTATACTTTCCTAAATCCAAATAAAAACAAACATAAATCAATTACTCCTAAAAAAAACCTCCCAAATTATTCCCCCACAACCAGAAATCAACCAAACGCTTCACAAGAGCTTTACAGATAAATTCCCTAGGAATCCTACCTACAGTAGCCATAGGAACCGACCCCATCATCATCCACATCCTGGGGTCCCCAAACCTCCACTGCCTGAATAGAATGCCTTAGGCACTCCACGGAACGGTAAGCCCGGTCAAGCCTAGGGAAAATAGCAACACCTCCTTCCATGGTGTCAGATATGGCAAACCACCTTTGCCCAGTCTCCACAGCTAGCATCTTAGTAACTAATCTTCTCCAAAACCACTTCATGTAGTCCCTAAAAATATGCCAGACTCTACCAACAGACTGGGAAGGATGGGTTGGTGATCGACGATTCTCCCATAGAGAGCCTAGCCACATCCACAGATGATCTGTCAAATCCTCAAGAGGAAAAAGTCAAGTGTCTGAGGTGGCACAATCTCCTCCCAATCAAATTGACATAAGAGACGTTAGGGAAAGTATAAAGAAGTGTGTCACAGGCCAACCAATCGAACATACTCGTATTCCCCCAATTCTAGAATGGGAATCAACTCCCCCCACCAAGTCACTGACCAACGCAAACTAAAGATCCTTACTCCACAAATCAATTCTCCCAGCTCTTAATGTCCAGGCCCGCGCTGATAAAGTAGCGAGAAAAGAAGTTTGGCATAGCTACCAAGGGATATTTAGGAGGGATCGCCATATGGAATATCTCCAAAAACCACATGAACAGCATAATGAGGCTACCCCTCAGTAAGTCGAAACGTCCTTCCCACCAGGCATCCAGACCATTCAGAGTCTCCGACAGTATCACCGACGCAGGATTTTGACAGTAGGACATCCATAAAGCGATGTCTATGAGTTATGGATCCACCAATAATTCCTCAGTCACCAATAGTAGTTTTGAAATCAAGGCCAGAATTACAGCTCTGGCATATACCGCATCACCAACATCCTGCAAATGCAAAGAATTTAGCATAGCTGGGAGAGAAATCACTCCTCCCGTAACCAACGAACTAGCCGTCGAGGGCGAGATATGGAGAAGTCCCGCTAACATCTCCCAAGGAGATCGGGAAAATTCAGTCATATCTATCGTAACATTGGGATTTATCCCCAGCATGGCAAAGAACTCTTCATAAGTCAGACAGACTTCACCCTAGTCAAAGCGAAAGACATGGTCCTCAGGTTACCAGAATTCTACCGTTGACATTAGCATGTTCCATTCAATAGGTCGGACATCATAGTCGACATTATATGAGCACATAGCCTCTAAGTTTTCAAGGTAAGAGACAAATTCAACACTTCCGAGGAGAAGCATATTATAAATGATGAGACAAGAAGTAAGAAGAATGAAAAAGAAAGAAAATGTGGATGGGTGAAGAAAATACTTCACTATTATCCCTATTTATACTTGGAAAACCTAGTCAAAGACAAAAATCCTGCAAATTTTGGAGGAAAAATTACCCCCACCAAGTACCAAGCAATTGAAGAAAGTGAAAGACCTGGGTTGATTAGACTGGACCTACATGCCAATAGGCAGGACAAGGGGCATGCCGATTGGCAACCCCCTCTATTTCTGAAAAATTCCCTTTTTCTTTTTTTGTCAAAATAAAAAAACTTAATAAAATAATTTTTATTCTAAGGAATTCTGAATTTACTTCTCCCTATATTTTTACTTATCCTGTTTTAAAATAAATATTCTATCGAATCATTTTAAATTCCTTTTACGGTCTTAGTAACAAAGTAAAAAAGAGCATATGCATTAAGTCACAAAAGTAAAAAATTAACAAAAACTTCGTTTTATTGCATAGATATTGCTTTATCACACTTTTTTTACAGGAAAATAACAAAAACAACGGGACTCATCTCGAGCCCCCCAAACACACACACACTCTCTCTCTATCTCTCACCAACACCTACATCCTCTCTCTCTCTCTCTCTCTCTCCATATTCTTTTTCTCTCTCTCTCTAAGAACCTCCATCCCTGCGTCACACGTGCTTTCCCCGGTGATGAGATAACGTACCTCCACTCCCCGAACCAGACCCCTCCTCAGATGAGGTAGATGATACCAAGCAAGATGGAACCAAGATCGACTCCCGAATATGAGTAGTCGCAGAATCTACCCAATCCCCAATGTCCCTCAGCCAGTTGGTCGACACCCGAATGTGCTGTAAGAAAAATCGAAAAGAGAAAATCAGTTGTTCTCAGGCAAAGAAAGAAATCATAAAATCAAAAGAAATAAAAGACATACCCTTAGGTGAAGAACATCCTCTGTCATCCCCAGATCCTCTGGATCCATCGCATTGGGACGATGTAGCATACGCATTGATCATCCATCTGATCTTCGAATGTTATAACAAGGGGGAGCCAATCACATAAAGGGAACCTCTAAGGTCGTCGCAACTACCGATGTCGATGCACAACCTACACTGTGGGAGGACCCACTGGCCAACTCGAGCCCACAGGGGGAAAAGGCATGATGTCATATATGCTGGGTGGCATCAATTAGCTCGACAAAAAATCTAAGTAATCATAAGTCACTACCGTGTCGGTATATGACGAATAAGGCTTTTCTATCCTCGCGGCCACCCTCGCATCCTCTAGCATCTCCCACTCTCTCCTCATATACATCGGGGGCCTCACACGTGGAACCATCACCTCATCCTCCACCACCTATCAGACTAATCTCTCTGTGAGATACCAGGAATAGCTAAACTCATGCGCCAGCAAACGCCGCAAATGTGCGTTCCCTCGATCACCCCCGTGTACTGGATGGTCGTCCCCCGGGAATAGAAGGTCACCTGCGAAATTATCAGCAAAAAATCAATATATAAAAAGATCATCAAGGAAAAATTGTCTCAAGCGGAAAGAAGAATCAATCCGATCACTCGTTAGGCCATTCAAGACGTGATGTATTGCCCTAAAAGAGAAGGATCGCCTCGACTTCCGGTTGGACTTCTTCCACCGGTACATCCCAAAAAATCCCCCCACAGACTCATCCTTCAAAGCTACTAGTTTGTTGTTAGTCCTAATCACCTCATAGAACCATGTCTGCAAAGGACAAAGGTCAGTAATCAAGAAATCAAGAATAAAATGCATAAAGGAAAATGCATGAAAGAAAGAATACCTCCAAAAGATACGTGGTGCCGATAAAGGTCTACCAACAACACCGGCTGAATGCGTCCAAAGAAAAATGAAATGTCACCACATTCATGCTCCCCCACTCAAAAAGTGGGATGTTCAAAAATACCCTAAGAAAATGGCAAAAACTACAAATGGTCAACGTCGCCACTAGTCGCCACCAAAAACCCTCCCAAATAAATAAACGGGCCATATGTTGTACTTGCAGCTCGTCAGTCTCATCGATCCATCGACTCAGCAACAACTCCCTCAAAAGAGACAAGTGAATAGAGTCCTTAGAGACTATCCTCTCCACATCACCCAATGCTACCTCCAGCCGCCCGTGTCACCCGCAATGACCGGTCCACCTCTATATGGGCCCTCTTGCAATCCAGCCCTAGCAGCTACTACATGTCGATGGGAGTCAGAGTCTGTAGAGTGGGGTTAAATAAATTAACTACCAACACTCGAATGAATTAACCCCATAGATTTGATCAAATATTTATTTATGATTTATCAAGTTTTACTACAATCCAGACCCTACACGGGCTGAGATATTATTACGCGCAATTTAATATATTATGTATACTCCGCATTTGATAAATTACACTAGACAATACTCAGTAATGATTTAATTTATCCACCACATATATTATGACAAGTGGCACAACAAATATTGGACACTTGGTTCCACAAATTGCATGACATGTGCCAAGCCCACTTGAGGCACTTTTGCTATAAAATAGGGTTTCTCCCCTCATTTTATGGATGATGGTCTTGGGGGCAAAGTAAGGAGAGGAAACAAAACTCTTCTCCCCCGCACCTCGCTTGATATACATCACGGTATCGATAGTGACGGGTGGATTTTCATAGTTTTATTACAGTATACGGGTGTTTGGAGGTGGTTAGCCAGATTTGACAACCCCCGCGCACCAAAAAACCCCAAAACCACCAAAAACTGAGTTTTTCAGCGTATCGTACGGACCCATGAACTACGCAGACTTTGATTCCGCAATGAGATGGATACGTAAGCGCAAGATTGTTTCTCAAGTCTAAAAATACGCGCAACACAGTGCTTTCCCAAATCTCCACTCACATCTTACATTTGGTGACTCTGGTGGAGAGGTATTCGTGATTCCAATTGCGTAATGCCTCATGCGCATACGAAGAACTCGGTGGCAATGGGACACTTTTCCTCGACAAAGATAAGTATCGTTACTTACATTCTTTCATTTTTATTCATGAATATTCCATATATATTTTTATGAGGTATTATACATCATATTTATCGAGATAGAGGCGAAATACGCTAACATATAGATTAAATCTGAATATTTTTGGCTGAGTTAAAATATGTGAGAATCATATAATAAACAAATACTTTTTAAAATATGTTTGGGAAATCTTCCTCGGAAATTTGTGGTCATCTCAAAATGGCTTCGAACCGCGCACCAAGTGCTAATCTTATATAGGTAATATACACATACAACCTTTGGGTATTAGCCATCAGTCAACATGGGCCTCGCATTTTTCTTGTTCTGAACAGTTTCTTATTGAAGAGTTGGTAAATTTGATTTGGCAGAGTACATACATGTTATACTTAGATATCATTTTATCTTGTTTACCTATATGCGTATGTCAGTAATTCGTTTTATCAAAAGACATTCATCAAAATGTCAACGAAAGTATGGCTACTATCAAGGGCGGATCTAGCCCTGGGCAGATCAGGGCTGTAGCCCAGGACAAATTTGAACTTTAACTTTTGGTGTATTAGTTGTATTAGTTATGTATCCCATTCTATTAGTCTAGTCCACTGAGTTGCAGGCCACATGGAGTTAGTCAATGGCTAAAGTTCGGTTCCCTTCTTACAAGAGAGATTGTTTCTCAATTTTTCATGTCATATCCGTGTGAAAAAATATCTGGAAACCCATAATGGCATTGAGCACTCCATTCTACTATAGGTTAATGACAAAATTATATCTCAAGCACTTGGAATCCGCACTTCTAAAATTAACGGTATAAACTATAAATATCTATTTATGTAAAAGAGTTGTAAAATATTAACAAAATTTATAATGTAGTATTTAAAAATATATAATATGATTTTATATTAAGTCCAAAGAGTAGAAGTTAATTTTTTTTTAATACTTAAAAGAATCTAAATCCTCATATGATCATAATTGAAACAAACCTATATTGTTAAACAATAATTATATATATTTCTAATTTCATGAAGAATACACGATGTACTAATATTTTTTTAGGATACAAATTTAGTTAATTTATTGGTAATTACATAAAAATAATTATATTACAATTAAAAAATCTTTAATATATATTACACAAGCATCAAGTGTGTTTCTATTTCCATTGTATTGGAATTGAGCATTGGTAATTTTACCGATATCAATTTGACCTATATTTATTTTTACGGCTCTAAAATATTCTACCGACACTTAACTCAAAAATGTCAACCCACCCCTCGTAGCAATCCTGGCTCCGCCCTTTACTACTATGCAACCACTTGTGTATTATATACTATTTGTAATTTGACAAAATAGTTGTGCAGACCCTTTTCGAATTTGACAGATATTGAAAGAAAATAATAAAAGTATTATAACAAATCTACTCTTGGTATATCCTAAAAGTCAGTCAGATCAACAAGTTTAATATGACTTGCCTAACACTACACCCTTTTATATTGTCTCACACAGTAGACGCTTTTATATTGCTTCTCCTTGTCCCAATTTTAATTCAAACTTTATGGGATTTTTACACGAGTAAGGGATGATTTTACACAACCAAATAGCTCGACTTAGGGTTTGAACCAGCATGTCATAACCCAACCTACGCATACTTTATATATATATATATATATATATATATATATCAAATTCACATGCACCACGAAATTCAAGGCTGGTAAATGTCTTGTGTTGTGCCACCTGAGGCATCTGGAAAAAAAATGCGTACACAACTTTTGTTTTCTAAGTTCCAAGATAGGAACTGAGTTTCCTTTTCTTTCGTTTGAAAAGTACACATAATGTTTTTTATGGTAGCTCGGGTTATTCTCTTCTTAAACAGGGGCCGAGTATAGCGACACTGAAACATTTTCAAAATTATGCCCAATATTATTTATACTTCATTCGAGCATGTTGAAAATAAATGGTTGGTAAAGATTATTATTTCATTAAATTCGCATGTTATGATATTTAATATGTGCGTATTTTTTTTACACACCCCGAAAAAAAGTATACTATTCAAAATATATGTATTCTTGCACGAATCTGAGTTGCTCAAGTAGAAAAACATTTATTTTTGAAAAAACATATATTACTTGACATTTCATAATTGTTTTATGTGTCTCAAGAGGACCATTCTAAGACTTACTATGAACATGTACTTGAGCAATCTTGTCAAAATAATAGTTTCGAGCAACCACGTTAAAAATGACATCCCTCGAGCAACCTTGTCAAAAATAATAATATTTTTTGAAACTTAGCAATTTGCTCAGTCATGGTACCTCGAGCAGCGTCATCCATGGTATATCAAGCAGCCTCATTCGTGATACCTCGAGCAATCTCAATAATGGTACCTCAAGAAGCCTAATCCGTGGTACCTCGAGCAGACTCAATTATGGTACCTCGCGCAGCCTCCTAAGAACCTCATCCATGGTCGCCCAAAGCAACTTTTCGCGCTATCTTGTATTTGATTTATGCTGAAACATGATTTATTCACATTGTGATTTTAATTATATGAAAATTCAAAATTGGTGTTTATTATTCACCGCAATGTGACTTAGCATGCTTACTGAATAAATTATCTGCATATGATTCAAATGGATCCCAAAACTTCTGAGTTTTCTCAACTTTGATAAAATAGTGGGGGCATAAGATAAATAGCTCACCATATGAAATATCTACACTCTATCAACTGTATATTGTATCATATCAAACTCGCATCATGAAATTGAACAAAACAATAAGTTCATGATTCCGAGTTTATTTTATTCTATTAACATAAAATAAAATAAAGGGGGGGAATATATACCCCACATGATTATATATGGCATTATAATATCCCTCACAAGTTACTAATGGTTTTTTGTGCCATAATCCAAAATGATTTCTTATCCTTGCTGATATTGAAAGCACATGATCAAATCGAGCTTGAGCAATTACATCAGACTTTAAAGACGTCAAAGCCAAATGCTCAAGAGATTTTTTTTAAATTGGGGACAAATATCCCGTGAAATGTATTTACATGCTTTCAACTCTTAGATGGTGTTGTAATCAATAGTTTATTTATTCTTTTGTTTACTATATCTCGAGATAAAAGACAAAGCAAAGTAAAGAGGGGGAGAAAGTATTGTATAATGTACCACTTGTAGTTAGGAATAAACACATGTGACAAGCATGCTTAGATTCGGTCCCACAATGACCATCATTGATGAAGCATCCCCAAAAGAAATATCAGAGTCATTCAGCATAGCCACCGAAAAAATTGAAGCATGGATACAGAGTTGGCATACAAACCTTAACAGTATTGTGGTAAGTCACCCACAGAGGTGCATTATAGTTCACACAAACCTTACCAGTATTGCGATAAGTCGCCCACCGGGGTGCATTATAGTTCTCACAAATCTTACCAGTATTGCGATAAGTCTCCCATCGAGGTACATTATAGTTCTCACAAACCTTACGAGTATTGTGGTAAGTCACCCACCGAGGTGCATTATAGTTCTCATAAACCTTACCATCATTTTGGTAAATCTCCCACCAAGGTGCATTATAGTTATGAGAAACCTTGACCTAAGTGGTCACAAAAGTCCTAGATTACTAGGCTCGTCTAACCCTCGACTATGGGAGATTTTAATACCAATATGAATTGGCCCGCTTACCCTCGGTTACGGGAGATTTTAAGACCAATATGAATTGGCCCGCCTAACCCTCGGTTATGGGAGATTTTAAGACCAATATTACTTGGCCCGTCTGTCCCTCGATTATGAGAGAATTTAAGACCAATATGACTTGTCCCGCTTGACCTCGGTTATGGGTGATTTTAAGACCAATGTGACTTGGCCCACATAACCCTAGGTTATGGGAGATTTTAAGACAAGTATGACTTGGCTCGCTTGACCCTTGGATATGGGAGATTTTATAACCAATATGACTTGACCCGCTTGACCCTCGATTATGGGGATTTTAAGACCAGTATAACTTGGCCCACCTGACCCTCGGTTATGGGAGATTTTAAGACCAATATGACTTGGCCCGCTTGACCCTCGGATATGGAAGATTTAAGACCTACATTACTGGGCATAAGCCTGATTTACGGGAGACTAAAATTCTAAATTACTAGGAACGCTTAAAGATCCTGATTTTCAGGCACACTTAAAGTCCTAAAAGGACCTTTATCGTTGCTCGACTAAATAAAATTGGGCACACTTACAAAATATGTTAGTTTAAAAACCCTGGTTTACTCGAAGCACTTATGGTTGCTCGACCAAGTACTCTTGAGAGGTTTTGATCTTATGATTCCAAAAGATCCACTATACTTAGATAACCACCAATTTGCTTCTCGACCAGTACATCTAGAAAGTTTGTTGTTCAAAATGTTTAAAACCACAATAAAATTATGGAGGCATGCTCATTCGAGAGGAATGGGGAAAACCCCCAAAATACTCCTCCAAAATGAAAAAGGAGATGTAGAAAAGATAGCCCTCAAAACTACTTACAAATGATATATGCATATACATGCATAATAAACAGGCCGAACATGATTATGTGAGGATTTTCTAGTTGAACATGCTAAAATGATTATTTCGTACACACATGTGATATGTCTCAGCTGAAGCATCAACACGCCAACTATGCTTACGAGGGGGAAAATGTAGAGTGGGGTTAAATAAATTAACCACCAACACTCTAATGAATTAACCCCACAGATTTGATTAAATATTGATTTACAATTTATCAAGTTTTACTACAACCCAAACCCTACACAGGCTGAGATATTATTACGCGTGATTTAATATATTACGTATACTCCGTATTCGATAAATTACACTAGAAAATACTCTAGTAATTATTTAATTTGTTCATGCCACCACATATATTGTGATAAGTGGCACCATAAATATTGGGCACTTGGTTCCACATATTGCATGACATGTGTCTAACCCTCTTGAGGCAGTTTTGCTATAAAAGAGGGTGTATCCCTTCATCTGATGGATGATGGTCTTGGGGGAAAAGTAAAGAGAGGAAACCTACCTCTTCTCCCCCGTACACCTCTTGAGATCCGTCATGGGTTTGATACTGACGAGCAAATTTCATAGTTTCATTATGGTGTATGGGTGTTTGGAGGCGGTTAGCCGAATTTTTCACCCCCCGCGTGCCAAAAACCACCAAACTAACCAAAATTGAGTTCTTGACTTTTCATACGGATCCGAGAACTACGTAGGATTTAAATTCATAACGAGATGGATACATAGGTGCAACAACGTTGCTCAAGTCTAAAAACACGGTCAATGTGGTGCTTCCCCAAATCTCCACTCACATCTTACACATTTATCTCCCCAAAACCAAAATGCATGGTATGGGTGGTGTCCCACCATCTCTCCCCCAAAGCGTAAAGAACAACCGTCGAACGAGGTATCTCATCTAGTCCAGATGCCAATCTACCAAAACTAGCTGATGACACCACCCAATGCACCATCGGTGGAATGTGCTCCCCGACATACTTAAGCCCCCTCATCCCAGGAGAACGCAGGTTTGACGTAGAGATATTAGTCTGTCAAAGCCAAAAGGAAAAAACCCTTGTCAAAATTCAAGAAATAAGGAAATATCAACAAAAAAGAAAGGAATACCAAAGGTCATGAACACTTACATAATAAGCAAGGTTCACCACCTTAGAGGGTCAATGATGCGTCAGCTTGCGCAAAAGAGTCCGCGCATCCGCAACTAGATCAAATGAGTCAAAAATAATCTCACTATCCAGCGCAAGGGGCACCCTGGCCCACCATTCCAAGTTCACCCAGTCGTCGACATTTATCCATTCCATGTGAACCTCACTGCTTGAGAAATAAGCCATTTCGTGGTTTTGGAACGATACAATTGTTGCAAAAAGAAATAGCTGAAAAGAGAAGTCTTGAAGCTGTGAAGAATGAGGAAATCTCTTCCCTTTTAGAGAAGGCTAGGGGGTATGCCGATCGGGAGCTCCCAGTAACATACCGATTGACACTGTCCCTTCACTTCCTCAAGGTACCCCAAAATACTATGCCACTGCCGTTTGGCACCTCTCATATCATGCCGGTCGGCACCCTATCTGAAAGTTTGTACAAAAATTTTGCAAAATCCTGAAAATTCATTAAATAACCAAATGAATTTTAGAACCTTTTTCACTAAGAAAAACATATTTACCACACTTACTTCCCAGCGGAAATCCCAAAATCAAATGGATATCTTCCCAGCAGCGTCTCCAAAGGACACCGCAAAACTAGAAAAAAAATCCCAATAAGAAAACATCACACCCTTGGATTAATTTTTATTCCCCACTGGAACCTAAAACTCAAAATCAAATGCTTCACCAAATCCCCAGTGGAACCACAAGATAATTTCCTCGGTGGATTCTCTAATTTCCCCCAAGAAAACTCCTACTTAAGCCCTCAGAATTGACTTCGACCCGCAAAATTAGTCATCCTCACTTAAGCCCTTGGAATTGGCTTCGACCTGCAGAATTGGTCGCTTTAAATTAGGTCCTCAGAATTGACCTCGGCCCATAGAATTTGTCTCTCCCACTTAAGGTCCTCAAAATTTACCTCGACCCACAAAATTGGTCGCTCCCATTTAAGGTCCTCATAATTGACCTCGACCCGCAGAATTGGTCACTTCTACTTGAGCCCTCGGAATTGTCTTCGACCCATAGAATTGGTCACCTTTACATAAGCCCTTAGAATTGGCTTTGACCCAAAGAATTGGTAATCCCCTACTTAGGTCCTCAGAATCAACCTCGACCCTCAGAATTAGTCTCTCCCACCTTAGGTCCTCAGAATTGACCTCGACCAGAAGAATTGTTCATCCCCTACCCTAGGTCCTCAGAATTGACCTCGACCCATAGAATCGGCCATCCTAATATTTCCTTAGGTCCTCAGAATTGACCTCGACCCTATGAAATGGTCATCCTTGTCTCTTTAGGTATGCAGAATCGACATCTTTCCTAACATCATGTGGTGTTTATTTGATGTCTTTCACTTGTTCCAAGATCACCCGTCGAGGGACTCTGTAGACACCACATTCTAGGACCCCCTAAGTCTTTCCATGGGTCCCTAGAACCTCCCCATTTCACTACAAACCCTAGATCATACTCCGAGTATTGATCTAGAGGACATTAGGAGCTCTCGGGCCCTATTTGACTCCGATCAACTCTATCGTCAGAGAAAAATCTCAATAAATTGTGACACCCCGCCTAATTAAATACCCGGTGATCAGTCCTTTATTAAATTATAACCATGGTGAACGGTTGGTTCATTCTTAGCATCACTGTCGCAAAAATAACTTTTCCAATTAAACACCCTAAATAATTAAACTAAGTGACAACCATTTTTAAGACATCAATTTCCAAATTTAATTTAAAGCCAATGTTTAACAACTTTCATAATCCATGGTTAAAAGTCACACAACAACTAGAATGAAAAAGATAACTTAAGCAATTTAAGCATTCAAGTAAATAACTCCAACTTTAAAACTTCAAGGAAAAACATCCTGACAGTAACAATTCCAAAGTATAAATACTGGAAATAAATGAATCACAATCTCTGATAAAACCAACTGAATAATGGAAAAGGGCGACACATGCCCAACTGGATAAAATAAAACTAGAAGTGGAATCATTAATGAGGTCGTCTAAGCAAGAGTCCAGCAACTCCCACCTAAGCTGCAGCACGCTCCTTCTAAAGGATCCTATGCAAGATGCTCCTATGGATGGGCACCTGTAATATATACATATATATACAATAGAGAAGAGAAAATAGAGAACGGGTCAGATCCCGATTGTAAAACAATTTAAAATTAGTTTAGCAAGTATTTAAAATTCTTACCGGCTAATGAAACAATCATATTAGTGCGGCACTATCTTGAGAAATTCTCACCTCTCTTCTAATGTGCACACCTACCGCACTACTACTCCCAACAGATTAGCTTATCTTAAGCTACTCATAAGATTTCATGACGACAATTTCGAGTGTTAAGAAAATTAATTTTATTTAAAAGCAAAGTTCTCACATAAGCCTCATTTGATAATAAAGTTTCTCAGTATTGCCTCAAACATTTCAAACACTTATATCCAAGTTGAAATAATTATTCATTACTTACCTACCTTTAGTCACAGTAGATAGTGCCCAAATTTCAAGTTTATATATATATATATATATATATATATATATATATATATATATATATATATATATATATATATATATACTATCAGCATCCCACATAAAATTTATGGTGCTGGCATACTCTGCTATCAAGTCCCCGTATCACTCGTACTAAGGGAAATACTAGTTCGGAATCACTCTCGAACTGTATTAACACAAAACACATACAAATTGACTCAAAGCATAGTTCCAAGTCACTAAGAGGTCAGCACATACCCTCACATCTCTTAGGACCGTCTGACTATCGATCCGATAACCTGTACCAACGATTCCTATGTTCTAGGGTACAAGTCAATATCCCCCATAAAGGTCCCATCGAGATAAGACTGTCCCAGCGCGGTAACCTCAGTGATAGCAAGTAACGCGGGCTTGATTTTTACACGTTTATTGTATATGCACAATCACAGTCATATATGTATACTACTATTCCCAATTCTAATTTAGGTACACCCACGACCCATACATATGGTATCTATTCTTATTGGAAATTACAAGGTTATCCCGTATAACGGTTTGTCTCTTTTATTCTTATTTATGGGATTATTCTGACTTATTTCGTAACACTCGTGAAATCCTATCTTCATAAGTGTAATTTCAGTAGGTACTCTTTTATTTTAACGACGTAACTTCCTTACGAGTCTCACCCTTTAAACACATGTTCCCACTATTTCTTAAGTGTAATTTACTCCCCGTTAACCCTAATTTAGTCTTACTTGAAATGCTCCATTTTTATCAAGTCCTAGTGGTCCTCTTTATCTCCCACAATGTTTTAATAAGAATGCCTAAAGATTACTACACATTTAAATTGAAATCAACCATTTAAAAAGAAATTATGAGTCTTCCAGGAGGGTCGATCGATCTATGGCGGGGGCTCGATCGATCCATCCATCCATCGATCTATGCTCTTAGGTCGATCGATCGATCAAGCAGTTATAGCGAAACTGCTGAAATACCAGTTACGGGAATCTTCTTCCAAAATCATCCAAACCAACATATTTGACTTCCAAACTCCCAAAAATTTATACTACAAGTGTTATATCCTCAATTAATTGATATTCTACATAAGGCATGCGAATTTTCATCATGTACAACGAATTAAAAGGGGCACAATCCATAAAAATGTCAAGAACCCTAATATTTTCTTTGCTTAGTTTCTTCCCATTCCTTTCCCATATTTTATACTCCTAATTTAATGAAATTTCGTGGTTCAACCTCAACATGTGAATTTAATTTCCAGAATACGTCTTTTACCTATACATCATGCAAATCCGAGTCTCCAAAGCAGATTTTTCTTTCACAAAACTAGTGATAATCAACCGAGACTAATATCATTGAAGTATTAACTGAAATAGAGCAAGATAGATACTTGAATGGAAATATTTGGCTCAGATTTGTGGACAAGATTGGTGTGGTTGTGATCCTCGTTGCACGTTCTAAAGTTTGGCGGCGACGGCGGTGCAAACGGTGGAGTTCTTGGCCTAGAACTCCTTGGAAAGCTTCTCCTCTTCCTCTCCAATGGACGTCTTTAGTTTATGGTTATTCTAACCCTAGAAGATGACTCCTATTATCTGATATACTCTTAGAAATTTCGTGGGTTTCCATGCCCAAAAATGTAAAATGTCTAAAACGCCCTCCCGGGATGTTAATCAGGCCTAAAAACACCCCGTGACCCAAACTAAACCCCCGAGTATATTATTTTGACTATCTCGACCCTTCCGGACACATTGACGTACTCAAAATGACCATACGGATGACTTATAATTTATTCACTTTTAATAGTTCGAATTTAATCCCGACACAACACAAGCTCGTCCCGATAAATTTCCAAAATTATCAAATTAGATTCTCGTGATAATTTTTTTTCTAAATATAATTACACCTATTACTTTACCCATAAAGTAACTTACAACAAAATTCCAATAATTACTAACTCTCATCACGCTAGTAAGTATTTAAATAATTTTCTGTATTAATGTTAAATTAGTAAATCCCCAAATTTAAAATCCATAAAAATACGGGGTATTATATACTTCCCCCCTAATAACGAAATTTCGTCCCGAAATTCAAAAAATAAGTCATACCTGGTAAGAATAAATCTGGATATCTTATCAATACGCAAACTATCTATATAGTAAGACGTTCACTCACTATAGCACCCGTCTCACAATAGGCTTGATCAACACTCTCCTTATTGACACTACGAATTGCGCTCCTATTCAAAAATATTCGCATAAGACGAGCTTATACATCATTGCTTACATACTTCAATATTATTGGGAGGGCGCACCTCACTACATGACAACTACTCGTATTTATCCAAAAATAAAACTCCCATTCTGAGGGAAACCATACGAACATCTGAACACTCTTGTTCGCTTAAAACAGTCGTTGTCATTCCACTATAGTCATCAGACTCTAATTTGACAAATCCAAAATTCTGGTTATCCGCTCAATTCTAAGCATACAGGGGGAGACTAATTAAGGTTTTTCCACACCAAAACCTCAATAAGTACCTCATTCACGACAACCAGATATGAGTGTTTCCACGAAACTCTACCATGTTATCCTTCACTTACTAGCTATATCCATTGTGGAAACGAAATGATCACTAAGATTCCAAAATTAACTTCATGCGGCTCCACTAATCGTTAATTACCGTGCGCCTACTCCCCAGCGATGGGCGATGCATCCTACTCAAAACGAAACGCTATCCCCGCTGCTTCCTGAAATCCCATATTAAAGGTGGGATTCAAAAATCTCATCCCGATTCGGAAAATAATACTGTGTAGGACCACGTACTGGCGCGATCCTTCCTTTCAAAAGAAGACTGGGGCACACTAGTTGATATTATAAATCACCCCAAAGGAATATCACTCCCTTCCTTCTTGGGTGACTTTTCCCATATGTTCGGATGACCCCTTTATCTTGTCTTGAAGATAATAACCCATCCGAGAAAACTTTACCGACTTTATCGGCCTCTTTCTTGATAGGATTTTTCGATAGCCACAAAATTCTCTGGTTGATCCTCTTATTCCAACCGATCTCTATTTATGAGTTGTGTAAGTAGAAACTACTCATCATGTCCCGCTAAACATCGACTTTTCCTAGAAATAACACATCATGTTATGTGACACTCAATCTTCCCCTTATTTCCTTGGCGTACACCAAAAGTTCCCACCCGTGCACCTTTCTCTACAATGTGCACTTCTGGACCTCGTACACCCTACTAATGTCATCACTCTTTGTAATTGCAAGTCGTACTCCCATTTAACTACTTATAACTCTGTTCTGAGTGTTCTCTATAATAATTAAATTCTATTCTTCTCAAGAAATACCCCTTTAAATGGCTTTCTATAGCCTTTAACCAAATTCGAGTGTGCCATTCAAATCGCACACGTATGTATGGATTATCGTCCTTGATGCGACGTTTAATCCACTCTACTACTTCCACCTCATTATAGTAGTCCCATAAACACATATTCCACATGACCATTCCCACGTCACTTCAACTCGAACAATTTCAACATCAGCTAACCAAGATGCTCACATTTTGAAACACCCCGACTACCCGAGAAGAACGAGCGGAGTGCTAATCATCGATAAAACCAATTAAATCCTCAATGCAACAAAGTATAGTGTATCTAAATCCCACAACAACAATAGAGAAACTACTAGTCTCCAATCTCTCCCAATAAGTACAATAATTCTTTTGAATAAATACAACTACTGAAATAAATCACAAATGCTCTCTACATCAAAATAAATACAAGCCTTCTTTCTTGTATTAAAAGTCTTTCCCAGATAATTTACACTCAAATTCATCCCAACTCTTTATTTTCTTTGTGTTCAGAATGTGGTTACAACACTTGGGTACCCTTAATCCCCCTAAAAATAGATTTTTTTTAAATCCTCCTTATCATCATCCCACCCCTCAACTCGTGGTGATAGAATAAAACCTTCGATGTTTTCTTACCACCCGACTGGCTCCACTGGCCTTAAATCATAATTTAACACCAAACTTATAGATATAATTACCTGCTCCTACGACGACAGAGGTACTAAACTTATAGACTAATTACCAATCATCTTCCAATTTCCAACCTTAAGACAAGTTTCATGCATGGGATGTCTCGCAAAGCGAAGTCCAAACAAGGAACCCCCGATACACTACTACCTAGCATTGTCGATTATCGAAATCTGTTAGGCCCTTCGTCCATAACATGTACCCCTTTACTCCGCCTCTTGACATAAATTTACTTCACCTCCCGTAATTACACCTACACAAAGAACACTTCTCCAATCCTTTATCGTCCAGTATTGGTGGTAATTTCCTATCCACAAACCTCCTACACATACAATCAGGACCCTCAAAATCCTGATTCCAAACATATGCGTCTAATTGCTAACTATAACATCTCTAAAGGGTAGATACATCGATGTTCTCTACCTATCACTCAGTCTTGAACTCTAAATGTGATACTGGGTCAAACCCTCTTGCTCCACGGTAAACCCAGTACGTACAGAATCATGAAATTAAGGTTCCTAAACATTTCAGTATTTAAACTCTTCAGGCCACTATAACCCTTGGAGTCCCTAAATATATAATATAATTGGGGTTACGAGTCTCTCACAGGTGAGGCCTTGCCAGAATCAATCAGATTTCACTAAGGCAACCACTCCGATAGCCTTGAAATCACTGCCTACTATTGTATTATCCATAACTATAAAATTTTAACCAAGGAAATACCATACTCGTGTATCACACTACTAAAACGAGTACACTGAATAAAGAATATAACACTATTAATGCACACATTCATCCTCCGTGGATGGCACTAAAGATAAATCCACTACACTAGGGAAAAGAAAAATATACCAACATAATATTAACGTTTATAGCTATACGCACTAACTCGTCTCACATGTAAATCTAGCAATGAACAAAATATGGTGACTTGCTCGTGTCACGTGAAACATGCCTCATCCTCCGAGGATAAGAGTCATACTTCTACTGTTCTAATCGTATTGGCAAATTCTTCCTCTAGGCGAGGCATTGCGACCAAACACCTTTCCTACCCCGAAATGGCGGGGACAATACTCCTACCGAAACTCTAGCATGCAATAATGGCCTTATACTCATGCATATCTAAAATCAGTGTTGACCGCAGGTAAAAATGAAGTTACCAATCTCTATATCTACACCCCTTCAAATAAAGAAGATTAAAGACTTTTTCCCCCAAATGGTGAGTCTACGCACGACACCGTACTCATCGTCGTGACTATTAACCCTAAGGCTCGTGTGAAATGAATAACTATAAAATGGTGCGGTGCCCCAGTACCCATTAAAACTCGACCCATAGCACCAGGTATAGGGAACATACCTTTTATATCTATTGGGGCCTGAGGTACTGCTACCTGGTGGACGTTGTAGACACGCCCATACTGTGATTGCCTCTGCTGATTTGAGGCTGCTGGGGTGGTGGGTAGAGCTGGCTTCTGTGGTTAATTACGGGCGCCCTGCTGGCGTGGGGCCCTATTCCTCTCTGGGCAATCCTGACATCTATGTCCACTCCTGCCACATTGGAAACACCTACCTCGAAACTGTCTTATTTCACTACGTTGTTGACTAGTTTCGCTTTTTCCTTGGTCTTGCTGTGCAACTTGAGGAAAAACGATGTCAGGTTGAGGACAATCCCTCCACTTGTGACCCAGTTGTACACATTTATAGCAGAGTCCTGAAATTTTTCGCTAGTTGGGTTGCAGTTTCTCTCCAGTCTGATTCGGACAACATTGACGTTTATGACCGTCCATTCCACATTTGAAACACCTCTTTGTAACTTCATTCTGACCCCGACTTTGTTGACCCTGACGCTTTTGGCTCTCCACAGAAATTTTGTTACCCTTGGGGCCGTTTTGGTCTTGAGGAGCTTGTTGCCGAAATTTTGGTGCCTTTGCAAAATTTTCAAATCTAATTATATCAAATTGACTGATCTCTCTAGGTTTTTTCCTTCTCTAAGTTGCATACTGCGATTGTGGTACTGTAAGATTACAGTAGTAACTGGCTGTGCCACAATACCTGCAAATTCGACGATTGGTACCCTCTTTCAAGACACCTGAGGTGCGAGTTGTTCTTGCTCACTAAATTCCATAACGACATTAGCTTGTTCGTTTTGACGGTCCGTCTGAAAGTTAAAATAATCTGGATAAGTGAAACATTAACATCGACAAATTGTAGAAGCACGAATTTCAAACGCATAAAGATGAATACAACATTCCTAATACTAGGGCTCTAAATCAAAGACGCTAAGTTGGAAACGAGATAAGCCGTACCGATCCTAAAGGACACTAGAACCTGATGCTCTGATACCACCTGTGACACCCCGCCTAATTAAATATCGGGTGATCAGTCCTTTATTAAATTATAACCAAGGTGAACAGTTGGTTCATTCTTAGCATCATTGTCGCAAAAATAACTTTTCCAATTAAACACCCTAAATAATTAAGCTAAGTGACAAAACCATTTTTAAGACATCAATTTCCAAATTTAATTTAAAACCAATGTTTAACACCTTTCATAATCCATGGTTAAAAGTAACACAACAACTAGACTGAAAAAGATAAATCAAGCAATTTAAGCATTCAACTAAATAACTCCAACTTTAAAACTTCAAGGAAAAACATCCTGACAGTAATAATCCCAAAGTATAAATACTGGAAATAAACGAATCACAATCTCTAATAAAAACAACTGAATAATGGAAAAGAGCGACACATGCCCAACTGGATAAAATAAAACTAGAAGTGGAATCAATAATGAGGTCGTCTAAGCAAGAGGCCTGCAACTCCCACCTAAGCTGCAGCACATTCCTTCCAAAGGATCCTATGTAAGATTCCCCTGTGGCTGGGCACCTGTAATATATACATATATATACAAGAGAGAAGAGAAAATAGGGAACGGGTTGGATTCCGATTATAAAACAGTTTAAAATTAGTTTAGCAAGTATTTAAAATGCTTATCGCCTAATGTAACAATCATATTAGTGAGGCACTCTCTTGAGAAATTCTCACCACTCTTCTAATGTGCACACCTACCGCACTACCACTCTCAACAGATTAGCTTATCTTAAGTTACTCACAAGATTTCATGCCGACAATTTTGAGTGTTAAGAAAATTAATTTTATTTAAAAGCAAAGTTCTCGCATAAGCCTCATTTGATTATAAAGTTTCTCAGTATTGCCTCAAACTTTTCAAACACTTATATCCAAGTTGAAATAATTATCCATTACTTACCTACCTTTAGTCACAGTAGATAGTGCCCAAATTTCAAGTTTATTTATATATATACTATCGGCACCCCACATAAAATTTATGGTGCTGGCATACTCTGCTATCAAGTCCCCGTATCACTCGTACTAAGGGAAATACTAGTTCGGAATCACTCTCGAACTGTATTAACACAAAACACATACAAATTGAGTCGAAGCATAGTTCCAAATCACTAAGAGGTCAGCACATACCCTCACATCTCTTAGGACCGTCTGACTATCAATCCGATAACCTGTACCAACGATTCCTATGTTCTAGGGTACAAGTCAATATCCCCCATAAAGGTCCCATCGAGATAAGACTGTCCCAGTGTGGTAACCTCAGTGATAGCAAGTAGCGCGGGCATGATTTTTACACGTTTATAGTATATGCACAATCACATTCATATATGTATACTACTATTCCCAATTCTAATTTAGGTACACCCACGACCCATACATATGGTATTTATTCTTATTGCACATTACTAGGTTATCCCGTATAACGGTTTTTCTCTTTTATTCTTATTTATGGGATTATTCCAACTTATTTCGTAACACTCGTGAAATCCTATCTTCATAAGTATAATTTCAGTAGGTATTCTTTTATTTTAACGACGTAAATTCCTTACGAGTCTCACACTTTAAACACATGTTCCCACTATTTCTTAAGTGTAATTTACTCCCCATTAACCCTAATTTAGTCTTACTTGAAATGCTCCATTTTTATCAAGTCCTACTGGTCCTTTTTATCTCCCAAAATATTTGAATAATAATATCCAAAGATTACTACTCATTTAAATTGAAATCAACCATTTAAAAAAGGAATTATGAGTCTTCCAGGAGGGGTCGATCGATCTATGGCAGGGGCTCGATCGATGCTCTTAGGTCGATCGATCGATCAAGCAGTTATAGCGAAACTGCAGAAATACCAGTTACGGGAATCTTCTTCCAAAATCATCCAAACCAACATATTTGACTTCCAAACTCCCAATAATTTATACTACAAGTGTTATATCCTCAATAAATTGATATTATACATAAGGCATGCGAATTTTCATCATGTATAACGAATTAAAAAGGGCACAATCCATAAAAATGTCAAGAACCCTAATATTTTCTTTGCTTAGTTTCTTCCCATTCCTTTCCCATATTTAATACTCCTAATTTAATGTAATTTCGTTGTTCAACCTCTACATGTGAATTTAATTTCCAGAATACGTCTTTTACCTATACATCATGCAAATTTGAGTCTCCAAAATAGGTTTTTCTTTCACAAAACTAGTGCTAATCAACCCTAGACTAATATCATTGAAGCATTAACTGAAATAGAGCAAGATAGATACTTGCCTAGAAGTATTTGGCTCAGATTTGTGGACAATATTGGTGTGGTTGTGATCCTCGTTGCGCGATCTTAAGTTTGGCGGCGACGGCGGTGCAAACGGTGGAGTTCTTGGCCTAGAACTCCTTGGAAAGCTTCTCCTCTTCCTCTCCTATGGCCGTCTTTAGTTTATGGTTATTCTAACCCTAGAAGATGACTCCTATTATCTGATATACTCTTAGAAATTTCGTGGCTTTCCATGCCCAAAAATGTAAAATGTCTAAAACGCCCTCCCGGGATGTTAATTAGGCCTAGAAATGCCCCGAGACCCAAACTAAACCCCCGGGTACATTATTTTGACTATCTCAACCCTTAAGGACACATTGACGTACTCAAAATTACCATATATATGACTTATAATTTATTCACTTTTAATAGGTAGAATTTAATCCCGACACGACACAAGCGCGTCCCGATAAATTTACAAAATTATCAAATTAGATTCTCATGATAATTTTTTTTTCTAAATAAAATTACACCTCTTATTTTACCCATAAAGTAACTTACAACAAAATTCCAATAATTACTAACTCTCATCACGCTAGTAAGTATTTAAATAATTTTCTGGATTAATATTAAATTAATAAATCCCCAAATTTAAAAGCCATAAAAATACGGGGTATTACATAAATATTCAAAGGAATCTGAATCCCCTTTCCAACGGCCTACCCTGTGCGTGAATTGACATAAAGATTCAGACGAACAGACCATTTTACCATTAAAAACAAATCTAAAGGCCACCGGGAGCTCTTGGGCCCCAATTTAACCCCAATCAACTTCATCGTCATAGTGAAAGCTCTTTGAATATTCAATGGGAGCTGGATACAATTTCTAATGGTTTGCCTCATGCATGAAACGGCATAACCGTTAGGACGAATGAACTGTTTTCCCCCAAAAATTGATCTGGAGGTCATCGGGCGCTCCCGTGCTCTATTTGACCAAAGTCAACTATTCGTCTCGAAGAAGACTGAATGAATATTTGAAGGTTAATAAATATCCTTTCCAATGGTCTGCCCCATGAATGAACTAGCCATACGGTATGGGAAAATGACCCATTTTACTCTGAAAGGTCACCGGGCGCTTTCGAGCCCCGATTGACCAAGGTCATCTTTCTGAACCGAGCGAAGATATTTGTAATGCCAAAGTACCTAACATAACATTTCCAATGGTCCACCCTATGCACAATTTTGGCTTACCGTTCCATCCCACGATCTCCCGTCCAAAGGACCGACGAGCGCTTTCGAGCCCCAATTGACCCAAAGTCAACTTTCGGACTGTAAGGATAAAGTTTCTAATTAACTCAGTTGTATTTCTATTTGAGGTATTCTCGAAACAAAACACGTTTGTGTCATGGGTCTTATTTTTACTGTCACGATCCCACACAAACAATGACGTAATTAAGTTTAATGAAGACGTTGCGGTAAAGCTTCAAAAATTTATCATGCCGATTTTATGGTGTGTATTTCGTCTTCAAGTCAAATTTCATTTCGAGATCACTCATGTATGAATTCATAATGTTAATGGGACTCAAAATATATTTATACATGTTTAAGGATACTATTTTGTTAAAAAATAATTTTTATATGTTTTTAAAGTGTTTCAAAGAGTTTACACTTCGTTTTTATTCTGATAAGGATGTTTAGTGTTGTATTTTATACAAACTCTATTTTTCTCTATCACTCAAACGACATAAGCAGTCGTTGCGGAGAGATCACTATGTCGCTCAAACGACATAGCCATCTCGTTCGAGCGAGCCGCCGCCTCAAGAAAATTATTTAAGGCATAACTGTGCAATCAGAAAAATATTTTACAAACTAGTGTTTTCTGCACATGTTTTTCTAAGGTTTTCTAAGTACAAAACATCCTTAAAGTTTCAAAGATCCGAGTTTTCATTCAAATATGCAATTTTGAT
The DNA here is from genome assembly GCA_949130495.1 of Sambucus nigra. NCBI lineage: Eukaryota > Viridiplantae > Streptophyta > Magnoliopsida > Dipsacales > Adoxaceae > Sambucus > Sambucus nigra. The sequence continues at coordinate 259,895,601 of OX422208.1, read as the reverse complement.
CTTTGTTTTCACCAAGAGAGGTTTTTTCTATACTTGAACATTGGGTTTTGTGGTGAATAAACGAATAAGTTCGTGTTCAACATCGTAAACGAAACAAAACCATATCGATGGACACCGAGACATATGTGGACATGTGTGTTGTGTATGAGCATCGTAGAAGGACTTTCGGTGTGGGCACTGTGGAGGAGTGATTGAAAATCAGAAGAGCGTCAAGTCTCATGGGGATCGAGTTGTTAAGTAAAACTTATGTTTGTTTCTTTTAATTCCACATCATAGTAATTGGTTGGCTTGGGTCGTTTGAGGTTTTTTTCCCTTAGTGGTTTCCTCGTACATTCGGCGTTGTGAGAATTATTTTCCTTACTTTACTTGATTTAATCACTAGTTGCTTATTAAGGATTAATCAAGATAGATTTTTGCTAAGTTAAAATTGGTTTACAACTTGGTGCAGTTTAAAAATTAGAAAAAGGGTTTTCATAAAAAGAAAGTTGGTTTTTGTCATCCTTAAAACACTTTCTACATAGAAAAAGGGGTCTACAAATTGGTATCAAAGCTAGAAATATATTTTCATTATGTTAATCCCTTGTATTTTTCAGGATGATTTTTTGTGGTTTTTAAAGTTTTCGTGCTCCTATTTTTTATGGCACAAATTATGCTTATTGGAAAATGCGAATGAGAAGTGCTTTGAAATCTATTGATGAGTGTGTGTGGTTAGCAGTTGAAAAGGGTTGGACTCCACCATTCACTAGTTTAAAACCCATTGAGTCATGGACCGAAGCCGAACATACACTTGTACTTTACAACTCTAAGGGTTTGCATGTTAATTCCTCACATGTCACACCAAAAGATTATAATAGAATCATGACTTGTGAAACATACAAAGAGTCTTGGGATACACTTGTACTTACTCATGAGGGCACTAGCACGGTTAGGTCATCTAAGTTACAAAACCTCGCTACACAGTTTGAGATGATTAAGATGTTAGAAAGTGAGTCGTTTGATGAGTTTTACGCTAGGTTGTCTAATATTCTCAACTCATCTTTTAACTTAGGAGTGAAAATTCCCAACAACCCTGTGATAAAGAAAATTCTGAGATCTTTGCCGAGTAGGTTTGATGCAAAAGTGACCATTTTAAAATCCTTAGGTATGCTTGATTAGACGAAACTCGAAGAGATTGTAGGTGACCTACAAACCTATGAACCCGATATGTTTACCTCCAAGCAAGTGCCAAAGAAAGAAAAGGGAATTACTTTGAAAGCCCGAAAGGAGGAGACTAAAGTTTTGGATGAAGATTCCGATTCCGATTTTGAGGATAACGTCTTGTTGTCAAAGAAGTTAAAAACATTTCTCAAATTTTAAAAGGAATTAAAAGATGCCAAAAAGTTTGAGAAATTCAAGAACATCAAGGTAGAGTCCACCCCTAAGGTAAGTGTGAGAAATTTAATATGGTTGAGTCAAAGAGGTGTTTTAGGTGTGTGGGGTATGGTCACAAAGTTGCTGAGTGTCCCACTAGACTCAATAAAGAGGGCAAGAAACCAATAGCCTATAGTTCCTCCTTAAGTGATAATGGTCAGGAAGAGGGAGAGAGTTCCCCCAATGAGAGAAAGTTTGTTGCTTTCTTAGCATGTCATGTGAGCGACGACAGTAAACCTTCATGTGAAGATTCTCATGTGCATGACACTTCCAAGGCCGTTGAATCCCAAGTGAGTGAGGGTGAAGCGAGTGAGGAGGAGTGGAAAGTTTCCTTTAATGAGTTGCATGACGAGGTGATAGAGGTAAAAAAGGCCAATTCTAAATTGCAAGCTAGGTTGAATTAGCATGCTATAGTAAATAACGATGTTTTGATTGAGGATCTTAGGGCACGGGAGAAAATGCTTAGGGAGAAGATAGAGAACGTTGAAAAAGAGAGAGATACCCTTTGTGGTTTGACGGAGGCATTAAAAAAAGAGGTGTTAGAGTTTGAGGAATCTAGGCGTGTGCTTGAGTCTAGGATTAGTGAGTTAGAAGAGAAGTTGAAAGACTCGAGTAAGGTGAAGTTTGACTTGGAAACTAGGTCCGAGAAGTTAGATAGGAAGTTTGGCACCATCAAAGTCAAAAGTGATGGGTGTGGTATAGGCTACGATGATAGATTTGAGAGCATTCCCAAAGACAATACCAACTGTGTGAGAGGGCCCACTAGGAACATGAGGAGAGGTCGACATTTTGGTAATCATTCCCACCATCTTTACACTTCCACGCATTGTAGTAGGAAAGGTCACCTTAGACGTTTTTTCCATGACCTTTAAAATTCTACTAGGAAGTTAAGGAATAGAGTCGTTTCGGTTACCAAAACCCCAATGCATAATTTCACACCTAGTTGGGTTAAGAAATCGGACTTAGTGGCTTTAGGACTTAAACTTCATGGTTCTCATTTGGTTGCACTTTATTCTTCCCATGCTAGATCTAAAGGACGATTATGTTGCAATGTTTCTCATACGCTAGTCTTTGCATCACGATTTATATCTTGCTAGTGTTATGACATGTGTATCTTTTGTATTATCATTTTCATTTATTGAGTCTTATTTGAAAAATAAAAAAAAAGATTTTGCTTTTATTTGAGTCAAAATATGTTTAAAAAACCAAAAACAAAAAATCGATTTGTTTTTGTTTTTGAGTTTACATGTTTGACGTGGCATATTGGTGTGCTTGGACCTTTCATTATTCATGTGGATAGGACATTTGGTCATAATTATTGATGCTTAGAATGATCTTAACCATTGTATTATGTCGATGTTTCGAAGTTGATGTGCTTTTTCATTCAACTTTGTATATATGCCATCTTTTCACACATGCACGAGTTTATATGAATGTTTGATATCTCATACATATTTGAGTTTGGTGAGACATTATTTTCTCAATCTTGTCATTAATGCGTAAGTAGACTTAAGGAGGAGGTGTGCATGTAAGAACCGGTTACTGTGAGGAATAAATTGAAAAAATAATGAGTGTTCACGAGAGAGGGCTACGAAAGTGAAAAATTGGCTCGTCATGAACCATTTAAAAGAGGAAAAAAGAAAATCAAGGAAAATAGGATTTTCTTTAAGTTGAGAATGATAGAATCCTCAAAAGAGATTAAAAAGTATATATATATGAGGGGTTTGAACCACGAATCCTAACATTGAAAATCGTATCATGACGCTATTTTGTATAATCGTAAAAATTATGGATTTATGTTTATGTTTGATTGTTTAGTTCATTTACCTCACACTTTAAATGTCGTATATGGCCAAAATAAAGTTTGATGATTTATAGCAATCAATTAGAGCTTCTTGATCGTTTTGATATGTTTGAATTATGGTTAATTTGTTGTAGTTCACGCCCATGCATACAATGTTCATGTTTGAGAACATAGGTACTATGTTTGCATGTAACTCACATTGTTTTATTTGTTAGTTTTCTATTTTGCAACTGTTTTGCAGTTTCTGCTCTTTCCATTTAGTTTTTTTAGGGAATTTTTTCACTGGACGAAACTTCATGATATTTGGAATTGGATTTGAGATTTTGTTTTTCTCATTTGAGCGAGATATCGATCTTGTGCGAATCCTTCAAGCGAGAAGCCTATGTCATTTGAACGACACAGTTATGTCGTTTGAGCAACAACCTGGATATTTTTTCTCAGGTTTCTGCTGTTTCAGTATCCTGGTTCATATTGTCATATGCGATGTATGTGATATAGTGGTAGATTTTGTTTGTTGAGCACATAGATTTTGAAGCAGGAGGGAAAGACTATGGTGGAATATGAGCTAGAGTTTATCAATCTTCTAAATATTGTACCGGATGAGATCCCGACTTAGGATAAGAAGATTCATCATTTTATGGATGGGTTGACATGGAGGATCCGCCAGAACTTGATAGGCAATATTTCTTTGGCCACCTATTTGGACATAGTTAATGCAGCACTACTCCACTTCCAGGATCACCGTTTCCATTTGATAGAGGTTAAGAGAGTAGGAGAGTTCGACCAGCAGAGTCGGGCAGGGCAGGAGGAAATGGTACCAGTGGGGCACAGGTCGTTCAGGGTCAGTATAGATACAGGGTTCTAAGTAGGGGGATCCTAAGAGGTTTAGGTCAGGAGTTTGTAGACATGGGAAGGGAGGCTTTGGACATGGCTAGCAGGGTCAACACGGCTATCTGGGCCATCAGGGACATCAGTGAGTTCAGCAGGGCCAGCATGGACAAGGGAGGGTTGGTAACGGCCATCAGGGCTGGGCACATAAGGGACTGAGGGGAAGACCCTTCCCAGGGAGACGTTTTACTTGTGGCAACACTGGCCACAAGCGTCAGGACTGCCCTCAGAAGGGTAGAGTCCAACAGCAGCAGCAGCAGGGTGCTCGCCAGGAGCCCCAGAGACCGTTAATTCTCGCAGATCTCCTAGCACCCCATAGATGCCAGCATTACCTCCCATTCCATCCATCCCAATTCAGCAGGGGAACCTTCAGTATGGACCAGTTTATAATCTTCATCAGTTTGCAGTCCCGCAGGACCCATCTGCGATAGAGGGTATGTTTTCTATCCAGGGGACTTTGGGTCGCATTCTATTTAACACGGGGGACACACAATGTTTTATTACCACAGGGTTTGCACATACTATGGGATTATTTGATACGACAGAGAGTACGGTTACTTGTGTAGATTCTCCGTTGAGTGGGGGTTCTGTTATTTCTTTTATTTTTCAGGGAGTGGGTATCGAGATTGGGAGGTTTATCTTACCCGCTGACATGATCGTATTGGATATGTCCGAGTATGATGAGATTTTAGGTATGGATTGGCTTATGAAATATAGGTCCATGATTGATTGTCTTAGTAGGAGTATAGTTTTTTCCATATTCGATCAGGAGATGTTCCTGGTGGCGATGCCTCGCTCAGAGGGAGGATCGTCCACTCATTTATACTATATAGGAGGATGAGACATCTACGGAGGTGGTGGTACCGCTTGACTTGATTCCTGTTATTCGAGAGTTTGTCGATGTGTTTTAGGAGATTTTGAGGTTACCATCGAGTAGAGAAATAGACTTCGTCATTGATTTAATGCCGGACACTCGGTCGATAGCCCGCACAACTTACCGTATGGCTCCAGCAGAGATGAGGGAGTTACGTGACCAGATTGAGTAGTTATTGGGGCTGGGGTTCATTCATCGGAGTACATCGCCGTGGAATTCCCTAGTACTATTCGTTAAGAAGAGGGATGGATCGTTGAGGTTATGTATCGACTACCGAGAGTTGAATAAAGTCACGATACGAAACAAATATTCATTGCCTCGAATCGACGACTTATTCGACCAGTTGAGAGGAGTTGCCTTATTCTCAAAGATTGACTTGAGACCGAGATACCATCAGTTGCGTATCAGGGAGCAGGATGTGTCGAAGACTACCTTCTTGACGAGATATAGTTCCTATGAGTTCAGGGTTATGCCTTTCGGGCTAACCAACGCCCCATCCATGTTTATGGACTTAATGAACAGGGTGTTCGAAGAGTTCCTGGACCAGTTCATAATCGTCTTCATAGATGGCATTCTGGTTTACTCATATACTAAGGAGGAACATGCCAACAACTTGAGGCAAGTTTTACAGACACTACGCCAGCATGAGTTGTACGAAAAATACGAGAAATGTGGGTTTTGGCTAAAGGAGGTCCAGTTTTAGGGGCATATCATCACTGAAAGAGGGATATCAGTGAATCCGAGGAAGGTGTCAGCGGTGAGGGAGTGGGGATAGACCATGAGACCGATCGATATATGCAGCTTCTTGGGCCTAGCTGGATACTACAGGAGGTTCATTCGAGGGTTTTCAAAGATAGCGGGTCCATTGACACACCTGACTCGCAAAGGGGTGTCATTTATCTGGAGTGACGCCTGTCAGCTGGCCTTTGATGACTTGAAAGACAAGTTAACCTCAGTACCAGTATTAGCATTGCGCAGGCCGGGAGTGGAGTATCTAGTCTACACTGATGTGTCCTTATTAGGACTTAAGGGTGTACTTCAGTAGGAGGATCGGGATATAGCTTATGCCTCCTGTAAGCTTAAGGTTCACGAGAGGAATTACCCCACCCACGACTTGAAGTTAGTAGCGGTCGTGTTTGCACTTTGGATTTGGAGACATTACCTCCTGGGAGAGAAATTTCGCTTGTTCACGGACCACAAGTCATTACAATACCTCTTCACGTAGAAGGAGTTAAATATGCATCAACGTCGGTGGCTAGAGTTTGTGGAGGATTATCAATTTAATATCCAATATCCCCCAGGGAAGACTAACGTGGTAGCAGACACGTTGAGCCGTAGGCCAGTAGGTGAGAAAGCGAAATGGAAGGAGTTGGGACACAAAGATGTGTTGGTTAGATCGTTCATATCTATGATGATAGTTACGCCCCATATTATTACAAGAGTAGTACAGGAACAGGCAGTTGATCCTTTCTGTGAGAGTCAGATAGTGCAGCTTCTAGCAGAGGGGGTCGAGTCTTACACCATGGGTTAAGATGGGGGTCTACGTTTTAATGAAAGGTTGGTTGTTCCTGAGGGAGAAGGCTTGCAACACGAGGTGATGACGGATTCGCACGGTTCACGATTTGCGATACACCCTAGTGGGGATAAGATATATCAGGATATGCGTAGATAGTACTGGTGGAGTGGGATGAAGAAGGATATTGTTGAGTTCATCTCGAAATTTTCCACTTGTGATCTAGTAAAGGTGTACCATTAGAGATCGGAGGGACTTCTGCATCCATTAGAGGTTTCTATGTGGAAATGGGAAAGAATTTCCATAGACTTCATCACGGGATTACCTACATCTCAGAGGGGTCACAATTCAATATGGGTGATAGTGGATCGGCTGACCAAGGTAGCCCACTTTTTGCCAGTCCGAATGGATTACACCTCGAGACAGTACGCCCAGATATTCATAGCAGAGATAGTGAGACTTCACAGAGTACCTCTAAACATTGTGTCGGACATAGATAAAGTGTTTGTGTTTCGGTTATGGGAAAGTTTTTAGGAAGCAATGGGTACAGAGTTACGAATGAGCATAGCCTATCACCCGCAGATAGATGGATAGACCGAGCGGACAAATCAAATGTTAGAGGACATGTTACGTATGTGCATCATTGATTTTGGCGGAGGCTGGGAGCAGTATCTTCCACTGGTGGAGTTTGCCTATAAAACTCCTACGAGTTTACTATCGGTATGGCTCCATTCGAGGAACTATATGACAAACCTTGTCGTTCCCCAGCATGTTGGTTAGAGGTGGGGGACAACAAATTACTTGGCCGAGATGTAATTCAGGATACTTTGGCAAGGATAGAGTTGATACGAAGCCATATTCGGGTTGCTCAGGATCGACAGAAGAGCTACACCGACGCTGAAACAATATTTCAGAGAGTTTAATATTGGGGACCAGATATTACTTCGGGTGTCTCCTATGAAGGGAGTTATTCATTTTGGAAAGAAGGGGAAGTTGACGCCTAGGTATATAGGGCCATTCCCCATTATCGAGAGGATTGGGCCAGTTGCTTATAGACTTGGGTTATTGGAACACTTGCATAGAGTCCATGACGTGATCCTTATATCTTCTCTGAGGATATATCTTCGGGATGATTTGGCCCACGCTCACATTGCGTCAGAGGAGATTGACTTACAGCCTGATAGCGCCTACGAGGAGGGATCAGTTGCTATCCTAGACCGTAGGGAGAGGAAGTTGAGGTCGATGATATTACCACTAGTCTGTGTTCAATGGCGGCACCATAATATTGAAGAATCTACCTGGGAGCGCAAGGATGACATATGTGAACGTTATTCAGAGTTATTCTTATCGGGTATACTTTCATCTCCGAATTTCGTGACAAAATTCAGTTATTAGGGGGGAAGTATATAGTCCCCTGTATTTTCATGCATATTTATTTTATTATAAAATTATGGAAATTGGGATTAATTCATTTAAGAGAGAAAATTTATTTTATAATTACTTCGACTTTATGGTAATAATTACTAGCGTGACAAGAGTTAGTAGTTATAGAAATTAATTATGTGGAAACCATGTTGAGTAATAACTATGTTGAGCATTACGTAGTGAGTAACATAATAGATGGTTTCTAAAATAATAATATGGCGGGGGACGAGATACACGACAGTTATGATATATGTATTTGGGACGTGCATATATGTCGCGTCACTATTATGTATTTGGGGGTTAAAAGGGTAAATTATTTTTATATAACTCGAATGACTATTTTAAGTGCGCTAGTGTGTCCGGAAGGGTCGAAATAGTCAGACAACACTACTCGGGTGTTCTATTTGGAGTCTGGGTCATTTTAGACCAAAACGACACCCCGGAGGGGTATTTAGGTCTTTTGATATTTTTGGGGATTTAAATGAACGAAAATTAGAAATTAAAATAAAGGTTGTACGTGGGTTAGAGGTGACTTCCAGTTTTAACCTACGTGAGAGTGAGAGTGAGAGAGAGAGAGAGAGAGAGAGAGAGAACCAAAGAGGAAGAAGAACTCCATTGGAGAACTAACCCAAGAACTCAAAGTTTCCCACCAAGAATTACACCAAAGTATAGATCGTGATGAGAGGATCAACTACATACCAATTTTAGTCTGTGAATCAGAATTCATTCCAAGGCAAGTGTTTATCTTGCTCCTCTTTTAGCATATATTATTCCTATTAATTTAGGTTATATGATATGAAATTGTTGTAATGAAAACAAGGGTTTAATTTGGCTGATTTATAAAGAAACCCATGAATTGGAGATAGGTTGACATATAGAAGAAATTACCTTCTTAGAACTGTTAATGTTGGTAATTAAATGTTAAAATCACGAAATTAATGGGGGTTTTTATAGGATTCAAAATTTCTGGGTTCATACCAAAGAGATTTATAAGAAATTGAGTAATTTATTGGAATCCCTTGATTCCATAAGAATTTAACCTCTAATTTGTGTTAGGAAGTGTCCTATGGTAATTTAGAATAGTTTAGAAACAATTACATTAGGATTGGGTTGAGTTTGGAATGAGACTGAAGAATGAAAATTGGAGAAAAAATGAGTTTGGGGAAGAATAGGGCCAGTTTGAAAATCTCGTTCGAAGACCTGCCCATGTCGTTCGAACGAGCCTTCTAACGAGATTTCCAATGACCCTTCTAACGAGTCGCTGAGTTCGTTCGAAGATGGAACTTCATTCGAATGACCTCATTCAAACGAGAATCCTTTGACTTCTAACAAGATTCCATAATGGGATTTTAGGGTCCGATCGAGTAAACAAAATCATCCTAGGTTTATACAAGCGAGTGTATTAACCTACGTGAGTAACGGGTGACATAAAATCCAAAGTTTTAGAGAATTAAGAGTGTAATGATACTTGAGTTATTGAACTTTAATGGAAACCTATGAGATAATGTAAGTCCTAGAAAGTTTATATATGAATGGATATCAAGGAGAGTAGATATGCTAATATTACTTACATATTATGGTAATTGGGTTGCGGTAATGTCTATTAAGTTGTATAAGTTGTGTGCATTCTTATTACTTGGAATATTATTTGTATGACATACCTAGCTACTAGCTATCAAACGGAGGTTACCGCATTGTGGACGACCATATCTTGTGTGCCTTCGGGGGATTTTGAGTCGTATCACTAGACCATGGAACCTAAGTATGGGCCATCTATGAGAACGATAGTGGTGACAGTCGTATGGGTGTATAAGTATGTGTGTAGACCATCGGCTTGGGAATATATTCGCCTCCATTATGTGTATATGTTTTATTGGTTCTTGAGAGATTGAACCTGTTGTCCTTTATGCGTGAGCATTGCAATGGGACTAGATAATCGAGTATGCCTAGCACCAGGGTTTTTTTAACCATGGGTGTCGTATTGATATATTTGTATGTCTACATAGTTAGATTTTTTATATGTATACCGAGTTCCCATTTTGTGTCTCATGTTGACTACATTATTGCAGTATATACTTATTGGGTCACCAGTTGAGAATTAGGAATGTTATGAGAATAAGTTAAAGCATCTTTAAACCTATTCCTAAATAATAGAAATATATTGGCTTCGGATTATTTAGATATTGTATCCGGCATAGTGGTTATCCTACATATAGTCAGGTAGAGTATCGAGACTAGTATGGGTAGGTAGACTCGCTAGGTGTGCACATTAAATGAGAGGTGAGCATCTCAAGTAAGTACGCTAAGTTAACATGGATAATATATGTGCTAATTAAATCAATTTAAACACTTGCTATATTTAAACTGGTTCTACTCAGGCTCTTACTTGTTTTTCTACAAATCTCTTTTCTTGTTCTATTATTTTAGGTGCTCAGCAACAGGGACACCAGACTTAGGAGATTTCATTCATTTGTCTAGTTGTAGTTGTTGTGGAAGCTACAGGATATTGCTAGTAGACACTTTCGAGTCTATTTCTCCCTATCTATCAGTCATTTATTTCAGTTGGACATGTCTTCCCTCCTATTTTACATTCAGATCTTTGGAGTTATTTTATTCTATTATTAGACTTTAATTTCATCTTATTGGATTATTGTATAGGATTTTTACTAGAAGTGTTTACTCCAGTTCTTTATTTAAATTCAGTTAGCTCTTTTCTTATGCTATTGTGATGATTTGATTTTCCCTTTAATGTTGATGGTTAATAACAAGATAAAATTTTGACACCAACCTTTTTAAATATTAGGTGGTCAGTTTTTATTAAATTAAAATTTGTGTTTTCGACAGTGATGCATTATCTGAACCAACTTGATATTCTGAAATTAATTAATTAATTAAGGACTGATCACCCGGTAATTAATTAGGCATGGTGTCACACTAGTATTTGGTGCACGTCCCTTATAAGTGTGGTTTTTTTACGGGAAGAAGGGGGTTTTATCGATTGTTTAGAGTCGCCAAATTATTTAATATAAAAATAAATAAAAACGTTTGGGTTAATCCTAATTTAGGTTTTAAAGTTTACAGTTGGTCGAGAGATTCTTGTTATACGGGTTCAGGAATCAGGTTAGGAGTGGGGAAGGTGTTATGCACCCCACTTATTAGGTATGCTTCTTTAATTCTATGCTTATTACTACTCTTTACATTAGTTGTTTACTTTTTAGTTTTTTTAGAAGTTGTTTAGAGACCTTAGCATGAGAATCCCTCTAACAAAATATAGATGGGTTCCCAAGTTGGAACATGGTATCGGTGAGAGGTATAGGAACATCACCTCAACCAATGTAGGTACACAGGATTTGCTTGTGCTTGAATTTTTAAATATATAATGGATGGCCATAACTATGTTGGTAAGTTTACGAGAAAGATTTACTTTAAAATTGTTTGATATCTCGTTCAAGGTTTGAGGTGCGATAAAAAGGTAAGATATGGGTGCATCTCTATTGTGATTAGTGCATATGTGTTTGCAAGTTTGCATGTAGGGATATTTTCGGGAGGTTTATCCTTAAGATCTCGTTTGAGTTATTTAGGTATAGTGGATGAAATTCAAGAGATGATTGAATCTTGATGGAGATAACATGTCAAGACCTAGGACTAAATATGGAGGCATCCGTAGGAAATAATACGTTTAGAGACGTATTATGAAGCTTGGGCTTCACAGTATAGCACCTACGTACCCAAGGAGACTTGGGATCAAGGCCAACATAGTTCGCTCAATGGGGTGTATAATATGAATAAGTGCATAGTAATAGAGATGGAGGCATCCCTAGAAAATAATATGTCGACAGACTTATTATGAGGCTTGGGCTTCACGCTTGTAATAGTAAAAATTTATGATTGCTCATAGCCTAGGCATATCCCATTACAAATCAGAGTATCAAATCGAACACTATATCAGCATTACCTCAACGATCATTCAAAGATATGTTAGTGATTGAGCATCATTTTTGGATATCAAGTCGTTGGATTTATCACCGACACTTTAAAGGAGGTATAAGACTTGTGGTTTTTATTTCTCAGTCGAATTATATTCTAAAATGTATATTTCTTATATCGAGGGTTTTTGATAAAACGGATTTTAAAAATAATTTTTTTTTCTTTTTTAATATCATTAGAACGACAATTGATCTCGTTAGAACAAAATTTAATTTTTGTTTGAACTCCATCTAATTACCATGGAATGAAAATCCTTTGCCTAGGATTGTTTTTCTCGTTAGAAGCTCATTAAAAGGACGTTCAAAGTTACTCAATTGAATGAACTAGAGGCTTGTTAGAATGAAAAGTTAATCTCGTACGAACAACCTTGTATTTTTATTCGAACGTCTCCACTGCCTTGAAATTCTTATTTTCTCTAGAAAACCTATTTTTGTTCAGATTTTCTAAGGATTTTAGCGAAAATGAAGTCCTAATATCTGAACCAAAAATTTTCATCTCTATGTTTTAAAAAAAACACTTTGCTTTTCCAAATCATTCATCCCGCATATGATTTGTTGAGTTTATTCAAGCCCATATTTCCATACACTTACATAAACCCTTGTAGATTCCTACTCTATTAATGACTTATGGAGTCGAGGCTCTACTACTGAAGAAAAAGGCTTATCGGTGGATACCGAGGAAAGATCGATTCTTATGGACGGTACTAGACTGTGCCATATTCTACGGAAGATTTAAAGACCCTGCGTATTATACCTAGTGGAACTAATTAGTTTGTAAGTCGATAAGATCCCATCACACTCTTTATAGTGTTGAATACTAGGTTTTGCCCAAAAAGGATTTTTCCTTCCTTCTTTACATGCTTGGCTCGATTGTGAAGTGGCTGAATTTAATTTGGTCACTTTATTGCATGCACACCTAACTGATAATCAAGATAAAATTTGGTTAAAATTTAAATTTATGTGAGTAACCTAGTATACGGACTATCCATACAAACCTGCTTTCTCAACGAGTTTATCTCGGTATAGAGCCTACATACCCAAGGAGACTTAGGATCAAAATCAAAATAGTTCACTTAAACGGGACATATTTGTAGATATAGGTAGTGGGATACATGATATACAAGGTACAATAGTAGGGTATTTATGTATTCTAGTCCTTGTGTGACACCCCGACTAATTAAATACTGGATAGATACTCCTTTATTCAAATTAATATAAATGTCAAGTTGGTTCAGTTCGTAGCATCACTGTCGAAAAACATTTTAACAATTACTAGCCACCTAATATTTAAAAAGTGAGTTGTCAATTTTAACTGAATTAAATTAATATACAACCAAATTAAATTATGAAATATTAGTACCATAACTATAAAACAGTCGCAATATAAAACGATATAATAAACTGAATCCGGAGGAGTGCTCCTCACAACAAACCGAATACTGACATAAACCGAATACAAAGCCTTAATCATTAATTAGTTACATCCAAAACTGAAATAAAACTGCATAAGTAAATTGTCTCTAAGAAAAGGGACGACATGCCCTATAGATAAACAAGTCTGAACTGGAATCAAGATAGAAGGTCGAGGCGTCTATGATCGAGGTCCTGTAACTTCCACAGTAGCTACAGCACGTCACTGGAATGGAACTCCTAAGCCTGGTGTCCTTGTGGCTGGGCACCTAAAAGGTTTTTACAAGAAAATAGATTTGAAAGCAAGCGGGTCAGAGCCCGACTGTGAAAACAGTTTAAAATATAGCAAGTGTTTAATATCATTAAATAGTGAATATAAAATACATAATAGTGTTGCGCTCACATGAGTTCCTCACCTCTCAACTAATAGTGCACGCCTAACGTACCCGTACCCATTCTAGTCATTTCACTATCTAACTAGTCCAATTCACCACCCAATTTCGGTAAACTATTGAGGTTCAATTCTCGACATCTTAATATAAATAGAAAGTTTTACTTTTTATTTTTCAGAATTTATCATAATGCTTACTAAAATGTTCCATCTTTAACTCTACTAAAAATGTTATGATCATTCACACTTACATTTATAACAACATTTCATTACAATTATCAGTATATTAATCCCATCATAAATATACAATACTGGCACCCCGAGACTAAGCTACGTTGCACACATACTCTGCTATCAAATCCCGGTACATCACGTACATTATGATCACGTATTCCAAATCATCCATGAACCGTCTCAATAAGTAACAATCACACACAATGGAGGCGAACATAGCTCACATCACATGGGTCACGCACATACCTACGCTCCCATGATCAGCTGACTTATTAACTCTCCAATAAGCCATTCTCTGACCTATGTTCTCGAGGTACTAATCTAAATCCCCTCGTAGGCACACAAAGATTAGATGGTCCTGATCGAACGCCGACCTCCCGTGATAGCAAGTATGGTAGGTATGTTATACACAGATAACCACATATACTAAGAATTCACAAATCTTAGATATCTTATAATATCAATAGAGGTATATTTTACATTCTTATATCGTCATTAAATGTTACACGATTACAAATCCCCGAATAATATACATTAAAAGTTGTTAACCCTTCTCACGTCATAATTTTAGGTACTTATTTCCTAACCCATAAATGTCATCCGGTTTAATACAAAATTCTAAGTTTTAATCCTCAACATACTCCAATCTCACAACTATACCCACTAGTCAACAAGGGATGTTAACACTCAATTAAATAAGTCTACTGGAAGTTCGAAATAAAATCAGGCCTAAAAAGGCCATTCTGTCAACTCGTTAGAAATCTCGTTCGAACGAGTGTCGTTTGAACAAAGTCTTTGAACGAACTCGTTAGAAAGGATACTGTCATCTCGTTAGAAGCTCATTCGAACGAGTTCGTTCGAACGACCTGGGCAGGTCTTCTAACGAGATGGCAGAATACGCCCAGAAATTTTCCAACACGTTTTTCTTCATTTTTCTCTTCTCTAATTCCATTCTAAAATCATCCCGATAACGTTTTAAAGTTTTTAAACTACTCTAAGTACTCCTAGGTCGCTTCTTAACATATTTTTGGGGTCAAATCCTCCTAATCAACATACAATTATCATAAATCCCCAAATTTTACCCCAAACCCTATGAACATGAACACATAATTTTATTGTACCTAAATACTCATCATAAATCCATTTTTAAATCATCCAAGTTAAGTTTTAGGGTACCAATTTCGTCCAACATCATTCTACATGCAATTCTTAAGCAAAATTAAGAGTTTCTACAATAATCCCATTGGGTTTTCACCAAAACTTTCAAAGCATAAGGTTTCTACACTAAACATGGAGGAAATATTCATTGCAATTAATGACATCAAATCACTTGCCTTAAATCCGATGTTCTGATTCATTGTTGATGATCAAGGTTGTCTCTCTCTCTTCTTTTCGATCACAATTTCCTTTCGAAATGCTGGTGAAGGGAGATGGTTTGGTGGAACCTCTTTTAACTTCTCTCTAACTCCTCTCAAAACTCCCGTAGCGCACTCTTTTGCCTTTTGCTGGTAATGGCCTTAGTGGCCTCTTTAAAAATATAAAAATAAACTCTAAAATTCGTAGGTTTTAATTCCTCAATTTTTAAAATTACCAAAATACCCTTTTAGGTTGTCGGTTTGGCCTAAAAATGCCCCGGGACCCAAACTAAACCCTCGGCTAGTGTTTTCTGACTATTTCGACCCTTCGGGACACATTGGCACACTCAAAATGACCATTTAGTTGATAAAAATATATTTTACTTTTTAATTTAAATAAATTCAATCCTGACGCGACTGACACGCGCGTCCCAACTAAATTTCCTAAATTATCGTATTTCTGCCTCGCGATAATTTTAATATTTTCAATACTCATATATTACTATATATTCTCAGTAATATTCAATTTTAACATCATACTCAAATACCAACACACGTCTCGCTAGTATTTACATCCGAATTAATTTCCAATAAATTCTCATTTAATTCAATTAATCCCTTAAATAAAAATTAATAAAATTACGGGGTATTACATATTTGCCCCTAATAACAAAATTTCGTCCCGAAATTCGGAACTAAAGAATACCTGGTAAAAATAGCTCTGGATAACATTCGTGCATCTTATTCTCGCGCTCTCATGTGGACTCCTCGGTATTATGATGCCGCTATTGTACGCGTACTAATGGTACTATCTTCGACCTCAATTTTCTCTCACTGTGGTCCAGAATAGCAATCGGTCCCTCCTCGTAGGAACTATCGGGCTGAAGATCGATGTCCTCTAAAGCAATGTGAGTATGGGCCAAATCTTCCCTAAGATATTTCCTTAGCGAGGAAATATGGAACACATCATGAATCCTATGCAAGTGCTTCGGTAACCCAAGTCTATATGCAACTGGCCCAATCCTCTCGATGATAGGAAATGGCCTCACATATCTTGGTGCCAATTTGCCCTTCTTCCCAAAATGCATAATCCCCTTTATCGGAGATACTCTAAGTAGTACCTGGTCTCCTACCTTGAAATCTCTGAAGAATCGCTTGGCATCGGCATAACTCTTTTATCGATCTTGAGGTACCCGAATACGGCTCCGTATCATCTCTATCCTTGCCGAAGTATCCTGAATTACTTCCGGCCCAAGGAGTTTGTTATCCCCCACCTCTAACCAACATGCCGGGGAGCGACAAGGTCTCCCATACAACGCCTCGAATGGAGCCATGCCACTGGTGAACTGGTAGGAGTTATTATAAGCAAACTCCACCAGTGGAAGGTACTATTCCCAACCATCTCCAAAGTCTAGGATGCACATACGCAACATGTCCTCCAACATCTGATTCGTCCGCTCGGTTTGCCTATCTGTCTGCGGGTGATATGCCGTACTCAGCTGCAATTCCGTACCCAATGCCTCCTGGAAGCTCTCCCAAAATTATGAAACAAATATCTTGTCTCGGTCAGACATGATATTGAGAGGCACCCCATGAAGTCTCACTATCTCTGCTATGAAAATTTGGGCATACTGTCCCGTAGTGAAATCTGTCCGTGCTGGAAGAAAATGATCAACTTTGGTCAGTCTATCGATGATTACCCATATGGATTCGTGACCACTCTGGGAAGTAGGTAACCCCGTGATAAAGTCCATGGATATGCTCTCCCATTTCCACATCGGAACCTCTAACGGGTGTAGAAGTCCTGCTGGTCTCTGATGATCCACCTTTACCAGTTGACAAGTGGCACATTTTGAAATGAACTCCGAAATATCTCTCTTCATCCCGCTCCACTAGTACTGTCGTCTCATGTCTTGGTACATCTTATCCCCACCACGGTGTACCATGAACCATGCGACTCTGTCATTACCTCGTGTCGCAAGTCTTCCCCTTCCAGAATAACTAGTCTCCCACTGAAGCATAATCCCCCGTCTGAACTAATGATATAGGACTCGGCTCCCTCTGCTAATAATCGAACTATCTGCTCCTGACAGAACGAGTCTTTTGCATGTGCCTGTATCACTCTCGTAACAATCTGAGGTGTAACAGTCATCACAGACAAGAATGATCAGGCCACTGCATCTTGGTGTTCCAACTCCTTCCACTTTGCTCTCCACACCTCGACCACCTCACCTACCGGTCTACGGCTCAACGCATCTGCTACCACATTAGCCTTCCCTGGGTGATATTAGATATCAAACTGATAATCCTTCATAAACTCAAGCCACCGACGTTGACGCATATTCAGTTCCTTCTGCGTGAAGAGGTATTGTAGAGACCCGTGGTCTGTGAATAACCAAAATTTCTCCCCCAAGAGATAGTGTCTACAAATCCGAAGAGCAAATACGATCGCCACTAACTCCAAGTCATGGGTGGGTTAATGCTTCTCGTGAGGCTTAAGCTTACGGGAAGCATAAGTTATGGCCTGACTCTCCTGTTACAGTACACCTCCAACTCCTTGTAAGGACGCATCGGTGTAGGCTAAATACTCAACTCCCAATTTGGGCAATGCTAACACAGGCGCTGAGGTCAACTTGTCCTTCAGCTCATCGAATGCCAACTGACAGGCATCGCTCCAGATGAATGGTACACCTTTACGAGTCAGATGTGTCAAAGGACCCGCTATCTTTGAGAAACCCCTAATAAACCTCCTGTAGTATCCTGTTAAGCCAAAGAAACTACGGATCTCAGTTGATGTTGTGGGCTGTCCCCACTCCCTCATAGCGGATACCTTCCCCGGATCAATAGATATCCCCGGTCTGAAATGATATGCCCCAAAAACTGTACCTCCTTCAGCCAAAACCCACACTTCTCGTACTTCGCATATAGCTCGTTCTGACGTAACGTCTGCAAAACCTGTCCCAAATGCTCGGCATGCTCCTCCTCTGTCTGGGAGTAAACCAGAATGTCATCAATAAAGACAATGACGAACT
This sequence comes from Sambucus nigra, assembly GCA_949130495.1. Classification (NCBI taxonomy): domain Eukaryota; kingdom Viridiplantae; phylum Streptophyta; class Magnoliopsida; order Dipsacales; family Adoxaceae; genus Sambucus; species Sambucus nigra. The sequence continues at coordinate 259,877,279 of OX422208.1, read as the reverse complement.
GGTCTAGGAACTCTCTGAATACCCTATTTATCAAGTCCATAAACATGGTTGGGGCATTGGTTAAGCCAAAAGGCATAACCCGAAACTCATAGGAACCATATCTCGTCAAGAAGGAAGTCTTCGAGACGTCATGTTCCCTGATACGCAACCGATGGTATCCCGATCGCAAGTTAATATTTGAAAAGAAGGAAGCTCCTCTCAACTGGTCGAATAAGTCATCGATTCGGGGCAACGGATACTTATTTCATCTCGTGACTTTATTCAACTCTCGGTAATCTACACACAACCTCAACGATCCATACCTCTTCTTTACGAACAACACAGGGGCACCCCATGGCGAAGTACTCCTTCGGATAAACCCCTGACCCAACAACTGCTTTATCTGATCCTTTAGCTCTCTCATCTCTGCTGAAGCCATACGATAAGGTGTGCGGGCAATTGGCCAAGTGCCCGACGTCAAATCGATAATAAAATCTATCTCTCTACTAGGAGGTAATTCAGGTATATCCTGGAATACATCAGGAAACTCCCTAACAACTGGAATCGAATCGAGTGGTAATACCACTTGCTTAAAGGTCTCCTCCTCTACATAGTACAAGTGAGTGAACGATCCTCCCTCAGGGTGAGGCATCGCCACTAAAAACATTTCCTGCTCAGGTATGGCAAAAATGATACTCCTATTGAAACAATCAATCATGACTCGGTACGCGACTAGCCAATCCATACCAATAATCGCACCATACTCAGTCATCTCTAATACTAGCATATCAGCAGGTAAAGTAAACCTCTCGATCTTTATACCCATACCTCTACAAATAAGAGAAATCACAGAACCCCTACTCAACGGTGAATCTATGTAAGTAATTGTGCTCTTTGCAGTGTCTAACAACCCTATAATGCGTGCAAATCTTATGGAAATAAAGCAGTGTGTGGCTCCCATATCAAATAAAATACGCCCCATAGTCCCCTGAATAGAGAACATACCCTCAATGGCAGGTGGATCATGTGGGACTGCGGCCTGTTGGAGCTGATAAACTCACCCATACTGAAGTTGTCCCTACTGGACTCGGACTGCTAAAATGGGTGGCAAAGCTAGCATCTGCGGTGGTGCTGGGAGGGAGACGAGAAACATAGGTCTCTGGGGCTCATGTCGAGCACCCTGCTGCTGCTGCTGTGAGGCCCTGCCCCTTTCAGGACACTCCTGGCGTTTGTGGCCAATCTTGCCACAAGTAAAACATTTCTCCGGAAAGTTTCCCCCTCTCTGACCCTGCTTCCCACGGCCCTGGTGACCATTGTCGTTCTTTCCCTGGCCGTGCTGGCCCTAATGAAACTGCTGCTATTGGCCATGCTGGCCCTGCTGACCCTGATGGTCGTGTTGACCCTGCTGGCCCTGACGAAAACCTCCCTGACCATTTCTGAAACCCCCAGATCTAAACCTCTTAAAATCCCCTTACTGGGAACCTTGATCACCCTGCCTGTGCTGACCCTGAGCAGATTGTGCCCCACTGGCACCATTTCCCCCAGTTCTGCCCTGATGGTTGGACTCTCCTGATCGCTTACTCTTTGAAAAGTGAAAGCGGTGGTCCTGGCAGTGAAGCAGTGCAGCATTAACCACATCAAAATAAGTGGCCAACGAGAGATTTCCCAATAGATGATGATGGATCCTCCAAGTCAACCCATCCATGAACTTCTGAATCTTTTTATCCTCGGTCGGAATCTTATCGGGAATGATGTTCAAGAGATTAATGAACTCAGACTCATACTCTGCCAAGGTTTTCCCCTCCTGCTTGAGGTTCATTAACTTCCTCCTCATCTCAGTGTGAACGGCTGATGGAAAATACTTGCGATCGAACCACACTCAGAACTCATGAATAGAAAGGACATCTCTCTCCTTCGCGGTGGTAATGGACTCCCACTACTGTAATGCTGACCCTACTAACTTAAAAGAAGCTAGTATCTGTCTTTGTACATCCGTACACTCGTACATCCTCAAGTGCCTTTGGATGTCCTTCTTCCACTGACTGGACACAACAACGTCGGAGCTACCTGCAAACTCCGGAGGGTGTGCTTTCTGAAAAGCATCACGAACGCATTCCCAAGCAGAAGTGAATGCATGAGCCTATACTCGTGCTACTACCGGCGCCTGGGGTGGTTCCCGCTGTATAACTGCTAGGGAGGCATTTACCGTTTGGGCTACAATAGCGGCAACCTCTGTGGCATTCATGGTGTCCTGAACTGGCGCAGGCTATGGTTCGGGCGGAGCATCCCTGGGAACTCGTTGTGCACATCGTGGAGGAATCTGAAATGAGAGAAAAGTCTTATAAGTTCGCAGTTATTATCTCAAATTAGCTGAAGAGCGTATGACACACAAAAGAGTACAATAATCCTAAAATATAGGGCTTTGCATCAAAGATCGCTCAGCAGAAACATAACAAGCCGTACAGACCCTAAGGACACTAGAACCTGATGCTCTGATACCACTTGTGACACCCCGACTAATTAAATACCGAGTAGTTACTCCTTTATTCAAATCAATACAAAATGTCAATTTGGTTCAGTTCGTAGCATCACTGTCGAAAAACATTTTAACAATTACTAGCCACCTAATATTTAAAAAGTGAGTTGTCAATTTTAACTAAATTAAATTAAAATACAAACAAATTAAATTATGAAATATTAGTACCACAACTACAATACAGTCGCAATATAAAATAATATAATAAACTTAATCTGGAGGAATACTCCTCACAACAAACCGAATACTGACATAAACCAAATACAAAGCCTGAATCATTAATTAGTTACATCCAAAACTGAAATAAAACTGCATAAGTAAATTGTCTCTAAGAAAAGGGACGACATGCCCTATAGATAAACAAGTCTGAACTGGAATCAAGATAGAAGGTGGAGGCATCTATAATCGAGGTCATGTAACTTCCACAGCAGCTACATCACAACAATGGAATTGAACTCCTAAGCCTGGTGTCCTTGTGGCTGGGCACCTAAAAGGTTTTTACAAGAAAATAGATTTGAAAGCAAACGGGTCAGAGCCCGAGTGTGAAAACAGTTTAAAATATAGCAAGTGTTTAATATCATTAAGCAGTGAATATAAAATACATGATAGTGCGTGCGCTCACATGAGTTCCTCACCTCTCAACTAATAGTGCACTCCTAACGTACCCGTACCCGTTCTAGTCATTTCACTATCTAACTAGTCCAATTCACCACCCAATTTCGATAAACTATTGAGGTTCAATTCTCGACATCTCAATATAAATAGAAAGTTTTACTTTTTATTTCTCAGAATTTATCATAATGCTTACTAAAATGTTCTATCTTTAACTCTACTAAAAATGTTACGATCATTCACACTTACATTTATAACAACATTTCATTACAATTATCAATATATTAATCCCATCGTAAATATACAATTCTGGCACCCCGAGACTAAGATACGGTGCACACATACTCTACTATCAAATCCCGGTACATCACGTACATTAGGATTACGTATTCCAAATCACTCAGGAACCGTCTCAATAAGTAACAATCACATACAATGGAGGCGAACATATCTCACATCACATGGGTCACGCACATACCTACCCTCCCATGATCAGCTGACTTATTAACTCTCCAATAATCCATTCTCTGACCTATGTTCTCGAGGTACCAATCTAAATCGCCCCGTAGGCACACAAAGATTAAATGGTCCTGATCGAACGCCGACCTCCCGTGATAGCAAGTATGGTAGGTATGTTATACACAGATAACCATATATACTAAGCATTCACACATCTTAGATATCTTATAATATCAATAAAGGTATATTTTACATTCCTATACTGTCATTAAATGTTACACGATTACAAATCCCCGAATAATATACATTAAAAGTTGTTAACCCTTCTAACGTCCTAATTTTAGGTACTTATTTCCTAACCCATAAATGTCATCCGGTTTACTAAAAAATTCTAAGTTTTAATCCTCAACGTACTCCAATCTCACAACTATACCCACTAGTCAACAAGGGAGGTTAACACTCAATTAAATAAGTATACTGGAAGTTCGAAATAAAATCAAGCCTAAAAAGGCCATTTTGTCAACTCGTTAGAAATCTCGTTCGAATGAGGTTGTTCGAACAAGTGTTGTTCGAATGAAATCTTCGAACGAACTTGTTAGAAAGGATACTATCATCTCATGAGAAGCTCGTTCGAACGAGGTCGTTCGAACGACTTGGGCTGGTCTTCTAACGAGATGGCAGAATACGCCCAGAAATTTTCCAACTCATTTTTCTTCATTTTTATCTTCTCTAATTCCATTCTAAAATCATCCCAATAATTTTTTAATGTTTTTAAACTACTCTAAGTACTCTTAGGCCTCTTTTTAACATATTTTTGGGGTCAAATCCTCCTAATCAACATGCAATTATCGTAAATCCCCAAATTTTACCCCAAACCCTATGAACATGAACACAGAATTTTATTGTACCTAAATACTCATCATAAATCAATTTTTAAATCATCCAAGTTAAGTTTTAGGGTACCAATTTCGTCCAACATCATTTTACATGCAATTCCTAACCAAAATTAAGAGTTTGTACAACAATCCCATTGGGTTTTCCCCAAAACTTTCAAAGCATAAGGTTTCTACACTAAACATGGAGGAAATATTCATTGCAATTAATGACATCAAATCACTTACCTTAAATTCGATGTTTTGATTCGGTGTTGATGATCAAGGTTGGCTCTCTCTCTTCTTTCCGGTCACAATTGCCTTTCAAAATGCTGGTGAAGGAAGATGGTTTGGTGGAACCTCTTTTAACTTCTCTCTAACTCCTCTCAAAACTCCTGTACCCCCTATTTTGCTGGTAATGGCCTTAGTGAACTCTTTAAAAATATAAAAGTAAACTCTAAAATTCGTGGGTTTTAATTCCTCAATTTTTAAAATTACCAAAATACCCTTCTAGGTTGTCGATTTGGCCTAAAAATGCCCCGGGACCCAAACTAAACCCCCGACTAGTGTTTTCTGACTATTTCATCCCTTCTGGACACATTAGCGTACTCAAAATGACCATTTGATTGATAAAAATATAATTTACTTTTTAATTTAAATAAATTCAATCCTGACGCGACCGACACGTGCGTCCCAACTAAATTTTCCAAATTTTCGTATTTCTGCCTCGCGACAATTTTAATATTTTCAATACTCATATATTTCTATATGTTCTCAGTAATATTCAATTTTAACATCATACTCAAATACCAACACATGTCTCGCTAGTATTTACATCCGGATTAATTTCCAATAAATTCTCATTTAATTCAATTAATCCCTTAAATAAAAATCAATAAAATTACGGGGTATTACACCTTGATATAACATTTTCATTATGTTGGATTGATATGTTTATTTGTTACGAAAATACGTTGATCAAATGTCATTGTTTGAAAAGTATTTGTATGAAAACACATATTCGGGGTGCCACTGCCTTGACGGGCTTAGTTCGCTCAGAGAAGTGGTGATAGTTGTTGAATTTTATACTTTGGCCTACAAAGATTCACGTTGAATGCAGCTAATGGCACTCTCCTAAGAATGTGTTTTGAAAGGTATTTTTTCATGTTTGTATTTTGGAATCACTATATTTGATTTGTATTTGTTTAACATATGAGTATGTAAATACAGTACACAAGTAGGGGTGTTAGGTTAAAAACATAACTTAAACAAATATAAACATCATAAATTGCATACTTGGTCCCCTTAAATGGAGGATAGGTTAAAGAGGGTACACATGTATGTATAGTTTGTGACAAATATATATATGTGGGGTTGTTCCCCTAAAATTTGAGAAAAGGTTCTTTACCCTCGAGGTGAAAGATGAATTTTTCCTTAGGGAAGGCCCCTCTTTTTAATGATGTTCAGTCGGGTAGAGCTTCGGCTAGAAGTTTTGAGTTTTTGTGAATTTTCTACAGGGTTTTGAATGTTTTTTATCTCAGAGGTGACTTTTAAGGAGTACAAACCTATTTTTAGGGCAATTTTTAAGGAATGCCAACCTATTCTCAGAAAATGAACATATTTTAGGGAAATTTTTAAGGAATATGAACCTATTTTTAAGTATCACGAGCACTCGGGTTTAAGAAAGTTAGAAAACCAAATTAAAATTGGGTTTTTATCTCCAGATTTGAAGTTGGATGCATAGAAATGGTGGGTGATAACCTCTATTTATAGGGGTTTTGGACGATCGAATGGCTGATTGACCAAAGATTTTGAGCCACTGATTTTTAATCAATGACTGAGAAAAGATTTAGATAAGATTTGGTTGTCCGAACCTTTGGTCGGTCGACCAAAGCCTTTGGCCAATCGACTATTACTAAAGGGGCCTTTAGCCTTTCGTATAAATCCACCAGAAGGTTTGTTTGTTTCTTGCTTTAATGCATGATGTGAGTTTTGAGTTTTTCAGTTATTTATAATTTAGCCTTACATACTTAGGTTTCTTGTGTTTTTTGCACTTGAAACTTTAATGATGGTTCCAAAATTTATTTTTTACTCTGGATTTAATCAAGACTCCGTGTCCGGGGTTTATTTGGAATAGGAAGAAGAGTCTTGAAACCTTGATTGCAAATTAAGATGTCCACACTCACCGATGAGACTGATCACACCTCGAATGCTAATGTGACAACCCGAATACAACAATGATAAATTATATTTGAATCATGCTTACCTTATGTGTTATGTACAATATTTTGTTATATATATATATATATATATATATATATATATATATATATATATAAAATACTGCTCTTGTGCTGACCAGTCCGCATTTTAAGAGTGCGGACCGGACATGTGTCACCTAGCGGTGAGCCTAGCAATTATAGGCACACTCTCTTTTTTCTGGGCTTACCGTCAGGTGACACATGTCCGGCCCACACTCTTAAAATGAGAAGAGAAGTACTTTATATATATATATATATATAATGTTAGGTTATAATATTTTAGTCTAATTGTACCTTCAAAAATATTGAAACATCAAGTTAGTCATTAACAACAAGATTTTAAGATTTTTGATAGGAATGTTCAAGTTAGAGACTAGTTTTAACCCTTATAACATGACAATTTTGTCAAGCTAAAAGCTACATAGTTGTGTATTTCTGAGTTGGGTTTGTAACTCAATAAATGGTGTGTCAAACGGATGCTTGAGTAAGAGGTTATACCGAACTTACGAACCGAGGGCAAAGTTCTCCATCTTTTTAAGTGGTATTTTGTGTTTTAGTACACCAAATGTTTTAATTTGATTAGTTGGAGAGGGTGGTAGATTTGGATGAATTTAACATCTTTATTTCACATATTTATTCATTAATTTTAAGCTTTGGTTCAATTTGAAGAATATTTGTCTTGATGAGAGAGAAAGGAGAATCTTAAGGAAGGGCGATTTATAAGGAAAGCTAGGAAAAATTCCAAGAAAATTATATAAGTGTTCCCAATGTATAATTATGTATTGATTTTTTTATTATTCTTGGGTTATAGTTATTGGAAGTATAAAAATCATCAATTATTGATTATTATTTCATCCTCCTTCTTATATGTATGTATATGTCCGTACTTTAGATAAGTAGTATGTGTATGCCCTATTGCTTTGAATAGAACTCCCCTATATTCAAAATTATATATATTTTTGTATACTTACTAAAATTGAGTAATTCTAGTGGCAAATGAAACTAGACTCATATATACAAAGCATGTTCGAAAATTAGAATTAAATTCCTTGTGGTTAGGCCTTGGTGATTGTTGAAGTTGGTACATAGTTATTATTTGCATAATTCATTTGTATATACCCCGAGTTTGATAATGCTTTTTACATATCAAATCAACTCTATAAATTATAAAAATTTAATTTTGTATCAATATATATACTTATGTAGTACATCTCTCACAACTCTTAAAACCATGAATCCTAATTTTTCAGAGTTTAACTTTTTTAAAATATGTTAAACACTGTGAGGATTTAACATCTTTGAACATTTTTTATACCAGAGAAGCAGTTATTCCACCCCCATTATTTCACACAACTCCCACTCCCTCAAAACTTTCTACTACAGTTACTATTTCACACGTAAACACTCATCTTCTACTGTTACTGTTTCCTTCTACCGTTATGATTTTTTTTTTAAAATGGTGATTCTTAACTCCCACCTAAAGTGTTAAATACATCTCTCTCCACCTCTGGTCATTGGGTAGTCCATTAAGTGACTGTTTATACTAATAAGACGTTTTGGTTTTTGCTGGCCTATCAATTCAATATATGAGTTCTCTAACTCTATCACAATTGATTTTAATTTTGTTTTAGATTGAACTAAGTGTTGATACCAAAATTAATATGCTGATGTGGACGAATAAGATGAAGACACGTGTCAATCTACGTGGCACAATAGTAGCGAGGAAGATCATTTCCCGACAAACCATGCTTCTTTCCGAGCAACGAGAATACACCGAGGAACTCTATCACACCGAGGAACTCTATCACACCGAGGATCTCTATCGCATCGAGGAACTCTAGCGCACCGAGGTACTCTAATGTTCCGAGGAACTCCTGATCAGCGAACAGCTATGGCGGTCCGAGCTGCATCTCGGTCGTATCATTAATTGCCAGATAATCAACAGCTCAGAAATTCATTGAATGCTTATATTCTTGGCACGCACTCTGCATTAAATGTATTACCCTTTCATATGTATGTCATTTAATGTATCGAACCTTTCATGTACAGCCTCAAGGCTATAAATACCTTGTATCATCCTCATTCAAGGAGGACCTGAATTTCTTGAGAGAACTTGTAATCAAGAATTCCACAAACACTCAGCAATAACATAACAGTGGACGTAGGCTTTATTCCTAGCCGAACCACTTTAAAAATCATTGTCTTATTTATTTATCTGTGATTGAAAAATTAGAGCGATCTAGTTTTTTACATCAACAGATTGGCGCCGTCTGTGGGAAACGACTGTTATTATCGTTTTTCATAAAAATCATTTATCACCAATGGCAGATAATCCAGAATCCAGTAATCGAAATGTTGGAAATACTGGAAATCTTCCAAATCCATCTGCATCCCCAGATCTGGCTGGAATTATGACGAATCTGGCTCAAGGACAAACCGCCATGCAAGAATCTATGAGGCAACTCATTCAAACTCTTCAGGGCGGTGCACCTACCTATTCAGGGCAAAGGAGTGATCATAGGCAATCGCAATCTAGACGTACCAGGTCATATCGCAATGATGAGTCTAATGATTCTTCTTATCAACCTAGGCGAACTTCATCGATACGGGCTACGGATACAGATCAACGTATCACTCTTTCTCCGGAGAGAACTAGCGCTTTGGAAAGATTAAGCAGGGTGTCTCCTTTCAGTCGATTAGGACCAAGGAGGAACATGAGTCCACCTAGGGCTCCATCAAGAAGTTTTCGACCACCACCAGGTTTGAGAGAAGGATCTGCACAATCGCGACCAACTACTCGTCGAGATAAATCTCAGGAAGCTACGTCAGAGCAGTCAGTTGCTCGGACTAAGCGGCCCGAGGAAGGGAATGAAGCATGGAAAGGTTCCATTCAACGGTTGGAAGATAGATTGGGAGAAATGGCTAAGGCAAGGAACCCCTTACAGAGAACTTTTGTTCAAGGAACACCTTTTGTGCAAGCCATTGTGGATTTCCCTACACCGTCAAAATTCAAAGCACCCGTAGTGACCCCCAAGTACGATGGAAAGACAGATCCCGTACTTCATATAGAACAATACCAGGCTGCTGCAGATATCTACGCTGTCCCTGACGAGATGAGGTGTAGAGCATTCTCAGGAACTCTTACCGGATCTGCACAGATATGGTACAATAATCTTCCTCGGGGTAAGATTTCAACCTTTGTTCAGTTAGCCGAATTGTTTATTGGCAATTTTTGTTTTGGAGCAAAGCCGGTAAAGCGAGTAGCACACTTGCTAAGTGTTAGACAAAAATCAGGTGAAAGTACTAGGGATTACATAACTCGTTTCAATAACGAGAAGTTGGAAGTCATAGATTATGAAGAAAAGACAGCAATCACTGCTCTGATGAGTGGTTTGCTGCCTAACAAGCTGTACTACACTTTGGCTAAAGATCCACCTAAAATATGTCGGAGGTGATGGCAAACGCGGCCAAAATCATGAATGCCGAGGAGGCTATGGCTGCGAAGAAGAATATGGACAAAGAAGTTAAAGTTGAGGTCGACAATTCTAAGAAGAAAGATCAGAAAGGTAATGGTGGTGATAAACATTCCAGGAATAACAGGATGAAGTTGGAAGTCCTAAAGAAGTATGATAATTATACTCCATTGAAAATGGGTATTAATCATGTTTTGGAAGAAATCAGGAATAACGAGGAAATCAAGTGGCCAGAGAAACTGAAGACAAATCCCGACCTGAGGAATAAAGACAAATATTGCGAGTTTCACAAAGATCATGGCCATATGACAAAAAATTGTATAGCCCTTCAGAACGAGATTGAAACACTCATCCGAAGAGGAAAATTATCAAAGTATGTAGATCGCAGAGGTGAAAGGAAGAATGATGATAGAACTAGAGAGAGATCTAGATCTCCTCGTCGTGCAGAGGATAAAAAGAAGAGGGACCATGAAGAGGATCCAGATGATGACCCCGATCTTCCCAAGAAACCAAGGAAACCTGAACGAGAGGTATTTTCCATACGTTTTGGATCACTTGATTGTAATGTTATTACAGGAGGAGATGCAGGAGGAGGAGACCTTACTGCAGAAAGAAAAGCTTACCTCGGAGAGGCTCAAGCTTGTTCATACATTCAGCGAATAAACCTGGCCGAGGATGATCGTTCGAGGAAGGTAAACAAAGAGAAGCTAGTGATTGGTTTTTCAAAAAACGACCTGGCAGGTGTTCTTTACCCTCATGATGATCCTTTGGTAATCAAAATGAGGATGAAGGATGTGATCATTTCAAGGGTGTTAGTAGACAATGGTAGTTCGGCAGACATCATATACTATTCATGCTTTGATAGCTTGAATTTAAAATTATCTCAATTGGAACCTTATCACAGACCCCTTCTGGGTTTTGCTGGCGAGAAAGTTTTTCCACTTGGGACGATCAAGTTGGATATACTCATTGGAACTTGGCCTGCTTGTCGAACAGAAAGAATACGCTTCTTTGTGATGGATAAGAATGTGCAGTCCGCCTACAACATCATCATGGGAAGAGTTGGATTGAAGAAGTTCGAAGCAGTTCCATCTACAGTACATCAATGTTTGAAATTTCCAACGAATTTTGGAGTAGGAATTATGAAAGGTGATCAAAAAGTAGCTCGGGAATGCTATTATTCGTCTGCCGAGCAAGAAGAACTTGAAGAATCAAGGAAAAAGACTACTACTTATCAAGTAGAGGAGAGCACAGAAATTGAAACTCTTGACCCTAGGGATGAAACTCAACTCGTAAAAGGGCAGGCTGTGGAATCTACAGAAATTGTTATCCTGGACGACGAGCATCCTGAACGAGTAACTCAGATAGGATCGTCGTTGGATGTTTCAATAAAACAAGATTTGATAACTTTCTTGAGAAATAGGAAGAACACTTTTGCTTGGAGTCATGAAGACATGCCAGGTATAGATCCAAACTTTTTATGTCATGAGCTCAACGTGAATAAGGAAATCAAGCCTGTGAAGCAAAGAAGAAGAGTGTTTAGCCCCGAGAAGAACCAGGCCATACAAGAGGAGGTCGAGAAACTCCAGAAAGCCCACTTCATTGAAGATGTGAAATATCCAGATTGGTTGGCAAATGTGGTGATGATAAAGAAGAAGAACAACAAATGGAGAATGTGTGTTGATTTTACTGATCTCAACAAGGCATGTCCAAAAGATCATTTTCCATTGCCCAGAATTGATCAACTAGTGGATGCTACCTCGGGACACGAGCTACTCAGCTTCATGGATGCTTATTCTGGCTACAAACAGATCAAAATGAAACCTGAAGACAGGGAAAGTACTTCTTTTATTATCCCAAGGGGAACTTATTGTTATAATGTTATGCCTTTTGGTTTAAAAAATACAGGTGCAACATATCAGCGGTTGATGAACAAGGTTTTTACCGAACAAATCAGCCGCAATATGGAGGTCTATGTCGACGACATGCTCACCAAAAGCAAGAGAGCTGCAGATCATTTGGTTGACTTGAGTCAGACTTTTGATCAACTGGATAAATACCAGATGAAGCTCAACCCGACGAAGTGTACCTTTGGAGTACGAGAAGGAATGTTCCTCGGATACATCGTCAACCAGCGAGGTATTGAGGCAAATCCAGAAAAGATCAAGGCTCTTTTAGGGCTGCGATCTCCGATGACGAAGAAAGAAGTGCAGAGTCTTACCGGACGGGTTGCAGCACTCAACAGATTTGTATCCCGAGCAACTGATAAATGCCTCCCATTCTTCAAAACACTGCGAAAAAGTTTTGAGTGGACTGATGAATGTGAGAAAGCCTTTCAAGATTTGAAGAAGTATTTGGGAGCCCCACCATTGTTGTCTAGGACAATAACTGGAGAGATGCTGTACTTGTATTTGGCAGTATCAGAAAATGCAGTTAGCTCGGCATTGATCAGATTGGAGAATGGAGTCCAGAAGCCAATTTATTACACAAGCAAGGCCTTCCGAGGTGCGGAAATCAGATACCCAAAGCTGGAAAAATTGGCACTGGCATTAATTGAAGCAAGTAGAAGAATGAGGCCATACTTCCAGGCCCATACCATCATTGTGTATACCGACATGCCGTTAAGACAAGCCCTTCACAAGCCAGAAAAATCAGGAAGATTGATGTACTGGGCAATAGAGCTCGGTGAATATGATATTGTGTATGAACCCAGATCATCGTTGAAGGGGCAAGCCGTGGCAGATTTTATAGCAGAGTTCACATACCCTGATACCCCCGAGGAGCAAAAGGTGCTTGCTGACCTACCTGTGGATGATACAGGATCAACAGACACAGATCCAGACCAACCAAGGTTGGTAAAAGGACTTGTGGATGTAGAAAAATCATCATATTCAAACCTCGACCAACTCCGGTTGGTAGAAGGGAGTGAACAAATGATCAACGAGGAACGAAAGATACCCGGGGATGATGAAAGAAAGCAGATGATATTTCACCGAGGAACTCTAACAGATAAGAAATTTGAAGACGAGTTACATACATGGAGATTATATGTAGATGGATCATCTTGCACGGCTGGTTGTGGAGCAGGGATTGTTTTAAACTCTCCAGACGATATTGACATGGAGTATGCCTTGAGATTCCAATTCAAAGCTTCCAATAATGAGGCTGAATATGAGGCTATGATAGCAGGTTTTCATTTGGCGAAAGTTATGGAGGCACGACAAGTAATTGTTTTCAGTGATTCTCAATTAATTGTGAATCAGATGATGGGAATATATGCAGTGAAGGGAGAGTTAATGGTGAAGTACCACGCAAAAGTGATGGAGTTATTAACAGAATTTGATGCTATTCAATTGGTAAGGATACCGAGAATGGAGAATGCTAGAGCAGACGCATTGGCCCGACTAGCGTCAGCTACGCGCACCGAGCTGCGAAGAACAATACCAATTGAAGTGTTAGAAAGTCGGAGCATAGAAGAAGATCTGACGGTGAAGATTATTACCCTTGATTTAGGATCATCTTGGATGGATCCTATCAGAGCATACATTGAAGAAGGAGAAGTGCCGGAGGACAAACTAGCTGCCAAGAAATTGAAATATAAAGTTGCTCGGTATGTGTTAACTAATGGTGTTTTGTATAGACGAGGAATTATGGCAGGTCTGCAGAGATGTGTGCATCCGTCAGAAGTCAAAGAATTGATTGAAGAAATTCATGAAGGATCTTGTGGAGCTCATGTAGCAGGTCGGACACTTTTGCAAAGGGTAATGACACAGGGATACTATTGGCCGACGATGAGGGCTGATTGTATAGCCTATGCTAAGAAGTGTGACAAATGCCAACGTTTTTCTTCCATCCGAAGAACTCCACAGGCATTGTTGACACCCATAACATCACCTTGGCCATTTGCCATGTGGGGAATTGATCTGGTTGGACCACTGCCGACGACCCGAGGAAGGTTCAAGTATCTCGTCATGGTAGTAGACTATTTTACTAAGTGGGTGGAAGCTGAACCACTAATTGATATGACGTACGAGAAGGTGTATCAGTTCATATGGAAGAATATCATTTGTCGATATGGTCTCCCCCATGCTTTCATCACAGACCATGGAACGCAATTTGATAATGAAGAATTTGCTGCCTATTGTCATCAGTCAAACGTCTTGAAGTTTCATTCAGCACCAGGCCATCCTCAAAGCAATGGACAGACTGAAGTGACGAACAGAACATTACTAAATGGGTTGAAGAAGAGGTTAAGTGAGGCTAAAGCAAATTGGATTAATGAGCTACAGTCAGTTTTGTGGGCTTACCGAACAACTCCCCGAGCAACAACAGGAGAATCACCATATATGCTAGCATTTGGAAGTGAGGCTGTGATACCTGCCGAGTTGGGCCTACCAACACACAGGGTGTTAAATTTCAATTCTCCGATCAGTGATCTGATGAGAAGGATGGATTTGGATATGCTCGAGGAAGTCAAAGAAGAGGCAGCCATTAGGAATGCTGCTTATCAACAACGAACAGCTCTGTTTTACAACAAAAGGGTAAAGAAATGTGATCTAAAAGAGGGGGATTATGTGCTAAAGAAGGTCATTCAGAAGCAGAATAAACTGGAAGCAAACTGGCATGGACCTTACCGAGTTACAGAGGTTGTTCGACCAGGAACTTACAGAATAGCAACTCTAGAAGGAGAGGAATTTAAGAACGCATGGAATGCTGAACACCTGCGCAAGTATTATCAATGATGTCAAATGTAAAGCATTTCTTTCATTATGAATAAAACGAGGATGTTTCGCCATTTTCTTTCTGGTTGAAAATTTTTCGGGGAATACTAGTGTAATACACTACACAACAAAAGTGCTCTAAGGAGCCAACCTCCTTTGGTTAGGAGGACAGCTCTACGGAGCAAAAGTGCTATAAGTAGCCAACCACAGCTCTACGGAGCAAAAGTGCTATAAGTAGCCAACCACAGCTCTACGGAGCAAAAGTGCTATAAGTAGCCAACCTCAGCTCTACGGAGCAAAAGTGCTATAAGTAGCCAACCTCCTTTGGTTAGGAGGACAGCTCTACGGAGCAAAAGTGCTATAAGTAGCCAGCCTCCTTTGGTTAGGAGGACATGCTCTAAGGAGCAAAAGTGCTATAAGTAGCCAACCTCCTTTGGTTAGGAGGACATGCTCTAAGGAGCCAAAAAATGCTCTAAGGAGCCAAAAGCTTTAAAGAGCCAGAAACTGTACACCAGCATGATCAACTACGGTTGGTAAGATAAAAATATACTCTCATATTACAACTTATGTTGGTCGGGAGGTAATATTGTTACAATGAGTTCTTTGAAGAACAAAATGTTCAAAAAATACACCAAGTATAGTTGGTCGGGGATAAAAACCCAATAACTGTAGTTGGTCGGCGAGGACAAATTATTGATCTTAGTTGGTCGGACGCAATTTTATAATTAAACCAAGTATAGCTGGTCAAGGATAAAAAACCCATCAGCTGTAATTGGTCGACAAACATTATTCACCCACCTTGGTTGGTTGGAAACAGTTTGAACATTTTTACTCATTACTTTATTATTAAGTGATCAAGAAACATTACTAATACTTGTAACTTTTTATTAAGTTGCTTATTGAACAATAATATTGTTATCTTTTTAACAGATACATAAATACATATGTACAAATATAAAGGTGTTTGATAAACACAAGACTAACAAAATTGGCAAACAGAAAATGAAAATCTTTTCATTAATCTAGAATAAATTACAAGTTACAAGAATGTACTAAATTGTTACATGGATATTACTATTCTATTGGTTTTTTGCTCTGTGCTTTAGAAACAGGTTCCTCGCCGGCAGGAGGGTCTTCTAGGCAAAGGGGAGAATTGATGAAATTAACATCTCTGAGCATTCTGACGTTCATAACAGAAGGTGTATCCAAAAGATGCTCAGGACGAGATAATTCAACTTGGGAGTGAAGGTTATAATCACCAAGGTATTTTGAAATTAGGCTGCGAGGAATGGAACGAGCTGGGATCCATGCCATATCCAATTTGAAAGGTGGTACAGGCAGGTCTAATAATGATGGAGCATGATAGTCCCATAAAAAATGCCCTTGCTCCAACTTTAACACACCCAATGCATTTAACCATCCTTGCTTGTAACCTTCATTGTTAGCATGTTCAATGCGAGCATCCAGATGAACGAGAGCTTCATTGTATCCTGCCATCCAGAATTCCCTTGGCTGTTTATGGAATTGGAAGGTTAATCTATCCAATTGTTCATGAAGGCTTTTGGCAAAGAGATCCTTGTTATGCAAGGCAGATTTCGTCGATGCCAGCTGATCTTCCAGAGACAGATTTTTATTGGACATTTCAGTCAGAGCACGGTCTTTTACTTTCAACTGGAATGCTTGAGTTTCCAGAGTAGACTGAGTGCGAGCCTCTTCAACATTTTGAATAAGGACTCTTCCTCGCCCCCGAGAACCTCTTCCTCGTCCCCGAGCAGTTCTAGAAATGGCAAATCTTCTTAAGTCCTCCAGCTCTTGCCTTAGCTTGGCATTTTCGACCTCTAAGAACGAGAAGCCTTTATCAGTAACTGGTATTAATGCAGTAGAAGATGAAGTAGCAGATTCATATTGGGCCAATTTTTTCTGCAAATTATTATTTTCTTGTTCCAGGATCTCGGCAATTTGTCTGCAGGCTTCAACTTCACCTTTTAGAGTTCTTTCCCTAATATCATATGCAGCGATGATCTTCTTATGGCCTGTTTCAGAAGAAAGTTGTTGGTATCTATTTTCATAATCTTTGTGTAACAAAGCCATTGATTCATTGTGCTGACCTTGGAGATCCTCTAAGGAACAATGCAGTTCTTCGATCAGGTCATAATAAGCGACATTGTTGGCCACAGCTCGGTCGAGTAAATCTTTCAAGTACCGATAAGCCTCAATAGCATGCTCTGAAGCACCATGACCAAGGATATAAGCAATTTCCGATGTAGTAAGGTTTGTATGACCAGCCTTATAGTATTGATGACATTGCTGCATCAGCTCGGTATCATGAGAAGAGATCAATTCCATTCTAGCAACAAACTAATGACAAGAAAAAGACAACAATCAACAAAAACAAGTTATCAACAACAGAGATGAGCAAAGATATGTTTTATTAGATCATCAAAAAGTTACATTGTTCGATTACAACGAAATACAGAAATGCTACCGAACAACTTCACACCTTTTCCTTGTCTCCCAAGACTTTCTCGGGAGGCTGGGACGAGGAGCTCGGTTGCTCGGGGGTAACAACAGCTTGATCGGTAGGAATCTTCTCAGGAGGAGGAGGCATGGAAGAAACGTCCTCGGTGGCAGAGGGTTGAGAGGCAGAAACTTGATCGCCCATAGCCATAGAAGACTCATCTGAGGCAGGCTCATCTTCTTCTTCTTCCACAATTGGTGGAGGAGGACCAGGGAGATGCCGTTGGAATAGTTCAGAATCGTTTTGGACCTTTAGCTCTTGCAGAGCAGCCACCCAGCCATCATGGAAGTATTTCAACTCCCCATATTGGACTTGGGATGTCATTGCAGCTATCCCTCTCTCCCATCCTTTCTCCCAACCAACGCTGAAATGCTTCTTGATTGCAACTTTTCTCCTCGACTTCTCCGAGGAGAGCTTCACCTCCAATTCCTCTTTCTTAACCTTGATATCTCGCAGAGTAGATAATTCTTCTTCTGCCTTCTTCAACTTATCATCAGATTCCTGATGTTTAACCTCCAAACCCTTAATTTTCTCCTCCAAATTTTTAGAGGTCTCAGCCATCCTCATCTTATCAGCCTCAGCCATAGCGAACTTTTTCTCCCAAACAGTTTTCTCCTCGATGTACTGTTGGCGAGATTCCTTCACAAATTGGGCTAAACCCAACAAAGCATCGTCAACATCAGACGAGGAACTGGAAGCTTTAATAACTTGATCTTTCTTCACGATGGTATTGAAGCAGTTCACCAGCTGAAAGATAAGAAAAACAATAAAGTCAACACAAATACAAGAATTCAAGAAAAAGAAAGAAAGACCAAAGGAGTGAGAAATTTACTGAAGAAAGATGACGAGCAGCTAGGGATGTCAGTGTATCCCTAGGAATTTTTTCATCAACTCCGAGAACCTCGGGTATAACTGAGCTCTTGGAAGAACTCGAAAGAATGATGTTTGAAACACTACTACCACCAGCGGGTAGAAAAGATGCAGTTCCAGCAAGATTAACTGAGGATGATTTCCTAAATCTCTTCAAAGGAGGGTCAGCAGCATCAACCAAGGAAGAAGTCTTGGTCGGGGAGATTGTAATCACATCAGCAGGAGCATTTTTCTTGCTCGGGGCCACTGGGGGCTTCTCGACAACCTTGGAGGAACCAGCATCTACTTTTTTAGTCCCTTCTGGGACATCAATTTTGCCTTTCTGGGCTCCAACAGCAGAAGAAATTTCACCAAATAGAGCAGGAGGAGCTCTTTTCTTGCCCATTCTCTGAGATAGGGGGATATGAGAATCTGAAGATGAACTTTCTGGTGTTGAAGCTGGTTCAACAGGGCGAGCAGTATAAGAGGTTGTGTAACTCTTATACTGTAGTAAATATGAAGCAGATCTAATATGCTCGTCAGCAATGGTCTTATACAAATTCCAGATAAGTTTCAAATGCTTGATATTCACTTCTGACTCTTTTGGAGTTTTTCTTTTGCTATCAACTGCAAATAAATACATAATGGAATATCAGTCATACATTTTGTCAAACATGATGAAAGCATAATTTCATAAGTAAAATAAAATGAAAAATAAACCTATCCCATTGCCGTATGGGGGGCATCTGGGACCGTTGTATACTTCATTCCCAGATAAAGGCGCATGTTGCCAATTTTTTATGACCAACCCATGCTCAAAATAATCCCTATTTGAGTCAGGGAGATTAACTACAAGAGCCCTATTCAAATACCTAGTTTTTAAATAATAAATATTATCTAGAACAGCCCATTTATAACAAAACATAATTTCTGGGATCCCAATACGAGTCCCATGAGTTAGATTTAATTTATGCACCCCGTTAATTATTCTCCACGAATTGGGGGCTATTTTTGCAGGAACAAGATCAAAATATTGACAAAACTCAAGACATAATGGGTTTGGTGGAAAGGAAAAACCGCATTCAGCAACAAAAAGACTGGGGAACCAATGTCCCTCAGCCAATCGAAAGTAATCTAAAGGCTCAGAAAGAACCTCTAGAGTTACCCACGAAGGAATGGAAAAATCAGAACGGAATTTCTCAATAGACTCCACAATATAAACCATATTGAATAAAAGAGATACAGAAGAAAGAAAGAAGATCTTACAGAAAGAAAGGAGATGTGTTGACAACGAACGGAAACAAGGATGAACGCACAAGAGAAGAAGAGAATAGAAAGCTTGAATGCAGAGAATGAAAAACGTAGACGACGGTATGGTTACCAAAGAAGTTTAAATACTTTGCATTGGGAAGCGGCGAAAGAAATGATTACCAAAAAGAAACTACTAAACTTCCGGCGGCTAAGAGGACAAAATTTGCACGAATATCAAAGCGCTTATAAAAAAGGCGGAAACTGCGAAATAAGAAGGAAATTTGAATACAATGTTCCTAAAACCCGGGAAGGACATTTAATATTGCCATATACCGAGAAAGAATGTTCCATACTCCTCAAAATTCAAAATATGAAACATTGGGGGCTTCTGTTGATACCAAAATTAATATGCTGATGTGGACGAATAAGATGAAGACACGTGTCAATCTACGTGGCACAATAGCAGCGAGGAAGATCATTTCCCGACCAACCATGCTTCTTTCCGAGCAACGAGAATACACCGAGGAACTCTATCACACCGAGGAACTCTATCACACCGAGGATCTCTATCGCATCGAGGAACTCTAGCGCACCGAGGTACTCTAATGTTCCGAGGAACTCCTGATCAGCGAACAGCTATGGCGGTCCGAGCTGCATCTCGGTCGTATCATTAATTGCCAGATAATCAACAGCTCAGAAATTCATTGAATGCTTATATTCTTGGCACGCACTCTGCATTAAATGTATTACCCTTTCATATGTATGTCATTTAATGTATCGAACCTTTCATGTACAGCCTCAAGGCTATAAATACCTTGTATCATCCTCGTTCAAGGGGGACCGGAATTTCTTGAGAGAACTTGTAATCAAGAATTCCACAAACACTCAGCAATAACATAACAGTGGACGTAGGCTTTATTCCTAGCCGAACCACCTTAAAAATCATTGTCTTATTTATTTATCTGTGATTGAAAAATTAGAGCGATCTAGTTTTTTACATCAACACTAAGGTTGCATTTTTTTTTATCTGAATCTGAAGTCTAAAATTTGAATCTGGAAAATATGTTTATTTTTATGTCTGAATGTTCCTCTGAATGAATGTATTTAGACTCATTAAGACTTCAAATTCAGACTTCAGATGCAATTCTACCTCTTAACCATTAAGAGCCAAATATAGCTGTTATCTTCTTAATCATTTAAAAACACAAATGCTTTTTGGTACCTCTTAAGTCTGAATGGTTTAGATTCAGATTTAAGAGGTAAAAACAAACAACACCTAAGTCGTGCTTTGACATTTGAGACCTCTTACCATTGACTACTTAATGTCTTCTACAACTGAGTCTCATTCCACTAGATTAAGTTAGGTGACGACTTGCATACAACCATTTTTATGAGTAACAACTAAAGAACACTCTTTGGGAACTTCTTTTTGTGCTTCTTAATCACTAGTACTCTATGAATTAATAACATAATTCATAGGATTTCTCAAACAACCCTCATTTCGTCAAACAGTTGATCGAAATTTCAAAACAAAAGATAATTTAAAAAAAATGGCTTCTCTCAGTTTCGTATTATTTTATTATATGTTTATTCAGTCACCTACATAATGAGTTTTGGATCGAAATTTTTTGGAATTTTTCCTTTTACATGCTCACAAACTCCTTGTCTAGACGTTCTAAACTTCTAAAAAAAATACAAGTTCAGATACACGTGTTTAAAGAACAACAAAAAGCCTCCCGCGACTCAGACCCACGTTCGTTCACTTTTTTAAAAAACTGCCCATGCACAACAATAACACCCATGACCGATTGAGTTTTATCAACATTTTTCAAAGCAAACTCACCTCATCTTTCTAGAAAATTCATTTCCAAATGTGTTGCTTGTATTGTTTTATATATTAAGACAGTTGCAAGCTTATCTTACACTCTGTACATTTTTATGAGTTATGTAACGTTAACATATCTGGCATATGTGTTGCTAGTGTTGTTTTGTGTGTTAAGGAAAATGGGTGTTACTAAATGGGTGTGTATATTATTAATAATTCTTTTTCCATTAAGTATATAATTTAAAAACCTCTAAAAAAATTATATAGTTTAACAAATGTGTTTCTCATGGCCTTTAAGGTTATAGTCTAATAGCATAAGGGGCAGACAACTATAAGAATTAAAGCCAAAAATTAACTTTTTATAAAAAAAATATTTAGCAGTACCTGTTAAATCCAAAAACCCACTTCTCTTAATGGGGTTCCCTATTTTCCCCTGTGCTATACAAAACACACACGAATAGTAAAGTTGGAGATAATTACGGATTCAAGAGTTAACTTTTATGATAAAAAAAGTATTTAACAAAACCGGATTATACACAACGTGACCACATATTAAAGCCAAAAACCCACTTCTTCGGATGGTTTTCCCTTATTCTTCATTGTGCTATACATAATACACATGCATAGTAAAGTTGGAGATAATTAGGCATTCAAGAATTAACTTCTATAAAAAAAAATATTTAACGACACAGATTACACACACTGACTACATTTATCCTCATCTTTCAACTGTTTACACATTCATATTATGAAACTCAAATGGCGTTGTTTTGTTGTACAGTTCAACATCCCACCTATCACACCCTTCATTTGCTCAATTTTTTCTTGTTTATCGAATCCACACCTCACATTACACTGTATGTTTGCATCCTTCGGGTGTTTGTTTGAGTTTACTATTTTTCAATCTTTTTATTATAAATGTAGTTGGAAATACTTTTATACTGTAGAAATTCTTTTTTTTTTTTTGCTGAAAATCATATTTCGTTTGCTGAAAATAATTTATTACTATTGAAAATTATTTTTTATTTGCTGGAAATCATTTTCATGTGCTGGAAATAACTTTATATTGCTAAAAATCATTTTTTTTATTCCTAGAGATAATTTTTATTTGCTAGAAAAAATTTATTACTAGTGAAAATATTTTTTGCAAGATATTATTTTTTATGCCAGAAATAATTTTATATTGCCGAAAATTATATTTTGTTTTTTGGAAATAATTTATTGTTGCTCAAAATCATTTTTACTTGCTTTAAATCAGTTTTATATGCTGGAAATAATATTATATTGTTGAAAATCAATTTATTACTGCTAAAATTCATCTTTTATTCGCTGCAAATCACTTTTATATGCTTCATATAATTTCATATTGCTAAAAATTATTTTTTATTCCTAGAAATAATTCCTATTGCTGAAAAAAATTATTACTACTGTAAATAATTTTTTACTTGCTGAAAATTATATTTATATGGTGAAAACCATTTTTTTAATGGTTGAACCTCTTTTTTCACTTGCTGGAAATATTTTATTATTTTCGAAAATCATTTTTTATTTGTTGAAAATCATTTGTTTATTCCTAAAAATAATTCATATGTCTTACCAATGTATTTATCTACATTTCTTTTATATCTTTTTTTTCTATATGTAGGTGTCATCTTCTTTTCCATTGCAATGTATGTCCCATATTTCGTATAGTCTCTCCCGTCACGGATATGTTATTCACTGATCGAACATATATAGATAAGTATCGTATCATTTATAATGTTTTCGAACAATATAAATATGTTTTATACACATATATTGGTTATCTTCCTGCATTGTACTAATTGTTTTTTAAAAAAAAATGTGTTTATTTATTCTGTTTTTATTTTCACACCTGTTTTGTTTTCATTTATGGTGTAACAACCCCTATTTTCTCAAATAAAGGCTGGCCAGACATGATACGTCGAAGATAGGGTTTGTTTGTCAATTAATACCATTCTTAGCACAAAATAAATGTCAATAAGTTGTTTTCCAAAACTTCTACACTTGTATAACAAAGAACACATGCACAATAATCCAATATTCCAAACCACAATAATAATAATAATAATAATAATAATAATAATAATAATAATAATAATAATAATAATAATAATAATAATAATAATAATAATAATAATAATAATAATAATAATAATAATAATAATAATAATAATATCCAACTAGAGTAATAAAATCCCAACCGATACAAAATAAAAGAGTATCGGGCTTATGCCCTTACTAAAGTTCCAAATAATAAATGACTGAAGCTGAAAAGCACCTATGGTAGAACTAACTGAATCTGAATCTGGAGAGTAAGCAAGATCATTGGACTGCCATAGCAAAATCCAACTATACTTGTCTAGGAGCACCTGGGGGGAGAAAACATTTATATTTAGGTCAGAGCCCGAGGTGTTCAAGAATTAACTTGAATAAAATATGAATGTAATTATACAGTCTATGCACAATAATAACCCTCCCTTTTCATCACTCATATGCGTGTGACACCTCACCCCTCATCTAATAAAATATCACTCGCATCCCAACAATTCCCAAATAAAGAATGGTGAAAATGCCTCAAATTATAAACGGGGATAACAGTAATAAATCATTTGAATGTAATTTCTACATTAAATTTTCAACAATCAATTATTCAAGTCACATAAATCTTTCAAATGGGCATAAATATATACTATGCATTAAAGGATTTCATATATAATTATTGTCTATTTTTCTTAGACAATTCAAGTTATTAAATTCAAGTCTAGTCAATTAATAATATATGTCCTTTCATATATTTGACACACAAGGCATCTACCATTGGTGTCTATTCGTGCTCTATCAGTCAGTCCGGAGGAATTTTCTTATTCCCAAGCGAAATACACAAAACACACATACATTGGGGGCGGTCTCGACACAGAACACTTGTATACGGCCCATACCCAGCGGTGATACAGGAACGGTTAGCGCCAACCCTACCTCTAGTGGGTGGAGCCTCCACTTAGTACTTACATGGCCTACACATCGTCAAGCGCACTTGTGCCCACGTGTAGTACGTATCCCGAAAATGCGAACCCCCGAGCCGATAGGACGGTCCACACATATGGTATGTCCACATAAATACATAATAGTACATATTATTTATCTCTATAATATGTATAGGCAATTTCTCTACAATTACCAATAATATTCCTCAATTAATCACTCATAATATTTTCTCATTTATTAATAATTTAAAATCTAATAAATTATTAATTCCAATCCATAAATAATTATTGAGCATCCTAGCTAAGGTAATTATTATTAATTTAGGTATGGGTGAATTCATTAG
This sequence comes from Sambucus nigra, assembly GCA_949130495.1. Taxonomy (NCBI): domain Eukaryota; kingdom Viridiplantae; phylum Streptophyta; class Magnoliopsida; order Dipsacales; family Adoxaceae; genus Sambucus; species Sambucus nigra. The sequence goes on along the minus strand of OX422208.1, from coordinate 259,852,574 downwards.
TCGCTTAAATAAATTAACCCACTGTACCAACACTTCCTCCGAAATTTGATATTTCTGCAGCTCACAGGGTATAACAATGATATGAGCAATTATCGAATTAGGCAAGGCAGAAGAGGAGGAAAAAGTCAGAGATTTCGACCCGTCGTTCGAACGGCTGGAGGTCTCGTTCACACGATATGGCGTGTCATTCGAACGACCTGTCACGTTGATCGAATAAAGCCTCGTCTTCTACCTCCGCCTTTCATAGTTTCTGGGTTTCCCAGATTTTCCAACCTTCTTAAATTCTTTAAACAGCAACACCGATTTAATATTTTTATGCCCAGTTTCCAATAACAGTCCTAATCATAATCGTTAATATACTCAAATGATAAAAAATTTAAGTCGCCAACATTCAACAGTGATTATTTCATAAGGAGGGTATTTATTTGGGGAAAATTTACATCTAGAATTTAGTACATAAATGATCATCAATCATCTCTAAAGTTATTTACTATCATTCTCCAATAACTATCAAACTTAAGGAATATCTAATCATCAACGTACAAACTTTCGATTCCTAATTTATAGAATAACTCTACATATATATTCTTCCTTTACATGTGCGTTTACATCATCAAATCAAATATAATAAGTCCTAATTTCCAGAAATCTAAATGGGAGATAAATTATGCATTGAGAAATACATTAAAAACATAATTTATGCAAGAAAATTCTTGCCTTATAAATATAGAAGATATCTCCTTTTGTTCATCTTTGATTTTTCTTCACTTTCAGTCCCTTTTTCCCTTTTCTTAGTATATCTCCCGTAGCATCACTCTTAGGTTTTTGGAATGATGGTAGGGGGAGTGGTTTACCCCCACTTAACCTCTAATCAGTAGTCAAATCCCGAGTTGGACCATGGGCCCAACTTTTGGACTTCGAAATGAGCTCGAATCCATTATCTAATTAGTCCAAAACTTCCCCAACCCATATGTCATTGACCCAAGACTATTTTTAAAGGCTTAAACCACTTAAACGAGTTATGTCAAATTAATTACTTTTAATTTGTGTCGCACATAACTTATGTTATTTTCTATTAATTTATAAGCAATTGACATATTTATGCACAAAAATGAATCATATACACAAGCATAATAAATAGCAAATTTCCATTTAACATCTTCGAATAATATATTTAATTAAATTTCTAAAATTAATTATTTATTTCAAAATAATATTTCTCGAATTATTTAAGAAAAATGCGGGGTATTACATATGGTTCATGAGATTTTGTTCTTTTATTTTCACATGCAATGTCCCATGCCTTTAATTTTTATTCACATAATAAAATGTGTCAATAACATAAATAAAGTACCATGCTTATTTATATAAAAACAAAATCCATGTAATTAAATAATTTACATACAGAAACATTAAAAAAATTATTATAATAACTATACTTATAAAAAAATAATAAGAAAAATACTTGCATACATAAAGTTTGAATCGTACGATATATAAATGATGAGATCGAAACACTTAACACATGCCCCTGCAGATCAATTACTTACAATGCCTCATGCCAATTAATTTTTAATCAAATAAAAAAATGCGCCAATGGCATAAATAAAATACCACACTTATTTAAAGTACTAAAAAACTAACAATGAAATAAATTAAGAACATAAATATTAAACGGTAATACTGATCAATTAGTTACAACTTCTTATGCCATTATATTTTAATGAAATAATAAATTGTGCCAATGACATAAATAAATTACCACATTCTATTTTTTTTATATTCCTAAAAATATTTTTTTTCCTTCAAAAAATTTATTACTTTCAAAAATCATTTTTATTCACTTGAAATAATTTTTTTATTCCTAGAAATAACTTTTAGTCACGAGTAATTATTTATTACTGCTGAAATCCATTTTTGATTTGTTGTGAATCATAATATATGTTGGAAATAATTTTATATTGCTGTAAATCATTTTTTAACTCCTAGAAATAATTTTTAATTACTGGAAATAAATTATTATTGTTAAAAATCATTTTTTACTTGCTTGATATCATATTTATATGCTGGAAATCATTTATTACTACAGAAATTCATTTTTATAAGATGAAAATATTTTTATATTACTGTAAAATCATTTTTTTTTATTCCTAGAAATAATTTTATTTGCTGGAAAAAATTTGTTATTATCGAAAATCATTTTTTACTTGATGAAAAATAAATTTATATGCTAAAGATACTTTAATATTGCTGAAGATCATTTTTTTAATTAATTGAACCATTTTTTTATAGTACAATAATAATAACAATGAAATATATTAATAATAGAAATATTAAACGGCAATATTGATCAGTTAGTTACAACGCCACATGCTATTAACTTTTAATACCACATTCTAATTTTTTTATAACCTTTACTATTAACAAATTTAGAATTATACCTGTTTTAAAATAAATTCCAATCAAGATGGAGAATTTTATAAGCATATGAGACAAACAACGACATGCCCGCTTATCTACGTGGCGACACCTTCTCATTTCACGCGATTCAAATTCTCCTGATCAAGTCTTCGTAAGTCGTCTTCGATCCATTGAGAAAGAGATGCAATATGTTAGATTGTCACTATTGCGCCTTAGAGGACTACAAGGTGCTCAACTACCACATACACCAAACATCAATGATACTATTGTACATTCAACTAGTGGTATATATCCACCAAGCGGTAAAGCTATACGCATAACTTCGTTTCCTTAACACTCAGAATTTTACAATTTAGCCACATGTCATTCCTATTTAATATCTTTTGCGGCATTGCAGTTAATTGTGAGATCAATTAACTGTTCGCGCAACCATGGATGTAAACGACATACAATAACTTATGTCGTACGGATAGGTCAACTTTCGTCGGTAATCGCATTACGATAGTTACATAAGATATAAGATAAGATAAACATACAAACAATATACATGATATTCGATACCTAAACTAGTCTTATATCTTTTTTACAGCAAATGCATATCAATTACGTTCAAGGCGTCGTAATATTATTGCACGATTGACTATGAGTAAACCCACATCAACATGATCTCACTGCAATGCAATTATGTGGATTGAGGAAAAAACACGAGACATCCCCGGATCACGACCTAAATTTACATTATGCTTTAAGGCGCCGGACAAGTGGTGCTACCTTCCCTACCAAACACACCGGAGTATCTAGAGGCTCAATTTGGTAACGCTAGATTCAAAGAGCATGTAAGAACGTATAACTCAATGTTGCCATTCATGCTAATGGGAGGAAAATATATCACCCCGTACTAGATGGAAGGGGTCCTCATGTTTTTCAAATTAGTGGAATGAATTACCATCGAATTGGATAATTGCTCCCCGATCCTAAAAATGCGCCTAAGTTCGCCCAACTAAACATCTACAACACCGAACATGAAATATCCAATAGATTGTAGTGTATCAATTTGAATGGGGCTAATCAAATTGGCCAGGCTACATTAGCATGTTTGCAATTTGTGTTAGATTCTATAAACCCTTACATTGGAGTGTTTTGCAAAGAACTCGATATGTTAGCTGAGAACGATATGAACAACCTCCACGTTAGAATTTTACATTCAATAAATGGAAGATAATACAATAGACCAACAACAAATGAAGTGGAACTTATCATTGGTGATGGATCTGATGATACAAGAACCATGACAATATTGTTAAAAAACTTGATGGAACACTTAAAAGGATAGATGAGACCCACCCATCCTACATGCCTCTCCATTATCCGTTACTTTTTCCTTAGGGTACAGATTGGTGGCTTAAAAATATACAATTAACTCTCGGTTCCACCAACAAGAATACTTGTGTATCAATGAGAGAATTTTATGCATATAGACTGCAATTTCGCGACAACGAATGTAAGACGATACTCCAAGGTGGTTGTATATTCCAATAATATGTTGTCGATTTCTATACAGCTATTTAATAACAAAGACTATGTTACAGACATGCCGAACAGAACAAGTTCCGTTCAGATTTTTTTTAAAGGACGAATTGATGTTGTTAATGTCGGTGATACTAACACTGCAATGGTTGGTAGATATATGTTCTTCCCTTATCTCTTACTGTTGGTCCGCGTAACATGATCCAACACTATTAAGGTGCAATGGCAATTTGTTGATCAATGGGATTACCATAATTCTTTACAACATTCACATGCAATCCAAGTTGGCCAGATATCCACGATGGGGTATCTATGTTACCAGATCAACACACTAAAGACAGGTCTAACATAGCTACTAGATTAATTCAATTAAAGTTAAAGAAGATAATGGATGATTTTAAGAAACCTAAATTCTCTAGTAAAACCATTGCAGGTATGATCATCGAATAATATTAACATATTTTATCGCACTAGTCTTTACTATGCTCTCTTTTTCGTTACTCATAAATGTATTTTCTACATTAACAATTCAATAACTTCTTACTACGAATGGATATTCATGTTATCGAGTTCCAGAAGCGCGGGCTGCCACACTTCAACATTATTCTCAACTTAGCTAAGGATGATAATCACGTTTTCCAGAGGAAATAGATGCCATTATCTCTATCGAACTTCTAGATAAGACCACCGACACTCTAGCTTTTGAAATAGTGATGCGATGCATGATACGTGGTCCATGTGGCGCTTTGAACCCCTAAGCTCCCTGCATGGTCAACAGAAAATTCTCAAAAGGCTACCCAAAGAAATTTGTTAATGAAATTGTTATTCAAGAAACTGGATTCATTCTTTATAAGTGTCGTAATTCAAATAAGACGTACATGATTAATGGCTTCAATGTGGATAATATTTGGGTTTTTCGGTATAATTGGGACCTAGTTGTAAAGTATAATGCCCATATAAATATTGAATTTTGTGCACAAGATAAACTTATTAAGTGCTTATACAAGTACATTAATAAGGGACCCAACCATGCAACAATCGTTATTGAGGATAATGCGACTCACCATAACAATGGTGGAGAACGTCACGTCCAAGCTATTAATGAAGTCAAACAGTACCTCGATTATCGATACGTATCTTCTAATGAGGAATGTTAGAGAATATTCAATTTTTATTTGCAATCCCAGTATCCAGCAGTTGAACGATTATAATACACTTAATAGGTGAATAATTTATCATCTTCGATGAAACATCTAATGCTAGAGCCTTAGTTAATCAAGATGGAATCCACGACACAATGCTACCAAACTATTTGAAGCTAATTGGGATCATGCATCTGCAAATAACTTGACATATATCGAGTTCTTTAAAGAATGGTTGTGGGAAAGTACTGTAAAAACATGAAGGAAAAGACAACAATGTATCAGTATAGGGAGACTACCATATGCGTCTCCGAGCTCTGGCGAAAGGTGTTATATATGAATATTACTTTATAAAGTTCGAGCTGATAAGTCTTTCAATGATGTCAAAACATTCAATGGTATTATGTTCCCACCCTTTAAAGAGGCTTGCATTGCACGAGGATTAGTTGACTATGAAAACGAATGGGATAAAGTACTTAATGAAGCTTCAATATGGGCTACGAGTTCCCAACTTAGGAATATGTTCTGCTCCATCCTCATGTTTTTGAAGATTTCTGATAGAACATTATTATGGGAGAAATATTGGTATAACCTCATCGATGACCTACAAAATCGGATAAAAAGGGAATTCTTCGATAATGATATGCATCTCAATAATGACGACTTGAAAAACTTGGGCCTACTAGAGATTGAACATATATTGAATAACAATGGAAGATCCATATATGAATTCCTTCTTATGCTGCTACCATCTTCAGGTCCAGCCGAGTTTGTTACCCATAGGGTTCTAAGAGAAAAGCTTAATTACGATAGTGCTTATGAGTTCCAGCTATTCCAGTCTTTGCATACCGACTTAAACGATGATCAACTCGCAATTTTTAACATAATTATGGAATCATCCTTACGTCAATGGGGTGGACTTTTATTCGTTTACAGTAGTGGAGGAACAGGGAAAACTTATTTATGAAAAACGTTAGTATCGAAATTTAGATATGACAGGAAAATAATTCTTTTCCTACATCATCGGGCATTACTTCTTTACTGATGTTAGGAGGACGAACCTCCCATTCCCATTTCAAAATACCTCTTAATCTAGATGAATCATAAAGTTGTTCGTTTAGTTTAAGGATGGATTTAGCATTGTTGATACAAGAAATGTCATTAATCATTTGAGATGAGGCACTAATGATAAGTCGTTACACTATCGAGGCAATCAACCGTACATTTAAAGATATTTTAAAAAATAAAGTTAACCTTTTTGTCGATCGATCATTGTTGGTAAATTGTTCATGCTAGGTGGTGATTTTAGGCAAATATTTCCAGTTCTACCTATATGTGGACATGAACATTTTATTGGGACTTTGTTGTTGAGGTCATCGATTTGGAAGCATTAAAAAGTTCAGCACCTTAAGAAAAATATGTGTGTCTCATTAGACATAGTTAATGACAAATCATGACAAACTCTACTCAATTTCACGGAATGGATTAAACTAGTTGGCGAACGAAAGGTCGTTCTGTACGGACATTGAGCTAAATTGGATACAAATCCTTGAACAAATTCTCATAAAAAATAGTGAAACGGGAATAAGAGAATTAATTTCAAAATTGTATCCTGATCTTCCTACAAAGTTTAACGATCTAACATATATGAATGAGCATGGAAATTTGGCCCCAAAAAATACCGATATGGATTAGTTGAACTTCATTATGCTATCAATGCTTCCTGGATCACTTAGGGTGTATAAAAGTGTGAAAAAATTATATCATTTGGAAGAGTATAGTAATGACCCACCATGTATCCTCCTGAGTTTCTTAATTCATTATGATTCACTAGACTTCTAAATCATATATTGCAACTCAAAGATGGTACTCCTATAATTATCTTACTCAACCTTAACCAATCTTTAGGGTTGTGCAATGAAACTCAATTAGTGATAACCAAGATGGGGGGAAAGGTCATAGAAGCTAAGGTGATTACAGGGTCCAGGATCGGTGAAGTTTTGTCCATTAACCATGTTGACTTATCACCTATAGTTGGTACTTCACCCTTCATGATGAAACGGAGATAATTTCTAATCAAGTTTTCTCTTTTTATGACCATCAACAAAATTGAAGGTCAAACTCTCCATTGAGTAGGCCTTTATATACCAAACCCGGTGTTCTCTCACGGGCAATTGTATGTCCTGAAGTTAGTTCTCCAACAAGATTGAAGATTTTGATAAAGAATTAACAAGGAGTTTTGGCTGATTTCACAAAAAACATTGTGTAAAAAAAAAATTTAATAGCATTGCTACATAAAAGAGTGTGTTGTTGAACGAATGAGAATGTATTGCTATGAAAAATCTACTGAAATTAATAATGCATTTCTTATACTTTTTTACTTGCCTGTTGATTTTTATTTTCTAAACACATGTTGAGTCATCATCAACTTAAAATTTTGTATCCTTTAAATACTTTCACGTGCAAGGTTATAATGAATCATTAGTATATCGAGTCCTCTAAATTATATAAACTTCTCTTACACTCTTCACAGGTTATTACGGAATGCCCGCCTATTAATCGATACCCAATGTTATTTTACCATCTTCTAATTTATGAACACAAATTCAATAACTATAACATATTAGTCGAGGGAACTTGGGTTCACAAGCACGCAGCAAAAATAGTTCAATTGGGAAACAAAATATAGGCTTTCGAAAGATGTATGTTTGAACAACTAATTATGGATAAATTATAGAGACATCACCACCATTATGGAAGACTACAACGGACAGTATTCTTCAACAAAATAATCCAAGCGATTCAGGTGAACTAATTAAACTACTAGATGAGACTGAGAGAGATATCAGCCAGTTATGTATATAGTTTCAACAAGGAGAAATAGATCCAAATTTATGTGTTCGTCTCCATATTTATGAAAACAACAACTACAAGGTGAACTATATAAAAAGGGTTTCTTCCCAAGAACTGATATTCTAATATATGCTATAATAAACACTCTTCCATTGACATGGCCACTACAAACTATCCAAAATAAGGTGGCGAAAGGGTCATTAACTATTAAGGAATTAGTCGACTACTTAATGGACATAGAAGATGATGTCTATGCATGCAAGCATTCAAGATTTAGGAGGATCAACAAATGCGAGAGAATACAAAAAATGTATCGTCTCGTGATTCTCAGGTACTAAAATGATATTGTTATAAAAATTATTGTGAAATAATACATACATAATGAGTGTTTTTTTAGAATGTATACAAAGAAGCATTGACTCTCAATGTTTATTACACAACTATAAGAATTTCTTCTTATATTTGTATCGTAACCAACTACTCAACAACAATGTTCTTATAACTTATAAACAAATTTAACAATAAATACTGGAACTAATTTTATTTATTTTTTTAGTTTTTACAAGGTTTCATGTTGAAGAACGTTAGGAAAAAGTACATAGTAGTTTTTGGCCAGGTATTCAACCATTACATGTATTCACATATTGTTATTTATTAGTAACATACCTTTCGTTTGATAATTTTTATCTACAATGTAGAATCGACTTGGACCTTGCAAAAACTATAAGTCATAACTGACATCTTTATTACTACTTTGATATCTTTATTACTACTTATCCCAAATTATTTCACATTTATCATCTAAAAAAATGACTACAAATTTGATTGTAGATTCATTTCCAACCAAATCAAGGGGTGAAAATTAATTTATGTTCCGCTATGGTGTGTAGTGAAATAATACTGAGTTCAGATTTTATTTACCATTAGATTTCATTATATGTGAACAATCTAACTTATTTTCTTCATTCCCAAATCTACAAAACAAACTGATACACTCCTAGTCACGAAGAATGAGTTACATAGTGTACACATTTTATAAAATGTGTTATAACGTATGGTGCATTCGTATTTAATTTTCATTAAAATCTACTAATGTCTTCTCAATTTCCATGACATACCAAATTTCAGTTTTCATCTCGTAATTCAAGAGATGTGTTTACATCAAGACATGAGAATTTTTGAAGCACTACACCAAATCTGCCTAACTGTCACGGTCATTGACCTTGACAAGTTCAACTTGTTAAGGTCAATTATCGTGACAATTCGAGGCGAGATAACGTTTTTTGTCACGAACTTGTCACGGTCATTGACCGTGATAAGTTCGTTAGAATTGTCATGGTTGTGTCACGATCCCTGACCGTGAAAAGTTTAGTCACGGTTATTAACCGTGACAAATCCTTGACCCTTTTTAAAAACATTGTCACGGTCAATGTCCGTGACAACCTTATTTGTCAAGAACTTGTCACGATCAATGACCGTGACAATTTTGGGCAGAATTTAACAAACATCTACTAGGCACTATGGCCACTACCACTGCCCAACAGTATATTTGTACCTTTTATAGCAACGTTGTACCTATTCAAACATCATATATCCAAATAAACTAAACATAATGAAAATATATATTCAAAATAGAAATAATATACATGACGATATAATCCAAATATAATTCAAATGTACCAACTTAAAAATAGTGTCACTACATGTCTGGGGTAAATGTGAGGAGGTGAGTAGGCCACACGATATACGAATTGACATACCCACTAATATACATTGTTCCGCATTGTTCGCGCAACCACAATAGGGAGTTCTCCTTCCCGGGTATCACATGCGTGACGAGCACTTTGGACTCGATCTCTTGAAGCTCACGTCCATGAACTATTCCACCCTGAACGATATTCGAGTCCCTCAACCCCCGCCCTATCCGCAGGCCATCAAATACGTCCAATATGAACACACTTGGTCAACTAAGTGTCAACATCGGTGTGTTGAAGGGATCCAAATAGGGAAGTGGATCATCCAAGTACGCACCTGTCGGTGATGAAGTAGCGAGGTCCACATCCTCGTCATCCTGCGCCTCGTCCTCCTGCACCTCCTCCTCCACCGTTTTCTCCTTACCTTACCCCTTACGGTCTCCGCCCAATGTATGCTTCATGAATGAGTACATATCTTGAACCGTCGCCTCCAAACGGGACAGCTTCGCGTCATGTGAATCCACCGTTCGAGCCAACCCGGTGTCGCTCGTCTCCAATCTGATGATCCTAGATTTGTCCACCGGCGAGCTCACCCCCTTGTCCTGCCCTTGCGATCAGAGCCAAGCACTTGCCTGAGTGCGTCTATGGACAAAGATGCCTTGTCGGCATCAGACTGCGACTCATGCACTTTCTTAAGCTTTGCCTGAAACGATAAAAAGCACATGATTAGTAAAATAAGTAAACTAAAAAATTATAACGTAATTAAGAAAAAGTAAATTGTCAGATTACTAATCATGTGCACACGTACATGCACACACACCACTCCCTGCCCCCCACCACACACACAATAATTATTAATAATATAGCCATTTTCAGCCATACCAAAAGATCCCTACTTATCTTTATTAATAATATCTAGAATTAACCACTAAAGAATACCCACCCGATACACCTAAAAACCCACATTGGCCAATCCCCATATGGACGATAATCCAATAATTATTAATAATTATATATTGTTCGATATACAAAGTAATTTTCAAAAAAAGTTAAAAAATTCTACCCCCATATGGACAATAATCCAGTGGTAATCCCACTTTTACTGTTAACCAACCCAACATCGATCCAATATATTTCAACAGCAATAGCAACAAAAAATGTGTATCCCGTACTCCTTCTAATTCATCTACTCAATTAATCCATTTCATCAATTAAACAAACAATTAAAGTATACAATTATTAATTTACTAATTTACAATGAGGGGCAATCCTACTTTCATATGAAATGGGCACTAATTATTAATTTACTTCAATCTAAAACTATACAATCAAAATTACAATTAAAGTTATACATTAAGTAAAATATAAAATAATTTTTTTCTTCTCTCTTAACCAATCATACCACTTATAGGCCTACAATAACTTAAATTTAATTAATTTCAACTTCTTGCAACACATAAATAATTTATCATTCAATTCTCCATGAGCTTTATAGAATGTCTATCAAGATATATAAATTATCTAATATATTCTCCATAAAATATGAGATAAACGGGTCTATTCGTGTCATTTTTGAGTTATACATGTTTGACACTAACCCAACCCATTTATTATTCGGGTTCGTGTCACATTCGGGTTCGTGTCAAGAAATCGTCAACCCTAACCCGCTAACTTCGTGTCGAGTTCGTGTCGGGTTATCATGTCGTGTCAAAAATTGTCACCCCTACACACACCCCACCACCACCACACCCCCTCCCCCCATCCCCACCACACCTGCACACACATACGTACACACACACCCCACCACACCACCACCACACCCCTGCCCCCCTCCCCACACCCCCAACCCCACCACACCTGCACACACACACACGTACACACACAGCCCACCCCCACCACCCTTCCCCCACCACACACCACCACACACATGTATACACACACATATACACATATATATATACACATGTATACACACACATACACACACATATAGAAATGAAAGAGAAAGAGAGGAAAAAACATACCTTAGAGAGAGAGAGAGAGAGAGAGAGAGAGAGAGAGAGAGAGAGAGGAAAAAACCAAAAACGGTGGGAAAAAAGAAAGCCTAGGGCTTTTTTTGCTGAAGATATTGTCACGGTCGTGTCAAGGTCCTTGACCGTGACAATTATTTTAAGTATTGTCACGGTCACGGACCGTGACAAATGTTCTTGTCACGGACTTGTCACGGTTAATGACCGTAACACAAAACGTGTGTTTTGTTATCACAATCATTGACCGTGACAAGGGTGGTCGGCTGAAAGGTGATAATTTGGCCATTTTGATGTAGTGAAGGCTATGTTTAGGAAATATGGATTTATACACTATTAATACTCTAAAAATCTATATTTGGAGTGGCTAATAAATGAATATCGTTGTTATTTTCTGCAAAAATTAGTTTGCTCCTATTTTAAGGACTACTTCATTTTAAAATTCACTTCGCAAAGTATTATTTTTTCTAACTTGGATTTTCAAATTATGGTTCGTTCTACGACATTATGGTTCTTGCCATTCATTTCCCCATATTTATTTTAAGTCGTACTCTTTATTCACCACATTACTTATATTTACATGCTCATGGTTATGGCTAAAATCTTTTTTTTTAAATACTGATAATAATTATATTTTAATTTATGTATTTGAATAATATATTTCATAACGTGTTACTCCCAATTATGCATCGCACAGGTCACCACTAGTTATTCATAAGCATATTAAAAATGGGTGGAAAATCATAGAAAGTTATGGTGCAGAAAAATTAGGAAAATTCTTGTGAATTGACTGAACAATCGAGGAGCTTGTAGGACAGATTTAATATATTGTAAAGAAATGGTCATACCTTACTCTAGGAATCTTCAAAAATTACTCTCGCACTTATAATGGAAAGTATATTCATATTGTGGACAACTGTTTTTATATAATTTATGAATCTAGAATAGTTAAAAAAAGAGACAACAATTTAATGCCATAGTAAATACCCCATGAAAGAATATTCTTATCTTCGCCTACCAAAGTGTATTTTGAGTACATGTCACATAATTATATATTGAGAAATATAATTTTATATCTATTTGATTTTATTTGTAAAATCCATAGAAAGTATTTTCTAGGGTTGAATGTTATAACTTTATCAACATAGATACCATCGCATCATCTTTACTCATGTTTCATAGAATTCTATTTAACTGGGATTATATTGTAATTGTATAATCATTAAAAGTTACATAAATTTATTAATATTATACTTATGGTTTGAATTTAGTAATGATTTAGTTGGATTGACAGGTTTAAGGTCTAATCTATCAAGTTTAGCTCCACCCGAGGGAAACGCAAACATATTATTGAGAATCCAAGAGGGTTGTACTCACTGAAAAGATGTATATGTACATTGTTATGGATATGATCATGAAATTATGAATATGAAATTATTTCTTTTCGGCTTACTGAAATAGGCAGTTACTCCCCGACCCAGAATGGGGGAGGATTGTCTATTACAGACAAGGTGCTACTCCTCGGCCAGGAATGGGGGAGAATTGTCTATTACAAACAGGATATGTGAATCGTGATTCAAAAAGTTGGGTCATTCTTTATAATGGACCGGATAAGGTTATACATTAGTATATAGACATGATTTATTACATTCTATTTTATGTAATAGTGCAGTAGTGATGCATTCATTGTTCTATTTTGCTCACGGTTCCTATGTTTATGTTTTTAGGTATCGTGATTTCACTGCCAAATCTAGGAGGTCAGGTTGGGTTGGCAATGAATGAGTAAAACAATGAGTTTGTTTAAATGTAAATGACGCAATTAAGTCAACTTATCCTTTTAGAAAGTTTGTATAAGTATAAGTATTTTATTATTGTGAAACGTTTTCAATTTTTATAGATTTACGTTGATGACTCTAGAATAAAGACTCGTGATTATGGTTTGGTTAATTTAATTATTGTTTGACTAATTTTGACTTTCAAACTTAATTATAAGTAACTTGATTAGGGTGTGTCAACTTTGGTATCAGAGCCTAGGTTTTAGAGGTTCTTGAGTTAGAAGAGTCTAGATTTGATAGTGAATATAAGAAACATGTTTTGTTTTATACTAACGATTATGTTAGAGAACATGTGTATATATACATGATGCTATATCTTTGATTGATTTCATATATAAAAGAATGGAACGAAGGAATGTTAATGTGAGAGTAGAAGATGAAGCCTATAATATTCCAGTAGAAGCAGAGGTTGAAAAATCTGTTCACATAAATGATGAACTTCGAGCCAAAATAAATGATGGATATTGATAACGCACGGTGGAAGCCGCGGAGCAAGAGTCACTCTACGCCAACCGTCTGTTTTCGGCCCACCGCCTCTATACAAAAACTTAAACTATGACTACACTCTTTTAAGGGAGTACAGTGGCCAGTCCGAGTATCAAAAATCCACAGAGACTAGTTGCTAGAATTATAATTAATTTAATACTTCAGGAATAAAAGTGTAAAAGATAAATTGTTAACAAAAGGAAAAGATAACTAGGCATGTGAAATTAAATTAATATTAACAAAGGAATAAAAACTATAGGTTGCGACTAATATCCCTCACCTAGAGTTAATTAGTATAAATGGTTACGTGGGTACACAAGTCATTAAGATTGAATCTCATTTCAACAATTAATTAAATCTAGAGTTATCACCCCGTAATTCGCATAAAAGCCTAATTTGATTTTGGAGTCAACAAATATCCTAGAAATTACACACGCAAGGTTGTAAATGCGGAGCATACATGATATATCCCTATAAATCTCCTAGGCATAAAGTCAAGAACAACCCAATTGAAATGAACTCATGAAAACCCATCACCATAGCAAAGAAACCAAAATAACCTAAGGTGAGTTCAATCAATCACAACCTAGTCTAAATCAACTACTCAACATAATTAAAGACATTAATTAAAAGTAAGCAAGTAAACCTAACTAACAAAGAAAGTAAAGAAACCATGTAAACCTAATTAATCAACGCAAACAAAAGAAATAACAAAGCTTAAAGTAAGAAAATACAACAATGGAAACTATATTAATGGAGAAGAACGTGAATAACCCAAACGACATAAGCCCTAGGAGAGAGAAGCTCCTATTCAAAATCCCCTTCTTCTAACCTAAACTAACCTAAAATGATATATATCTTACAAATAAACAAAAACCCACCTTATATAATAGGTGAGTGGAAAAAGAAATAGAAAAAGAAAAGAAAATAGGAAAAGTAGTTGGCTGAACAAAAATGAATCGATTCAGGATGATACCAAATCGATTTGGAAAGGGGAACTCGAACAGGTAGGGAAATCTGAATCGATTCGGAAATGTACCGAATCGATTCAGAAATGGAAAAATGCTTATGTTCTCTTGCGTGGGAAAATTTGCTATAACCGGTTAATCGGGGTCCCGGGGTCGGTCGACCGGTGCTCTGTTTCATTGTGTCATTTTTTCTTCAAAATGGTGAAAAGGTACGAATTGGAATCAGCTATAACTTGATCATTCAGACTCCAAATGACGTGCTGCTTGAGGCCATGCAAAATGCTTTCGTGGAATAACAATGAGTTAGAGATGAAGTGTGAAATTTTTAAAATGCCCTTGAAGTAGTGTGTGACAATGGAACTTCTTCGAAATGCAACAGATCCTCACTTTAATCGTTTCAATGCCTACAAACGCTCAATTAATACATACAAAGCATATATATATATATCCAAAACTGGGGTTGTCTTGTTAACGAACATAAATATAGGCATAAGGAACCCAAAAATCATTAGAATGCATAAAGATAACGGTTATGAATATGCAAGATTCGTGACTAATTAGATTTGCAAAAATGGCACGTTGTATGACTTTAATGACATAGAAACACGCTAGGTTTATGGGTCAGATGGAAGAATAGTAGGCTAGGCAACTGGAGGCACAAGCGTTGGCTAGGGATAAGTAAGTGATACACTGAGAAGAGAGGAATACTTCACACAAGAAATTTATTAAGATGAATCCACCATTGTTTGAAGAAGAAATTGATTCTAATGAGGCAAAAGTATGGGTTAATGATATTGAACTTATTTTGGGGGTTATGAGAATGCCTGAAAATCAACAAGTGACCTTAGAAATGTATATGATGAAAGGAGTAAATAATATTGGTGAGATGCCACCAAACATTTATTGATTACTCCAAGGGGTGGGAATGTGATCTCATGGGATACTTTTGTTAAAGATTTGTATGATTAGTATTTTCCTCCAATGTATCAAAAACGAAAGGAGAAAGAAAATTATATGTTGAATGAGGGAAGGATGATAATCATAGAATATGAAGTTAAACTTACAGCCTTATCTAGGTTTGCTTCGAGGTTTATTCAGAATGAGAAAAACATGTGTAGTCGATTCCATAATGGACTAGAGTTGATAATTAAATCACTGTTGTCATTTTTAGAGACTGTTAATTATTCATCCTTGGTTAATAAAGCCATGCTAGTAGAAAATCATGTGAATGAAGCAAGAGGGAGTCACAAAGATAAGTAGATTCGATCAGAATTATTAAAAATGTAGTGATAGAGAATAATCCAGGCTTGGAGTGCAGAAATTTTAGTATGTAGGGGTGTGGGAAGTAGTTCGCAAAGGGGTAAAGTTAGTAGTGGAAGAGGTTCAGGAGTTTCAAAACTAGGAAAACCAAACTTTGTTTCTTTTGTGGGACATCGGGTCATATAAAGAGAAATTTCCCAAAGTTATTGAATGTAGAATGTTATAACTGTCATTAAAAGGGTCATCTGAAAAAAAATTATCCTATGTTTACAAGAACAGTTTCAGTTAATAGAGTGGGGCCTAGTAAAGCATCATCTCCAGGGAGAACAACTAGAGGAAGAGATATAGGATAAGTAAGTGGATCGAAGGCTGGAGGATGAGTGTTTGCGATGATGTTATAAGATGCTCATGCTACACCGAAAGTTGTTACAAGTAAACTTTCTATTGAAAATAAAGATCTACATGTTCTCATTGACCCTGGGTTGACGCATTTATTCATTGCATTACCTATTATTTCATATATGGGTAGACCATTTTCATTTATCAATTATGCTTTATATATTTCTACACCAACAAAAAGTGTAATTCTGGTTAAGCAAGATTATAAAGATTGTGTCTTATGAATGGGTGAGAGAGATTTATATGTTGATTTAATACCGTTGGCCATTCAGGATTTTGATATTATATTGGGGATGGATCGGTTATCATCGTATCATGATTTTATTGAATCTTTTCAAAAAGAAGTTACATTTCATCTGCCAAGTGAATCCGAGTTCTGGTTTGCAGGAGAAAGGAATGTTGTTCCTAATTGTCTTATATCAGGAATTAAGAGTATGAAGTTATTAAATAAAGGTTGTATCTGGTATTTAACCTATGTGGTTGATAATATCAAGGAGACACTTAAAATTAAATATATACCAGTGGTTAGAGAATTTTCTGATGTCTTTCTAGAGGAGTTGCCAAGATTTTCACCTGAAAGGGAAGTTGAGTTTTCCATTGAATTAGTTTCAGGTATTTGTCCAATTTCCCTTCCTTAATATAGAATAGAACCAACAGAGTTAAAAGAATTGAAAGTGAAATTACAAGATCTAATAAACAAAGGTTTTATTCGTCCTATGTTTCACCATGGGGAACCCCAGTATTATTTGTGAAAAATAAAGATGGAATAATGTGATTATTTATTGATTATCGGTAGCTAAAGAATGTTACTATTAGAAACAAGTACCCTCTACCTCATATCGATGATTTGTCTTATAAATGACAAGGGGCAATAGTGTTTTCAAAGATTTATAACACTAATTGAAAGTAAAGGATAGTGATATTTCCAAAATAGATTTTCGAACTTAAAATGGGCACTATGAGTTTTTGGTGATGTCATTTGGATTAACTAATGCTCCAACAGTTTTTATGGATCTTATGAGCCTGGTATTCCACCCTTTCATTGATTCATTTGTTATTGTGGCCATATATGATGCGTTGATTTACTCATGGAGTATAGAGGAACACGAAAAAACATTTGAGCCATGTAATTTAGATTTTAAGAGAGAAGAAATTACTTGCTAAATTCAGCAGGTGTGAGTTTTTCATTAAATGAAATTGTGTTTTTAGGGCATGTTGCCTCGAGAGATGGGATATGTTGATTGAAGAAGGTAGAAGCCATTGTCGAATAGGAAAGTCCTAAGAATGTGATAGAAATTAGGAGTTTTTTAGGATTGGCATGTTACTATCGTAGATTTATTAAGGGATTTTCATCAATAGCATTATTGCTGACAAAGTTGACTCATAAAGAAGTGATTTTTTTGTGGGACACATTATAGGAGAGGAGTTTTAAAGAAATAAAGAATCGATTGGTTTCAGCTCCTATACTTACTATTTCATGTGGGGATGAGTCTTTTATGATTTTCAGACGCTTTATTTAAGGGTTTGGATTTGTTCTTATGCAGAATGAGAAAGTAATCGCATATGCTTCTTAAAAATTAAAGATGCATGAACGAAATTATCCTACACAAGATTTGGAGCTAACCGCCATTGTTTTCATATTGAAATTGTGGCGATATTACTTGGATGGAGAAACTTGTGAGATATTCATGGATCGTCAAAGTTTAAAATACTTGCTTACATAAAATGAATTAAATTTGAGATAGAGGCATTAGATAGAGATGATTAAATACTATGACTGTACCATCTATCATCATCTTGGGAAGGCCAATATAGTAGTAGATGCTTTGAGTAAAAAATCATCATGGATTCTTGGTTGCATATAATGTGCATCTGTTGGAAATATTCATGACTTGGCATTAATGGGGATTGAGTTAAAGTTGTCAATAGAGGGAGGATTATTGACACATGTTACAGTGAGAACTTTATTGGTAGAACACATTCAAAATTTATAGAATAATGACAGATTCTTTGAGAAGAAGAAACATGAGGTTCAGGATGGTAAAGATAGTGACTTTGAAATTAAGAATGACGAATCAATGTTTTATAAAAATAGAATTTGTGTACCAAATGATCCATCCTTACAGAAGGATATATTATAAGAATAACATAATTCTATTTATTCTATGCATCCTGGAGGTACCAAAATGTATAGAGATTTGAAAGACAATTACTAGTGGCAAAATATGAGAAGTGAGATTACAGAATTTGTAGCTAAATGTTTAGTATATGAGCTGGTGAAGGTAGAATATCAGAAGCCTATAGGATTATTACAACAATTGCATATTTCGAAATGGAATTGGGAGCATACAATTATGGGTTTTTTAATAGGATTACCAAGGTCACAAAAGGGACATGATTCTATTTGGGTAAAATTGTATAACGATTGACAAAGTCAGCTCATATATATGCACGTATGTACATTGATGATATTGTCAGTTTACATAAAGCATGAGTGTTAATTTTATCAGATAAAGATCTAATGTTCACTTCTAAATTTTAGCATCGTTTACAGAATGCCATGGGCACCAGTTTGATGTTCAATACTGAATTTCATCCATAAATAAATGGACAATCAGAAAGGACGACCCAAATATTATAAGACATGTTACGAGCTTGTGTATTTGATTTATGGGTAGTTAGGATGAGCATTTTCCATTGATAAAATTATCTTATGATAATAGTTACCAGTCTACAATTGGTATGGCTCCTTATGAAGCTTTATATGTGAAGATATGTATAACGCCTTTTGTTGGGATAAAGTAGGTGAAGGAAAATTTTTGGGTCCTGAATTAGTAGACATAACAACTGAAAAGATTAAAAAGATTCAGGAACAGTTAAAAATCGTGCAAATCAGACATAAATTTTATGCGGATAAAAGAAAGTATCCATAGGAATTTCAAGAGGGAGATTTTGTATTCCTACGTATTTCAACGTGGAAAGGCGTCATGAGATTTGGGAAGAAAGGGAAGCTATGTCCAAGATATATTGGTCCATATGAAGTGTTGGAAAGAGATGCGACCCTAGCATATAGATTGGCTTTACCTCCAGAGTTGTCTCATTTGAAAAACTGTTACTTAGGCCGTATAATACAAGATTAAACTATTGAAGTAACTCCGAACTGTTTTTTGAAGAAACTCTTTTTTTTAAATCAAAACAAATTAACACAAGATGTGTTTCATAAAAAATGTACGAAATAAGTTCAAGATTTTATAACTAGTTTTGAAAAACAAAACTAAGATAGTTTAAGTCAGCACACTATCAAGAATGAGATGAGCAGATGTAGAAAGATTAAGTACAAGAAGTTTTTAACGTGGTCAAACCTCACCCAACTGAGGAAACATCCACAGTGACTTCTAAGTCACAAACCAAAAGTCCATTAAAACAAAATATACAAGCTACAAACTATCTAACATGCATGCACACAAAACAGTCCGATAGAAGTTTAGAATATGTACCCGATAAGCACCCAAAAGTGTATAATTTATACTCCGAATATGTGCATTTTAGTCCCTTGGTTTAATTAAAATTGGCCTTATGTCGTATTTTATTATTTTTCAGGTCAATCAGCAGTTGCAGTATCAAATAATGCTAAATCAACGCAATTGCGACGCAGAAGCGGTCAAAAGCATGAAACGAAGAAATCAAAGGAGACAAATAGGTCTGGAGTCCTATTTGAGCTTACCCAAAAGAGTTCTGATGCTCTGAAACAGTCCCGTGATCTAAACCCGAGCCTAGACCATTCCCCGAGCCCAATGTGTGTTGAGTTTGTACCTTTATTATTATTTTTTTAGATTTTTAGTTTGAGTCACTTTTATTTTTAAGATTTATTTTAGATTTATTTAGAATTTCTAAGATTTATTTTCCAATTTTTATATTTCTTTTTATTTAGTATTTTGATTTTTATTCTATTAGTTTTTCGTTTTACTTTTAGTTTTAATTTTATTTTATTTTATTAGGATTAGAATTTTTAGGATTTCATTTATTTATTAATTTTTACATTTTCTTTTTAGAATTTTAATTTTAAGTTTTATTAAATTTTATTTTTATTTTTATTTTTATTTTTATTTTATTTTATTTCTTTTTAGTTTCATTTTTTTTATTTTTTATTGAGCCTTTATTTTATTTTAAAATAGAAATTTAATTTTTAAATTTTTAATTTAATAATTTTATTTTATTAGTTAGTTTTAATTTTATTTTTAAGGTTCAAACTAACACACACACACACACACACACACACACATCCTACACCCCCACACACCTTACCACACCTACCCTTCTTCTTCCCCACTAAAACCGATTCTCTCTCCTCCATTCCCATTACCAAAAAAACCCAACATCTTCCACCATTAAAACTCCATTACCAAACCTTCACTCTCTCTCTCTCTCGCCATAGAAACAAAAACTCGCCCTAAACCCAGCAGCCCCACCTGCGCCGGCGGTGGAAAATCCAGACCCGCGAACTGCCAGAGCCAAACGAAAACTCGCCGGCGACATCAAATCCGACCTCCACGCCGTGAACCACCGCGCCCCATCTCGCGACTCCGACCCACGACCCCTCGCCGGCGTCCCTCTACGGTGACCCATGTCCGGCGGACTTCCAATCGCGACCATCACCAGCCCTTGCCCTCTCCAGCCTATGCAACCCATCTCAGCGAAGCTGCCGCCCAGCTGCCCGGATCCAACCTAAAACCCATTTTCCACCCAACTCGGACCAAGATCTGCCCAAATCGCGATGAACCCGGAACCCTATCCATCCAGCTGTCAAACCGTTTTCAAGAACCCGAAACCTCAATACCCACGATTTTGTCACCTGCCATTCCAACTTCGTGGACTTTAAAAGAAAACGAATGAGCTCATAAAAAGGGGACTCTCAACGGCAAAAAGAGAGGAACGTAGAGAGAGAAAAATATATAGTGTATATTATGTATAGTTTAGGTTCATAAAAAAATTTCAAAAATTTCCAAAATAATTATTTTAGTTTTAGAATAAATTTTAGATTTGTTTTTCATTCTTTTTGGTGTAATCAAGTACTGGATTTGTGAGAAGATTGAGACGCATGTTCATGCACAGTTGACATAAGAAAAAAAATTGCGTATCGTATTCTTTCCCTCTTGTTTCAATTTTGATTAATGCTATTGTAATAGTTGTTTATTCTAACATGAGAATGTTTGGTTAAACACCCCGTTCAAGGAGTGGGGTGCACTGCGAATGATGTTACTTTAATTAGTTGATTCATTAATTTTATATTTCTAGGTAAATTAATTTTTAAATGTCGTCAATTAATTTACGTAACGAGAGTTAGTAAATTAATTGAACGAATTGATGTTTGAATTTAGGAATCGAACTAGAGATAGGTTTTTTCGAAATTTGAATATTAATTCGGTGTTCAAATTTAAGGATTGCTATGGTTTTCGTTAAACTGATCCTAGCGGGTAATTTTCTGAAAATAGTGTAGTCCTAATTTTTCATTGTGTGACATTTTTTAATTAATTTTCTGAAAAAGATTTTATTTAATTTATAATTTTAACGAGAGTTAGATTATCGATTTAATAATCTCTCGAAATATTTCAAAATTAATAAACTGAGGAATTAAAATGATTGAAAATGCCCCATCTCTTGACCTTCTCACATATTTCACACTCGGTTGCACATTTGTTTCATTCTTTAGTCATTTATTAATTTTTATCATTTGTTAGTTAATTTTTCCCTTGAAATTGTTTTTTAAAATAAAAAAATAAAAAATATATTTTCATAAAAAAAAATTGGAATTGCACGTTTTCACATTAATTGTTTCACCTTGAAAGTTGGATTGATACCCGTACTTACCACAATACGATTTATTTTTAGACATGTTTTGTAGGTACTCAAGGGAATTTTGAGAGTAGCTTTTGCACAACAACGACAGATACATATACGCAAAAAGCTAGTTATCAAATGGTGTCGTTGCCGCTTTCTTAGCCTGGAGACATGATTGAAGACTTGTAATTTTATTTATCTTTTTTAGTGTAGTTCTTCCTCCTCCTTAGACTGGTTGTATAGGATTTTTTTTTTATTTTTTTATTGTGTATTTATTTATGGTGCATTTTGACATCGATTTATTTGTAATAATTATTTATATAAAAAAAGCGAAAAGGAAAACCGGACAAGGTAGAGAGAGAGCGTCCAAGGCGAGAATTTTTGAAGCCTCTCTACTTTGGGTCGGTAGGACTCCCGGGGACGACTGAAATAGGCGAGATCTCCCCCCGGTCGACTCAACTCGGTCTTCACCCCACGTGTGTAAAAATCGTAAGAGGTACAATTTTTTATCCCTCGCGAATCTCCTGTAAGCGAGTTCATTTTTCGTGTGATTAGTTGCTCCAATGTGCTTTTAATTTCTGCATCGCACTTAAATTGAATGGTTTGATGAATTAATTTACCTAAGACCTGGACCCGGTCATTGCAACGAGAAGGGATTTCATCACCCGACTCACTCGCTTATCCATTGTGTGCTACCCTAGCTGTCATTAAATTTAAAATCAATCAACTAGCTAGCCCCGTAGGCACACATTTTTGCAACAGGCGATCACAAAGAAATTCTGTGCATTTTGTCGCCCGCGGACTTAATTATAATTTGACTACCCTTTTCACTAATTTTGAAGCTAATAATTGGCTACGTGCTCGTTAGGATTTTATCTTGACTCGTGTGTGTCCAATTCCATTATTTCGGTAGTCGGGTTTTGTTAGTTCGCCCAAATCAATAGTCCATTTTCTCCCCTTTTTCGAAAAAAAATCAAAAAATATTTTCCTTTCTTTTTAAAAATATTTTCAAAAATCCCAAAAAGATTTTTTTTTTATTTAAAATACCAAAAAGATTTTCCTTTTCTTATTTTCAAAAATCACAAAAAGATTTTCTTTTCTTTTGAAAAATATTTAAAAACCCAAAAAATATTCCTCTTGTCATGGCCGAATAACGTCCTTTACAGGAATACTTTGGCAATTTCACATTCTCTCGAAGTTTGTTTGATGATAAGCCCGAATTGACCCTTGATTCATTAATTCAGGGCTTTCACTCTCAAACACACACCGTTGATACTCCTGTGTCGTCCATGCACACATCTCATCTTCCACCGCCTCCGATGACGAGTGTCAACCCATCACGTGCTTCGCCGTGCACACACTGCTTTCTTAGCGATCACTTGTCCCATGAGTGCCCATTTATATTCTCTCCATATGAATCCACCATGGAACATGTGCGTCCCTTTGACACTGTTTTGGAACCACCCTCGTTGTATTCTCATGACATATCCAATGTCGAGGGGTATGAGTACCCGAGCTATTCATGGAGGCCTGATCATCCCTCCATGCAATATGAATCACAACGCCATGTTGTGGATCCTTACGATTTCCAGCAGTTGTCATCGCCACCTTGTGCACCTCATACCTATCAGTCCCTTTCATATGCTCCTCATGCTTATTACACTTTTGTCCCTCACGGAGATGCTTCTCCCGTGAATGCTACACTTGACCCTGCTCCACACACTTCATATGAGTTTTCTCAACATCCTAGTGTTTCTAGCGAGTCGTGTCCACCTCACCCACCATCGCCACCCACCTCCATCTCCCCACCACCTTGCACATCCGCTCTCGAGAGCCTCTTACACAAGTTCGTGCACACTCTTTAATCTCGAAATGAAGCCCTTCAACGGCTTGAACACAGGTTTACTGCATTTGTATGTGCGAACGAGACGGATTCCACCCCAAGTCGACCTATTATTACACCTCCGTGGGACGATGATGTGTCGTCTTGTGCAACTGATTTTGAGTGTGACCAACCCTATCTTCCTGAGAATCTCGATATTGAGACCACTCCGTGGTCCGGAACCCAAGTTGACAATTGTGTTGACGTATCCCTTGATTATGAGACTGATCCTACACCGCCTTACCTTATCGAACCCACCTTTGCGGTTTGCCTTTCCCCTTCTATAGAATCCTTACTTATGCCTGAGCCTACACCTACTGACCCTTCTGCGTGTGTTCCCGAGGAACCACTTACTCCTAGGTTAGCTCCGGCTACGAGTGCTCATCATTTTTTTGATATTGAATCCGAGATGGTTCACTACACCAAATCTGCCCATTTGTCAAGGTCATTGACCTTGACAAATTCACCTTGTCAAGGTTAATGACCGTGACATTTCGAGGCGAGACAACTTTTTTTGTCATGGTCGTGTCACGGTCATTGACCTTGATAAGAAACTCGCGTTTTGTGTCACGGTCGTGTCAAGGTCAATGACCGCGACACGTTTGTCACGGTTCTAAACCGTGACATAACCGTGACCCCCATTGTCACGGTCATTGACCGTGACAAGTCCACGACAAAAGTTGTCACGAACGTGTCACGGTCAATGACCGTGACAATTCTGGGCAGAATTTAAAAAAAATATGCTGGGCAGTATGGCCACCGCCACTGCCCAGCAGTATATTTGTACCTGTTATAGCAACGTTGTACCTGTTCCAAACATCATATATCCAACACAAACTAAAGATAATGCAAATATATATTCATGACGATATAATCCAAATATTCAAAGTAAAAACAATATACATGACGATATAATCCAAATTTAATTAAAATGGACAAACTTAAAAATAATGTTACTACATGTCTTGGATAAAACTGAGGAGGTGAGTAGGCCACACGACATACGAATTGACGCACCCACTAATATACGTCGTGCCGCATTGTTCGCGCAATCACAATAGGGAGTTCTCCTTCCCGGGTATGACATGCGTGACGAGCACCCTGGACTCCATCTCTTGAAGCACACTTCCATGGACTATTCCACCCTCGACGATATTCGGGTCCCTCAACCCCCGCCCTATTCGCTGGCCATCAAATACGTCCAATATGAACACGCTCGACCAACCAATTGTCGACAATGGTCTGTTGGAGGGCGTCAAATAGGGAAGTGGATCGTCGAAGTACGAACGTGTCGGTGATGAAGCAGCGAGGTCCACATCCTCGTCATCCTGCGCCTCGTCCTCCTCCACCGCCTTCTCCTTCCCTTTCCCTTTACGGTCTCCACCCAACGTACGCTTCATGAATGCGTACATATCTTGGACCGTCGCCTCCAAACGGGACAGCTTCGCGTCGTGTGAATCCACCGTTCGAGACAACCCGGTGTCGCTCGTCTCCAATCCGATGATCCTAGATTTGGCCACCCGCGAGCTCACTCCCCTTGTCCTCCCTTTGCGATCAGAGCCAAGCACTTGGTTGAGTGCGTCTGTGGACAAAGATGCATTGTCGGCATCAGACTGCGACTCATGCACTTCCTTAAGCTTTGCCTGAAACGACAAAAAGCACATGATTAGTAAAATAAGTAAACTAAAAAATTATAACGTAATTAACAATAATTAAACTGTCGAATTACTTACAATCGTGGCCGCGAAGCTCGGGGACACCTCCTTGTCCTTCCCCTTCTTCGTCCGAAGAGCCACATAAGTATCGAGCCTATGTGGCTTACCCCCTGGCCCACTCCCTACCCCCTGAAATAAAATAGAGTAAAGTAAAATTAGTATCGGCCCCGTAAAGTAAAATAATATCCAATAATATATTTCTGTAGTTATAGATAAATTAAATCTTACCTGCATCCTATGCTCCACCTCAGCGTAAGAGGTCCGGCCGGAGTAGTGCACGTCCGTCTTTTTAGCCCGATTTTCCCTCCCCGATTGGCGAGATGCCAATTGTCGATCCTCGATCTCATTGTCAATGAACTTTTGCCATTGTGCCAATGAGATCGGCTCCTTGGGCGGGACGGATCCGCACCATTGTAAAATGGACTCTCGTGTTTTTTCAAAGTACCATGTCCGCATATTTTTCTTCCACGTCTTATGTTGCTCCCTCAACTGCTCCAAGACGGAATCGCGTAGCTTTGGATCCAAGTTGAATTTTTTCTGTCCAACAAATACAATGTTAGTTGCGAATAAATATAAATATAAATTGAAATTGAAATATTCATATAAATATTACCTGTAGTGCCGCCCAAACAGCTAACTTGAGCTCATACGGCACCTCCTTCCAACTCATAAACCCCGGGCCGATGACCGTCTTTAGCAGCTCGAGGGATCTCGCTAAAAGCTCCGACTTGTTTTCGACGATAATCCCAAATTTTCCATATTTGGGGAGCCTAGCGGCGGAGGAGACCTCGTCACCTCCGCTACCACCGAACCCAGACGACATCATCATAAACAGCATCATCATATTCGCCTTAACATCTGAAGGAGACATTTTTGCTGTAAAAAAAATGTTATTAGTACAGATAAAAAAAAATGTTAATAGTACACATTTCGTTTTACCTAATTGAATTAATTGAATTAATAGTACAGATAAAAAAATGTTCCATCTATATTATAACGTATGTGTAAGTTCCTTCAATACCATTTCGTTTCAATTTTGTATTATTATGTTTTTTCCAAATATTTAAAGAGTTATTAAATGGGTGCCCCACCCCCACCCCCACCCACCGCCACACACACACGCACACCTACGCACCTACGCACACACACACACACCCCACCCCCACCCCTACCCACCCCACCCCTACATATATGTTAGTTGATGCCATTATATTTTTACCCTAATTAGATTCTAAGGTTATCTCAATTTATATTTTAAGTTCGTATCGATTTGTGATGTTCAAGTAGTTTGAAATGTTGGAATTATATACTATTACTTTGACCGTTAGTTTGTGCACCAACTAAATTTAACATCACATACACACACACACCCCACCCCACCCCCTGCCCCCCTCCACCACCCCCTCCACCACCACACACCACCACACACACACACACACACCACCCCACCCCACCCCAAGTCTAAGGATGTTCTTGATTAAACATGGGAAATCTCATATCGTTTGCAAAAAGTTCATAGATTCTTAATACCTAGGGTTATGGATATTAAATTTCTTTCACAATTATTTCTTCGATTGCGATGGGTGAAGTTCAATTATATGTTAGAACAATAGATCCTCGCAAGTTCGTCAATCATTGTGTGAATAGGTATGAGATCATAATTTGGAGGAATTCACGTCCAAAAAATAATTTGGATTGTGATACCCCTTGATAGACTTATATGTTTTGTTTACCCGACCGATGAACTATTTTATAATCCTATAGAATTAAGTTTTAGAATCAAGGAATTGATCAGATATTCATTAAAATCGGTTAGTAGAAAATTTATTTAACCAAGAGGGTATCGAAAACATAACGTGGGGAATCATAATATACCGTAATCAACTTTAATAATAAGAACACATTCTTTCGAGTGATTTATAAATAATTAAATTTGAGTGCAATCATGATTATTTAGTGGAATGAATCGTGATTAAATAAATAAAGGATATAAATTAGACGGTTATAAATTGGGATTTCCTAGTATTTACTTTGAATCTAGTTTATTTATTTATCTTTGGTCCCTAGTATAGTCATTGCCCAAGTAGTAGGAGCGAAACTCTATAAAACCCTAGTTTAGCTAAAGCCCGTGAATTATCCCTCCCCCACCACACACACACACACTCCACCCCACCCCCCCTACCCCCCTCCACCACCCCCTCCCCCACCACACACCACCACACACACACACACACCCCACCCCACCCCACCCCCTACAAGTCTAAGGATGTTCTTGATTAAACATGGGAAATCTCATATCGTTTGCAAAAAGTTCATAGATTCTTAATCCCTAGGGTTATGGATATTAAATTTCTTTCACAATTATTTCTTCGATTGCGATGGGTGAAGTTCAATTTTTTGCCGGACATCGTGAGGAAAGTCCCCATTTATGGAGTTGTTTTGGTTTTCCCAGGCCTGCTTTTTATGCCGAACAACCACAAACATTCATTAGGGTTAAAAATTTGTAATGGGAATTGATTTTGGGTCAGTTACAAGAATTATAGAGTAGGTAAAACCCAAAATCCCATGAATCCTCCCATTTTTAACAAAATAAAAAGCAGTGCCAAATCTAACAGGTGCCGAATATACTTGGGCCTTTTTCGAATTGATTCAAACCAAGGAAGTAAGAAAGATGGGACAAAGTGAAATGATTCGAATTTGAATCGAATCGACTTGCGCCTTTAAGTCATTAAATTTGACTCTCTTAAGTTACCCCTCCCCATCATTTTTACAACGTTTCTCCCATACTCTCCCCAAAATCTCGGGACTTCCTTAAGTTCTAGCATTACAAAATCTTATTTCTCCCCCCAAAGAATTTCAAATATCCATCTAATAACTTATAGATATGAATCATCCTTTTGTTTTTTCATTAGTGATTTATGGTGTTTATGTGTTCTTGCTAGGGTGTATAATTGTTTGCGTGTTTATTGATTCAACTTGCATATTAGTGTTAAAAATGCTTAATTCATGCTTTTATTTCCTTCAAATACAACACCACACACACCCCACCCCACCCCACCCCCTGCCCCCCTCCACCACCCCCTCCCCCACCACACACCACCACACACACACACACACACACCCCACCCCACCCCACCCCCTGCCCCCCTCCACCACCCCCTCCCTCACCACACACCACCACACACACACACACACACACCCCACCCCACCCCCTGCCCCCCTCCACCACCCCCTCCCCCACCACACACCACCACACACACACACACACCCCACCCCACCCCCTGCCCCCCTCCACCACCCCCTCCCCCAAAACACACCACCACACACACACACACACACACCGCACCCCACCCCCTGCCCCCTCCACCACCCCCTCCCCCACCACACACCACCACACACACACACACCCCACCCCACCCCCTGCCCCCCTCCACCACCCTCTCCCCCAAAACACACCACACACACACACACACACTGCACCCTACCCCACCCCCTACCCCCTCCACCACCCTGCCCCATCCCCCACACACGCACACACATACACACATATATATATACACATACACACAAATATATATATAAATGGAAGAGAGAGAGAGAGAGAGAAATTGGACCTGAAAGTAGAGAGAGAGAGAGAGAGAGAGGGAACGATGGAAGGGAAAAAAGAAAGGGGAAAGGGTTTTTGCTGAAAACGTTGTCACGGTCGTGTCAAGGTCATTGACCGTGACAAGAATTGTCACGGTCAATGACCGTGACAAGACCGTGACAATTAAATTTATCACGGACTTATAACGGTCAATGACCGTGACAATTAGTTGTCACGGTCGTGTCAAGGTCAATGACCGTGACATAAAACGCGTGTTTTTTTTGTCACGGTCAATGACCTTGACAAGGCTGGCCGGCTGAAAGGTGACAATTTGCCCATTTTGGTATAGTGGTTTCTACCTCTCTGGATATGGATCCTGTCCCACCATGCTTGACTCCCGTTGAGTCAGATATTACTGTTGATTCATCTATCTCGTATTTGGCTGCCCCGTTCGATTTTTCCACCACTTTGGATGGTGACTTTTGGGTGGCTAAGTTGATCACTCCCTCGTTCACTTTCGCACGTCCTCCTGCGAGTGCCCTTGAGGATCACTCCGTGCCTCATGAGGAGTGTGTGTCTCCCACCCTTGAGTTATATCATCTTCTCCCGCCCTTTGTCCCACCCGATCCACTCACTATCCCTTCCACCCCACCTCCTAGTTTGGACCTTGTTATTTTTCCTCACCTGTTCACATCTTAACATTTAGGTCCTCACCTCCACCCACCCTCCACCCTAGTACTCCACGATCACATTTGTGCAATTTTCATCGACACCACTATCCATGAGAGTATTTGTGCTACTCTTATCTTTCGTGACACCGAGCTTGTTACTCTATGCACACCACTACCTTGTGGTGTTGATTTTTCCCCCTACCGCTCCCTGGCGTGTCACGACGCGACCATTATTACCGTCCATTTATAGAACGGTCGTGTACTTTCTCTGAGGCCCACCCTATTATTATTTTCAAACCATTTTTCCTCTCCCACCAAATTGAGCACCATTCTTATAGGGCTCTTGTTGCCCTCACATTTACGCTCAATAAGGCCCGTGATCGGTGCCTCTTCACCCTCTCCCTTTCCTTTCTCACCCTTACCCTACTACCCACCCGCCCCTGGTCCACTGATGCTTTGCATCGAGTGATCACTTCGTTATACAAGTGCATTGACCATATTTTGCCTTTATCCAACAAGACTGACGCTTCAGTCTTGTTTGGGGGTGATTCTCATCACCCAATTTTTTCTGCCACCCGTGCTTTCCTAGTTCCTATCTTTAGGGTGAGAACGGTTCGGTCTGGCTGAAGACGTTAAATTTAGCGCTACTGGGAGGCAGCCCGTCGTCCATTGTTTCTGAGTATGAGTCTTATACTATTTGGGGGTGGTGTTTCACACCACCCAATGCTTTTCACATGCTTTATAGACTTGTACGGCTTTTTGTATCACATCTGTTCTTCAGGTTTCATCTATGCTACAGAGTGCGGTACATTTTCATTAGTGGTTCATTATGGTAATATCTTTCCTCCCTTGTGCTTTTTATTTTATATATGGTTTTAAACATCGAGGACGATGTTCTCTTTTGTTTGGGGGTGGGAAATTTATCAAAATCGTACCTCTTTTGAAAATTTTCATAAACAAGTGATTTTTAAAGTTTTTTTGCAGTAAAATTTAAATTTTTATGATATGATTTGTCTATCAGTCCTCTTTTAGAAATCTCGGAATATCTGTGTTTGACCCAGAAATTACGCTTTTAAACCTTAAATTAATTAATACCTCTTAAAAGTGTACTTGCACGATGAATTCTTAGACTCGGCAATTTGCACTAACACATTTACAATCAAAAGTTGAAGAGTAACTATATTCTCAAGAAAGCCTTAAAAGATCACTAGTGGAGACTTAAACCCGTGAGATTTGAGCTTTTCACCTTTTTGAGGGTTTTTACGTATCTCCGAGTCACACGACTCAACTTTCTTTGGGTACTACATTTAGTCGTTGCATGATCTCATTATTTTTTCAAATTTGGCTTAATCACTGAGAATGACATTACTTTCGAGTTGTGAGAAACATGTGTCTTGTAGTTTGTCCCGAGCACTAAACCGATTTTTCCATACATATACCATTTTCCCTATCACATTATCATTCACCCATTATCATTTTTCCATATTACCCTTATCCATATGTCCCAAATACCATCCATCATTGCCATCGTTTTTGAGAAAAAGAATGATTGAAATTTTCCATGTAAATTGTCTTCATTTGTGCTATGAAAAAAAAGAATATATCGCAATAAAAAATAGAAAAAAATAAAATAAAATAAAATAAAAAGAACAAAAAAAAAATAGATAGAAAAGTAGAAAAAGAAAGATGCGATCATAAGTTCAAATGATGAAGACAATAGTCAGTCAAAGTGTGTCACTCTTCTCAAAACACCCTAGCAAATCCTTTTCATTTCATTTTCCCCTCATACCTTTCATAAAACCCATTTTTTCACCCTTGGTAAAGTGTTCGGGCAAACGAGAAGATTATATGGTGAATAACTCGACATTCTCGACATAGTGGTTAGCATTCGTTCGTGAGATCAAATTTCTTTCATGTATCCGTTCTCTTTTATAAAGTATGTGAGACGTTTGACATTGTTTACATTTACTCACATCCTCACACACTAGAGAGATACACTTACCCAATTCTCAGAGAGTTCGATTCAGAGAGATATATCCAGTGAGAATTGAAGTCAAAGCGTTGATTTTATAAAGGCAATCTAGGAATTACTCTAATGATACTTAAGATTGCTTTGCACTACACATGCTAAGTTTTAGGAAGGATTACGCTTTTGGTATTAATTAATTTAATATATCATTTTGATAGTTGAATACGGTGTTCCTTGATGTCCTCTTAAGTTGGGTTGTATAACATTTCATCATCTACTCAGAAACTGCATTTAAATAAGTTTTGAATTTTGTGGGTATATTCACTGCAAACCCTCACGAGACACCACTCGTCCTGTAGGACAACCTACAGGTTAAAACGATTTATTGCACATGCTAAGTGCAATCGCCAGTGCCTGCGAAAGTGGCACACTTTTGGTTACTTATCTCTATTTCTCTCTAATTTTTGCTCGAGGACTAGTAATGTTCTGTTTGGGGGTGGTGTGATAAGCACCCAAAAGTGTATAATTTATACCCCGAATATGTACATTTTAGTCTCTCGTTTTAATTAAAATTGGCCTTATGTCGTATTTTATTATTTTTCAGGTCAATCAGCAGTCGCAGTATCAAATAATGTTAAATCAACGCAATTGCGACGCAGAAGCGGTCAAAAGCATGAAATGAAGAAATCAAAGGATACCGCAAGCTCTGGAGTCCTATTTGAGCTTACCCAGAAGAGTTCCGATGCTCTGAAACAGTCCCGTGACCTAAACTTGAGCCTAGACCATTCCCCGAGCCCGGTGTGTGTTGAGTTTGTCCCTTTATTATTATTTTTTTAGATTTTTAGTTTGAATCATTTTTATTTTTAGGATTTATTTTAGATTTATTTAGAATTTCTAGGATTTATTTTCCAATTTTTATATTTCTTTTTATTTAGTATTTGATTTTTATTCTATTAGTTTTTAGTTTTAGTTTTAGTTTTAGTTTAAGTTTTATTTTATTTTATTAGGATTAGAATTTTTAGGATTTCATTTATTTATTAGTTTTTACATTTTCTTTTTAGGATTTTAATTTTAAGTTTTATAAGATTTTATTTTTATTTTATTTTATTTCTTTTTAATTTCATTTTTTTATATTTTTTATTGAGTCTTTATTTTATTTTAGAATAGGAATTTAATTTTTAGATTTTTAGTTTTTATAATTTCTTTTAGTTAGTTTTAATTTTATTTTTAAGATTCAAACTAACACACACACACACACACAAACATCCTACACCCCCACACACTTTACCACACCTACCCTTCTTCTTCCCCACTAAAACAACCCGATTCTCTCTCCTCCATTCCCATTACCAAAAAACCCCAACATCTTCCACAATTAAAACTCCATTACCAAACCTTCACTCTCTCTCTCTCGCCATACCCTGCCCGGCCAGAAACAAAAACTCGCCCTAAACCCAGCAGCCCCATCTGCACCGGCGGTGGAAAATCCAAACCCGCGAACTGCCAGAGCCAAACGAAAACTCGCCGGAGACATCAAATCTGACCTCCACGTCGTGAACCACCGCGCCCCATCTCGCGACTCCGACCCGAGCCCCCTCGCCGGCGTCCCTCTCCTGTGACCCATGTACGGCGGACCTCCAATCGCGACCATCACCAGCCCTTGCCCTCTCCAGCCTATGTAACCCATCCTAGCGAAGCTGCCGCCCAGCTGCCCGGATCCAACCTAAAACCCATTTCCACCCAACTCGGACCAAGATCTGCCCCAATCGCGATGAACCCGGAACCCTATCCATCCAGCTGTCAAACCGTTTTCAAGAACCCGAAACCTCAATACCCACTATTTAGTCACCTGCCATTCCAATAAATCAGGAACAATCCAAAGTCAATCAAATCCAAATGCTTCTCCTTCAAAAAAAAAATCCCAACAAAATATCTCAAGCCAACTTCGTGGACTTTAAGGGTCCGTTTGGTTCGTGGTAAAATATTTTTTACCGCGTTAGAATATAATTCACCTAGGTAAAATATGTGTTTAGTTGGGCATTTAATACGGTGAAATAAAATGAATATGGTGAAAAGTGAGGTGAAACTTTAACCATTTTAAACCAAGGGTAAAGTGAATAATTTAACCGGTGAAAACAATGAAATTTATCTTATTACCAAAGTAACATTTCTTATTTCCACTTACAACTATCACACATTTATTTCTCCCTCTCAATTAATACAATCATCAAATATTCATTTAAAAAAAATATTTTTTTTCTAAATTTCATTTTTTATTTTAATTTTTTTTTTAAATTTAAAAAAATAAAAAAATTTAAATAATTAAATGTTTAAACATAAATAAATAATAGAATAGCGAAGCCCCACACTCTTTTCAATATTTAAATACTAAAAGATCAAAAGACCCTGTATACATATATGATTTGAGCAAATATAATCTTTTGCCCAAAAATCTATTACTTAAAAAAAAAGAAAGTAATATTATGAAAAAAATAAAACATAATGTTTTTAAAATAAAAATTCTAATATTCTAGGAAATTAAAATTTTAATATTCTGAAAATATAAAATTTATAAAAGTTATTTTTTCATTTAAAAAACATTATGTTGTTTATAAAAAAACATATTATTTTTTATTTAAATGGACGTTGATTAAAAAACTGTTTCGTTATTTATTTTTAAAATTGGACATTCTTTTTATCATTTCTAGTTAAAAACTCTTTCTTTTATTTATTTAAAAAAATTGTTTCGCTATTTATTTTTTCAGTTAAAACAGTTTTTTTTTTCTATTTTAAAAATAATCTTTTTACTATATAAAAAAATGGTCCACATCAGCGGTATGTATAGGCAGTTCGACCACTTATAAATACCGTTGGCGCGGACCAACATATTAGACAAAAATGCTCTACGCCAGTGGTATGTATAGGTGGTCGGACCGCCTATACATACCGTTGCCGCAGACAATATTTTTTCAAAATAGTAAAAAGATTATTTATAAGGGTCAATTATTAAATAGTCCCTACTATAAATATATATTTTTTAAAAAGGACACATATTTTTAGTTTAACCCATTTAGTCCCTCAAGCACTCATTATCCTCTTATTTTTAGAGGTCCGCGCCAGCGGCACTCCCTCTCCAAAATATATGGCAAAGGACTTTTTGAGGCAAAATAAAAAAGTTTGGACTAAATGGGTATTAAAAAATGTCCGAGGGACTATTTGGTATATGTCCCTATTTATAATATAGTACAAAAAAAACAGTTTTTAACCGAAAATAAAATATGTAAATAAAAAATAAAACACTTTTTAAGAAAAGAGTTTCTTAAGTAAAATAAATTTTACGTTTTATATACAGTTTTTAATAAAACAAATAGATAAGATTTTACGTTTTATAAACAGTTTTTTTTATTATTACTTATAAAAAACAATTTTTTTTATTGAAAATATATATTTTTTGTTTTTATCAAATGTATTTAGTTTAGTTGGAGGTGAAAAAATTGGACATTTAGATTTTATAAATTTAAAGGCACAATTGTCATTTATTATTCAAAGGGTGTGGGGGAACATATAGAGGGTGTGAATATCTAATCCCATAAAAAAAATAAAAAATAAAAATAAATAAAAAAATTGAATATTTGTTTGGTGCATGGTAATGTGTTCGGAATTTAATTACTAATTGGGCCGGTTTCATAGTTGTGAACTATTTTTTTTTATTTCTTTTAATTAGAACACTTTTTTTTCATAGTTGTGACTTTTTTTTTAATTGGGACTGTTTTTTTCAATGTTGAAAACTTTTCTTTTAATTGGAATTGTTTTTTCATTGTTGAGACCTTTTTTTTTATTGTGGACTACTGTTTTTATTGTTGACTCTTTTTTTTAATTGTGATTGTTTTTTTTACAAATGACAATTTTTTTTCATTGTTAGATTTTTTTTTTTAAATTGGGATCGTTTTTTTTTAATAAGGACTTTATTTTTAATTGGTACTATTTTTTTACTTATTTGTCTTGCGTAGCCAAATATGACTAGTTGTGTGTGTGTGTGTGGGGGGGGGGGGTGATTATGTCAAATTTTAGTTTGAGGTAAATGCATATTTTTTAATGCCATTGACACTTGTGTGATGAAAATCAATATAGTTATGTGCATTTGAAGTATGAGAGTAATATGCTCATTTTATTTTTTCACCATATTAATCTTGACCATCCAAACAACAAATGGTGAAAAAGTTAAAATTTTCCCCTAGTGAAAACTCGACCATCCAAACGGAGAGAGTGAAAACAAAATCACCGCACTAATAATTTACCTTTTTTTTTAACACGGTGAAAAGTATTTCACCACGAACCAAACGGACCCTAAAAGAAAAGGAATGAGCTCATAAAAAGGGGACTCTCAACAGCAAAAAGAGAGGAATGTAGAGAGAGAAAAATATATAGTGTATATTATGTATAGTTTAGGTTCATAAAAAAATTTCAAAAAATTCCAAAAAAATTATTTTAGCTTTAGAATAAATTTTAGGTTTGTTTTTTATTCTTTTTGGTATAACCAAGTACTGGATTTGTGAGAAGATTGAGACGCGTGTTCATGCACAGTTGACACAAGAAAAAAATTGCGTATCGTATTCTTTTCCTCTTGTTTCAATTTTGATTAATGCTATTGTGATAGTTGTTTATTCTAACATGAGAATGTTTGGTTAAATACCCTGTCCAAGGGGTGGGGTGCACTGCGAATGATGTTACTTTAATTAGTTGATTCATTAATTTTATATTTCTAGGTAAATTAATTTTTAAATGTCGCCGATTAATTTACGTAACGAGAGTTAATAAATTAATTGAACGAATTGATGTTTGAATTTAGGAATCGAACTAGAGATAGGTTTTTTCGAAATTTGAATATTAATTCGGTGTTGAAATTTAAGGATTGCTATGGTTTTCGTTAAATTGATCCTAGCGGGTAATTTTCTGAAAATAGTGTAGTCCTAATTTTTCATCGTGTGACATTTTTTAATTAATTTTTTGAAAAAGATTTTATTAAATTTATAATTTTAACGAGAGTTAGATTATCGATTTAATATTATCTCGAAATATTTCAAAATTAATAAACTGAGGAATTAAAATGATTGAAAATGCAGTGTAATCCCATCTGTTAACCTTCTCACATATTTCACACTCGGTTGCACATTTGTTTCATTCTTTAGTCATTTATTAATTTTTAGCATTTGTTAGTTAATTTTTCCCTTGAAATTGTTTTTAAAAATAAAAAAAGAAAAAATATATTTTCATAAAAAAAATTGGAATTGCACGTTTTCACATTAATTGTTTCACCTTGAAAGTTGGATTGATACCCGTACTTACCGCAATACGAGTTATTTTTAGACAACTTTTGTAGGTACTCAAGGAAATTTTGAGAGTAGCTTTTGCACAACAACGACAGATACATACACGCAAAAAGCTAGTTATCAGTACCCACTAGTTTGATTCTAACTTCTCTCAAGGTCTGATGTTGATGTGGCTTTCCCAGTTTGCTAACTTATCCACTCTGTTCCAGTCTTTACGTCGACTCTTTTAGATTCAAGATCTTATAGCCAACACTTATGTGTTGTAATGTGACAAGTGTCGGTGATAGTGTTCTAACACATGCACACACACACACACACACACACACACACACACACACTTTATTTATACAAACAAGTCCTAACGAATTACAAATCAGATCTAAATGAACTGTTTTCGATTTCTCTCTTCTTTTGAACTGATAATACGCAAATATTGCGTATTTCATCTGTCGAACCTACGCATTTTAGCCTCCTTGGGTATCTTATTCCCGATATTTAAGCTCGTTAACTAGACAACCTTGGTTTATATTGTTAACATGTTATATGAGGTATAATTGGGCTTTTGTAGGTATTTAGGTACTAAGTGTGAAGTTTGGGTGCATTCCGTCCGATTTCCGTACGCGATCGCAGGTTCAAGGGCATTTTAGTCTTTTCACAGCTCAGGCACCTGGCCCAACATCTTCACGAAAGTTGTATACCTCCTCACAAGCTTTGCGTGGCCATGTACGGTGCGCTATTTCGGTTCATAACGAATAAGTTACAGGAGTTTTAGCGGAGGGAAATACAATCATGCAAAATAGGAAGTTTCCTTGGTTGAGACCTGCTTGATCGATCCATCCATCAAAAGGATCGATCGATCGATCCTTCATTTTTCATCCATTGTGGGGAGACAGTGGGCTGATATTTTTGCCATCGATCGATCGATCACAAGGGATCGATCGATCGATCCCCTATTTTCAGCTGATATTTTATCTTTTCTTTTCTTTTGTCTTTTCTTTTCTAATTTAATTCCTTTTACTATATAAAGGAATTTTGCTGTAATAAATAGAATCATTTTAGATAGTTTAGGTTAGGGTTTTGGAGGTTTGAGAGCTCATTTCTTCATTTCTTATTGGATTGACACCCATTTAGGCTTGTAATTTGTGATTCCATCTCCATTAATATAGTGTGTATTTCATTATTTGTTGCTTTCTATTTAATTTACATGCTTTCATAATTAGATTTACATGCTTTGATTTAATTGCTTTCTAGTGTAACTTTATCGCGTTTATTTATCGTTTTTCATTACCGCGTTTTTAACATGATTTCTAGCTAATTTAAATTAGGTTGCGTTTGAATGGAACTCACTTGGGTTGACGCGTTGCTTTGCTTTAGTGATGGTATTTACGGGTCTATTTCGGGTGCGTTGTCCTAGTTATTATGCCTAGGGGATTTGACGGGGCATACCATGTATGTCCCATGCTTATGATCTTGCATGCGTAATTTTCGAGATATTTGTTGATGTCAAATTCTTATTAGGCTTTTTTGCGGATTTAGGATCGAGATATTTGCATTCTAAAGAACTCGTTGATCTATGTGACCATTTTATACTAATTAACTCGGGTGAGGGATATTCGACACAACCTATAGTTTTACTCGCTTTGTTAATCTAGTTTCAATACACTTCCCTAGATTAATCTTCCCCTTTTATGCATCTTTTTTCCTTTTAGTTTGTAATTCACCTTTTACACTTTTCTTTCGGAGTATTAAATCGTATAAATTCTAGCAACTCTTCTCTATAGATTTTCGATACTCGGACATGGCCGCTATACTCACCCGTTGAGTGTAGTCATAAGTTTAGGTTTTTGTATAGTTCAGGTGAGCCGAATTCAAAACGACCGGCGCGTAGGTGACTCTCGTGCCGCGACGAAACCCTGCCTATCAAATGGTGCCATTGCCGGGGATGAGTTTGTTTTAGACTTTATTTGATTTAGTATTTCATAGTATTTTCTTTCTATTTGTATTATCTGCTAATATTTTTGTAGGACTTCCACATTTGAGCACTTAGAAATGCTTGAATTTTTCCCGCGTGCACCTACTTTGTGGAATTCGCCACTTCGAGCCATTTTTGGGGTAAGCATGTCTTATTCCAATTCTTTCGGTAATCATTGTTATAGTTCTCAAAATTCCTGCAAACCTATGACTTTCGGTCAATATTAGAATCGCAAAGTATTACAAATTCAAATATGACTTTGGGCGAGTATAACGAAAGTCAAAATTTGGGTTATTGGAATTTTGATGATGATGATAATGATTTTGGGCCTTTACCTCCTTATAATAGGATTTTTGAAACAAATTGCAATAGTTTTCAAAATTCCTATAATAATGAGTTTTCATTTAAGTACGATGGTAATTTTCAAAGTTCCCATTTTCAAGGACCCGCACCTCGACCTATGACATTCGGTGAGGGCTTGCGTATGCTTGAGAATGAGAAAATTTAAAATCGTTATCGGGAAGAAAATCATCTTTGGGAACATGAATTGGGTTTATTATTTGAGTCTGACGATGATTTTGCTTCCGAGACTTTCGAAGTCGGGGAATGTTTTGAACCAAATGAGGACTTTGTGCCTACTTTGGAACAAACCATTCTAGACTTTGCCCATTGCGTAATAGATATTGAAAGTGAGAATAGAAATGACGTAATATCTATTTACAATGAAATGAGTTCTTCTTTGGCCCCCAAAGAAGAACATTTCATTGAAAATGATATTATTTCCGTCGAAACTCAATCTTCATGCGATGATGATTCATCCCATGAGTTTGAATTTCTTTCATCCCCATTTTCATTCTCTGTTATCACACCGCACAAGTACCCCATGATTCGGTTTCAAACTTTAATGTTTTAAACCTTTTCATCGATAAGGAGTACTTGCTCGAGTTGCCTTCCACGATCGCATCTTTGCCTTTGTGTGCGCCACCTCCCATTCCAATTTCAAAATCATTGGGAGGATTTTCATCTTTTCTCGGTCTCCACATGTTTTTTTCACCCGTTCAATCCAAACCCCCCATCGTTGGCCATGGTTCATTTCTTCCGCCTTACACATGCCTTCTGTTGTTCAAGCAGAATTCATTTTTTTCAGAAGGCATGCTTGTATGTGAGGGTACACCGATTATCCTCCAAAGTGAAATCGTTCTCATGGTGGACCCTCATCTATTTAGACTTCTAGTGTATAGTTAGTGTGAAGCCTAAATAGTAAGTTGTATATAGTTAGCTTTTTATTTTCTTTCTTTAGTTTTTCTTTGCTTTTTAATTTAGTCTAGTGTAATTAGTTAACGTTTTGTTATTTGCTTTTTCTATGCTCGATACTAACTTGTTTTGTAGATTTTTTGGACTTGTTTTTATGGGGATCGCTCCAATTTTGGGTAATATCGCTCTTTTCCTCTCTTTGACTTGGTTCTTAATTTACATTGAGAACAATGTCAGGTTTTAAGTTAGGGGGTGTGGGATATTCTATCCATTTCTTTATTTGGTCCATGTTTTTGCTCACATGTTAGTTACTTAGTATGCTTTTCTTAGAAAAATTCAAATATTTCAAAAAGATTTTCTTTCTTTTTTTCTCCTTTTTTGGGCATTTTGCCTTTGTTTTCGATGATAAATTTTAATAATTGCCCGATCCAATAGACAACCCAACGATGCATGTTCTCGATTTTAGAAGTTATTGGACTTTAGTCCTCGATTATTGATATTATGAATAACTTCATGAATTAAACTTTAATCCCATTAGCACATGGACTTTTATCGTTTTATTGATTTGGTTTAAGATTTTTATAACTCGGTAATCTTTTGTTGCATTGTATATACTTACACCGAGTAAGCTTTGTACCTTTCATCATTTGTGAGTGTATACACTATTCTTTTCTCTTTGAAAACGTTGAATTCATTGTTAATCTCTCTATTCTTTCATTTGATCGTTCATTAATTAAGTTCATACTTGAAATGTGTTACTTGATCATGATTTTCATATATTGTTTTGACTCGAGAATTGCGTAAACTTTTGGAAATGATCATAGGCCATCTTTGTTATATCACCCATATTTACCTTGAACTCACCTTAAACGTTTATCCTCGTTAACCCCTTTGAGCCTAAATATTGCCTTTAGTTTCATAACCCAAATCCCATAACCAACTTTAAATTGGAGTTTTAACCCATACATACACCTTCCATACTCTTGTTTGGAATGTTGCTTGGGATTGAATGTTGTTGTTATGATATCAGTTGCAATTTAGGCATATGAGAGTGAGAAAAGTAAAGAGAAGAAAGCAGTGAAAAAAGTGAAGAAAAAGAGAAAGCAAAAAGAAAAAGAAAACAAAAGAGAAAAAGAAGAAAAGAAGGAAAGAGAAAGTTGTAAATATTGTGTATACAGCTCAATAAGCTTTGATTACTCTCAAAATGTTATATTCAATGCCTTTTTGGAACTTGTTTTCCAATTTTGATATTTTTTGCATTTTCCCATTATCCCGAGTTTTCATTCTGAACACTTTGAATTCGTACATACATATATTTCATTTTGTACCCTAGCCTAACCTACATTAAAACCCTATACAAGTCCTATGTGATCTCAAGCAGATGTAATTTGAAGGTTTAAATAGTTTTGATAATCTGTGAAAATGCTTTTCGCCTCTTTTAATGTGCGATATACTTTCATTGAGATTAT
Organism: Sambucus nigra; assembly: GCA_949130495.1. Lineage (NCBI taxonomy): Eukaryota > Viridiplantae > Streptophyta > Magnoliopsida > Dipsacales > Adoxaceae > Sambucus > Sambucus nigra. Next base: position 259,810,276 of record OX422208.1, on the reverse strand, counting down.
AGTTTTTCAGTTTATATATAGCGTGCTTGATTTGTGACATGTGCGCGGCCTAGTTTCCAATTACGTTTACTCTTTATACCCGCATGTTCCGTGTGTTAACTCCCTGTTTCGAGTGAATTCACTTGATGAGTGTAATGCCCGTGAGGATTGAATATATACTTGCTTTAATGATTATTCGATTTATTTAAGCTTTTGTCAAATCACACCTTGCATGTGCTCGCTCCCCTCCCACATTTTAAGGTTTCAATTCTATGAGGTGCATTCTATAATGTTAATTATTCGGACTTTTGTGTGAATTCATTCACTTTGCTAATAATGCGTATGAAATCTTTTTCGCTTTTGTTGGGCTTTTCGCATGTTGGTTTGGGAATATTTTGTGGAAACCATTTGATGTTTGGGGGTACCATCCCTGAAAGCCCTCACGAGACAACACTCGTCCACTATGGTGACCTAGGGGTTTAACAGCTTATTGCATACACTAAATGCAATCTAATCGCCTGTGAAGTGGCCTTTTGCTTTTATACCATACTTTTGTACTATCTCCTGCTTTTGGTTTGCTTGTAATTCTTGTTGAATCCTATTTCATTGCTAGGGACTAGAAATGTGTAAGTTAGGGGGGTGATAATACGCAAATATTACATATTTCATTCATCGAACCTATGCATTTTAGCCCCCTCGGGTATCTTATTCCCTATATTTAAGTCCGTTAACCAAATAGCCTCGGTTTATATTGTTAACATGTTATATGAGGTATAATTGGGCTTTTTTAGGTATTTAGTTATTAAGTGTGAAGTTCGGACACATTCCGCTCGATTTCTGTACGCGATCGCAGGTTCAAGGGCATTTTAGTCTTTTCATAGAATGGGCACCTGGCCCAACATCTTCACGGAAGTTTTATCCCTCTCGTAAGCTTCGCGTGACCGCTAACGGTGCGCGATTCCGATTCAAAACGAAGAAGTTACGGGAATTTTAGCAAAGGGAAATGCAAGCATGCAAAACAGGAGACCTGCTTGATATTTTGTCTTTTCTTTTCTTTTCTCTTTTCTTTTCTAATTTAATTCTTTTTACTATATAAAGGAATTTTGTTGTAATAAACATAAATAATTCATTTTAGATAGTTTAGGTTAGGGTTTTATAGGTTTGAGATCTCATTTCTTCTTGGATTGACACCCATTTGGGCTTGTAATTTGTGCTTCCATCTTCCATCTCCATTAATATAGTGTGTATTTCATTATTTCTTGCTTTCTAGTTAATTTACATGCTTTAATAATTAGATTTACATGCTTTGATTTAATTTCTTTCTAGTGTAACTTTACCGCATTTATTTACCGTATTTATTTACCGCATTTTTAACATGCTTTCTAGCTAATTTAAATTAGGTTGTGTTTGAATGGAACTCACTCGGGTTGACGCATTGCTTTGATTTGGTGATGGTGTTTACGGGTATATTTTGAGTGCGTTGTCCTAGTTATTAAGCCTAGGGGATTTGACGGGGAATATCATGTATGTCCCGTTCTTACGACCTTGCGTGCATAATTTTCGGGATATTTGTTGACGCCAAAATCTTATTAGGCTTTTTTGCGGATTTAGGATCGTGACAACCCTTGGTTCAATTAACTGTCGAAATAAGATGCATTATAAAGAACTCGTTGATCTATGTGACCATTTTATACTAATTAACTCGGGTGAGGGATATTCGATGCAACCTATAGTTTTACTCGCTTTGTTAATCTAGTTTCAATACACTCGCCTTGATTAATCTTTCCCTTTTATGCATCTTTTTTCCTTTTAGTTTGTAATTCACCTTTTACACTTTTATTTTGGAGTATTAAATCGTATAAATTCTATCAACTCATCTCTGTGGATTTTTGATACCCGGACTTGGCCGCTATACTCACCCGTTGAGTGTATTCATAAGTTTAGGTTTTTATACAGTTCAGGTGAGCCGAATTCAAAATGATCGGTGCATAGGTGACTATCGTGCCGCGATGAAACTCTTCCTATCAAGAACCAAAAAATTTTATTTGACTTTTTAAATAATCCCGAAATCCAAGGTTACCTTGCTCGAAAGACGGTTCAAGGTCATATCCAATTTCAGAGGTTTTGAAAATATTTTTGAAATAGGAAACCACCAATTGGAAATCCAACTAGGTCAAAAGTCTTGTTTCGTAAGAACTAGAAACAGAAAATAGATTTGTTGATCCTTGAGTTTTAAAATCATTTACAGAAAGAATAATCAACAAATACTATTTCTCAAGATGAGAAACTAAAATATGCAGATCTAAGTGTAATATGACATGCAATAATCACATCTACTGTTTATATGAAAGAGAAATAAAGATATAACATGATATGTCTAAGTTGAAAATAAGATCTCGAACTCAGAGGATAAAACTCTTTAAACAACCTTAAAACCCCCACCAACAATACTCTCAAACACATAGGTATAATGTTTGGTATAAACTGTTTAGGAGAAATGAGTATAAGGTTTGAAACGAGTTAGGGTTTCTCTCCAGTTTTTCTCTTCTCTCTCTTCTCTCTCTCTCTCTCTCTCTCTCTCTCTCTCTCTCTCTCTCTCTCTCTCTCTCTATTTTGACGAAATGGCAAAAGTTCTCAAATGCAAAGGCTTGGCATCCTTTTATACTGAGAGGCGAAGGTTTGAGAAGGGATTATCAAATCAATGGCTGAGATTTGGTCTTTGCCAATTGACTTTGATCCAACGGTGTAATATAAGCGGTAGATTAAACAACTTCTGATTGGTCTAAAAGAGTTACACAAGGATTGTGTTTGAACGCATACAGAGTGTTGATTAATGAGATCCAAGGGCTGAGATAGTACAAGGGTAATGAGTCTTACAATAAACACACATCTAGCCGATATAAGGTTGACAGGTGTAGGGACAGGATGAACTCTCACACGCGTGTTTTGAAAATATTTACACAGCTCCCCTTAAGTCTCAAGCGCTTTCGAATCTTACCCAACCCAACTTTTAGGTATGAAAATATAAAATCAGTAATTACAAACTGACCCCAGAAATTTATAAAGCCAACTTTTATTATGAAAAAATCATTTAAAAATTCCCAAAAATTATAAAAAATTATTTTGAAGGGAATTAACACACAATTCACACATAATAAATCAATGCAATATATATACCATGTATGCATCCCTAGTGTGTGTGATTTTAGAGATATACCTCCAATTGAATCATGTGTGTCATAAAGGAAAGAATCTGAGGCTCTTTGGTATCTAGGGAATAAGACATTAATTTTGTCACAATTTCCAAACTATATGAGCACTTATAAAATGTAGACTCAAGTGAGTCAAGAGTATAAGGTGATTCATCATTTACATGATGTGTTTCATTTATTGATGCTTCATAAGTATTTGGCAGATCCATCGCATCAATTGAAAACTCAACCTGTTGAATTAAAAGATGACTTGTCATACATTGAAGAATCGGTGGAAATTCTTGATCGTAAGGAGCCACAAAATTAAAGAAGCAACTTGTATCCCCATTTTTTTTTGTAAATGGCATTCATATTGAATTTTGGGAACGAAATTTTCTAAGGGAGAGTTATGAAAATCCGAATACAACTATGATAAATTATATTTGAATCATTATTACCCTATTTGATATTCATAATGTTTTATTTATATATATAATGTTAGGTTATTATATTTTAGTCTAATTTTACCTTCCAAAATCATGTAATATCAAGTGGGTTACAAACAACAAGATTTTAAGATTTTCGGTAGAAATATTCATGTTAGAGACTTGTTTTGACCCTTATAATGTGACAATTTGATCAAGGTAAAAACTACATAGTTGTAGATATCTAAGTTGGGTTTGTAAGCAACAAATGGTGTGTCAAATGGATGTTCAAGTAAGAAGTTATAGCGAATTTACGAATCAAGGCCAAAGTTGTCCATCCTTTTAAGTGGTATTTTTTCTTTTAGTTTAAACATTGGTTCAGTTTGAATAATATTTGGCTTGATAAGAGAGAAAGTCGAGGGTTAAGGAAGAAAGGTTTATAAAAATGGCTAGGACAAAAATTGTAAAAGTGTTCCTAAGGTATAATTACGTGGTAATCGTATTTTATTCTTGAATTATACCAATTGTCAGTATATAAATCATCATTTATTGATTATTATTTCATCCTCCTTTGTATATGTATGTATATGTTCATACTTAAGATAAGTGCTATGTGTGATCCATATTTCTTTGTAAAGAACTCCCTTGAATTTAAACTTATATATAATTTTATATACTTACTGGAATTGTGTAATTCCAGTTGGATATGAAACTATACTCGTATATACAAAGCATAGACAAAATCTAGAATTAAAATCCTTGTGTTTAGACTTTGGTGATGATTGAAATTTGGTACACAGTTGTTGCTTGCATAATTTATTTAGATATACATTGAGTTTGATAATGCTTTAAACATAGCAAATAAACTCTAAAAATTATGAAATTTTAATTTTGTATTGTTCAGTATTTGTATTGTAAATGAGTGGAATATAATATAATGTTATGGTGTAAGAAAAGAATGAAAAATATTAGAAGTTGAATGAACAATAGAGGAGATTGTAGGATAGATTTAAAACGTTGTAAAGAAATGGTCATATTTTTCCTTAGGAAGCTTATAAAATTACACCATCACATATAATGGAAAGTACATTCAAATATGTTTTTATATTTATTAGGTTGGACACCTTTATTTGCATAATTTATGAATTTAGAAGTGTTAAGAATAGTAGACACTAATTTAATTCCATACTAGATACCCTATGAAAGAATATTCTTATCTTCTCCTTCCATAGGATATTTTGAATAGATGTGTTCCAAGATTAAATAGATTGAGAAGTATATTTTTATGTTTATTTGACTTTATTTATAAATTCCTTACGAAGTATTTTCTAGGGTTGAATGCTTATAACCTTATCAACATAGATACCATTGCATCATCTTTACTCAAGTTTCATGGAATTGTACTTAAGTGGGATTATAATGTAATTGTATAAGCATTGAAAGTTATATGAATATATAATACTTATTATTTGAATTCAGTACGGATTTGGTTGAATTGATAGGTTTAAGGTCTAATCCACCAAGTTTAACTCCACCCGAGGGAAACGCAAACATATAGTTGAGAACTCAAGGTAAGTGTACTCACTAGAAAGATGGATATGTACATTGTTGTGGATATGGTCATGAAATTATGAATATGAAATTATTTGATTTCGGTTTACAGAAATGGGAGGTTACTCCCCAACCCGAAATCGAAGGGGTGGGGGGGATATCTTATTACAGACAAGGTGTTACACCTCGACCATGAATGGGGGGGAATTGTCTATTGCAGACATGATATGTAAATCATAATTTGAAAAGTTGGGTCATTCTTTGTGATTGGACCAGATAATTTTATACATTAGTATATGGATATAGTTTATTGCATTTAATTTTATGAAATAGTTTAGTAGTGATGCATTCACTAAGATATATAGCTCACGGTTCCTATGTTTATGTTTTTTAGGTATTGTGATTTCATTGCCAAATCTAGGACTTCGAGTTAGGTTAGCAAGGAATTAGTGAAAAAATGAGTTTGTTTTAATGTAAATGATGTAATTAAGTCAACTTATCTGAAGCACCTTATACATTTGACTTACTTAAGTCTATATTGTATAAGTGCTCAACTAATTTGGAAATAGTGACAAAATTGGTTGTCTAACCTAGAATCCAAAGAGCCTCAGAATTAATCTCTCTAATCCTCTTCAATAATCCAAGAAGGTATAAATTGAATCACACTACACACATTAGAAGTGCATACATGTGTATATATTGCTTAAAATTGATTGTGTGTTAAATTCCCCTTAAAATGTTGTTTTAATAATTTTTTGGGATTTTTTAAACATTTTTAAACATTTTTAAAATAACGTTTTCATAAATAAAAGTGTGATTATAAAGTTTGTGGGGTTAATATGGTATTTTGAAAATATCAGTTTTCATTGGAATGTTTGATTGGGTAGAATGTAAATGCGCTAGAGACTTCAGGGTGCTGCCTGTAATTAACTTTGACGCGCGTTTGTAAGCCACTCTTAGGCCAACACTTGTCACGTTCCTGATGTATCAATTTGTGTTTGTTATGTGAGAGGGTTGCCTGGTGGTTTGCTGATCGTTAGATCTATCCTTATCGATGGCCTGCATGTGTTTTAAACCTATCCTTGTGCTATCCTGAGAACCAATCACATTCGACTTAAACACTGCCTTCTTATAACCCTTGGATCAAGTCAATATTAAGAAGACTTAATCTCAGCCCTTGATTTCCTTCGAATATCCAGAACCTTCCTCCACTCCTATAAAAGCCCTCTAATTCTCAACCTTTCAAGACTTTTGGCAGTCGTCATTTCTGAGAGAAAAAAATAGAAAGAAGAGAGAAGTGAGAGAGAAGAGAGAAAAGAAAAGAGAGAAGAGAGAGAAAGAAAAACTGTGTTATCCAAACCCTAACCCTAACCCTAAACACTTCATATCTGATTCAAACCTTCATTTATACAAAACCCCAAACACAACCTTGAGTGTTTGAGAGAAAGTGATGTTACTAGTTTGTTCATATTGAAGCTGTAACCTCTTAATTAGTGATCTTATTACCAACTTAAACATTCATGTGAAGATCTGTATTTCTTTTTCATAGAAATTGTAGATCTACACTCTGCATGTTATATTTCACTAGATCTGCATGTTTCTTTCGTGATTTAAGAAAATCCTTACTGATTTAGTTTTGAAAATGTTTTATGGTTTCTATTCTTATGAAACTTAACCTTGACCTAGTTGAATTCACACTTGGAGATTTTCAATCTCAAAAGTATTTTTAAAAACATAGATTGATTAAGATCTTGAGCGATTTAGAAGCAAGATATCCGTGGAATCTGGGATATATTTAAAGGTCAAAAAGGTTTCAAGTTCTGTAAGAAAGAAAGAAAAGAAAATCACAGCATATAGTCTTTATATGTAATTTTTTAGGATTGTCTGTAAAACTAAGTTTGTGTGAGTTCATGCATGTTGATAGGAATAACATCACAAACACTTAACACACTACTACACTGGAAGTGTTGTGAATAAGATCAAAGATTATTGAGTCGACGCAAGGAAGCTAAAGCAAAAGGAAGTTATCAAACTCGAAGAACATCATCAACAATCAGATCTATGAGAAGTTAGAAGGACACCAAGTGGGGTATATTCCTAAACTTAGAATAGGTTGATTTGTGTGCATGTATGTTGTATTGTTTGTAACTGTTATTTGTTGTTAGTGGATTTTTAATTTTGTGACTTAGAAGTCACCGTGGATGTTTCCTCTATTGGGAGAGGTTTTACCACGATAAAAACTGTGTGTTCTGATTATCTTCATCTACTCATCTCATTCTATAATGCGTTGAATTTTTGAAACTGTCTTAGTTTTAAAACTGATTACAAAGTCTTGATTACTCTCGTACATAAGTTTTTGTAAACACATCTTGTTGTTTATAAGTTTTATTTTCAAAAGAAAAGGGTTTCTTCAACAAACATCTCGGAGTTGCTTATACAGTTTAATCTTGTATTAAGCGGCATTAGCAACGTTTCTCAATTGGTATCAGAGCCCTATAAACTTTTATTTCAAAAAGATCTTGTGTTTCTGAAATCGTTTTCTGAAAAACCTAACTATGGACGAGAAGAATGAAAGGTTTGGTAATCTGTCCAGACCTCCACTCTTTGATGGAAACAACTTTGCTTACTGGAAAGTAAGAATGGTTTCCTTCATCCAAGGGACTTTAGAAGATGATGTCTGGGACATTATTGAAAATGGATATACTTATCCTACTAAACCAACCACTGAAGGAAGTGATGAGAGGGTAAAGAAAATCTTAAGTGAGTTTACCCAAGAAGAGAAAACTATTTCTCGAAATAACAATAAAGGCAAGAATGCCATTTTTATGTCTATTAATGAGTATGAGTTCAATAGAATCTCATCTTGTGCCACTTCTAAGGAAGCTTGGGACACATTAATCACTGCCCATGAAGGAGACTCAAGAGTTAAAGCTGCTAAAACTCAAATGCTTACCCAGCAGTACAACTCTTTAATTATGTCTGACTCTGAGTCTTTTGATGAATTTTACATGAACTTAACTGATATAGTTACTAAGTTGCATGCTAATGGTATAACATATGATAGGAATGAGATTGTTTCTAAAATTCTAAGATCATTACCACAAAAGTTTGACAGCAAGAGGTATGCTATTGAGGAAATGAGTGATCAAAACCTTACCCCTGAGTTACTCAGTAGCAAACTTAGGACTGTGGAAATGGAATTAGATTTTAAGAAACAATTAAATCAGTCTCAAAGAAAATAACCCAACTCTAACTTGAGTTTTTCCTCTAAAATATCTAAGCATGAGACTAATCTGACCAATTGTGACTCTGATGAGGAGTGTGATATAGACAAACTAGATAATCAGATTGCCTTAGTATCTAAACAATTTAAGAAAATTGTTAAATTTAGAAACAAACAGGCATCTAAACAAGGCAAGCCTAATTATCCTACTGTGTCTAATCCCAAACCTCATGAGAAAGGCCTTGACAAACATCCTAAGGACAACAACTTCAAATCTAACAGAGATCTTAAAAATAATGAATGTTTTAGATGTGGGAAACTAGGTCACATTGCTCACGATTGTAGAGTTAATCTGAATAAAACCAACACACACAATAGAGCCAATGTCTGTAAAACTTAGGATGATTTAAGTGACTCTGATGAAGAGGAACTTGAGTCATCAAATGTACTTGACCCTTGCATGTCCTTTTATGATAAGATCATTTACAATGATGATATGCTTGTGTGTGATAATGATGCTCCTACTCCTGCTTGTGTGAATACTGCTTTGACTGGCCTAGATGCTTTATTATCTGAAAATGTTGCTAGCTCTAGTTCCGTATGTGTGAGTCAAAGTGATCTCGATAACGACGATGTAAATGGGTGCGTGAGTACTAAAACTGAATCGTTAGGGGTCACTACACACACTTCACTTAGCGACTCAGACACAGATGACCTCCCAGATATTCATACTTTGTATGCTAAAACTCTCAAAAAAGGCACTAGACTGGAGAAGACTGTTAGAGACCTGACTAAGAAATTAGATGATCTAAGTCTTATTGTGAAGCTGAATGCCGAAGAGTACACTAACCAGTGTCTTTCTCATCAATCCGAAATTGAAACTTTTGATCAAAAATTAAAAGAGTTGACTAAAACTAATGAAAATACAAGGGAACATTATTAGAACTGGAGGAAGCAAAAACAAAGACAGCTACTGTTTTCAAAAAAATTTCTAAGTTTGAAAACAATTCAAATTGTTTTACTGACTTTGTTGTTGACTCCAAGACCAATACTGATGATAGAACCGGTATTGGATTTTGCCCTAAGAACAAACCACAAACTACAAATCTTGAACCTATTAAGTTTGTGTCTGGGGGCAAAAGACCAATTGAAACATGTCCAGACTTTCATTTTATTAAAAAAGAATTTGATCAAAAGCAACAACAGAAAGACATTGGAGAGTCTAGTAATTCTAAGGCTGAGACTACACTTAAGACTAAATACGTCTGTCCTTTGATCAGAAAGGCTGAATCTACCTTTAAAACCATCCCTCCTAGGAATAGTACTTCTGAACAGAATGCTGTTAAACCCATCTTTAGAAGTTTTCCTAAGGAAGTTCATCCTTCAAGCAATCAATATTGCTCCTACTGTGACATTTATGGTCATTCTTTTGAAGGTTGTTATGCTAGGCGTCTAAACACCCCTTTGTACAACACTTCTGTCTACAAGAACTTTAACTATTCTAGGCAAAATCGTAAACATTATGTCCTTCCAAGACAACCTGACAAGAACTCTAACTACAGGAATAGAAAGACCAAAACTAAGAGTTCATTTAAGAGAAAGGCTCCCAGAAACTTTCCTAAACCAAAAGCTCAAATTTTCAACAATAATTAGTTTGTTGCTCCAAATGTTTTTCGACAAAAAGCTGTTTCTCGAAAATTTTATCAAATGAGGGAAAACTTTCGCAAAATTAAAACTAGAGCTATTTGGGTTAGAAAAGATGATCTTGTACCCCAAATGAAGTGTAACATTGTTATCACTGCCTTAAAAGCTGAACACACTTCATCCGGTTGGTACTTAGATTCAGGATGCTCCAAACATATGACAGGAGATGAAACCAAACTCTTAAACAAAACCAGATTTGCTAGAGGCAAAGTTGTCTTTGGTGACGGAGTTTCATCCAAGATCATAGGTAAAGGAACCTTGAAAGAAGAGGGAATGCCTACTCTCGAAAATGTACTATTAGTTAAAGGCCTTAAAGCCAACCTCCTAAGTATATCACAATTTTGTGACTCTGACCATACAGTTACCTTTTCAAAGAACAATTGTAAAATTCTAAATGATAAAGGTAAATGCATTATTATCGAATTTAGAACACCTGACAATTGTTATACTGTCAAGACTGGTTCTGAAACCTGTAACATTGTCAGAATGGATGACAATGAAATCTGGCATAATCGTATGGGTCACCTATGTTATGATATCCTTGGTAGATTGTCTAGTCAAGAGATTGTTGGAGGAATTCCTAAAATTAAACCTATTTCCAGTGTTGTCTGTGGTCATTGCCAGGAAGGAAAAATAGTTAAGACTTCACATAAAAAATTTAAAGACATTCTCACCTCTAAACCTCTAGATCTCATCCATATGGACCTTATTGGTCCCTCTAGAACTGTTAGGTTTTGTGGACACAGTCATATCCTTGTCATGGTTGATGATTTCACACGATTCACTTGGGTTGCCTTCTTGAAACAAAAATCTGACACGTTTCAGAATTTTTTGAAAATTTTGCTAAGAATTGAAAATGAGAAGGACACACAAGTCAATCGCATTGGTAGCGATAGAGGGGGAGAGTTCATAGACACAGGAATAGTTGAATATTGTGACTACAACGGTTACAAACACGAATTCAGTGCCCCTAAGACTCCTCAGCAGAATGGTATTGCTGAAAGGAAAAACCGAACTCTTCAAGAGATGGCACGTGTCATGTTGCATGCCAAATCTCTACCTAAATACTTCTGGGTAGAATCTATTAGAACTGCATGTCATATCATTAATAGGGTTTACCTTAGGAAAAACACTAAACAAACCCCTTATGAGTTATGGTATGGTAAGAAGCCTAATCTGAAATATCTAAGAACTTTCGGAAGTCAGTGTTATGTCTGTAAAGACAGAGAACATCTGTCTAAATTCGAGACGCGTGGTGATAAAGCCATCTTCTTAGGATACTCCCCAAACAGTCGTGCTTATCGTATATACAATCTGCGTACTAAGACCCTTATGGAATCGATAAATGTAATTGTAAGCAACACTATTGTCGAAAATAAGATATCTGAATCACCTATTGTGGTTGAGTCTGAAAATGATTTCAAAACTGATTCACCAGAAATAGATGACTCATTACCTATTGAGAGTCCAGAAGTACCTGGATGGGTCTCTAAAGATCATCCCATTGATAACGTGGTCGGTAATCCTAATGAGCCAGTTCGTACTAGATCCCAGTTAAGAAATTATGCTGATTATGCATGTTTCGTCTCCCTTGTGGAACCGAAAAATGTTAATGAAGCATTGAATGACACACACTGGATTTCTACGATGCAGGAAGAACTTTTACAATTTGTCATTCACGATGTATGGTATCTTGTACCCCAGCCTCAAAACAAAAATGTTATTGGCACACGTTGGATCTTTAAGAACAAATCTGATGAAAATGGGGTAATCCTTAGAAACAAAGCTAGACTAGTTGCTCAAGGTTACTCACAAATAGAAGGAATAGATTTTAGCGAGACATTTTCCCCTGTCACTCGTCTTGAATCTGTTCGACTTCTTTTCGCCATAGCGTGTCACTTAAAATTTACACTTTATCAAATGGATGTCAAGTCTGCCTTCCTCAATGGAATTCTGTCCGAAGAAACGTATGTAGAACAACCCAAAGGGTTCATTGACCCTAAATACCCTGACCATGCTTTTCGTCTAAAAAAGGCTTTGTATGGCTTAAAACAAGCTCCTCGAGCTTGGTATGAACGCCTTTCTAACTTTTTGTTGGATAAGGGTTTTAGGAGAGGAGGAAATGACCAGACCCTCTTTGTCAAACATTTTGACAAAAACATTATTATAGCCCAAGTCTATATAGACGACATCATCTTTGGGTCTACTTCAACATCTGAAGTTAAATCCTTTTCTGCTATTATGCATAAGGAGTTTCACATGTCCCTTATGGGGGAACTACAACTTTTCTTAGGATTTCAAGTGAAACAGAATTCTGATGGACTTTTTGTCTCTCAAACTAAGTATGCCTTAGATCTTGTTAAGAAATTTGGTTTAGATAATGCTAAAGTTGCCAAAACGCCAATGAGTACTACTGTTAAATTATGTAAAGATGAAAATGTAAAGTCAGTTGATTCCACCCTTTATCGTAGTATGATTGGTAGCCTACTCTATCTAACTGCCTCATGACCAGATATAATGTATGCTGTATGTCTGTGTGCTCGTTACCAGAATAACCCTAAAGAGAGCCATTTATCGTGTGTAAAACGTATAATCAAGTATATAAAGGGCACTCTTAATCTTGGACTTAGGTACACTAATGATACCTGCAGTACCATCATGGGGTATAATGATGCTGATTTGGCCGGATGTACTGATGACAGTAAAAGTACATCAGGTGCCTGTTATTATGTCGGCAATAATTTAGTTGGTTGGAGTAGCAAAAAACATAATTGCACATCGTTATCTACGGCTGAGTCTAAATATATAGCAGCAGGAAGTTGCTGTGCTCAATTGTTATGGATAAAACAAATGTTAAGCGACTATGTGATTCAAGAAGATCAGTTAAAATTGTATTGTGACAATCAAAGCGCTATTAACATATCTAAAAACCCGGTTCAACACTCGCGAACTAAGCATATTAAGATAAGACATCATTTTATACGCGAACTTGTTGAAACTAAGGAGTTAGAAATCCATTACCTGCCTACTGATCTGCAACTTGCAGACATGTTCACTAAACCTTTAGACTATAACAAATTATTGTATTTGCGTAATTCTATAGGTATGGTATGTGCTGATTAAACTCTGAAGATCTTAATTTGTACCCTTTGTCCATTTGAGACAAAATGGGGGAGAAATTTGAGTCTTACGGGTTCAATGTTTTGTTCACATTTCATCTAAACTGCTTGATCTTAGTGTGCATATTTGCAGGAATCTCTTCTACTGATTGTCTACCATTTCTAGTGTACAAATTTTGTAAATAGTTGAGTTATGTAATTTTTGACTTTCTAGGAAATGGGTAGATAGCATCTTTTTTATAGGACTAGGTTTTATTTTTTTTGTTCCCTAAGAGTTAAAGCTAACTCAAAGGAGATTTTGTCTCATATTTCCAAAGGGGGAGATTGAAGCACCTTATACATTTGACTTACTTAAGTCTATATTGTATAAGTGCTCAACTAATTTGGAAATAGTGAAAAAATTGGTTGTCTAACCTAGAATCCAAAGAGCCTCAGAATTATTCTCTCTAATCCTCTTCAATAATCCAAGAAGGTATAAATTGAATCACACTACACACATTAGAAGTGCATACATGTGTATATATTGCTTAAAATTGATTGTGTGTTAAATTCCCCTTAAAATGTTGTTTTAATAATTTTTTGGGATTTTTTAAACATTTTTAAACATTTTTAAAATAATGTTTTCATAAATAAAAGTGTGATTATAAAGTTTGTGGGGTTAATATGGTATTTTGAAAATATCAGTTTTCATTGGAATGTTTGATTGGGTAGAATGTAAATGCACTAGAGACTTCAGGGTGCTGCCTGTAATTAACTTTGACGCGCATTTGTAAGACACTCTTAGGCCAACACTTGTCACGTTCCTGATGTATCAATTTGTGTTTGTTATGTGAGAGGGTTGCCTGGTGGTTTGTTGATCGTTAGATCTATCCTTATCGATGGCCTGCATGTGTTTTAAACCTATCCTTGTACAATCCTGAGAACCAATCACATTCGACTTAAACACCGCCTTCTTATAACCCTTGGATCAAGTCAATATTAAGAAGAGTTAATCTCATCCCTTGATTGCCTTCGAATATCCAGAACCTTCCTCCACTCCTATAAAAGCCCTCTAATTCTCAACCTTTCAAGACTTTTGGCAGTCGTCATTTCTGAGAGAAAAAAATAGAGAGAAGAGAGAAGTGAGAGAGAAGAGAGAAAAGAAAAGAGAGAAGAGAGAGAAAGAAAAACCGTGTTAGCCAAACCCTAACCCTAACCCTAAACACTTCATATCTGATTCAAACCTTCGTTTATACAAAACCCCAAACACAACCTTGAGTGTTTGAGAGAAAGTGATGTTACTGGTTTGTTCATATTGAAGCTGTAACCTCTTAATCAGTGATCTTATTACCAACTTAAACATTCGTGTGAAGATCTGTATTTCTTTTTCATAGAAATTGTAGATATACACTCTGCATGTTATATTTCACTAGATCTGCATGTTTCTTTCTTGATTTAAGAAAATCCTTACTGAATTAGTTTTGAAAATGTTTTATGGTTTCTATTCTTATGAAACTTAACCTTGACCTAGTTGGATTCACACTTGGAGATTTTCAATCTCAAAAGTATTTTTAAAAACAGAGATTGATCAAGATCTTGACCGATTTAGAAGCAAGATATCCGTGGAATCTGGGATATATTTAAAGGTCAAAAAGGTTTCAAGTTCTGTAAGAAAGAAAGAAAAGAAAATCACAACATATTGTCTTTATATGTAATTTTCTAGGACTGTCTGTAAAACTAAGTGTGTGTGAGTTCATGCATGTTAATAGGAATCACATCACAAACAGTTAACACACTACTACACTGGAAGTGTTGTGAATAAGATCAAAGATTATTGAGTCGACGCAAGGAAGCTAAAGCAAAAGGAAGTTATCAAACTCGAAGAACATCATCAACAATCATATTTATGAGAAGTTATAAGGACACCAAGTTGGGTATATTCCTAAACTTAGAATAGGTTGATTTGTGTGCATGTATGTTGTATTGTTTGTAACTGTTATTTGTTGTTAGTGGATTTTTACTTTTGTGACTTAGAAGTCACCGTGGATGTTTCCTCTATTGGGAGAGGTTTTACCACGTTAAAAACTGTGTGTTCTGATTATCTTCATCTACTCATCTCATTCTATAGTGCGCTGAATTTTTGAAACTGTCTTAGTTTTAAAACTGATTACAAAGTCTTGATTACTCTCGTACATAAGTTTTTGTAAACACATCTTGTTGTTTATAAGTTTTATTTTCAAAAGAAAAGGGTTTCTTCAACAAACATCTCGGAGTTGCTTATACAGTTTAATCTTGCATTAAACGGCATTAGCAACGTTTTTCATTATCCTTCAAGCAAGTATGTATAAATATAAGTACTTTAATATTGTGAATTTTTTTTAGTTTTTATAGATTTACATTGATGACTATAGAATTAAGATTCGTGTTTGTGGTTTAGTTCATTTAATTATAGTTTGACTCACTTTGACGTTCAAACTTAATTATAACTAACTAGGTTAGGGTGTGACAGCTAATGACAAGGAAGTCCACTTTTAGGAGGACTACTTTTAAGAAGGGCTTGGAATTCGTCTTTCGAGACCCTTTCATGATGTGACTTCATCAACCTTGCCCCTTCCCAACTTATATCGAATGACTGGAGAATTCTAATCGGCTCCATGGTGAAATATTATGATTTATTTAGTGTTGACCATACACTTACCGTGGGGGAGTTATTGACGATTTATAAGCCCTTGACATTTTAAGGGGGGTGGTATACATTATTCTATCTTCTCAATGATATCGATCTACTAAGTGGGGGGCAATTGGTAGTGATAAATAAATGATACAAATGGGGTCTAGGTTAACTGCATCTTCTTTATCCCTAAACTTCCATTATCCATACTTTTATTTCCTTGACTTGATCAGGTAATACATTGTAGGTGAGTTTCATGGGAGTTTACGTGGCGAAGAATTGGCTACAAAGGAAGCATGAGGCTAGGAAGCTTCCAGGGTTGAAATAAGAGGTAGTGATCTTGAAGAAGGACAAGACCAACGTTGATGAAGATCTCGTGGTGGATCAAGAAAAGATATACAATAAGAAGATGACCAAGGATCAAGCAATAATAAAGAAAAAAATATTTCTATGGAGAGAGATTAACTTCTGAATGAAGTCACCAAGCTGAAGTGGCAGCTTGTCAAGAAGAATAAGAAGATCTAGGCGGCTAAGGTCAAGGGAGCTATGTCCCCATTGATTAAGTTTAGGTACTTGAAGTCTTTCTTGGCTTCATAGTATTGCGGGATGTTGAAATATCAATCCATCAATAATGGCTACACTGAAATGGTCAAGTTGATCAAAGAGGCTCATCCCGACTGGGACCTTTCTTCTTTTAACCCTAACAACTGTTAAACCGAAGATAAACCAATGGCTTTCCCCTCATGTTTGGATCAACAAGGGTATGCCTATTATAAAGGTCTTTTGACACCCCCTGACCCTGTCAAATTTCAAAGGTGAAGATTTCCACAGTTTAATACGTGAGGATATGGGTCGAATTATGTTTTATGTGTTTCCCTATACTCCACCCCTTTTCCATAGTCTTCTATTTGTTAGACAAACATTTTAATTTTAATGGATATGTAATATTGGCTTTGGCCTTTGAATATTTATGTTATTGGCTTCGGCTTGGATATTTATTTTGCATATAATCTGAATGACATGATCGTACTGGCCTTTTGGTTTAAGTTATTATAATTTCTCCTTACTAAATGCATGCTCCGACTACCTTTTCATTTGTTATACTTAGGATTTTATTTATAAATTGATTTCTCTCATACTTATTTAAAAATTGTGGTAATTTTGTATACCCTTATTCAATTACTCTTGACGTTTGTACTGCGGTCGGTAATTTCCAAGAAAATTTTTCGTACTTAGTTGACTGCAAAGGTTGTTTATAATCGATTGACGAACCGAGTTCATTGAACATGTTATTTATATTCGGTTGATGAACTGAGTCATTTGAACATGTTGTTTATACTCGATGGACGAACTGAGTTATTTGTAAGTATTATTTTACACTCGGTTGACGAACCGAGTTGCTTTTAAGGATTGTTTATATTCAGTTGACGAACAAAGTTATTTACACTCCAAAGGTCAATTGGAAAAGGATGGTGTGAATGACCATTTATATTACCATCACTAGTTTTGTTAAAATGAATTTTTTGCTCCGAATTTCAGCACGCATGCCTTACTACCCTCCATATATCCTCTCTTTTATTTGAAAATAACTGAGTGATTGGAGATAACACTTCTTGTCTGGGAGTTAAACCAATTTTTACTCACGCCGACCACACTACACAGACCGGATCAAATTCGAGGGGGACAGAATTAACTTGGTGATCATCCAACTATTTTTTTTTTAAAACTTTTAAGTCTAGAAAAGGCATACAAAGATATGACTTGGTGTGAACCTTCTTCCGAACTAATGATTGGTTCATAATCTAGTATGACCCCAATATTTTGGTGGGCATTCGACCACTATACTGGTGCATAATCGGTATGCTCCGAGTGGGGTGGGTATAAAAAAAATTCGTTATTGGAGATAAAACAATCATTTGAGAAATATCCTTCACTTGGAGAATAATATTAGTTTATTAATGGTAGTGGTGCAGCATAGAGCTACATCTTTGAGAAAGCAGAAAAATGAAATGCATGGATTTATCACTAAATTGGGGAAAAATAGCACAAATATTAAAAAGATTCTTCGATAGATAACCAGTCCTTTAGTTATGCTCGGCGACTATCCTTATTGGTAGCAAAGCTTCCAGTTCTCAATGTTCCACTGATAGGTAAGGGCACGACCCTCTTGGTCTCTAAGTCCATATATACCTAGTTGTATGATGCGTGCCACCACATACGGGCCCTCCCCATCGTAAGTTAACTTTCCATGGCTAGGATTTTTTATCTACTGCATAATTTTCCCGGGGACAAGGTATACGACCTAGAAGGATCGGTTCTTCACTCTCCAATTGTAATAGCAGGCGGCCTTTTGTTGTGTTACAACCACCCTTAATGAAAAAAATTATCTATGTTTGTTAAGGAGGTACTGGTTGGTCTAAAGTCATTCGTCATTATATTCTTCATTGAAACAGTGCACCCTCAAACTTAGAATTTCTAACTCAATATGTTTCACAGCTTCGGTACCATAAATTAGAGAGAAGGGTGTGGACATTATTGATCCACTCATCATTGTTCGGTAGGCCCAAAGTACGGAGACCATCTTTCCACCTAGATTCCTTTGGAATCAATAAGATTTGTTTTGATTATGTAGAGGAGGATTTGGTTTGTTACTTTGTCCTAACCATTGCACTGGGTTTGGGGTGTCTTTAGGTTGAGTAGTATTATTCGATTTCGAGCTAGTCACATAACTTATCTTATGTAACACGATTAAATTGTCTCCCATTATCTAAAATGATAGCATGTGGAATGACAAATTGACTATTGATGAACCTCCAAATGAATGAATGTACCTTCTGATCGATGATCATGGTCATTGGTTCTGTCTCCACTAATTTCATAAAGTAATCGATTGTCAGAAATGGACCAAGGATGTCCATTATCCACAAGGTTAATGAACACAAGGAGACAATCACTAATAACTCATCGATTGGATGATCGATATCACCGGAAGTCCTTTGGAATCTGTCTCACTTTTTTACGTAGTGCTCAGCATCCCTACTCATCATCGTCTAGTAGTAACCCTGTGTTAAGGCTCTTTAGGCCAAGTTTCTCTTATCAGGGTATCCACCACTAAGAACATCGTGTAATCTTGATAATACTGTTGTCACCTCCAAAATATAAACTTAATGGATGATCGATCAGGCATATCCTCTTTAGTACAAAACCACTTTTGTATCGTAGGTACTTCATCGCCTTGACTAGAACTTTCTTTTCCTCCCACTGATCCTCTAGAAGGATCCCCTCTTTGGTGAACTGGACGTATTTATCCATCCATCTAGGTCCTTGTTCTGTAACATTAACAATTTTTCCTTCCTCAATATGAATACTAGGTTGGTCCAAGATCTCCACAAGGGGATTTTCTTAATATGTGGCTGCGAGTCTCACTAAGTGATAGGCCTTCGCATTATTTTCCCTTGGGATGTGCCAAAACTACCTAACCACTTCTTAAAATCATTTCAAATACACCGTCATGTTTTTCCTTTTTTCTTCATAATCTCCCAATACTAGTTTGATGACCACATTTAAATCACTAATGAGCACCGCCTGGTCGTCTTTGAGAAATAGTGTAAGTTATACTCAGCCTCATCGTTGGATGACCTGAAGTTGAAACGTAGTGCATACTCCACAGTTTCATCATTGGGAGTTTGCACTATTATCCATGCCCCACGACCTTCCTTATTAGGGGATACATCCATAGAGACTACCTATACCTGCTTTCCTTCAACGATCTACTGAGGGGAGTTATCACCCTTAGAGTTGGTGAACGTTACTATAAAATTAAAGACTACTTTCCCCTTGACTGCCACTATTGTCTTGTAATGTATGTCAAAATTTTTAAGTTCAACCAATCATTTCATCAATCTCCCAAAGACCTACGACTTGTGGAGGACTTGTCTGAGCGGGTAGTCGGTTAGGATGATAATGGTATGGCTTGGAAGTATGGCCTTAGCTTCCTAGATGACACAGCCAATGCAAAGGCTATTTTCTCTAATATCGGGTATCTTGATTCTTCTCCTCGAAACACTCTGCTCACATACTAGACTTGTCACTGAACCCCTGCATCCTCTTAAATAGGATTAAATTGAACGTTGTTGAATAAACGATGAGGTAAAGTCATAATTGTTAATCGAGTATTGTCTTCAATATGAGTGAGACATCCGTTAGGTAAGATTTCAAACCCTGAAAGGCTTGTTCACATTCATTTATCCAGACGAATGCCTTCTACATAGTCTAGAAGAATGGTATGCACATGTCCGTCGCCTTGCTTATGGACCGATTTAGGCCACTACATTCCTAATTAGTGATTGTACCTCCTTCACAGTCTTTGGGCTTCTCATATTTAATATTGCATAAATCATTTTGGGGTTAGCTTTTCTTCCCCGCTACAATACCATAAATTTCCCCAACGCTACTTAGAATGCACTTTTTTTTAGTCCAGCTTTATCTTGTACCAATTAAGAATTTTAAATGTTTCCTTTAAAATGGTTACATGATCATCCCTTTTCAGGCTTTTCACTAACATATCTTCCACGCACACCTCTATGGTCTTCCATATCTACTCCTCAAACATCATATTGAAAAACCTCTAGTAAGTCTCCCTCGTATTCTTCAAATCAAAAGGAATTACCTTATAACAGTATGTAACCCTATCAGTCACAATGATGTATTATCTCTGCCTCCCAGGTGCATTTAGATTTGGTTGAATTCAAGCGTCCATGAGTGACACGACTTTATGCCCTATTATGGCATCCACTACCGCATCAATTATCAGTAAGGGATATGAATCCTTCGGATAAGACTCATTTAGATCTTTGTAATCTATACACAGTTGCCACTTCTCATTTGACTTTGGGGCCATGACAACATTCGTTAACCATTTAGGATACTTGACATTGAAAATGAACCCTACTTTAAGTAATTTTCCAACCTCAATGTGGGCATCTTGGTTCCTTTCGGGAATGAATTCCCTCTTCTTCTACCTTAACGGTCAGTTAGCTGGATCCACCTTCATATGGTGCGTTATCACAAAGGAATTAATTTCTTGCATATCCTCATGACTTCATGAAAAGGTACCATAATTACTCTTAAAAAAAACAATTCCTATCTTGTCTTATCGATAAGTGATGATCCCACATATACCACCTTCTCTGGGCAGTTGGTATACTGTAGAATTATGATTAATTCTTTGACTGGAAATCCTAAGGTCAGCTCCTACCTTGGGTCTTTCCCATTGATGTTGAAATTTTACTTTTTTTCTTCAAAGATGAAAAATAGCAAATCCTAGCGAGTGATTGGCTTCCACGCATTGTTCCCATTATGTTCGTTGTTGGGAATCAAATGGTGTGGGACTTAATTAATAAAAGTTCATTAATGTTGCTCAAGGTGTTTTTTACAATCAGGACATTGTAAGATGATGGCTATGTTACTACCAAAAATTCCATGTGTACGTTAGTTGACCTCATAGCCTTCCTTATTGTGAGCGAGAACTCAGATGACCCCTTTTGGATATACCTACTCTCTGGAAAACTCCAAAACTGGACCATTCACCGGCTTCAATTATGCCCCTTCGAGTTTTATTTTCTTAAAACACTAAAAATAAATGATATTCATTGAACTGCCTTTGTCGACTATGATTCTTTTTACTGTCTAGTTAGAGATCACAGTTGTGATCAGGAGGGGGTCATCATGGGGAGTGATCAGGCTTTGAGAGTCCTTCAGCATGAAGGTGGTGCCCTACCAATCTTCTATGAGCTTCTCTGTTTGTACATCCATCGGTTCTCTTTCCTGGCTCTAGTATGCTCGACGAGATGATGTTGATTCTCCCTTAACCCTACATCCACTGAAGATCATCTTTATCCTTCATCCCCCTTTGTTCTTCTCGTATTGGTTCCCTTTCTTTTGGTCGGATTCTCCTCCAATTGTCTCTTCATTCATTGCTTCGTTCGTCATGTTGAGAAGCCCATATTTGCACAAAATCTCTTATATGGACCCTCTACACCAACGCTTCAATGTCAATTTTCAAGTGGAGTCAATCATTGGTTTTATGACCCTAGTCTTGATGAATTTGGAAATAGAGAATGGAATCCGGCCTTAGTGGCTTCTTCTTTAGTTTATTTGGTCACATTAGCCTCTTTGGATTAGCCATAATGTCCAAAACTCACCCCATAATCATATTAGGGGGAGTAAATTGCTATGCATAGGTTTGGTTTACCCGATGAGTTCCCCTCGGGGTGAAATTTTTCTTCCCTAGTTCATCCTCAAACTTCCTTTCCCCAAAATCTTTAGGATGATGGCTTGAATGTCAGCTACTAATTGTGTCCTCGGCGTGGATATGCTTATCAAGTTTCTTCATAAGCTCTGTCATGTTAGTGGGCGGATTCTTTAATAATGAGTATATCATTCTGCTACTTTATAGCCCTCGTAATAAAGATGATATAACCACCTTCTTATTCGGGTGATCAATATGGAGGAGTTCCTCATCGAACCTCTTCAAGTACTTTCTGAAATTCTCATCCTTGATCTGAAAGACAATTGAATAGGTGATCAGTGGTCTTCCTACGGATTTGGATCCCGATGAAATACCGAACAAAGAGCTCAGAGATCTCCTTGAAATATGTGATTGAATTGGGTGACAAGCGATTGAACCACATTTTTATCGAACCCTTTAGTGTCGTGGAAAATGCTCGACATCTAATCTAGTTTGGGGTGGATAGAAATCCATATGGGCCCCATAGTGATCTATGTTTTCCCTTGGATCTGTGTCTCAGGCGATGGAATTAATTATTGGGATCTTAAATTGAACGACATTAGGCAATTCATGATTTCTCGTCTGAACTGAAAGGAGACTCTCATTCGGCATATTTGGTGTTTTCAATGACTGATGAGAGTTCATCCTGCTTAACTATTGACACTCAATAGACGTGGGAGCGAGCACCGAACGAGGTGGAGGCGATCGAGGTATATTATTCTCCATATTTTGCTTGGTGGGAAGAACCTAGTCCACCTGTTGCTACGATACTGGAGGCGGAGTGATTGGTAATCTTCTTAGGATCTCCGCGAGTTGATCTTGAAGAGATTGTTATTTTCTTATGAGGCCATTGATAGCCTACGCCCCACTATTCATATGTTGATTTTTACTCAGCCCACCTAATCATGATGCCTTTTGATGATGCCCTTCATTCGATTTCGGACTGGACAAAAATACCCCTTATCAAGAACCATGTTCAGTTTTTCTCATCTTTTGAAACTACTACAACAAATATAAAGTAAAACATACATGCAAATTGTCCAAATTAAAGAAATTGTAATTCATTTGGGAGTGAGAAAAAAATTATTTCACAATGTGAAATGATATATCTCTCGACGCGAAATAACCAATTTCTCATTGAGAAATGAAAAAAATTCGTTATGTGAAATTATTTAATCGCATTTTTTTGCGCCCATGAGTAACTTCAACTTATTAATTATTTTCCCACCAATTCCACACATTTTAATCGCATGTTGAAAGTAGTATAAAAAACCTAAAGTGATGAGCAATGTAAACTACATAAACTAGTAATGTTTAACTACAAGAAAATTGGATGCTTTTATGATGATCTAAACAACACAAAGTCATTCACCATAACTTTAAGCATGTCAATGGCGACACTATTGAATTTCTTCTTTGACTAAATTATACGACTCAAAAATTGTAATAGGACCTATATGATTATTGAAAGGTCAATAGGACTTATATGAATGTTGACCCGACAAATGGGACTTAAAAAAATGAGAGGATTAATATTTTACATTTTCAAGACTCCAATGTACATTAAATAATTAGAATGTGAAAAGAAGTTAAAATCAAATAACATTAAAAGTAATATAATAATCAAATGAAGCCAAAGGTCAAGAGATGAAAATTTAATGGTGAAACCATTAATGTGATAGTTAAAGGGACACTTAACCATTAATAGAGTATTTAAAAAGACATTTCATTTAATAAAGAAAATGAAAAGCCGAGAAATCGAAAAGATTTCTTTAAATATCCAATTTATTTTAAGACTAATCCCAATAAAAATAATATTTTTGGCACTTCAGGCCCAAATTATAAATAATTATTTGAGAGCTTTCAAAATTCATACCCTTTGAATTATCAAATTGCAATCTTTAATTTACGAATGTTATATATATAGAATGTTATATATATATTGTGTAATATTAATTCAGTTATATATCCAATTTATTTTACTGTTTGTGAAAATGCTATATATATATTGTGTAATATTAACTCAGTAAATGTTACTATTTGAGAAAATGTTATATATATAAAACTATTTCCTAAATATATTAACACACTAAGTGTTATTGTTTGTGAAAATATCACAGATATAAAATTATTTCATTTTCTAGTGTATACAATAAAGTTTAATATCTATGAAATTTTTATAAACAATAGCATTTACTGTGTTATCACATTATATATGGGGCTTTTTATTTATGGGGTGGTATTCGGGTCTGAGATCTAACTTTTTATTTATGGGGTGGTATTTGGGTCTCGGTAGATACAAGCATTCAAAATTGTGTTATTTATGGGGCTTGAGATCTAACTTTTTATGTTTACAGTAGATTCAAATAAACATTTGGTGATTTTTTTCACTAAAGGCAAAACATGGATATTGATTCCCATTTTATAAAGACCAATTGACATTTGGTTGAGAGTTTCATCAAAATGGGTTCAGATGGGTATCAAATGCACGTGGTCAAGATGGTTTTACTTATGCTTCATTTTGAATGGATAGTTCAGTTTGTCAATTTTACGGTGTTGAATTCTGTTACAACCTAATTAATGGTAACATTTATTTGGATGAATATTTATTCATTCGATGATTGTCATTTAATTTTCTAGGTCATCAAATATAAAGGGACATTTGGGTTGGATCAGTTGTGTTTCATATTAAATTTTGATCTCTATTCAATGGATCAGATGGTTGCACAATATAGAACACATTCAACCTATTTCAATTGTTAGTCAACACATCGTGTATCTCAAGAAATAAAGGTGAGTTATGGTAGTGGATTGCATTTATGACACAATGGTTTGGATCATTTCATAATCTGATTGTTGGATCATATTGAATGGATTATACGACTTAGTTATTTTTCAAACAAACTAGGGTGCTGAGTCAAGTGATGATCATCTTCTTGGAAACTAGATTGTTAGTCGCATGATTTAGCTGGAGATCTGGATCCTTGCATATCCATTGTTATCGGTATATTGGAGATAAGATTTCACTAAGTCAAATCAACACGTGATTGGATTATTAAATTTTCTTAATTACATTGTAAAATGAGTCTTTAAATCTAATGGTTAGAACTTTATAAAGACTTCAGTTTTTTCCAGTTTTATAACTAGGATTCTCTCTAATACACACGAAATATGATATATATGACACCAATCCTTAACAGGAAGTGAAAAAATCTAGAAATTCCTTTTGCAACTGTCACCGACAATTTAAAATTACTAATTACCTCCTGATAAACCATTGTAAGAATGGGAATGTTTTAGTTTAATTTTTTCTCCCAACACTTCTCTTAAAAATATAAAGAATGACTGCCATACCGCTGGCTTTGTCTTGCCTTGATCTAGAGGACAATCCAACATCTTTCAATTGATTTTGTCTCGCATCAACAACTGTGTTCTCCAGATCAACCTTCTCTATCTACACAACACGATAGAGAAGTTAATTTCATAGAATGGGAAAACACTACGTTTGCAGAGTTCAGTGAACAAGAAACTAAAGAAGATCTGCAATTTCAATTAGTTCCTCTAACTGCCGCAAGGTATCAATACTAAGCCAATGTTTCTGCCTAAGCACCATAAGTTGATTTTGCACTGTTGTAAACTAACTCCTCATGATTTGCTCGTTGTCTTGGATTGTAGCCTCACTCACACCCTCTTCCAATAATAACTACCTCAATTTATCCGTTGACAAAGAAATATTATCCACCGGAGCCATTAATTCACTATTGGACATTCTAGGGAACATGTCCTTTACAGTTAGTAATGCTGCCATCCATGCTAGCCGATCCTCTAGAGTATTGGCCCTTAGATGATGCCTCTATGTTCCTGTAAAAATTAAAAACCTCTTATCATCCGGTCTGCTTTCACAAATTGATGAAACCTAGAAAACGCCATTCAAAATGGAATTTCAGTAAAAATCATATAAATCTTATTATGAATGCAAAAGGCAAAACTATAATATATTCACCCCCCAAAAAATATATTATCAAATCAAGGCTATCACCTACACACCTATACATAACATTGTTTATTTTCCTTTCCTCTCCACCAATGCATGCAAAGTCTCATAAGTACAACAAAAATCAAACTATATAAAAACAAAAGAAACAAGTTTTCATGTTTGTGTGTGTTCTCATATGTTAAGTGTAAGTGTGTGTTATAATTTATGACATCAATAGTAGTCACAGTGATCAATCCATAAAATGGAACATATTCATCAGGACAAACATCATCAATAGAGTCCATACTAGTCAAATGTTGGTTCAAAATGGAATAATAGGTGGTAGAGTATAGGAAACCATGAGTAAATGAGATATAGCAGACATGTGTGTGTTTCCAGCACTTAAATCATGTCTGCTTTTATAATTGACCAACAAGTAATGAAGAAAGATCCACTGAATCCATTTATGCCAGCTCCACTGTTAGCATTTAGGTCTTTAATAACCCTCTTTATCTCTTCTTTTTTGGAACTAAGGAAAGGTTTTGGATCATTTTTGCATTAACCAAATTAGAGGTGAATTTGAGAATGGTTTGACTTGTAGTTTAACCTGCAAAAAAAAAGATCAGAAAAATAAGAAACAAAATAGTTAGCTATGTCATCATGTTTTTCCAAAATTCTCCCATTCTCCTCCTTGATTGAGTGGATCCATTAACTTCTTCTTTGCTGCTTGACTTGAGATTGGTAAAACTTGGTATGCCTATCCCCTTCAAAAATCCAGAGGCATTTTGACTTTTGAAACCAATATTTTTCCTCATTAGAGAGAGCTAAATTTATATTTTCTTTAGTCTTGGACATGGCATTTCTATTTTCAGGGCTTGGATCTTCTTCAAATTTTCTTTCTTTAATGTTCAACTTGTCTTCTAGGTCTTTAATCTCTTAGAATAAGTCTTTGACTTTGGTTTTACTCCATCTTCCCAGGTCAGCTCTCACTCTTTTTATTTTGAAACAAAATATTTCCATTGGTCTACCAGGATCAGGTTTATTCCCGGTAGAAGATACAGTAGTGAAGAACGAGCCATATGAAGACCAGAAGTTTAGAAATTTAAAGGGCTTCTTGGTCTGATCTACAGGACTTGGGATAGAAATAAGAAGTGGATAATGGTCTGAGCAGTTCTTGGTAAGGCGCTTGAGGTGGGATTGGGGGAAAGAATCTAACCACAGTTAATTTATGAGACATCTATCAAGTCTTTCAAGAATCTTAGATCCATTAATAGACTTAGATCAGGTGAACCTTAATACAGTATACCCCATGTGTTGTAAAGAGATATTTTGGATGCAAGTTTGAAAATCATTTGCAGCTCCCAAATTTATAGCATTTCCTCCCACTTTTTCTTTAGCATTACATACTATATTAAAATCACCTTCAATTAAAATTAGGATATTTGTGTGCATCTGTGATAATAACTTAATAGTATCCCAGAGGGAGTTTCTTTCATATATATTACATTTATCATAAACAACTAAAAGCTTTTTGTTTTTATGTGCATCTCTATCTTAAGCATTGTGCATATCAAGCTTTCTGTTTTTGTGTGCATCTCTGATAATAACTGAATAGGATATTTGTGTGCATCTCTATCATAAGCCTTGTGCATATCAAGCTTTAAGATTACATTTCCACCTTCTGTTTTTCAATCTAAAAGATGCATTATTTCTCCAAGAAAATATTGTGTAGTATTCCTCTTCCTTTTATAAATCCAATTTTATAAGGAGAAATCAATAGGAAATAACGGGCTCAATCTAGAATTAAGAATCTTGGAAATTATTTTATATGAGAAGTTGCAAATACTTATAGGCCTGAAGTCTTAGCAAGTTTTGATATTTAGTGATTTAGGGATGAGACAAATGAGAGTTGAATTCCAAGATTTGGTAATTTCATCTCCCAAAAATAAGGTTTGGATGGCTTATATTAGGTCTACTTTTATAATTGACCAACAAGTAGTGAAGAAGGATCCATTGAATCCATTTATACTAGAGCCACCTTCTGTTTGGATACTACACAATATTAGTTCTACTTGGATACTACACAATCTCATGTCGGTCAGCTGACATTTGATCTTAAACGTCGATTAATGCTAAACATCGGCCAATCGACATTTGATCCTAAATGTCGGTTAGAGATCATTTTAGGCACAAAAAAAACTAGAGACCCCATTCTTACGTTTTGTTTTTTCATTTATATCCCCTTAATCTTTTGTAACTTTAAAGAGAAAGTTAACCCAAGAATCACAAAGGCCTTAAAGGACGTTGCTTTGTTGAATTCCTGAAATAAGTATATACACAAAAACACAAGTTTTTGTGGGTTTACAAATCTAAAAAAAGGGTATGCTTTTTTTTTCTTCAATATTAGCTCTAGGCTTTAATTTATCTATTCCATTTATCGATTGATTCTATAAGTTCACTGTTAGTTTCAGCTCGAAATTTTAAGCATTGATTTTGTTTCACTATTTTGGAAGGACTAGTTCACCACCCGCAGTCACCACCTCTGCCACCACTAGTGGCAGAAGCTCCTTTAGGGAATAATTTGGTCCACCATCTCCCACAATGTTTCCACCCAATTCAGTTTGGCCTAATGCATCCCAATCTCCTATCTCAGCATACCTGAGTTACCTTCAAAATTCAATCATAGATTCCGGTCCGAAAGCCCAATCCCAAACCCAAACCCACTCTCATGAACAAACTCAGTTTTCGCAGCCACTACCATCGGGCCCACCTCGAATGAATGGGACTACCGCACCTCTTTGATTTTAAAGCAGGACTAAAGCAGAATTGCGCCCCTGCTGCGCACTTTTGCGCTCAATTGCGTCAAATCGCGCTCAATTGCGCACGCTGCAGAAGCACTTTTGCACACTTTAAAGACCTAGATAGAATGTTTTATAGGCCTGATTGACTTCTGCCTTTATTAAGGTGAAGGATTATAATTTTTTAGGGAAATGTACCCTTTTAATTAGTCCATCATGATTGAGTCCTAAATGTGAAGTTTATATATTTTAGAGGGCACATAATTGACTCATGTAGCTTTAGCTATCGGTGTAATGATTGATGTAGAGAAATTATAAGGTCAATTTATATTATCTCCCAATAATGAACATACAAAAATCTATTGTGGCTATTAATAACTAAACAAGTGTTATAATTTAGAGTTTTAACAGCATTAAAAAAACCTCATTATCTTCATGAACAACACTCAGCTTCATGTTCATATTAATAAGTAGAAATGCAGTGGACAGTGTATATTATCGTATGATCGTTTTACGTGTGTTGTTGTATAAATAGAAATGTAGTTTTATTAATAACAAGATACGTATACAAAGACACGAGGATGATGAGTCCAAAGGAAATCAGAAAACGAATAGCAAAGGACAGTGTGTATATATTGGCTAGATTTAAATTTGATTAGAAGAATACATGACTGAATCATGAGAATACATGTTCGTTTTTTAGGCCTATATCTAGATGTGTTATTATTTATTATGAACTTCTCCAAATGTTGATCTTAGTTGGTACTCAATATGGTGGGTGGGCTTAGTTTCTTTATTACTTCGTAAATCGGTTATGGGGAATTTCAGTACTCTTTTTGTGGATGTTTTATTATTATAAGTATATTGTTTTAGTCTTTAAGTCAGGTCATTGGTTCAGTTTGTAATCAGTTCATTAAGTGTTAAATAGTTAAATTAGCTAGGTTTTTAGTGTTTGTTCTTATTTTATATTTATATAATCATGACATCGTTGGAGCTGGTTTTTGTATTGGGTTTTAAACAAGTATTCTCCAAGTATCTAAATCAAGTTAATGTTGACTTTTTCATAACCATAGATAATTGCATTTTGTATCCCATTTGTTGCAGGAAGTTTACTATCCCACGAGGATTTGTTATAATTATACTTGAGCCTTTTATCGTTGGAGCTTTTGCATCTATTCTCTCGAACAAAGACCTTGTCGCTTATGTCCTCTTTAGTCTTTCTCTCAACCACAAGCATGGGTGAGACATATTCAAGTTAAATTATGTTCATTATGTTCTCCAACGGTAAAAGGAATCGTAATGTGTATATTTATTTATATTAGTTATTTAGAAAATTGTGGTTATTTTCGTCGTTGTTTTCGAGTTAATTGTTATGTTTAAACATGTTGGTTTTCATGAATAAATAAAGGAGACTCTGCCGATTTTTTTTATAAATATTAAGTATTTTTAAAAGCAAATAATACAAAAATAAATTTGATAAGGTTTTTAAAGATTGTCATCAATAGGAACTATTAAAAAAAAAACTTCTTTGTTTAAGGTAACTGACACTTAATAAATTTATTGCAGGTGAAAACCCTTTGTGGACAAGGCAAGATATTTGAGTCATTTTGCTGGAGGTCGTATGCTTGAAGATTTCGAGTTTACTTTGCGTACATCATTTTATGTTAGGGATAGATGGTTTTTTATGTATTTTTTCTAATGAGATGAGTAAAATTGTATAGAGAGATCTATATTGGACACAACGTTTAAATTGTGTATTTTTTCTTTATATGAACTTTAATTATAAATGAATGGAAAATTATATGTTATATGTTGAAATGGGATGCAAAATATGTCATATTGTTTTTAAGAGGTTTTGTTTATTATTATATAGAGTATATTATGGAATGGATGAAATTTTAATTTTGGTGCCAAAATTATTAAAGATGGCTTCTTTGCTGTCTCAAAAGGGTTCCATAAATGGGGACGTTTTGAGACGGTTAAGTTATCGTCTCAAAAATTCTTTGGGGACGTATGTTGGTGTCTCTAAAAAAAACTTTAAAAGACGGATTTTTTGCCGTCTCAAAAGGGTCCTGTAAGCAATGCCTTTTGAGACGACGTATTTACCGTCTCAAAAGAACTTTTTGAGACGGCTTCAGCCATCTCAAAAAGATTTTAAAATGGGGGTCTAATACTACGCTCCTTTGTCGTCTCAAATGGCGTCACAAAAGGCTTTTGAGACGGCTAGAGGAATTTTTGAGACGGTTGGAGCGCCATAGTAAAAAGTAATTTTTTTTGTAGTGATAGCGTGAGTTGTTAATTATCTACTTGATAAATGTCATCACATAATGATTGTTCACAACCGCCACTTTAAAGAGTCAAGAATGGGATATAGAGATGCTTAAGAATATAATAATATATTTTATGATCAAACTTTTGTTGATCAATCTCTAAGAAGTGAAAGTATTTAAAAAGATCATATCAGATAATTATCAGATATTTAAAGAATGAGATAAATAACATAAACTTTTCAATTAAAGTTTAGAATTTTGAGTTAATAACTGACTAATCAAAAGTTCATAATCTTATGATATGTGAGAGACTTCGGGCTCGAAATTAAGAGACTTTAGGTTTCTGATATATAACTAGTGATACTAAAATAATGTTGACAAATATTTCATTTTTGAAAAGTAGTGAGAACTTAGGTTAATCTTTAAGTTCACATAAATTATCAAATTAAAACCTAGGACTCCAGGTCCTATATTAAAATAACTCACAAAGTTCCTGGTGAGAATTATGTAAAAAAATTAAATTTTTATCATTTGTATATGAGAACTTCCGGTTCTACACAAATAGTTGAATTTCAGTTCAATATTACTAATGTCGAAGGACAAGAAATTCTCTACCCATTTTTATCAAAAATTCAGAGATTTGATTAGGGGACAAAAATATTAGAGAATATTTCAATCAAGTGCCAAATAATTTTTATTAACTCCGACCAATAATAATCCATGGGGCATTCACATCTAGATCCTATTAGACTTTCTTTTAGACATTCTAGTCCCATCATGTTTTCCCCTTACATATAAGTCCTATACCTAATTTTTTGGAACTTTTTTTCACAATTTTACCCTTTTTAAAACCAACCATACGTAACTTCCTTGAGAAAGTTACATAAATGGTTGAATTTCTTTTTTAATCTTCAAATGATCATAACTTTTGATTCACAAATACGTTTTTCACAAAATTACTATTTTTGAAATTTGCTTGACGAGATCTATTAAACAAGATCCATGAAGGCTATAAAATTCCGAAGAAAAGTTTTTACACAAACACTAAACTTTACTGTATGCACTAGAATATAAAATAGTTTTATATATGTGACATTTTCACAAACAGACAATAACATTTACTGTGGTAATATTACACAGTATATATATCCGGTGGAGCCAAACCCTCTTTTTTCAAAATTACCTTATATTTAAAGGTTCGCGCTAGCGGTATCCAATCCTTACCACCACTGTTGGAGCTTCAACGACCTTCGTCAGAGCTACGATTTGGGGTGGGTAAGGGTGGAATGTGGTGCCGCTGGCGCGGACCTTTGAAAATAAGAGACTTTTGAATAAATGGGTTTTGAATCCACCGGAGTATTATGGGGTGCCGCTGGCGCGGACATTTGAAAATAAGATTGGATAAATGGGATCGAGAACCTCTGGAGCGCCGGTTTGGAGTGAGTAGGGGTGGCATTAGGTACCAGTGGCGCAGAACTTTAAAAATAGGAGCATATATATATATATATATATATATATATATAGAGAGAGAGAGAGAGAGAGAGGCTGGATCGTATACGGACCTAGTTTACGGACCTAGTTTATGGACCACTACCATCCAAGAATTATCTAGGGACCGTTTTGTCTATTTAGGACCACCTTTTGGGACCGCAATGTCTTTTAACTCTTTCTAAGTCTTGGGAAATATCAATTCTTACCCCAATGATTTCTAAGGTATTTTAAGCTTATTTTAAGCCTAATTAATCTGGAAGTCTAAGTGTAGAAGTTTCAGGGCTGCTGCTACTTCTTAAGCTTCTTCCGTCACTATCATACTGGAATTCTGAATAGCGAGGATTATCTATATAAACAGTTTCTTCAGGGAGTTTAGAAATTGAAATAGGTTTTGCTGGAAAATATTCTAGTCTTAAATACCTTATACGGTATCGTGGGTTTATCTGTCTAGTTTCTTTATATATTTGATTAACAATATCAATTATATCGTTATCTATAAATTCATCTAAATTATTATCACCGTAAGATGACAAAAATCTACGGTATGTTCTAGGGGCAGCTGTCTCTACGTTTTTAAGGAGAGGACGAATTCCTCCGGCTCTAATTAAAGTAGTCTTTGTTTCAGCTAACCTTTTATGTCTAACAAATTTTAATATGTCTATACTATCTTCAAGTATCCTAGTGTATTCTTGATACTTTTCAGGTCTTGACAATTCTTCTGCAAATTCTTCAGTTCTTAATTTTTGTCTAAAGAGATCACGAATTCCTGTTCTAATTATTTCTATTCTAGGTACTTCTCTTCCTAGCCATTCAATAATCTGGTCTATGTATTTAAACGTTCCACCTGCGTATGTTAAAGCAGATTCTATAAGTTCTTTGTCTTTAGGGTCTGTAAGAGTCCAATCTTGAATTTCTCTAGTTAAGTCTAAACTTATTTGATTAACGAATTCTAAAAAGTCTTTAGTGATTTGTAAGCTCATATAAGATTTTTCTTAAAACAATATTATGTAAAATAGTTAGGGGTTTGGTTCGAGTTATACCTTCCTTCTGGTCTGTAATATCTTTATCTTCTTCCCTTTGTCTCTTCAGCTTTGTTACTATTCTTCTCCGGTCTCGGCGTCCTACAACTCTCTCTTTATGTGTCGCACCTCAATCCACTATTTTGGCGGTTGACTCGTTTCCTGCCTGTACGCCTTCACGCCTAACGCCCACCTGGCTAACGGCTTATGGCTAATCGGCACCTGACGGCGGTTCACCAGTATAACACCTTGTGTGCTACACTAGAGGTTCCACACAATAGTCCTCTATGAACAGAAAGTTGGAGACAATTTGGAAAATAACAACAACTTAACATAAGAGATTTCTGGAAAAGAAAACACTTTTATTACATATCATAAGTAACTACAACTCTCCCCTCTCCCCTAACTATGAGAGGTTTACTCACTCATATACATAACATTTATTACAAGCATAGAAGTCTTGTTATCTCTCACTCTCTTACCCCTATCTCTCTCTCCAACTCCTACTACTCCCTTTTATAGATCAAGGGAACATATAATGACTGGCAACCGGTAAGTAAAAGAGATCCGGTTTGAGGACATAATTATTAAAGGTCTACAGTCTTCGAATCTTTACTTTTTCAACTGGGTCTACAGCTTTGGACGTCTTTTAATAATGGGGGGGCCATTGAAAAAGACAGGCCAGCAGGATAGGCGTGCTTGAGTTTTTGTCGTCTTTATGATAATGCAGGAGCATTAAAGTCTTCATTTTTTCTGGTGGTCCCTTAGGCAAATGATTCTTCTGTCTTTAATAATTCATCTACCACTGAGGGGCTCTGCTTTGTCGTGTCTGTGTCTTCTTCTGCGTTGTCTTAGTTTGGGAGGGTATTATTGAAAAATTCGTCAATAAGGCCCACAGTTCTGAGGCTGGCTGGCAAAGCTATCTCCACCATGTCTTTGGATTATTTCTTGAGCCTTCCGTTAAATGGCTGATCATCTTGGATTATCAAGTCTTCTTTGTGGTAGGCAGTATACCACCTGTCTTCTCCTGTT
The DNA here is from genome assembly GCA_949130495.1 of Sambucus nigra. Lineage (NCBI taxonomy): Eukaryota > Viridiplantae > Streptophyta > Magnoliopsida > Dipsacales > Adoxaceae > Sambucus > Sambucus nigra. The sequence continues at coordinate 259,775,559 of OX422208.1, read as the reverse complement.
AATAACTCCATGATTTCAATTGTCTCCATGGCTTGAGAGATCTGGATCTTGGACTTATAAATAATTAAATCTTTAATCTCGTCTTCTGATAGGATCTCAACATCTTCAAAAGTATAATTAGAAAATCTAACAAGTCTAAATCCTTCCACTCTCATTCCTCCACAGGAACTTGGAGCAATCTGATAGATTCTAGCAAATAAAGGAAGGAAATCTTCTACCTTTTTAACATACTCATGGACTATCTTTCCAAGAGAAACAGAGTCTTCTATAGTCTCAATTCTGATGAGTCCAATGAACCCATAGTCTGCTAGGGTTATCTGGGCAATTTCTGCTTTCCCAGCAAGATAAATCTTTGGAACTTCTTTGAAGATACCTTTCATTATTAAGGCATCTCCATTGGTCTCAGATAATAACATATTGAAATGTTCAATAATGCTATTAGATTCTTTCAAATAGTCTTCAGTTAATGGAAGATTATTATGACCAAATGGTATAACAATCTTAGTCTTACAAGTCTTTTTCTGATAACAAAAATTATCAGTGGGTCTAGCTTTGGAGGATTCTCCAAGAGTCTGAGCATAAGTCTGATTCTGAGGTCTAGGCATAGTATTACCACTGAGCTGGGTAACTGCGAGTCTTTGGGTTCTCATAAATCTGACAATAGCTACCAAATTTTGTTTGAACTCAATTCAAAGTCTATTCTTCACGTTCCACCATATGGCGTCTACAAGGGTATTTTCGTCTTCTGAGAATTCTCGTCTAAATTTGATCAAGTCTGGGTATCTTTGATCAGGTCTGTATTGGGGGAAATACATCTTCCCAATAAGTCTATTTTGAGAAATTATCTCTTGTCTAGATTTTCCAGGGGGAACTAAGATATCATCGAAGTTCTCTAGGATTGGTCTTTCTTGAGAGTCTTGAATATGAGTCTGTCTTTGCGTTATACCAGCATTTGGTCTTACGCGTCTAAGATAGTCTGCAACGTCTTCTTTGTTCAGTCTATTTGCTCCAGAGGAACTCATGTCTTCTAAGTCTTCTGTTTGTAACATAAAACAAGAAATTATATTAGTGTTAGCAAACATTGGCTCTCTTGATATAATGTCTGGAATGGTATTTTTACTTCCCTTAATATGAATAACAGAGAAGTCATAACCATTAAGCAGTTGCTGCCATCTAATGAGTCTATTAGTCCTTGATTTGGATAAATCTAAGTCTCTGAATTTTACTGCATAAGAAGAGTCTGTATAAACAGTAAAATGTTTAGGTCTAAGAAACAACATATATTTTTCTATTGCCCTTACTATTGCTAAAACTTCTTTTTCATGGGCAGTGTATCTTGTTTCTGGGTCTGTGAAAGTTCCAGAACTATGTCTACACAATTTCTTCTTTTTTGTCTGATGATCAATGGCAAAGTATACTGCTCCCCATTGCTTATCAGAGGCATCTGTTTCTACTATAAACTGATCTTCTGCATTAGGCAGTTCAAGTAAAACAATGTTCTTGACTGCATCTTTAATTTTTCTTATTACTTTAAAATCGCCTTCAGTCCAATAAAAGGGATTAGTTTTATCTGTTCCTTTTAATTTGGATGTTAAGCTTTATCTTTTCGAAGCAAGATCTTTAATAAAGTCTGCAGCACAATTAAGCAATCCTAAAAATGATTGTAATTATTTTCTATCTTTGAGTTGGTCTGGGAACTCAAGAATCTTTTTGGTTATGTGTTCTGCTAAGGATAATTTTCCTTTATTAATATGCATTCCCACAAAGTCTATCTCAATCTGGAATAATTGCATTTTCCTTTCGGAAATAACAATACCATGTTTGTCTAATTCTAGAATAATCTTTTTAAGATGGTCTACATGCTCTATCTCGGTCTTACTAGCTACAAGAATATCATCTATGTAAACAAGACAAAATTCTTAATAAGGTCTAAATATATTATCCATTCTTCTTTGGAAAACTTGAGGAGCATTCAAGTATCCAAATGGCATGACTAGCCATTCATATTTTCCTTGGGGCACACTAAAGGCTGTCCAAGCAATACTGTCTGGATGCATCTTAATTTGCCAGAAGCCTGATTTGCAATCAAACTTACTAAATATAATTCTATCTTCAATTAAATTAATCAAATTATTCTTGTCTGGTATCTTATAAGAATTAAATTCATAATTCTTATTTAATTGTCTATAGTCTATAACCATGCGTCTTTTTCCTCTTTTACGTTCAGATTCATTTTGAACATAGAAGGCTAAGCTATTATGTCTACTTTTACTTTCTCTAATAATGCCTAACTTAAGCATTTCTTCTATGTCTTTCTTAAATCTTCCCTGTCTTCTTGTGAGTATCCTTTCTTATAGGTTCCACCATTGATAGTGGCGTCTGGGTTAATAGGGATGGTTTCACAATAGCTTTGGTCTTTATCCCACTTAGAGATGGGATTTTCTCCTAAGGTAGGCTCATCTAGTTGCCTAATCTTTTCCTTTTCTACTTAGATATCCATTTTCTTCTGTTTGGATATGGCTTGAATCTGCAATAGGGTCTGCTGGGCTTGATCTAAAATGTCTTGTTGTATAAGCGCTATTTGCTTATAACACTTTAGGTCTGGACACTTACACTCTTTTTGTAAGGGTTTAGTAATATCTAGGGCTTCTTGTTGGGTTGTAGGTCTAGGTCCACCATGCTCAGCTGAAGAACTCTGATGTTTGAGGGGTCTATAATTGGGCTTGACCTGCATAAGGTCAAAGGCAGTCTTATGATCAATGAGAGGAGCTTTAATATTAAAATCCTCTTGATCACTAATTAATATCTTATCGTTATACTGAGTATAAGGATGATATTTACTAATAAAGTCTTGTCCTAAAATAATGTTTCCCGTGAAACTAGGACGAGGATCCATTATCCAAAACCGATGATTAACGGTTTTGTTGGTCTGATTTCCTAATTTAAAATAAATAGGAATAGTCTGGAAATATAGGGTAAATGGATCTCCATTAGCCACTTTACCATAGATTTCTTGGGTACTTTCTAAAAAGTAGTCTTCAGGGAAGGCATTAGCCTTACAAATACTCTGAGAGCACCCTGTATCTATAAAGGCTGAAAGTCTTTTAGGATAGTCTTTATGTTGAACAAACAATTCCACAAAACAAGCATGCGGTTTAGTAGAAATTCCTCAAATTGTTCTTTTCTAAAATAGATATTCCTTTCGGAGGTTTATCTACAAAATCTAAGGGTATTTATTCTTCTGAACTACTATCAGAATGGTATTCTTCTAAATCATAGGAAATTACTTTTCCTTTGACATCTTCAGTTTCTTGCATTCTTTTGGATATATTCCTATCAATGTCTTGATAATAGGTTTTAATATCTAAGTCTATTTGAGCGTCATACTGGTTAGTATAAATTGCTCTAAATCTATTTCTCCAACAATCTTCATGGTAGTGTAAACGATAAATAATACAAACCATAAATAATTCTATTTGGATAATCTCAAAACACTCTACGCATGTAAAGTCTTTTTTGCTATATTTCATCTCAAATGTGCAATAATGTCTTTCATCAAAGTAACATCTAGGTATATAGGTTAGTATTTCAGGATTACTAACAGTCCATCTTTTCTTCAAAAAGGGGCTTAATATACAATTATACCAAGCGTCTTCAAAGTCTATATATTCATTATCTAGATCGCCTAGATCAGTCTGCATCATATATAAGTCTAAGGTATCCTGAGAGTCTTCATACTCATCAGTATCACTATAGTCTTCTGAATCACTGTCTGTGTAAACACTATAGATACTAGTGTTATCATCATCTTCTATGTCTGATATTTCTATAGCATATAAGATATCTAATTCTTGTTGATCTGCATAGTCTAATATTGTATTAATAATTTTAATACTTTCTTTATCTTTCTTATTAGGGCAGTCTTTAGCAAAGTGTCCTTCTTTGCCGCAAGTCCAACATTCTTTGGTGGCAGTCTTAGATTGAGCTACGTCTTTTTCCTTTCTATAATTAGGAACCTTCTTATACTTACTAGTATTCTTCTTAAAGTATCTTCTTTGATTAAATCTATTTTTCTTAGTCTTAGGATTCTTTTCCCTAAAGGTAGTAGATTGTCTAAATTTGTATTTCTTTGGAAATCCTAAAGGTCTAGTCTTAAACTTCCTATGTTTCCATTCTACCTTCTTTTTGAATTTCTTAGATTCACTTCTGCATCCCCATTGGATTGGAGCGATGTCTCTTTCGTCTTTGATTGGAGGGATCTGTTTGAAAGTTTCTTCTATCAATTTTCCTTGGGTTATATCACGTCTCTTTGATATGATATAGTCTTTGGCAAAATTGATTCTTTCACCAAGGGAGTTATTCTTAACTCCAGCTACACCTGGCCAATTCCTATATTCATTAATTAGGATTTGTCCTATGGCTGGTATTTTTCTAAAGTATTCGTCTTTTAAGGTTTCTCCAAATTCTTTAATTTGGTAATATAGCTGTTCATAATTATTGCTATATTCATTTATCTTATCTAACTTGCAAATGCTAAGGAGAGCTAACTTAGTTTTTGCTAGGTCTTGTTCATTGATCTGAGCTAGATGTCCGGCTCCAATGAATTCTGCAGTGAACAATTGAATATATTCTTCAATTGATCGTTCTTCTAGGTTTTCCTTTATCTTCTCAATCTTAGCTAAGGAGTCTTCATCTGTAGCCTTTCTTAAACTATCTAAGAAGTCTTTTGCAATACCTCTAATGAATTGCTCAGCGTACTGCTTACATGAACTTGCATCCCATTGTTCATTAGATGCAAAACACATGTTCATCTGATTACGCCATTCGTCTAAGGCTTTCTTCCTATCTTGCACATTGTCTAGGTTGAGGTATATACCTACTGGATTTATGGCTTGGCTTGCCATAGTCTTAACAGGAGTGAAACTCTTGTCACTAGTCGGGAAGTCTTTTATATAATCAGGTTTAGTCTTAACTGCGGTGTTAGAGTATATAGGAATATTTATTCCTATTGGTTTACTAAAAAGTCTAGGAGCATCTTCTAGCCTACTACTACTTCCTATCTCTTTCTTACTAGGTTCTACTTGTGTAGCTGGCATTAGTCTTTGTTCTCCTTCTTCTATTAGTCTTAAGTTTCTAAGAAGTTCTTTAGTGTTCTTAGATTCTTTTAATTTTAATATGCGGTCTTGGGCTATCATATTAAATCTTTCTCTTTCTTGAAACCTAACAGAATGACTTTTCTTAAGGTTATATTTAAATGTCTTCATATCCAATTCTGAGGGTTCATGTCCAAAGTTTTGGATCCTAGCTTTTTCTTTAACTAAGTCAAATGATCTTCTAGGTCTAATTATCGGAGTTTGTCTAAGTAAACTAGCACTAGTCTTACTACTACATTCTCCTTCTAAAGGATCATTGATTATGGCTTCTCCCATATTCCTAAATCTAATTTCTTCGGTCTGGATATTCTTATTGATAATCTTAGGGGGACCAATCTGGATGGTAACATTTCCAGTGACGTCGTCTTGATTAATAAACAAGGGTTTATTCTGTATAGTCTTAGTTTCTTGAAATTCTGGCAATTGCCAGAGAGTCTTAACTTTCTCTTTCATAGGTCCAGTATTCCTAATACTGTAAGTATGATTAAAGTCTGATACATTGGTTCTAACTAAGATTTCTTTATTAAGTCTACCGCTAGGAATTCCCGATTGCATTCCTTCATAAGGAAATTGGGAAAACTTCACATAGCTTTGAAATTCTATGTTTATATTAGCGTCTGGGATAATATAGTCTTCATAGCCACTAGCATATAAGATTAACTTAAAATGTTTGGCTGTGTCTACGGTTACTGTAAATGCCGAGATGACATTAAAGTATCCTATATTGTCTGACATTTCTAATTGGGCTATTCCAATAAGACTTTTCTCAAAGTCTTTCCATCTTTTGTCTACTAAACAACATAATATGTTTATATTATTCTGGGGTCTATGTAATCCCTGGATTCTTGCCTGAAAGAGTCCAAAGGTTAGGAATTGGAACTTCCTATCAGTTCCTCTAGATCTAAGCCATTCTGAGTCAAATACTTGGAGCTCAGTATAGGATTTATCTAACACATGATTTCTACAATGGTAGGTCATGTTATAATTGGGAGTCTTAGGAGTGGCACCTTCTTTAAATAAGTCTATGTATCTAACGGCTGGAAGTTGTCCATTATGAATGGAGTCTTCAACAATTTTCCAGTCAACTTCACCCCACTCTTTCCATTGGAGGGGATTGGTGAAATTTCTTTCTTTCCACCATGTCCTAACATTGGAGGATGAATCCTTAAGTCTTTGGAGCATATGATTACTCTGTCCAATATTTGGGATAGAGCTGGCTACCTTGCTAGTCTTATCTAATCCGTCATTTATGACTCGTCTACCTATGATATTCCTTTCTCTAGTTTCTATGGAAAGGGATTCTTTAAACTTACAGGTGGTTGCCTGTTTTTGTTCAAGTCTTTTTTCAATTCTTTCTAAAAAGTCTGAATAATCTTTTTGTCTTTTTATCTGATTAACGATTTATTCTTTAGAATTCTTATTCTCTTTTCTAGTCTTTTCAGAAGTTTCTTCACTATGTCTAGCTAGAGAATTAACAATGGTTTTACCAACGTTAGTGATATATTCTTTTACTTCATTATCTTTTTCTAATTGTTGCATAGTTTTAACTTCTATGGCTTCTACAGTCTTTTCAATTTTATCTAACCTAGTTAGAATAAAAGGAGAGTCTATTTCTGCTTGGTAAGGTTTATTATATACAGCTTTAATACCGTTTATAATTTCACCGTATTTTTCTTCTACTTGGGCCATGTCTAATCTAAGTTCATTAATAATACTATCCATTTTAGATAGATTATGTCTTTCCATATTATTAAGGTAATTTGCTAAATTCTGTTGGAATTTAACAAAGTCTGTGTAGAAGGTAGTTAATCCTTCTGTCTTAGCCTTTAAGTCTAAATGCAAGTCTTTAACAAAGCTACTATTATAGTCTTGGGTAGCTTCTATAGATGTAGAAATTAAATTTAATCTTTCTAATATAAATCTAGTTGCCTTAGTTGCGTTGGCAATCTCATTTTCATTTATCTTGTAATAAAATCTATCATCATTTATCTTTTCTAAAATTCTTTGATAAAATTCTGATAAGGCTGAATGGAAAGGTCTTTTGATACTTCGTTCTAGTCTGATCTAACTATCTCCATTAGGAAGATAATTATCAAGTCTAGGGATAAGCTTAGCTTGTTCCTTAGTAAGTTTAATTAACTCACTGTCTTGATTTTTAATTAAAGTCTTAATTTCTAGAATATCTTTGTTAAGGGCTTCTATATGATTAGTCTTAATATTTATATCTTGTAACACGTGTACTAAGTCTATTGGGATTTGATTATCTATGTCTAATAATCTTTTAGAGATATTTTTTATCTCTGTTTCTAAGGTATGAGTGTCTTTTATTAATTGTCTTAATATAAGCAGTATACACTTATTTTGGTCTATTATACTATTAATAGCACTAGCAGTGACTTGTCTACTGTCTGCGTGTTTGGCTGGGATATGTTCAATATGTGAACAACCGTGTATGTGTGTGGTTAAACAACCTTCTGAGTCTAAGTCAGTTATGGGTATAGGTTGGTAGTCTGGGTTGGTTCCAAAAATATCTTGGTAAATGCGAGGGATAAATCCCAAGGGCATTAAAGTCTTTTAATCGTATGTCTAAAAGGAACGTCTTATGGCTCTGATACCAGAATTGGGTTTTGGGTCGGAATTTGGTGAGGTTCTACAATCTTTAAGGTCTTGATATCAATTTTGGGTTTAAATTATAAATCTTTTAAATATATAGTCTTAAACTAAGTTTTTAGAGTAAGACAAAGGGGGACCATCTAGAGTAAATAACAAAAGTCTTTGGGACCACGGGGGACCACTTTCGGGATAAGGACAAAAGTCCGCACGAAAAGTCCGCACGGGAAGTCCGCACCTGAGCCTGGGTCTCTCTCTCTCTCTCTCTATATATATATATATATATATATATATATATATATATATAATGTGATAACACAGTAAATGCTATTGTTTGTAAAAATGTCATAGATATTAAACTTTATTCTATACACCAGAAAATGAAATAGTTTTATATCTGCGACATTTACACAAACAATAACACTTATTGTGTTAATATATTTAGGAAATAGTTTTATATATATAACATTTTCACAAACAGTAACATTTACTGAGTTAATATTACACAATATATATATAGCATTTTCACAAACAGTAAAATAAATTGGATATATAACTGAGTTAATATTACACAATATATATATAGCATTTTATATATATAACATTCGTAAATTAAAGCTTGCAATTTGATAATTCATAGGGTATGAATTTTGAAAGCTCTCAAATAATTATTTATAATTTGGGCCTGAAGTGCCAAAAATATTATTTTTATTGGGATTAGTCTTAAAATAAATTGGATATTTAAACAAATCTTTTCGAGTTCTCATCTTTTCATTTTCTTTATTAAATGAAATGTCTTTTTAAATACTCTATTAATGGTTAAGTGTCCCTTTAACTATCACATTAATGGTTTCACCATTAAATTTTTATCTCTTGACCTTTGACTTCATTTGATTATTATATTACTTTAAATGTTATTTAATTTTAACTTCTTTTCACATTCTAATTATTTAATGTACATTGGAGTCTTGGAAATGTGTAGAGAATGTGAAATATTAATCCTCTCATTTTTTAAGTCCCATTTGTCGGGTCAACATTCATAAAAGTCCTATTGACTTTTCAATAATCATATAGGTCTTATTCCAACTTTTTAGGGAATTTTTTCACAAATTTACCCTTTTATAACTAATCATCCGTAACTTCCTTTAGGAAGTTACATAAGTGGTTGGACTTTTTTTTAATTTTTAAATGATCATAACTTTTGATTCACAGATCCGTTTTTCGCAAAATTACTATTTTTGAAATCCGCTTGACAAGATCTATCAAACAAGATACATGAAGGCTATAAAATTCCAAAGAATTTTTTTTTCACAAATAGTAAACTTTACTGTATGCACTAGAATATGAAATAGTTTTATAAATGTGACTTTTTCACAAACAGACATTAACATTTACTGTGGTAATATTACACAGTATATATATATATATATATATATATATATATATATATATATATATATATATATATATATATCCGGTGGATCTAAACCCTCTTTTTTTTCAAAATTACCTTATATTTAAAGGTTCGCGTTAGCGGCATCCAATTCTTACCACCATTGTTTGAGCTTCAACAGCCTTCGTCAGAGCTCCGATTTGGGGTGAGTAAGGGTGGCATGTGGTGCCGTTGGCGCGGACCTTTGAAAATAAGAGACTTTTGAATAAATGGGTTTTGGATCCATCGGAGTATCATGGGTGCCGCTGGCGCGGACTTTTGAAAATAAGATTGGATAAATGGGACCGAGATCCTCTGGAGCGCCAATTTGGGGTGAGTAGGGGTGGCATTAGGTGCCGATGGCGCAGAACTATAAAAATAGGAGCATATATGTCACACCCCAAACCCAATATCCACACTAATCATTTGTTATTAGAATAATTGGATCATAATCTCGAGCCCATTGGAAATTTAATTCATTTATCAATATTTTTCTGCATAATGAACATAATATTATTCTTGTGCCATAACGAAGTCAACATCATAGTCATAATTAGAGATTATACAATACTACGATTAACTATGATCAACTCAATCCATACTAAATCAATATATACAATGTGTGAGTATATCAAAATCTTCTGTGTGACAACGATAAAATCCCCATACTTAAACCCCAGCTCTTCTAACGGTGCAACTCTCAAAGTTACCGGTCATATATTATCCTAGCTGGCAGTGTAAAAACCTGAAATTGTTAAAATATAAACCATAAGCATTAAGCTTAGTGAGGTACTCCTTCCCTGCAATAGAATAACAATTCAATATCGAATATGTGAATATAAAATCTGAACAATCCTTCCCATTGGCAATAACAAATCATGGATCATAAGATCCAAATAATTCTGCCCGTTGGCAATAACAAATCCTGGATCATAAGATCCAAATAATTCTGCCCATTGGCAATAACAAATCATGGATCATAAGATCCAAATAATTCTGCCCATTGGCAATAACAAATCTTGGATCATAAGATCCAAATAATTCTGCCCATTGGCAATAACAAATCCTGGATCATAAGATCCAAATAATTCTTCCCATTGGCAATAACAAATCCTGGATTATAAGATCTGAATAATTCTGCCCATTGGCAATAACAAATCCTAGATCATAAGATCCAAATAATTCTGCCCATTGGCAATAACAAATCCTGGATATTTGAATATCCAAACAAATCCTGAATACCGAAGTATTCAAACCAATACTGGATCATGAGACCCAAACAGATCCTGGATATTTTAATATCCAAACAAATCCTGAATACCTAAGTATTCAAACAAATCCGCTCTTAGAGCTATATTCATATTTATATATGAAACAAATCATAAGTACACTCACCTTGATAATTTAACTGGCTTTTCCCTTGCCTTTATCCGGTACTTGTTCAATCAACTCTTCTTCCCTTCCTATCATTCTTACCATATTAGTATCATCATAAGAATATCAATAATCCAAAGAATGATTTAAACATAATTCAATCCATAAGCATCACATGATTCCATTCAAATCATTTATCGCAAGTGAAGTTCCATCCAAATCCATGCTAGTATATTTAACATATCCAAATCATAGACCAAATATAAATTCATTTATTCTTGGAAATTCAATCCTTGTCATATTAGTATTCCAATACAAAAGACGGTCGATCATTTTAGGTCTCGTAGAGCAAAATATGCTCATTTATTTACCACATGGAAAATCTGCCCTATAGGCCCTCTTATCGTTCATTCAACTTCCACGAATTTCCATAATTTTTCTACATCATAAATTTATATGATATTCAACCCAACATCAGTAAACATATTGAAAAATACAAGATTAAAATTTCATAATTTTCAGAGTTTATTTTCTATGTCAAGCAAAACATCGAACACATGGTAGGCATACTTTCACCCTTAGGGCAGATTTTATACCCGAACTTCAAACTCTCACCAAGGACTCATTTCTTGGTATTTTCCCATGATTTTCGGATATGTCATACATATGTAAGTCCATGTTAATATCCAATTGGAATAAATCAATTACATTAAGTATAGAGAAATATATGGAAGTTTGAATAAACAAGGTTCTTAAACAAAACAATCTCAAGGGTTTACACATTCAAGTTTACTTAAACTTGCATCTATCCATAAGTACATATCAAGACATGGAATTTCAGTAAAAAAATGATTATTTCAATCATTTAAATAAGTAATACAAAAAAATAAATAAGATTTATGGATGGAAATACCTTAGGGGCTTTTACGTAATTTTTCTATGAATTTTTCTTCAATTTCTCCTCACACTTTCTTCCTAAACTTCAAAACTCTCTTTCCTTAGGTTAAACTCTTCCATGGCTGAAATATGCTGAAGGAAGAGCTTAATTAAATGGTTTTAAGTCGGCATAAGGCCACCCCCTCTTGGTCCAATCAAAATATAACATGTGGCATTACATAAAACAAAATTTCATTTAAGGCTAAATGACTACTTTACCCCCTGTTCGTAAAAGGACAATATCTTCCCACTCGAATGTCCGTTCGATGAACCGTTTCTTTTGTTACAAACCTAACTCATATATATACAAATATCTAGTTTACACCTCAAGTTCATTGTTATGTCATAAAGGTCAAAACTAGCCTTAAACATGAACATTCCTACCGAAACCCTCAAAATTTTGTATTTGTAACTAATCCGACATTTCATGATTTTTGAAGGTAGGATTAGACTAAACATAGTAAATTAACATCATATATATTAATAACACACTAATCATATCACATAAGCTAAGCATGATTTAAGCATAATTAATCATAATTATATTCGGGTTGTCACAATTCTCCCCCTGTTAGGAAATTTCGTCCTCGAAATTGACATACCTTGGTTGTCCGAATAAAACAAATACGGATAACGCATTTTCATGCTATCCTCACTCTCCCACTTAGCTTCTTCCATGGAATGCCTTCTCCACACAACTTTTACAAGTGGGATCACCTTTGATCTCAATATTTGTTCTTTCCTATCGACGATAGCAAGCGGTTCTTCCACGTAGCTCAAATCTTCCTTCAACTCAATAGGTTGTTCCACCAATACATGTGAAGGGTCCACTACATCCTTTCTTAACATAGAAACATGGAAAACATCATGTAACCAAGATAACTCTGGTGGCAATGCTAACTTGTAGGCAACCATCCCGACTTTCTCAAGGATTTCATAAGGTCCAATGTAGCGTGGACTTAATTTCCCTTTCTTTCCAAACCTCATAACTCCTTTCCATGGAGATATTCGAAGAAACACATAATCCCCTTTCTGGAATTCCAAATCTTTTTGTCGTTTATCCGCATAACTTTTCTGTCTGCTTTGAGCTATTCTCATTCAATCTTGAATAATCTTCACTTTTTCAGTGGTGACTTCAATTAATTCTGGACCCTCTATCTTCCTTTCACCAACTTCACCCCAACATATCGGTGTACGCCATCGTCTACCATACAAGGCTTCATATGGAGCCACACCAATAGTAGACTAAAAACTATTGTTATATGCAAATTCTATCAAAGGCAAATATTCATCCCAATTACCTTTGAAATCAAGCACACAAGCTCTAAGCATATCTTCCAAAATCTGTATTGTCCTTTCAGACTGCCCATCTGCCTGGGGATGAAAATCCGTACTAAACTTCAAGTTAGTACCCATAGCATACTGCAAGCTATCCCAAATTCTTGATGTAAAAGTAGGGTCCCTATCTGAAACAATAGATACCGGTGCTCCATGCAATCGAATAATTTCATTAACATACAATCTAGCATACCTATCAACTGTATACGTAGTCTTGACTGCTAGAAAGTGAGAGAACTTTGTCAATCTATCCACCACTACCCAAATCGAATCTGACCCCTTCTGAGATCGAGGAAGCCCAACCACAAAATCCATCGTTACATGATCCCATTTCCATTCCGGTATTGGCAATGGCTGAAGCAGACCAGTAGGCTTCTGATGCTCCACTTTCACTTGCTGACATATAAGGCACCTAGCAACAAAATCAACTATTTCCTTTTTCATATTATTCCACCAATAATGCTCCTTTAAATCCCTATACATTTTAGTACTACCAGTATGCATAGTATAAATGGAATTATGAGCCTCATCTAAAATTTCCTCTTTCAATCCACACACATTAGGCACGCACAATCGCTGCTTATACAATAAAGTGCCATCATTCATAATACAAAAATCTTCAGACTTACCGTCTCAGACATCTTGTCGTTTCCTCTCAAGGAAAGGATCTTGACTTTGCAAATCATGAATACGAGTAGCTAACAAAGGCCTCACGCTTACATGAGCAAAGAACCTACCCCCATCTGCCAGCTTCAATTCTACTCCCATCAATCTCAACTCCATGATGTGGGCAACTCTAGCACACTGAATACAAGATAACCTGCCCGAAGCCTTTCTACTCATAGCATCTGCAACTACATTTGCCTTTCCTGGGTGGTAGTGAATTGTACAATCATAATCTTTAATTAACTCCATTCACCGCCTCTGCCTCAAATTCAACTCCTTCTGAGTAAATCAATACTTAAGGCTTTGATGGTCAGTAAAAATTTCACATACCTCACCATATAGATAATGATGCCACAACTTCAAAGCAAACACAATAGCAGCAAGTTCCAAATCATGTGTAGGATAATTACGTTCATGTGTACGCAACTGCCTAGAAGCATAAGCAATAACTTTACCATGCTGCATAAAAACACAACCCAACCCCTGGTGTGAAGCATCTGTATAAATAACAAAACCATCTCCACCATGTGGAATAGTAAGAACAGGTGCAGTTACCAACCTCTTTTTCAATTCATCAAAACTATTTTCGCAATCAGAATTCCATTCAAACTTAACATCTTTTCGGGTTAGTTTAGTCATAGGCAAGGAAATCGAAGAAAATCCATTAATAAACCTTCTATAATACCCAGCTAAACCCAGAAAACTTCTCACCTCAGTGACATTATTGGGCCTCTCCCATTTTACAATAGCTTCTACCTTCTTGGGATCAACACATATACCATCTCCAGAAATAACATGGCCTAAAAATACAACCTTTGAAAGCCAAAATTCACATTTGCTAAACTTAGCATACAATTGCTTATCTTTCAACACATTCAAAATAGTTCTGAGATGCTTTTCATGTTCAACTATATCACGTGAATAAATCAGAATATCATCAATAAAAACTATCACAAATGAATCAACAAAATGATGCAGTACCCGATTCATAAGATCCATAAATACCGCTGGAGCATTAGTCACCCCAAAAGGCATCACCAGAAATTCAAAATGACCATACCGAGTATGAAAAGCAGTTTTAGAAATATCACTCTCCTTGACCCTCAACTGATGATAACCCGATCGCAAGTCTATTTTTGAAAACACTTTAGCACCCTGTAACTGATCAAACAAATCATCTATACGAGGTAAAGGGTATTTGTTCTTAATTGTAGCTTTATTCAGTTGCCTATAATCAATACAAAAAAGCATGGTACCATCTTTCTTCTTCACAAATAAAACTGGCGCACCCCATGGAGATACACTAGGCTGTATGAACCCCCTATCAAGTAAATCTTGCAACTGAATCTTGAGTTCTTTCAACTCAGCAGGTGCCATTCTATACGGTGCCATATAAATAGGGGTTGTCCCCGGTGCTAATTTGATACTAAATTCAACTTCTCTTTCTGTAGGTAACCCTGGCAACTCACTAGGAAACACTTCAGGAAAATCCCGTACAATAGGAACATCGACTAATTGTAAAGCCCCCTTCCTAGTGTCAAGAACATATGCAATAAAACCCTCACAACCCTTACTCAATAATTTCCTCGTCTGAATAGCAGAAATGATGCAACTGGGAACAATTTTCCTTTCCTCCACAAATTTAAATTCAGGCTCACCAGGCATATTAAAAACAACTTCCTTACGGAAACAATCCATGGATGCATGATATTTGGATAGCCAATTCATTCCCAGAATTATATCAAAAATAGAAATATCCAATGGAAGTAGATCTATAACCGTATCTCTAGACCCCACAGTCAAAACACAATCACGAAAAACATATTCGACTACAATCATATCCCCCATAGGCATGGAAATACCCAACCCCGCCTCTAAATGAGTACATGGTCTATTCAGATATATGGAAAATGCAAATGACACAAAAGAATGTGTGGAACCAGGATCAATCAAAACATAAGCACTTCTATCAGTAACAAAAAGTGTACCTGTCACCACATCTGGAGTAATCTGAGCCTCTTTCATCGTAAAGACTCGTCCACCTGGCCTGGAACCACTGGCTTGTCCTCTGCCCATACTTTTCACTGCACTGCCTGGAGATAATACTCTGCTTGCTACTTCGCTAGGTGGTGCTGTAGTCTCTGCCAACTGCGGACAATTCTTCCTAACATGCCCCACTTTATGACAATGGTAGCCTTCCACTCCTTTAAGCTTAGGACACTCGGATTTATAATGCCCCTCCTCTTTACAAAAGAAACATGTAACAACTCTCGCCGGTGCCTCACCTCTCCCTGGCCTCCTAACCAGACTAGAAGATTCTCCACCCCTAGTATCTTTGCCAAATCTCCCCAAACCTCTACCACTATCTCTGAAATTTACGAGGTTCCACCTTAACACTTACACTCTCACCTCCCCTATACTGAGATGCGTCGAATCTACTTTTCTTAAAACTCTCTCTGCTCGCAACACCTTGGTTCATTTGCCTTTCTGCTATCGTGGCTTTGTTTACCAGAGAAGCATAATCTTCTAACTCATAAGTTGCCACTCTATTTTGAATAGGCCAAATCAGTCCATCTTGAAACTTACTACATTTATCTCCTTCATCCTGCACATACTTAGTAGCAAATCTAGACAAAGCAGTAAATTTAGCATCATACTCCCTCACAGACATGTTCCCTTGGGTTAAATTTATAAACTCCCTCAGCTTCTCCCTCCTATAGACCTTAGGGAAATACTTAACATACAAAGCTTTAATAAATTCAGCCCAACTAATAACATCAGTACCTTCCATCCTGGGCACCAAATGGTTGCTGGCTTCCCACCAATATTTCACCTCTCCTTTCAGCTTAAACACAGCTAGATTCACTTTCTGGTTATCTGGAACCTTCATAACTGCAAATATAGTTTCTAGATCCCTGACCCACATCTCAGCTTCTGTAGGTTCAACTGACCCTGAATATTCTGGAGGATTCAACTTCAAAAACTTCTCATGCATGGAATCTTTCATTTTCTTCCTTGCCTCTTTCTCAATCCTGGCCACAGTCTTTGATTCTAGATATCTAGCCTGTTGTTCTGCCATTTGTGCCATATTTCTTTCTTGTTGCTCTGCCATCCTCATCATTTCCTGTGCCATTATTTTCATCTTTGTAGGCTGCTCTTGATCTCTAGCCCTTCCAGCAACACTTTGCTCTACTTCAGTATTCTCTGCACGAGAAGCCACTCCCTCTTCTCTATGTTGTCCATTCCCAGGTTCCATCTGGAATAATCTGTAATACAACAAAGTTCTAACAACCAATATAAACAGTTTATAATACTAAACTATTGGTTAGTACATAAATAATTCATAAATATCAAATCAACTCAATACTGCCATCTAACCGTCACACACGTCCAGAATTTATAACCACGCTCTGATACCACTATTTGTCACACCCCAAACCCAATATCCACACTAATCATTTGTTATTAGAATAATTGGATCATAATCTCGAGCCCATTGGAAATTTAATTCATTTATCAATATTTTTCTGCATAATGAACATAATATTGTTCTTGTGCCATAACGAAGTCAACATCATAGTCATAATTAGAGATTACACAATACTACGATTAACTATGATCAACTCAATCCATACTAAATCAATATATACAATGTGTGAGTATATCAAAATCTTCCGTGTGACAATGATAAAATCCCCATACTTAAACCCCAGCTCTTCTAACGGTGCAACTCTCAAAGTTACCGGTCATATATTATCCTAGCTGGCAGCGTACAAACCTGAAATTGTTAAAATATAAACCATAAGCATTAAGCTTAGTGAGGTACTCCTTCCCTGCAATATAATAACAATTCAATATCGAATATGTGAATATAAAATCTGAACAATCCTGCCCATTGGCAATAACAAATCATGGATCATAAGATCCAAATAATTCTGCCCGTTGGCAATAACAAATCCTGGATCATAAGATCCAAATAATTCTGCCCATTGGCAATAACAAATCATGGATCATAAGATCCAAATAATTCTGCCCATTGGCAATAACAAATCTTGGATCATAAGATCCAAATAATTCTGCCCATTGGCAATAACAAATCCTGGATCATAAGATCCAAATAATTCTGCCCATTGGCAATAACAAATCCTGGATTATAAGATCTGAATAATTCTACCCATTGGCAATAACAAATCCTGGATCATAAGATCCAAATAATTCTTCCCATTGGCAATAACAAATCCTGGATATTTGAATATCCAAACAAATCCTGAATACCGAAGTATTCAAACCAATCCTGGATCATGAGACCCAAAAAAATCCTGGATATTTTAATATCCAAACAAATCCTGAATACCGAAGTATTCAAACAAATCCGCTCTTAGATCTATATTCATATTTATATATGAAACAAATCATAAGTACACTCACCTTGATAGTTTAACTGGCTTTTCCCTTGCCTTTATCCGGTACTTGTTCAATCAACTCTTCTTCCCTTCCTATCATTCTTACCATATTAGTATCATCATAAGAATATCAATAATCCAAAGAATGATTTAAACATAATTCAATCCATAAGCATCACATGATTCCATTCAAATCATTTATCGCAAGTGGAGTTCCATCCAAATCCATGCTAGTATATTTAACATATCCAAATCATAGACCAAATATAAATTCATTTATTCTTGGAAATTCAATCCTTGTCATATTAGTATTCCAATACAAAAGACGGTACATCATTCACTACACCAAAAACAGCATTTTGGCACACCCTGATATTAAAAATCTGGCACAGTTTAAAACTGTGCCAGATTTTGGCACGGTTTAAAGATAATTTGGCACACCTTAAAACAGTGCCAAAATTTGGCACTGTTTTAAAGTGTGCCAAAATCAAGCACACTTCACTAAAATATAAAATCCCCCAAAATAATTTCCCCCCTCTATCTTCCCGCTCGCCCCGCTCACCCCGCTCACCCCTCTTTCTTCTTTAACCTCACGTTCAGCTCTCTCTCTCTCCGGCCGATCATCTCTCCATCACTGCGCTCCGTTCAGCTCCCTCTCTCTCTGGCTCAGATAACCTCGTTCTCTCTCCGGCTCAGGTAACCTCATAAACCCCCGCCATTTGCGTGTCTTTAATGTTGCAAAATTCTTCAAGATCAAATGTAGGTACGTGATTTATGGGGATGAGATAAACTCTTCTAGGTACGTGATTCCCTCCAAAGGAGGCGTATCATCAAATTTATGGGGATCACTCTCAGCAGCTAATTAGATAATATATTTACAAGATATATTTACAAGATCAAATGTAGTTCTCATTTTTGAGACTGTAGATTCCACGTCCATAACCATAGTGGGTTTTATAGCTATCTAAAAGTCCCCATGATCTGCCACGAGAGTATCATTATGATTTGAATTTTGCTGGGCGATTTTCTCTGCGCTAGACTCTGTTGAGAACTGATTCAGCTCATGTAAAATATTGAATGAGTTCTTTTTAGGAAAACTTCTACTTTCGAAATCAGAGCTTCATCCTCACAGCTCTCTTCCATGTGGACAATATCTAGTAATATTATATTGGATTCGGGAGGTTTAAATTTAAGATAAATGCCTATGATATTATTCTGACTGGGTTGTTAAGCTAGTCGGAGACTCACCTGAGTTTTCACAGTGTTTTTATTTTTCAACATCTAAGCTTTTGATGGTTCGTGATAATGGGTACTCTTAGTAGCATGGTTCTCATCATTTGGATGAGACTTTTTGTGTGTGAGTTTACCATAAAATTGGTCATGACCCCACTTAAAAAAGTAATTACAATAGTGAGTAATATTTTCATACTCCACATCTTGCCAATAACCATCTTCTTCAACCGTAAGCCAAAATATTGATGGGAAGTTTTTTTGAAGATCCATATCTTGCAACATTTAGTCTAAATAGTGAAACTATTGCATTATCCACTTTCAACGAGAAGAGAACGCAAAGATCATAAACCCCAGCCATTTGAGTGTCTTTAATGAGAACGAAAATAGAACATCTACATTGGTTTGGTTTAATTTGTATCCATTTACAGTCTACGCTTTGTATTTGATAGCATAATCAGTGTAGATATTTTTTAAGTGTTTCTTAATCGATCTTTTACTCTATTTAATCTTGCCTCTCTTGAAATTTCCCAACCACATACATATTATACACATACGTATACGAATGTAAAATGTAGATGCCTACATGTATTTGTATACGTTTTTATATGTGGATCGTTTATATTAATTGGTAATCAAAGTTAGTTTCAGCTTAAATTAGTGTTTGTGCAATTATTGATTCTTAGTTTGGCAGATATGTGGTTGTTTTGGTGGTACTCTGTTTGATACATACGTTTGGATTGCTTGATATGTTGTCCTTACGGCTCTTTTTTTATTTAAAAAGTATTATAATACATTAAAAGTTTTATTGTGATCTACTGAGCTAATACTGGATAACAAATGTATGTACTTATGATGTCGGAATGTGTGCCTTGAGTGTTTGCAATATTATAAAGTCTTGATTGTATTCATTATAAGATGTGTACTTTTGTCTTCATATTTTTTTTGAATTAAATGCCATTTTAGGGAATGGCTTTTGGGTTGTTCATATGGATATCGTATTTACTTAGGTATGTTTATTTTTAGGGAATGGCGAAGGTTATTTTCTTAGGTATGTTTATTTTTAATTTTCATGTTTGTCTTTTGCAAATTTGTTGATTATGCTTTTAATTAATACTAACATAAGCTACAATTCAAGGTGAAGTGTTTAGTGGGAAAAAATTGGTGTTTACACTTGTATAACTGCAATTCAAGGTGAAGTGTTTAGTGCAATCTTGATTTTTTTTACTTATTGTATTGACTACTTTTCTTCTCTGTTAGTTTGTCATTGATAAAGAGAGAAAGGGGGATTATCTTGAAAAAACTGTTCTGATTCTTTCACTGTTGCTGAAATGTATCTATTATATTATTCAGTCACTTATATTCATTTCCTCACATGTTACTTCCCTTGGTCAGGTTGCACCTCATATCACGGATGCCATTCAAGATTGGATTGAACGTGTAACAGCTATACTGGTGGACTGGGAAGAATGTCCACCTGATGTTTATGTCATAGAATTGGTACTATAGGTAAATTAATAACTATATACAACCTGTGGCACAATGAGGGGCTTCATACTTTTGTTGGGTTGAAATGGACTTTTGCTTGAAGCAGGAGACATTGAGTCAATGCCATTTATTGATGCTCTTGGACAATTCTTGGCACAATGAGGGGCTTCATACTTTTGTTGGGTGATTTGATGAATGATAAGTGCAAGGATACACATGTATGTTTCAGTTCTTTCCCCCTTTTATCCTTTTTGTATTTTATAAGACAAATCTTCTAATATGAGTCTTCTGACACTTCAACAGTCATAACACAGTCTCGATCTCATAATGAAGAGCTGAGAAACTTGAAAGATAAGATATCGTCTGATGAACAACTAAATGCCGCTCAGAATAGAAGATTTGAGAATTTGCAGACATTGTTGGACCAAAATGGGATACTTTCAAGAAGTCACGGCATGAAGAGTTCATCGGGTGGCTATCAAAATGCAAATGAAATCTGGTTAGTCTCAAAGTCTCAAATTGTCTTAAAATTTGTAGTAGCATTAAATAGAAAAATGGTCTGAAATAGCGACAAGTAGCCAAACCTAAAATGGCTAATTTTTGAGCTTATTTAGTTAAATTGGTGGAAGGGATTTGCTGGTGGTTTGATTTTGGAATTTGCTGCTGCTGTTGAGTTTATTTCAAATGTTAAAACGGGTTGGATTTAATGAATAAACAAACGAAACTATGTAAAAATCAACACCTCGCACGGGACAAATGTAACTTGTAGGAAGTGACCGCGTAGTCTCTGGTCTCCCGGTTTGTGAATATGACGATAATTTGAAAAAATCAACACTTAAACTTATAAACAAGCCGTTAAAGGGTGAAAACCCAAACCAGCCCCCAAACGACCCCGTAAGAGGCACGCACACCTCGCACGGGACCAATGTAACTTGTAAGAACTGCTCGCAGAGTTCCGGGTCTCCCGATCTGAGAATATGACGATAATTTGTAAAAATCACACTTAGACTTAAAAACAAGTCGTTAAAGGGTGAAAACCCAAACCAGCCCCCAAACGACCCCGTAAGAGGCACGAACACCTCGTACGGGACCAATGTATCTTGTAGGAACTGACCGCGTAGTCCCAGGTCTACCGGTTTGTGAATATGATAATAATTTGCAAAAATCAACACTTAAACTTAAAAACAAGCTGTTAAAGGGTGAAAACCCAAACCAGCCCCCAAATGACCTCGTAAGAGGCACGAACACCTCGCACGGGACCAATGTAACTTGTAGGAATTGACCGCGTAGTCTCGGGTCTCCTGGTTTGTGAATATGACGATAATTTGCAAAAATCACACTTAGTTAAAAACATGCCGTCAAAGGGTGAAAACCCAAACCACCACCCAAACGATCCCGTAGGGGGCACGAACACCTCGCACGGGACCAATGTAACTTGTAGGAACTGATCGCGTAGTCTCGGTTCTTTCGGTTTGAGAGTAAGATGATAATTTGCAAAAATCAGCACTTAAACTTAAAAACAAGCCGTTAAACGGTGAAAACCCAAACCACCCCCCAAACGACCCCGTAGGGGGCACGAACACCTCGCACGGGACCAATGTAACTTGTAGGAATTGACCGCGTAGTCCCGGGTCTCCCGGTTTGTGAGTATGATGATAATTTGCAAAAATCAGCACTTAAACTTAAAAACAAGCCGTTAAAGGGTGAAAACCCAAACCAACCCCCAAACGACCCCGTAGGAGGCACGAACACCTCGCACGGGACCAATGTAACTTGTAGGAACTGATCGCATAGTCTCGGGTCTCTCGGTTTGTTAGTATGACGATAATTTGCAAAAATCAGCACTTAAACTTAAAAACAAGCCGTCAAAGGGTGAAAACCCAAACCACCCTCCAAACGACCCCGTAGGAGGCACGAACACCTCGCACGGGACCAATGTAACTTGTAGGAACTGATTGCGTAATCCCGGGTCTCCCGGTTTGAAAGTATGACGATAATTTGCAAAATTCAGCACTTTTAAACTTAAAAACAAGCGTTAAAGGGTGAAAACCCAAACCACCCCACAAACGACCCCGTAGGGGGCACGAACACCTCGCACGGGACCAATGTAGCTTGTAGGAACTGACCGCGTAGTCCCGGGTCTCCCGGTTTGAGAGTATGACGATAATTTGCAAAAATCAGCACTTAAACTTAAAAACAAGTCGTCAAAGGGTGAAAACCCAAACCACCCTCCAAACGACCCCGTAGGAGGCACGAACACCTCGCACGGGACCAATGTAACTTATAGGAACTGACCGCGTAGTCCCGGGTCTCCCGGTTTGTGAGTATGATGATAATTTGCAAAAATCAGCACTTAAACTTAAAAACAAGCCGTTAAAGGGTGAAAACCCAAACCACCCCCCAAACGATCCCGTAGGGGGCACGAACACCTCGCACGGGACCAATGTAACTTGTAGGAACTGACCGCGTAGTCCCGGGTCTCCCGGTTTGTGAATATGACGATAATTTGCAAACACTTAGTTAAAAACATGCCGTCAAAGGGTGAAAACCCAAACCACCACCGAAACGACCCCGTAGGAGGCACGAACACCTCGCACGGGACCAATGTAACTTGTAGAAACTGACCGCGTAGTCCCGGATCTCCCGGTTTGTGAATATGACGATAATTGGCAAAAATCAACACTTAAACTTAAAAACAAGCCGTTAAAGGGTGAAAATGCAAACCACCCCCCAAACGACCCCGTAGGGGGCACGAACACCTCGCACGGGACCAATGTAACTTGTAGGAGCTGACCGCGTAGTCCCGGGTCTCCCGGTTTGTGAATATGACGATAATTTGGAAAAATCACACTTAGTTAAAAACATGCCGCCAAAGGGTGAAAACCCAAACCAACCCCCAAACGACCCCGTAGGAGGCATGAACACCTCGCACGGGACCAATGTAACTTTTAGGAACTGATCGCGTTGTCCGGAGTCTCTCGGTTCGAGAGTATGACGATAATTTGCAAAAATCAGCACTTAAACTTAAAAACAAGCCATTAAAGGGTGAAAACCCAAACCACCCCCCAAACGATCCCGTAGGGGGCACGAACACCTCGCACGGGACAAATGTAACTTGTAGAAACTGACCGCGTAGTCCTGGATCTCCCGGTTTGTGAATAGGATGATAATTGGCAAAAATCAGCACTTAAACTTAAAAACAAGCCGTTAAAGGGTGAAAACCCAAACCACCCCCCAAACGACCCCGTAGGAGGCACTAACACCTCGCACGGGACCAATGTAACTTGTAGGAACTGACCGCGTAGTCCCGGGTCTCCCGATTTGTGAGTATGACGATAATTTGCAAAAGTGAGCACTTAAACTTAAAAACAAGCCGTTAAAGGGTGAAAACCCAAACCACCCCCCAAACGACCCCGTAGAAGGCACGAACACCTCGCACGGGACCAATGTAACTTGTAGGAAATGATCGCGTAGTCCCGGGTCTCCCGGTATATTAGTATGACGATAATTTGCAAGAATCAGCACTTAAACTTAAAAGCAAGCCGTTAAAGGGTGAAAACCCAAACCACCCCCCGAACGACCCCGTATGGGGCACGAACACCTCGCACGGGACCAATGTAACTTGTAGGAACTGACCGCGTAGTCCCGGGTCTCCCGGTTTGTGAATATGACGATAATTTGCAAAAATCACACTTATTTAAAAACAAGCCGTCAAAGGGTGAAAACCCAAACCACCCCCCAAACGACCCCGTAGGAGGCACGAACACCTCGTACGGGACCAATGTAACTTGTAGGAACTGATCGCGTAGTCCCGGGTCTCTCGGTTTGAGAGTATGACGATAATTTGCAAAAATCAACACTTAAACTTAAAAACAAGCCGTTAAAGGGTGAAAACCCAAACCACCCCCCAAACGATCCCGTAGGGGGCACGAACACCTCGCACGGGACTAATGTAACTTGTAGAAACTGACCCCATAGTCCCGGATCTCCCGGTTTGTGAATAGGACGATAATTGGCAAAAATCAGCACTTAACTTTAAAAAAAGTCGTTAAAGGGTGAAAACCCAAACCAACCCCCAAACGACCCCGTAGGAGGCACGGACACCTCGCACGGGACCAATGTAACTTGTAGGAACTGACCGCGTAGTCCCGGGTCTCCCGATTTGTGAGTATGACGATAATTTGCAAAAATCAGACTTTAAAACAAGCCGTTAAAGGGTGAAAACCCAAACCACCCCCCAAACGACCCCGTAGGAGGCACGAACACCTCGCACGGGACCAATGTAACTTGTAGGAAATGATCGCGTAGTCCCGGGTCTCCCGGTTTATTAGTATGACGTTAATTTGCAAGAATCAGCACTTAAACTTAAAAGCAAGCCGTTAAAGGGTGAAAACCCAAACCACCCCCCGAACGACCCCGTATGGGGCACGAACACCTCGCACGGGACCAATGTAACTTGTAGGAACTGACCGCGTACTCCCGGGTCTCCCAGTTTGTGAATATGACGATAATTTGCAAAAATCACACTTATTTAAAAACAAGCCGTCAAAGGGTGAAAACCCAAACCACCCCCCAAACGACCCCGTAGGAGGCACGAACACCTCGCACGGGACCAATGTAACTTGTAGGAACTGATCGCGTAGTCTCGGGTCTCTCGGTTTGAGAGTATGACGATAATTTGCAAAAATCAGCACTTAAACTTAAAAACAAGCCGTTAAATGGTGAAAACCCAAACCACCCACCAAACGACCCCGTAGGAGGCACGAACACCTCGCACGGGACCAATGTAACTTGTAGGAAGTGACCGCGTAGTCCCGGGTCTCCCGGTTTGTGAGTATGACGATAATTTGCAAAAATCAGCACTTAAACTTAAAAACAAGCCGTTAAAGGGTGAAAACCCAAACCACCCCCCAAACGACCCCGTAGGGGGCACGAACACCTCGCACGGGACCAATGTAACTTGTAGGAACTGACCGCGTAGTCTCGGGTCTCCCGGTTTGTGAATATGACTGTTATTTGCAAAAATCACACTTAGTTAATAACAAGCCGTCAAAGGGTGAAAACCAAAACCACCCTCCAAACGACCCCGTAGGAGGCACGAACACCTCGCACGGGACCAATGTAACTTGTACGAGCTGACCACGTAGTCCCGGGTCTCCCGGTTTGTGAATATGACGATAATTTGCAAAAATCAGCACTTAAACTTAAAAACAAGCCGTTAAAGGGTGAAAATGCAAACCACCCACCAAACGACCCCGTAGGGGGCACGAACACCTTGCACGGGACCAATGTAACTTGTAGGATCTGACCGCGTAGTCCCGGGTCTCCCGGTTTGTTAATATGACGATAATTTGCAAAAATCACACTTAGTTAAAAACAAGCCGTCATAGGGTGAAAACCCAAATCACCCCCCAAACACCCCGTAGGAGGCACGAACACCTCGCACGGGACCAATGTAACTTGTAGGAACTGATCGCGTAGTCCCGGGTCTCTCGGTTTGAGAGTATGACGATAATTTGCAAAAATCAGCAATTAAACTTAAAAACAAGCCGTTAAAGGGTGAAAACCCAAACCACCCCCCAAACAATCCCATAGGGGGCACGAACACCTCGCACGGGACCAATGTAACTTGTAAGAATTGACCGCGTAGTCCCGGGTCTCCCGGTTTGTGAGTATGACGATAATTTGCAAAAATCAGCACTTAAACTTAAAAACAAGCCGTTAAAGGGTGAAAACCCAAACCACCCCCCAAACAATCCCATAGGGGGCACGAACACCTCGCACGGGACCAATGTAACTTGTAGGAATTGACCGCGTAGTCCCGGGTCTCCCGGTTTGTGAGTATGACGATAATTTGCAAAAATCAGCACTTAAACTTAAAAACAAGCCGTTAAAGGGTGAAAACCCAACCCACCCTCCAAACGACCCCGTAGGGGGCACGAACACCTCGCACGGGACCAATGTAACTTGTAGGAACTGACCGCGTAGTCCCGGGTCTCCCGGTTTGTGAATATGACTGTTATTTGCAAAAATCACACTTAGTTAAAAATAAGCCGTCAAAGGGTGAAAACCAAAACCACCCTCCAAACGACCCCGTAGGAGGCACGAACACCTCGCACGGGACCAATGTCACTTGTAGGAACTGACCACGTAGTCCCGGGTCTCCCGGTTTGTGAATATGACAATAATTTGCAAAAATCAGCACTTAAACTTAAAAACAAGCCGTTAAAGGGTGAAAATGCAAACCACCCCCCAAACGACCCCGTAGGGGGCACGAACACCTTGCACGGGACCAATGTAACTTGTAGGATCTGACCGCGTAGTCCCGAGTCTCCCGGTTTGTTAATATGACGATAATTTGCAAAAATCACACTTAGTTAAAAACAAGCCGTCATAGGGTGAAAACCCAAACCACCCCCAAAACACCCCGTAGGAGGCACGAACACCTCGCACGGGACCAATGTAACTTGTAGGAACTGATCGCGTAGTCCTGGGTCTCTCGGTTTGAGAGTATGACGATAATTTGCAAAAATTTGCACTTAAACTTAAAAGCAAGCCGTTAAAGGGTGAAAACCCAAACCTCCCCCCAAACGATCCCGTAGGGGGCACGAACACCTCGCACGGGACCAATGTAACTTGTAGGAACTGACCGCGTAGTCCCGGATCTCCCGGTTTGTGAATAGGACGATAATTGGAAAAAATCAACACTTAAACTTACAAACATGCCGTTAAAGGGTGAAAACCCAAACCACCCCCCAAACGACCCCGTAGGAAGCACGGACACCTCGCACGGGACCAATGTAACTTGTAGGAACTGACCGCGTAGTCCCGGGTCTCCCGATTTGTGATTATTACGATAATTTGCAAAAATCAGCACTTAAACTTAAAAACAAGCCGTTCAAGGGTGAAAACCCAAACCACCCCCCAAACGACCCCGTAGGGGGTACGAACACCTCGCACGGGACCAATGTAACTTGTAGGAACTGACCGCGTAGTCCCGGGTCTCCCGGTTTGTGAATATGACGGTAATTTGCAAAAATCACGCTTAGTTAAAAATAAGCCGTCAAAGGGTGAAAACCCAAACCACCCTCCAAACGACCCCATAGGAGGCATGAACACCTCGCACGGGACCAATGTAACTTGTAGGAACTGATCGCGTAGTCCCGGGTCTCCCGGTTTGATAGTATGACGATAATTTGCAAAAATCAGCACTTAAACTTAAAAACAAGCCGTTAAAGGGTGAAAACCCAACCCCCCCCCCCCCCGAAACGACCCCGTAGGGGGCACGAACACCTCGCACGGGACCAATGTAACTTGTAGGAACTGATCGCGTAGTCCCGGGTCTCCCGGTTTGAGAGTATGACGATAATTTGCAAAAATCAGCACTTAAACTTAAAAACAAACCGTCAAAGGGTGAAAACCCAAACCACCCCCCAAACGACCCAGTAGGAGGCACGGACACCTCGCACGGGACCAATGTAACTTGTAGGAACTGACCGCGTAGTCCCGGGTCTCCCGGTTTGTGAGTATGACGATAATTTGCAAAAATCAGCACTTAAACTTAAAAACAAGGCGTTAAAGGGTGAAAACCCAAACCACCCCCCAAACGATCCCGTAGGGGGCACGAACACCTCGCACGGGACCAATGTAACTTGTAGGAACTGACCGCGTAGTCCCGGGTCTCCCGGTTTGTGAATATGATGATAATTTGCAAAAATCACACTTAGTTAAAAATATGCCGTCAAAGGGTGAAAACCCAAACCACCACCCAAACGACCCCGTAGGAGGCACGAACACCTCGCACGGGACCAATGTAACTTGTAGGAACTGACCGCGTAGTCCCGGATCTCCCGGTTTGTGAATATGACGATAATTGGCAAAAATCAACACTTAAACTTAAAAACAAGCCGTTAAAGGGTGAAAACCCAAACCACCCCCCAAACGACCCCATAGGGGGCACGAACACCTCGCACGCGACCAATGTAACTTGTAGGAACTGACCGCGTAGTCCCGGGTCTCCCGGTTTGTGAATATGACGATAATTTGGAAAAATCACACTTAGTTAAAAACATGCCGCCAAAGGGTGAAAACCCAAACCACCACCCAAACGACCCCGTAGGAGGCACGGACACCTCGCACGTAACCAATGTAACTTATAGGAACTGATCGCGTAGTCCCGGGCTCTCGTTTTGAGAGTATGACGATAATTTGCAAAAATCAACACTTAAACTTAAAAACAAGCCGTTAAAGGGTGAAAACCCAAACCACCCCCCAAACGATCCCGTAGGGGGCACGAACACCTCGCACGGGACCAATGTAACTTGTAGGAACTAACCGCGTTGTCCCGGATCTCCCGGTTTGTGAATAGGACGACAATTGGCAAAAATCAACACTTAAACTTAAAAACATGTCGTTAAAGGGTGAAAACCCAAACCACCCCCCAAACGACCCCGTAGGAGGCACGAACACCTCGCACGGGACCAATGTAACTTGTAGGAACTGACCGCGTAGTCCCGGGTCTTCCGGTTTGTGAGTATGACGATAATTTCCATTCATATATGTAATTTTTTTTGTTTTGAGTATTTGTTTTTTGTAAATTTTTGGGTTACTAATATCGTATCTTTTTTGTATTCTATTTTTTTTGCGGGATAGCAGTTTATCGTTGGCTTTTATTCGCGTGGAACACACAAAGAACTCAATGGTTTACAACAAGGGGTTTATTAATGAATTCATTTTTTTGTGTCATGACCGTACGGTCTTTTGTTGTTTTATTATTGACTTTTATGGCCGTGAGGGCTTTTGTAAGTTAATTGTTATATTTTGTGGCCGTGCGGGCTTTATATTAGGCAGGTTTTGTATTAACAGGTTTTGGAATGTCCAGAAAATAGAGGAAACTCTGCCCAATTTTTTTTGGGCCTGTGAGCAGTTAAAGACTTGTAATATTTTGAAGTTTGTATGTACATTAGTTTATTGATAACGTGCAATATTATTAATTTGTGAATTTTGTGCTTTCAAATATTTTTTTTTAAATAAAAAAATTGCCACAGTTCAAAACCGTGTCTAAAGTGTATCATATTTTGGCACGGTTTTAAACTGTGCTAATTTTTTTTAAACTATGCTGAATCTGGCACAGTTAAAAACTGTGCCAAAAGTGTGCCAGAAATATCAAATTCTGGCACGGTTTAAAAGTGTGCCAGAAGTGTTCCTATTTTGCTGAAACTGGCACAGTTAAAAACTGTGCCAAAAGTGTGCCAGAAATATCAAATTCTGGCACGGTTTAAAAGTGTGCCAGAAGTGTTCCTGTTTGGCTGATTCTGGCACACTTTTAAACCGTGCCAGAAAAAAATTCCCATTTTGGAACACCTGATTCTGGCACAGTTCAAAACCGTGCCAGATTTAATCTGGCACGGTTTTAAACTGTGCCAGAATCCTATTTTTGGTGTAGTGATTTAGGTCTCGTAGAGCAAAATATGCTCATTTATTTACCACATGGCAAATCTGCCCTATAGGCCCTCTTATCGTTCATTCAACTTCCACGAATTTCCATAATTTTTCTACATCATAAATTTATATGATATTCAACCCAACATCAGTAAACATATTGAACAATACAAGATTAAAATTTCATAATTTTCAGAGTTTATTTTCTATGTCAAGCAAAACATCGAACACATGGTAGGCATACTTTCACCCTTAGGGCAGATTTTATACCCGAACTTCAAACTCTCACCAAGGACTCATTTCTTCGCATTTTCCCATGATTTTCGGATATGTCATACATATGTAAGTCCAGGTTAATCTCCAATTGGAATCAATCAATTCCAGTAAGTATAGAGAAATATATGGAAGTTTGAATAAACAAGGTTCTTAAACAAAACAATCTCAAGGGTTTACACATTCAAGTTTACTTAAACTTGCATCTATCCGTAAGTACATATCAAGACATGGAATTTCAGTAAACAAATGATTATTTAAATCATTTAAATAAGTAATACAAAAAAATAAACAAGATTTATGGATGGAAATACCTTAGGGGCTTTTACGTAATTTTTCTATGAATTTTTCTTCAATTTCTCCTCACACTTTCTTCCTAAACTTCAAAACTCTCTTTCCTTAGGTTAAACTCTTCCATGGCTGAAATATGCTGAAGGAAGAGCTTAATTAAAGGGTTTTAAGTCGGCATAAGGCCACCCCCTCTTGGTCCAATCAAAATATAACATGTGGCATTACATAAAACAAAATTTCATTTAAGGCTAAATGACTACTTTACCCCCTGTTCGTAAAAGGACAATATCTTCCCACTCGGATGTCCGTTCGATGAACCGTTTCTTTTGTTACAAACCTAACTCATATATATACAAATATCTAGTTTACACCTCAAGTTCATTGTTATGTTATAAAGGTCAAAACTAGCCTTAAACATGAACATTCCTACCGAAACCCTCAAAATTTTGTATTTGTAACTAATCCGACATTTCATGATTTTTGAAGGTAGGATTAGACTAAACATAGTAAATTAACATCATATATATTAATAACACACTAATCATATCACATAAGCTAAGCATGATTTAAGCATAATTAATCGTAATTATATTCGGGTTGTCACAATATATATATATATATATATATATATATATATATATAGTGTGATAACAAAGTAAATGCTATTGTTTGTAAAAATGTCATAGATATTAAACTTTATTGTATACACCAGAAAATGAAATAGTTTTATATCTGTGACATTTTCACAAACAATAACACTTACTGTGTTAATATATTTAGGAAATAGTTTTATATATATAACATTTTCACAAACAGTAACATTTACTGAGTTAATATTACACAATATATATATAGTATTTTCACAAACAGTAAAACAAATTGGATATATAACTGAGTCAATATTACACAATATATATATATATATATATATATATATATATATATATATATATATATATATATAGCATTATATATATATAACATTCGTAAATTAAAGCTTGCAATTTGATAATTCATAGGGTATAAATTTTGAAAGCTCTCAAATAATTATTTATAATTTGGGCCTCAAGTGCCAAAAATATTATTTTTATTGGGATTAGTCTTAAAATAAATTGGATATTTAAACAAATCTTTTCGAGTTCTCGTCTTTTCATTTTCTTTATTAAATGAAATGTCTTTTTAAATACTCTATTAATGGTTAAGTGTCCCTTTAACTATCACATTAATGGTTTCACCATTAAATTTTTATCTCTTGACCTTTGACTTCATTTGATTATTGTATTACTTTTAATGTTATTTAATTTTAACTTCTTTTCACATTCTAATTATTTAATGTACATTGGAGTCTTGGAAATGTGTAGAGAATGTGAAATATTAATCCTCTCATTTTTTTAAGTCCCATTTATCGGGTCAACATTTATATAAGTCCTATTAACTTTTCAATAATCATATAGGTCCTATTCCAACTTTTTAGGGAATTTTTTCACAAAGTTACCCTTTTATAACTAATCATCCGTAACTTAGTTTAGGAAGTTACATAAGTGGTTGGACGTTTTTTTTAATCTTTAAATGATCATAACTTTGATTCACAAATTCGTTTTTCGCAAAATTACTATTTTTGAAATCTGCTTGACAAGATCTATCAAACAAGATCCATGAAGACTATAAAATTCCAAAGAATTTTTTTACACAAATAGTAAACTTTACTGTACGCACTAGAATATGAAATAGTTTTATATATGTGACATTTTCACAAACAGAGAGTAACATTTACTGTGGTAATATTACACAGTATATATATATATCCGATGGATCTAAAGCCTCTTTTTTCAAAATTACCTTATATTTAAAGGTTCGCGTTAGCGGCATCCAATTCTTACCACCATTGTTGGAGCTTCAACGACCTTCGTCAGAGCTCCGATTTAGGGTGGGTAAGGGTGGCATGTGGTGCCGCTGGCGCGGACCTTTGAAAATAAGATTGGATAAATGGGATCGAGATCCTCTGGAGCGCCAGTTTGGGGTGAGTAGGGGTGGCATTAGGTGCCGGTGGCACAGAACTTTAAAAATAGGAGCATATATATATATATATATATAAAATGTGATAACACAGTAAATGCTATTGTTTGTAAAAATGTCTTAGATATTAAACTTTATTGTATACACCAGAAAATGAAATAGTTTTATATATGTGACATTTTCACAAACAATAACACTTACTGTGTTAATATATTTAGGAAATAGTTTTATATACATAACATTTTCACAAACAGTAACATTTACTGAGTTAATATTACACAATATATATTTATATATAGCATTTTCACAAGCAGTAACATTTACTGAGTTAATATTACATTATATATATACACACACGCGGTAGATCCAAACCTCTTTTTTTTTTTTAAATTATCGTATTTTTAAAGGTTTATGCTAGCGACATTTAATCCCCACCACTACCCACCCCCACTGTCGGAGCTTCAATGACTTTCATCAGAGCTATGATTTGGGTGGGTAGTAGTGGCATAGGGTGCCGCTAGCGCGGACCTCTAAAATTAAGAGAATATTAGATAAATGGGGTTTGGATCCACCGAAGCTCCGATTTGGGGTGAGTAGGGGTGACATTGGTTTAGGTTAATATCTTTAACATTTTCACAAACGGTAACATTTACTGTGTTATAACACAGTATATATATATATATATACGGTGGATCCAAACCTCTTTTTTCAGATATGGTCTTATTTTTAACGGCCCGTGCTAGCGGTATCTAATCTCGACCACCACCAACCCCAATTGTCGGAGCTCCAACAACCTTCATCAGAGTTCTGATTTGGGGTGACATGGAGTACCGCTAGCGCGAACCTTAGAAAATAAGAGAATATTGGATAAATGGAGTTTGGATCCACCGGAGCTCCAGTTTGGCGTGAGTAGGGGTAGCATTGGGTTAGGTTTATATCTATAATATTTTAACAAATAATAAATGTTACTATTTGTGAAAATGTTATACTGGCATCCCATGCCATCTCAAATCAGAGCTCTGACGAAGGTTGTTGGAGCTCCGACAAAGAGGGTGGTGGTGGTGGGGATTGGATGCCGCTGGCGCGGACCGTTAAAAATAAGATAATATCATAAAAAAGAGGTTTCGATATATATATATATATTATGTTATACGAATACGAACACAGTAAATATTAATGTTTGTGAAAATGTTATAGATATAAACCTATCCCAATGCCACCCCTACTATCCCAAATCGGAGCTCCAATGGATCCAAATCCAATTTATCTAATATTCTCTTAATTTCAGAGGTCCGCGCCAGCGGCACCCTATGCCACTACTACCCACCCAAATCATAGCTCTGATGAAAGTCGTTGAAGCTCCGACAATGGGGGTGGGTAGTGGTGGGGATTGAATGTCGCTAGCGTAAACCTTTAAAAATACGGTAATTTTGAAAAAAAAAAGAGGTTTGGATCTACTATGTGTGTGTATATATATAGTTTAATATTAACTCAGTAAATATTACTGTTTGTGAAAATGCTATATATATATATATATGTGCTCCTATTTTTAAAGCTCTGTGCCACCGACACCTAATGCAACCCCTACTCACCCCAAACCGATGCTCAAGAGGATCCAGATCCCATTTATCCAATCTTATTTTCAACGGTCCGCGCCAGCGGCACCCCATGACACTCTGGTCGATCCAAAACCCATTTATTCAAAAGTCTCTTATTTTCAAAGGTCCGCGCCATCGGCACCACATGCCACCCTTACCCACCCCAAATCGGAGCTCTGACGAAGGTCGTTGAAGCTCCAACAATGGTGGTAAGAATTGGATGCTGCTAACGCGAACCTTTAAATATAAGGTAATTTTGAAAAAAGAGGGTTTAGATCCACCGGATATATATATATATATATATATATATATATATATATATATATATATACTGTGTAATATTACCACAGTAAATGTTACTGTATGTTTATGAAAATGTCACATATATAAAACTATTTCATATTTTAGTGCATACAGTAAAGTTTACTGTTTGTGTAAATTTTTTTCTTTGGAATTTTATAGCCTTCATGGATCTTGTTTGATAGATCTTGTCAAATAGATTTCAAAAATAGTAATTTTGCGAAAAACGGATTTGTGAATCGAAAGTTATGATCAATTAAAGATTAAAAAAAAAAGTCCAACCACTTATGTAACTTCCTAAAGGAAGTTACGGATGATTTGTTATAAAAGGGTAAAATTGTGAAAAAATTCCCTAAAAAGTTGGAAGAGGACCTATATGATTATTGAAAGGTCAATAGGACTTATATGAATGTTGACCCGACAAATGGGACTTAAAAAAATGATAGGATTAATATTTCACGTTCTCTACACATTTCCAAGACTCCAATGTACATTAAATAATTAGAATGTGAAAAGAAGTTAAAATTAAATAATATTAAAAATAATATAATAATCAAATTAAGTCAAAGGTCAAGAGATAAAAATTTAATGGTGAAACCATTAATGTGATAGTTAAAGGGACACTTAACCATTAATAGAGTATTTAAAAAGACATTTTATTTAATAAAGAAAATGAAACGCTGAGAACTCGAAAAGATTTGTTTAAATATCCAATCTATTTTAAAACTAATCCCAATAAAAATAATATTTTTGGCACTTGAGGCCCAAATTATAACTAATTATTTGAGAGCTTTCAAAATTCATACCCTACGAATTATCAAATTGCAAGCTTTAATTTATGATATATTTTAGTTGGAGCTTCAAGTTTAAATAATCAGAAATAATATAAGAGCTTCCGACTTCATATTTTATATCCTAATTAAAAATATATATTTTGTCAACTTCTTATCAAAATAATGAATATGAGTATTCATATCACAAATCAATGATAATTGATGAAATCTTGGTCTATATCCTTTCAATTTGACAATAAAAACTTCGGGTTTGATTGTGATACATTTTCTTTTGACACTTTAGGTTCAAATAATTTAGGAACTTCATGTTCCAAAATATGAATAGGAAAAAGTTCAATTTTTATATTTGGATAATGGTTCTGAAACTTCAGGCCCAATTGTAAATAAGTAAGGTAACTTCATATCACAACATTAAATCCCCAATTATATCCAAACGTCAAGTTGGATAAAATGGTAAATTTGTGTGGTACTTCAGGTCCAAAAAATGAATAACCCTTATTGGACATTTAGAAAACCTTCCCTATTAAACAAAATAATCAAAACTTTGGATTTGATTTAGGGCATATTTCATTCTCATGTCCAAAAATATGAACAATAATTGAAAAATTCAAGTCCCAATGTTTTTTTTAAAATAATTTGAGAACTTTTAGTCCCAAATAAAAAAATTAATGGAATCTTCTTGTTCCAAAAATAATTTTTCATGGGAACTTCAGGTTCTAAATTAAAATAATTATTTGGGTATTTCATATCTCAAAATGTAGATAGCCATTGGAAGCTTCATGTCCCCAAAAATAGTAATTGGGAGTTTGAGATCCCAAATTTTAAATAGTATTGGGAACTTCAAGTCCCAAATTTGAATAATAATTAGGAACTTCGGGTCCTAATAAAAACTAGGAAACTTTTGGTTCCTTATTTAAATAGTTAGGCAACTTTCAAGTTTCAAATTCAAAGGTAGCACTTAAACTTCAAGTTTAAATTATTATAGAAAATGTCAGGTTCCAATCTGTACTTTTTTATATACACAAAAAACTTGGCGTGATATTGTAATTTTTCACAGTTAAATATTCAAAATGTGAATATGAAAAACTTAACGAATAACTAAAATTATGGGATCAATATATACAAATTTAAATGTATGAATACATATAATTATCTTTTGAGTTGTGAAGCATACTCATTCATGTCTATATAGAATCACATCTCGCTCCTTCATATCCATAATGGGTTATCACAGAATCAATCACATAAACATTCAAGTCATGTTGTCAAAATGAGAGATAAAGTGTTTCATCTCCTTTATATTATCACTAGCATGTTGACCACGCGATGCGTGGCATACTTTATCTAAATTGTATTATTTTAAATAAGAAGGAAATATTGAAGGGTGAAGGGAACAAAATAACAAAGTAAGGAAGAAGATAATTAAAATCAAGAATCTGTAATAGTGAAAAATTTACAATGTCAGTAACGTAATGTAAGCTTACATATATATTATGTCAGTTTGCGTAAGATCATAAATATAAATATAATAAAAAAATGAATTTAAAGAAATGCAAAATTTCGACGATTTTTTACTCCTGTTTGAGATACACAATCAATAATCCACAATTCAGCACTAAGAGATTCAAATAAGCATTGTCTGCATAAAACAATTATAAAAAAATTATGGCCCAATTGAATAATAATAATAAAAGAAATTTATCATCGTGTTTAACATATATATAACTATCACTTGTGATTATTATCCATTTACATTTATAACCTGGTGTAAAATTAGATCCAAATTCAACCACTTCAAGTAATAAATTAAAATTATTAATGCATTAACAAAGTAAGATTTGTATAATACACACACTAACATCAAAATAAAGTAGAAAGAACAAAATACTCAAAACCTAATAAATTTTAGAACGCAAATAAACTAAGCAGAAGTATACTACGATAAAAACACATTCATCTAATTTATATTAATCAACTGGTGGACAAACCAAAATAAAATAAACTACCGTAAATGGAGAGTAGGGACTTTAAATTTGGAAAGAAAAAATTAAATAAATAAATGCGACACCCCTCCTACTAAAATACCGGGTGGCCAGCCGTGATCAAAATAAAACGTTGGTCTTATATGGATCCTTCTTAGCATCACTGTCGAAATTTTTTTAAAGTTACTTACGACCTAGTAATTTAATTATACTGGTGCCAAATTTTATCTTTCATTAATTAACAACAGGCGAAAAATAAATAATAATAAAACCATCAACACAACTAATAACTGAATCCTACACAAATGAATAACGTAAATTAAGATAACCGAATCAACAATCGGTTTAAGAATAAAAATACAACAGTAACTGAAACAATAACCTGGATACACAAAGTTCGATGAGTAAACTGAAAACAAAATCTGAGGGCGACAAGCCCAAATGAGTACTGAAAAGTTCCTACACTAGGAGTAAACGAACGAAGCGTCTATAAGAAAGTCATGCAACTTCCACGTGAGCTGCAACTGCGCATTCCTGAATATAATCCTCAAACTAGGTGTCCCTGTGGCTGGACACCTAAAATATTTTGGAAAAGATTTTGACACGGGTCAGAGCCCAAGTAAAACATTTTGAAAATATTTAGCAAGAAGTTAAATCGTAATAATTAAATATGCATGCACACTTTTCATATTTAAGCTAGTGTCGCACTCTCTTGAGACATAGCTCACTCATCATCTAATCTTCACACATAATGCATGCCTTCTACCTTTCCTATTTAAGCTACCCCACCTAACTAGCCATAACAAGTCTCCTTCTACATACTAACTTATTGTACCCACCCGTATTACCCATACAATATGTTACCGAATCTCCATTTCTTTTATCCCATTATAAATTTCTAAGTATATGTTTATTTCTCTCCATAATATAGTTATTTTTAATGTCACGATCTTTCTCTTCTACTAAACTCACACAGTAGAATAAAATCACACGCATACATATATCACTTTGTTATATATACACCAACATTGCACCCCTAAGCTGAGTTGCGGTGCTAGTATATTATGCTATAATATCCTGGTACATCATCTACCAAACACACATAGTAGAATAAATCATAAGTATATATATATATATATTTATCACACTAATTATATATATATACAATAAAACACCCTTAGGATGGGACCTGCGGTGCATGCATACTCTGCTATCAAGTCCCGATACATCACGCACTGTATAAAGAACTACGGATTCCGATTCACTTTAGAACCGTATCAATACAAATCACACATATTGGAGGCGATCATAGTTCACATACCCATGGGTCACGCACATACCTACGCTCCCATGGTCAGCTGACTTATCAACTCACAAATAAGTCATTCACAGCCCTATGTCCTTAAGGTATCAATCTAAATCCGCCTGAAGGCACACAAACCTAAGATGGTCCTTTTTTGAAAATCAACCTCCCCTGATAGCAAGTATGGTAGGTATGTGATACACATAATAAATCATACAAATCATTATAGGTATACACATAGCCTATATCATATATTCCACACATAGCATATATATCTTCCGAAGATCTTACATATTATTTAATTTCATTTATACGTCTCATCGTATATTCCCGAGTATCCTTCACTGCTCGAAGTGTGCCAATTTTCTTTTAAAATATTGCAGTAGGTAATTCACTCATATCCTATTGATTAAAGTCATAGGTTCGCTCATCCCCCGAATTCGTTACATTTTAAATTACACAAATTAATCTAATCAATGTCACATTAGTTAATTTATTAAAGTAGTGTCACCCACCTACAATACTTTAACTCTCTCATATGGTCTGTATCTTCACCCTTAGAATTTGTTACACAAAAATCCACTATTAAGGTTAACACCTCTCGTTAAATTCACTATTCGATAATTTATTATATATCTCTATAATAAATTAAACCGACTAATCTGTGACTAACTCCTGTAACAATAGCTTGAGAAATATCATAGTCAAAACCCTGACCCTTAAATTATTTACTATCACCTCAATTAATTCTTTTCCAAGTGGTATCACTCAACTAAAATGCTCGGATTCCCTTTATTGGGCCGTATTTTAACCTTTTCGAATTCATTCACCAAATTCGGGTAATAAGTTTAACACCCTTATTAAATTTAATAGTCCTTAATACTCATCCCTTAAGACTCCAAGCATTAGGTTTCATTTAATTTCTATCAATTAAATTCCACTAAAGATACCAACCCGTATGCTAAACTCATCCAAAATTCCCATTCGAGTACGTACGTATATTTCTAACATATATTATCGAGTGTCATTCATTATAAATTCTCCTAAATCCATACCCCAGATTCATCCCTATCTAATCCAAGGATAAAACAATGTTCCTTTATATTTTTCCAAAGTCCTTCACTCATCTACAGACATCTCCAAATAACCCAAATTTATTTCTTCCTAAAGATGTCGGTCTCGCGCACCCTATCGTAGAAAAATCATATCAAATTAAAAAAAATTAGAAAAAATGAGGTCGGTGACCACGCGACCATGACGAAAAGATCTACAATCTCATGTTTTGCAATAACTGAAGGGGTCGATCGTTCGACGAATTGGGTCGATCGATCGATCGACCAGATACCAGTCATTTTCCCGAGTATCATTTTTAAACTCCGAAGCTTTCCAACTCCAATTCAGACCTCGATTACTTTATCTCCCATATTTATTTCATCTATAAACATGTTCAAAAACCAATATATGACATTAATCCTCAGTGATTTTCATTAAAATTCTAGGGTTCATAATTTGGGTTTTTCTCAATACCCCTTAAATAACAATTCCCAATTCGATTCAATAATCCGAATTCAATAACAATTTCTACATGTCTTCGATTCTAAATCATATTCTAGCCTCGTGTGATATTATTCTCATATCAATTAAACATCAATTTCACCCTGAATGCTTAAATCCCCCAAACCCAGATTTAACATGTGATACCCTCCAAACACGAATTCTGATAGTAAATGAACGAAGCGTCTATAAGAAAGTTCTGCAACATCCACATGAGTTGCAACTGCGCATTCCTGAATAGAATCCTCAAACTGGGCATCCCTGTGACTGGACACCTAAAATATTTTAGAAAATATTTTGACATGGGTAAGAGCCTAAGTAAAACATTTTGAAAATATTTAGCAAGAAAATAAATTGCAATAATTAAATATGCATGCACACTTTTCATATTTAAGCTTATGTCGCACTCTCTTGAGATATAGCTCACCCCTCATCTAATGTGCACACTTAACACCTGCCTTCTACCTTTCCTAGTTAAGCTACCACACCTAACTAGCCATAACAAGTCTCCTTCCACATACTAACTTATTGTACCCACCCGTATTACCCATACAATATGATACCGAAATTCCATGTCTTTTATCCCATTATAAATTTCTCAGTATAGGTTTATTTCTCTCCATAATATAGTTATTTTTAATGTCACCATCTTTCTGTTCTATAAAACTCACACAGTAGAAAAAAATCACACGCATACATATATCACTTTGTTATATATACACCAACACTACACCCCTAAGCTGAGTTGCGGTGCGAGTGTATTATGCTATAATGTCCTGGTACATCATCTACCAAACACACGTAGTAGAATAAATCACAAGTATATATATTTATCACACTAATTATATATATACAATACAGCACCCGTAGGCTGGGACTTGCGGTGCATGCATACTCTACTATCAAGTCCCTGTACATCATGTACTGTATAAAGGACTACGGATTTTGAATCACTCTGGAACCGTATCAATACAAATCACACATATTATAGGCGACCATAGTTCACATACCCGAATTCGTTACCCGAATTCGTTACATTTCAAATTACACCGATTAATCTAATCAATTTCACATTAATTAATTTATTAATGTAGTTTCACCCAACTACAATACTTTGACTCAATCATATGGTCTGTATCTTCACCCTTTAGAATTTTTTACACAAAAATCCACTATTAAGGTTAACGCCTCTCGTTAAATTCACTATTCAATAATTTATTATATATCTATATAATAAATTAAATCGGCTAATATGTGCCTAACTCCCGTAGCACTAGCCTGAGAAATTTCAGAGTCAAAACTCCGACCCTTAATTTAATTACTATCACCTCAATTAATTTTTTTTCAAGTGGTATCACTCAACCAAAATGCCCGGACTCCCTTTATTGGCCCGTATTTTAACCTTTTAGAA
Organism: Sambucus nigra; assembly: GCA_949130495.1. Lineage (NCBI taxonomy): Eukaryota > Viridiplantae > Streptophyta > Magnoliopsida > Dipsacales > Adoxaceae > Sambucus > Sambucus nigra. The sequence continues at coordinate 259,733,966 of OX422208.1, read as the reverse complement.
TTCATTTCACCAAATTCGGTTAATAAGTTTGACACCCTTATTAAATTTAATAGTCCTTAATACTCATCCCATAAGACTCTAAGTATTAGGTTCCATTTAATTTCTATCAATTAAATTCCACCTTAAGATACCAGCCCGTATGCTAAACTCATCCAAAATTCCCATTTGAATACGTTCGTATATTTTTGACATATATTATCGAGTGTCATTCATTATAAATACTCCTAAATCCATACCAAGGATTCATCCCTATCTAATTCAAGGATAAAATAATGTTCCTTTATGTTTTTTCAAAGTCCTTCACTCATCTACGGACATATCCAAATAACCCAAATTTATTTCTTCCTAAAGATGTCGGTCTCGCACACCCAATCGTAAAAAAGTCATATCAAGTCCAAAAAAAATCAGAAAAATACGAGGTCGGCACCCATGCGACCGTGACAAAAAGATCTACAATCTCATGTTTTACAATATCTAAAGGGGTCGATCAATCAACGAATTAGATCGATTGATCGATCGACCAGATACCAGTCATCTTCCCCGAGTGCTTTTTCCACTATTTTTAAACTCCGAAGCTTTCCAACTCCAATCCAGACCTCGATTACTTTATCTCCCATATTTATTTCATCTATAAACATGTTCAAAAACTAATATATGACATTAATCCTCTGTGATTTTAATTAAAATTCCAGGGTTCATAAATTGGGTTTTTCTCAATACCCCTTAAATAACAATTCTCAATTCGATTCAATAATCCGAATTCAACAATAATTTCTACAGGTCTTCGATTCTAAATCATATTCTAGCCTTATATGATATTATTCTCACATCAATTAAACATCAATTTCACCCTTAATGCTTAAACCCCACAACCCAGATTTAACATGTGATACCCTCCGAAAACGAATTATGGTATAATAACTCATCCCAAAATGAATATGGTTTACACCCACTATGATATGAATCGGAATACCGCAATTTAAATGAAAGCAAGTTTAACTACTTGCCTGGAAATTTTGTAGAGTCTGATCCTTTTATGTAGATAGAGATTTTGACTAAAAACACACCAATCTCCTCTTGGCTTGACTTTCAAAAGCTCTCCCATTTGATCCATCTTTTCTCCTCTGCAACTAGGGTTTTTATAAAATGAATTATGGCTACCATACCCTCTCACATTTTTATTTTATTATGCCAATCCCGTTTTTAAGCTTGTGGTATTTATTAAAATGGCTCAATCACTCCCCTGTGGGTTCAATTATGCTTAAAAACGTCCCGAGACCCAATTACTACCCTCGGGTACTCTATTTTGACTATCTTGACCCTTCCGGACTCAATTGTACACATGGAATCATCATCCGAGTGACTTAATTAAAATCTCAAATTACGACACATGTATTCTTAAAAGAAATAACCCGAATTAATTTAAATTTCAGTTCTCCAAATAAATTGAATTTTCCAATTTAAATAGTTTCTCCAAATCATCAATTTATTTAAATTATAATTCTCCAAATTAGCTAAATTATTTATCCTAAAAAATATGGGGTGTTACAATAAACACACATATAAAAACAATAAAATATATAGTTAACAAAAATGTTGCAGCAAAGCGAAAAACAAATACATACATAGATTATATCATGAAAGTTGATCGAGAACAAAACAACTATTTTTTTTTTTAATCTGAAACGATATTTAGAAAAAATAATTTGAAAGGATGGTCTTAAAAAGCTCCATAAATTATATATCACAACAAAAACTTTTAAGCCCACGAATCAACACCCAAATCTACAAAATTCTTAAATAGCCAAACTCAAAAGTAGACTTTGTGCAAAGCCTATTAAAATTAGGGATAGAAAACGCCAGCCATGTCTGAAGAAGAAAAATAATGAATATTTATGTCCTTGTAAGAGAGTTCAAAGATCAAACGCTGTAGACAATAATATTGTTTACCTCCTTTTAAAAACTGTAATTTTCTGGAAAGTCGCACCTTCTCCTTCAAACGTGAAACATTGTATAAATGGAACTAAAGCCAACATGAAAAACCCAATTTTCATTTCCATATAACCATCAATTACACGATTTAAATAATTTAGAAACAAACTTAACTAATCAACAAAAAAAAACCACCAAGATGTCCACCAAATAGACCTTCTTAGGAGGACATTTTGTAGCCCCAAAATCCTATTTTAAATACTAAACAATCAAATCCAACAAAATCGGATCGGCCAAAACTTACCTATGGGTAATAATATGCGCACAATGTTAATCTTTTGGAGTGTCAGTAGATCATAGTTTCTGTGAGGCGAGGCGAGTGTGTGAGAGAGAGAGGCGTCGGAGGTTGTTGGTAATGCAGGGTGATATGTGGAGAGAGAGGGCTACGTTATAAAAGAGACCTTTTCGGGGAGTCCATATTTTGAAAGCAGAGATTTTTGTCAGTCCAAACGAACCTAGATGAAAGCATTAAATTCTAAAAGTCTTTTTTATTTTTTTACTGGTATGGGATGGACGATTGATAGGGTAGATATGAAAAATGTTTAGCATATACATTAATGGACCAGACACGTGGCAAAATGCTACAACTTTAAGGTAGAATTTTAAATATATATACATAGATTAAACAACAAATTTAGGAGCACTCGTGCTGATAATGTATTATAAACTAAATGGACATAGAGTGAATAAAGAGAAAATTATAGAAAGAGAAAGTATTTATTATTTCATTAGTATCTCAAGAATGAGGAGGTAACTCCTATTTGTAGTACAAGATAAGCCCACCCAAAACTTCACTTTTTCGATGTGAAATGTGAAATAATGAATATCCACCTAATACATATTTTATAACAAGTTATGATATCTTAAAATATAACTAGATATCACCTTTGACTTTGTTTCTTTTTCTTCTCCCAATCCAACTTTATATCAAGGGCGGTGGTCGGTGGTTTTGAGATTGATAAAAGTTGACAAGTTTTCGTGGCAAAATTATAAAACAAGTCCCTTTTATATGTATTTATATATAAAAAAAGGGGAATTTTGGGAAAAGGTCCTTATAATGCTTAAAGTCTATAAAAATATGACACTCCATATAATTTTATAAATTTAGTCCTTGTACTAAAAACATCATGAAAAATGGTGAAAAATAGTGCCGCTGGCGCGGATCAAAAAAATAAAGGCAATTGTAGCACAGAGACTATATTTATAAATGCTATTGTACCACAGGAACTAGATTTATAAACTTGAAAATCATTGTCCTAAAAATTCAAATATAAGAAGGAACATGACCTTTATCTTAATTCTCTAATGAAAAAATGGGGCTTCAACATATAAATAATAATAAAAAGACCACCGAAGGCCATCTGCTATCGTTCATTTGGCACATACTTAGCGCCGCCCTTACTTTATGTCATCAAGAATTTTTACTCTACTCATGAATGATGAGTAGTTTATTGTATTAAAATTTTTGACAAAAACAAATTTTTGTTAGATAAAGTAACGGGACTAGCTTTTAATAATTGATTTCTAAGTTTCGGTAACATGAATCCCAAAAATTAATCAATAAAAATTCGGGCATAAAAGCGTCTAAATATGGGACACGTAAAGCTTCCTTTTCATAGTAAAAAGATAAACATATACAGACACATTTTTGTACACATTTTTCATATTCGGTGCATTAAAATGCTATTCCTTGTTGTTGTGGGTCTCGTCACGGTACATAGTGCAATCCCTTACAGTCTTATCTTATTAGGAGTGTATGAAAAATGGGTATGAAAATGTGTATGCGTAGTGTTACTTCATAGTAAATAATAGTCTAATCAAAACTTTGGATTTGTCCGTTGACCAAGATAACTTATTTTTCTTCAGATTGTCCAGTCTTTCTTTCTTCCTCCATAAATAAGTATTTTTCTCATGCCTATTACCTCGTTCTTAGTATTTTTTTTTTACCTCAAAGTGGAAGAAAATAGGGCTCTGATTTTTCTTATGAAGATTTGCAACTTCGGTACTCTTTTGGGCTTCTTAACTATATACTTCAAAACTGAATATTTGATTTGGTTGGTGAGTTTGTGTTCTTAATGCCCTCTACTTTTTTTGCTTTATTTTATTTATTTATTTTGCTTTTTTTGTATGTTGTTGATTTTTTTTTTCCGTTCTTCTTGTGCGTGCGTGTGTCTATCCCTTAGTAAGGTTTCAGTAAAAAAAGGTAGACTTTGTGTTTATTTCCTTTCTCTAGTTTTATCTTCGTCAGTTTGGTTTTTGTATAGGGTTCTAATTAGCATATATATCGGTGCTGCGAAACAACATATATGTGTAATTTGGATTTCTTGTTTCTTAATATCTACGGTCCATTATATTAATGGTGCATAGAAAGCTATGTTGATGTTTTTTTCTTAGATCAAAGCTTCTGTATCACAGTCGACTTCCCCCCCCCCCCCCCCCCCCACCCACACACACACACACCTAATTCAGATGCTTCTCACAAAGAACAAGCTAATCAGGGTCCAGTTTATTTTTTTTCTTTTAACTTTAACTTAAAGAGAAAAAAACTTTTTTTTTCCTTGTCCAACGAACTATTTTAAAATCATAGGATTTTTTAGTTTATTTATGAAAACTATCTATAAAAATAATTAGATAAAATAACTTCTACCTTATCACCGGCTGAGAGTGAAAGAACAAAATCAAGATACATACCAATACTTATTACGAGTAAAAAGATAGAGATTAAAACAAATGATTCTCGGTACAAAATAAAAAACGCAAGACTTTGGAGTATTAAATAACTTATATCCATAGAACATCGGGGGCGGTTGGAGTATCAGAGGAGACACTATAACGAATTCGGTTATTTGGAATTATGAAAGTGTGGTCGGGGCACATATTGTTTTTTGTGGCTTGAGCTTTTTGACAGCTATCTGACATTGGGTGTATTGGGATTTTGAAATATTTTGTGATGATCGTATAAGAAAACCTTCTTTGGATTTGTCGAAGATTTTTGGAATTCATTTATTTCTCGCAGGGGTGGTTTGCTTTGGTTTCGGTGCATTATATGTAACAGGCTTGTATGGTCCTGTAATTTGGGTGTCCGATCCTTATGGACTAACGGGAAAAGTACAATCTGTAAATCCATGAAGTAGGTCTGTCAAGAGGTCGGGCCGAATCGGATCTTAGGGTGATCCAGATGCGTTTAGTAAGAACTTAATAGGATTCGAATCTGGATCGAGTTTTCATCGGATTTAGAATATTGGATTCAAATCCGGATTCTTATAAGGTCAGATAGGGTCCGGGTTCGATTCTGGCCATATATATACATTTATTTCTAATTTTTATTTTATCCAAATTCTTTATTTTTTAAACTTTGATCAAAATATTTTATAATTTATTATAGTTTATGATTCGTATAAATAAAACATATATTACTTTGATCTATATATATTTGCATATAATAATATACATATAAATATATTAATAAATATATAAATTTATATATGTTAAATTTAATCGAATCAGGTTGTTAACGGATCGGATTAGACTAGATCCATATCTGATCCATTTGATAATCGGATAATCGGGTGAACGAGTATTCGGGTAATCGAATTTTAAAATATGATCGAGATCCGAGTAAACGGATCGGACTCGAATCGAGTTTCGGTCCAAACCCAATTCATCGACAGCCCTACCTTCCCGTATATTTTGACACATACATTAGTTAAAAGTAATAACACTTTTAGTTGGTTCTATTTAGGGATCACATGTATTTACTCTCACTTTTAAAGATTCATTTGTACTCACTCCCATGTTTTTATTTTTTTAGTTGTTGGTCCCATTGTCACAACTACGGGACAAGTGTCATTCACTGCAGAAAGGAATAGGGGCATTTACATGGCGGTTGAGAGAGGTTTTTGGTGGTTATGGAACTTAATATAATTTAAAAAATATATGGGAGGAGAGCCTAAAAAAACTTTGGACATGAAATTGAACCCCAAAAAACTATTCTATTTATCTCTGTGAAAGATGCCTAAGCATATTTTTAATCAGGAATATTTACTTCTTAAATTAGATGTTTCGACCGTGCCTTAGTTATATATAGTGCATACAACAGATTCAATGTTGTATGTTACAGACTCAAGGCTGCACCGTTGTTCTGAACTTTAAAATTTTATCAAATAAATTTGTTGTAAAAGTCCATCGTTGGACAAATTGGGCACCTAATTTACTACCGAGTACCGGTTTCTATACTAGGAACCAACAAAACTAAATATACTAATTACAGTAGGGGCATAATCGTTATTCCTTTCCTTTCATTTCTTTGAGACTAAAAGGTAAAATTCTTATATAATAATGTGATCGTCAACATCATGGTTGGCAATCAAAAATCAAAAAGTGCAGTAAAATGCCGTCACATATGTCGACGTGAACTATTAACATTTATGTGGAAGCTTTTTTAGTTTTAGCAAACTAAAATGTTGGGAAATACGTCATTTACACACCCAATGTGGTTTTGTTTCAGATGTAAACTCTGGCATAAGGTAAGTACTAAACCAAATATATCAGGGTTTCAATATTTCTCAGTGTACTAATTCTCTCAAAGTAAGGTGATAAATGAAATATTTGGGGAGCACCCTTTATAAGCTAAGGCTGCTCTATAAGCTAGAATACCCTTGAGAGATATAAAATGTAACAAAGAACGTAAAAAGAAAGCACAAATGACGCGGAAGTCCCTAACGGACTATGATCCTACTGCCTGTCCTACATCATATACCAATATCATACTAATTTTTTAGGGTACGTTCGGTTTAGGTAGTTTCGATTTTGTTTTTTCAAAAACCCCTTCAAATGCCATATCGTTAAGTATTTCGATGTTCAGTATTTTTGTTTTCGATAATTTCAGGTTTTTTGGGGGTATTTTTAGTTTCAACTTTCTTAGTAATATGCTCATTTATTAATGATTATTTTTCAGGTATTTTCAATTTTCAAGTGCAATATGTATAAACTAACACATAAACTAAATATATGTAATAAGTCGTACACATAAAATATCGAATAATCTTGGTGTAGACTCGGATTCATAGCACAAGAACAAAAAAGAGTTTGTCTCGGAGATGAAGCAAATGAATAAGCAGGTGTTCTTAACTTAGAAAACTATATAGTTTCTAAAAATAAAAATACCACTCACTTTTGATATTAACTTTTCTAATAAATGTGTCCAATTAATGATATAAATTTAAAAATATAACATAGAATTTATATTTTGGGTATTTAATTCGGTTTTCTAGATGTTAGTTTCGATATTTAATTTTGATTCGATAATATCGGTAAATCAATTTTTTAAATGTGAAAACCAATCCACCCTGGTTTGGTCAATGGTAAGGGACAGCTCGAAATGGCCATAGGTCACGAGTTCGAAAACCCCAGCGGATATCACCCGAACTTTTAAGCGAGGCGTGTGTTAGGGTGCTCTAGCATTAGTGTCCCCTTGTTTAGCTCGCAAGGATGAGATCAAAGAGCTAGTTCGTGTGGAGGTTCAGGATTATGAAAAAAATAATAAATAAATGTGAAAACCAAAACCAATCACAAAGTTTTGGATATTTTCAGTATCGCTATTTTTGAGTTGCGTTAATGAAAACTAGTAAGAAAAAATCATATTCTTCGATCCAAAACAGTATGTTAACGGTAAAAAAATGGTACTGTAACCACCACCCCTCCCCTGGTCTCTATGAGCAAGACATGATAGAGAAAGGAAAGAAAGTGGGTGAACAAACAAAAGAAAGTAGGAAACGTTGTGATCAACTTGGCAACTTTCTGTGTAAGATAAAACAGCTTGTATATCATATCGAACAATTTTTTTAAGTAAATTCTAATTGCCAACTAGAATCATATTTTTATTAAATAAAGAAGATAGGTACACAATTGGAGGTGACCCTCCCATTTTAAACCAGCCAAAGGGTTTGAAACTGTCTCCAGAGGGAATTGAACCCTGCCCACCTTCTCACTGATATCATGTGAGCTAGAGGCTAGAGCTTATTGGTTCACCCCTGAAAGAAGTACTACTTGAATTAATAGAAAGGATACATCAGACTTGCGTATAAAGCTTGCATATACATTTTCAGACTGGTTTTGTACCATTTCGTATCTTGGTTTAAATTTATCTTCCTGCGAGGAATTGGTGAGTCTGCTGAAATCAGCATTGCATTTCAAAGAAGAATAATCAATACCCTTATTTTGTAAAATCAAACTAGGCATAAAAGATGAACTAATAATGTTCTGGAATTCATAGCGGGTTAGCCTCTTATGTAACCCAAATGCCGTCACATGTGGCACTCACAATTCCCAAAACACTGGTTCTAGAAAACTTTTGGATGAGAAAAGAAACAGCCTGATAAGATATTTTGAGCGGGGTTGCATTATTTACTCAGTGGAGTTTCACATTTCAAAAGTAATATTTAGTAACTTTAATTTTTGAAAATCAAACAAGGCCTAATACTGAACTGAGCAAAATCTCACCTTTTGTATCTAGTTTGAATGTGATTTGGTTCATATACTGTTGCAGATAAATAATCATTTGGGTGGTACTTTCTTGGAATCGGTTCGATAATCTGGAAATCAATTGGATAAATGAACTCAAAGACCAGAGCCCCTTTAAATATGGACATGCTTGGATTCATGTTCGTATTGTGTGTAATCAAAGCATCAGCAGAAGCAACATCTTTAGCAAAGCCTGGTTGTCAAGAAAGATGCGGGAACATTGACATACCTTATCCATTTGGGATCGGAGCAAATTGCTCTGTCCATGAGACATTTTTGGTAACTTGCAACAGCTCTTTCAATCCACCCAAGCCTTTCATGACTATCATCGATCTCGAAGTGCTCGCAATTTCATTACAAGGCACTGCTCACGTCAACCAAACGGTTCTCACATCTAACTGCCCCGGTCGGACTAACCGTTTAGACGTGAACTTGTTGGGCAGCCCTTTTACCTTCTCAGACACCAACAGATTCACTGCCATGGGTTGTGACAACCTCGCCTTGATCAACCGGCAGTCAATAACAATAGGAGGATGCATGTCGTTTTGCAACACTACTTCAAGAGATAACAGTTGCTATGGCATCAACTGCTGTCAGACAAGAATCCCTCCTTCCCTCAAGTTTATTAACGCGACTTTCAGAAGCATCGACTCCAATAATGATGGACGAGGGTGTAAGTATGCTTTTATGGTGGACCAAGAATGGTTCAGTAACTTGGCTAATCCCTACGACGTGCAGTCTATGGAAAATGTTCCTGCTGTTCTAGATTGGAAGGCATACAGTACATGCACTTCATATAACTTTAGCTCCAATAGTAACAGATCGGGATCTTTATGTGGCAATAATGCTTATTGTAATCAAAGTTTGTGTTCTTGTCTCAACGGCTACAAAGGAAACCCGTATCTGCCTGACGGATGTACAGGTACAATTATACAATACATTTAATTCTCCTTTGTAGAACTGAGATGGGAATATAGTCTACATAAAAACTTATCGTAGCCTAGAAAGCACGGACGCTTCTCCGGAGGTGAACACTTCGACACACGTATGACAGGGCTCAAACATGTCTCAGACACGCCACGAGGAGTGTCACAATTGGTTGACATTTTAAGAAAGGCGGACACCATGGACACGACCTAGACACTCCGCGGGCACGGGGGGCGCCAAAAATTAATGAACTTCGTGAAATTCTTGTGTCATCATATAAACATAGAACTTTTAGAGGTTCTCGAATAAGAAGATGCTTTATGAAATTCTAGGGTCATCATATAAACTTAAATTTTTCTCTTGCTCAATTTCAATGCATACTTTTGACTTACGGTTTGAGTGTTATCATGAAATATGTAACCATGTCAATTGTGATTAATTAGTTTGACCACTAATTATTGTTTTATATATATACATATATACATACACATATATACATACACACACACACACACACACACATATATATATATATATATATGTGCATAACACTATAAAAATGTATTTTTATTTGTCGTCGTGTCTCTGCGTATTGGTGACCTAATTTTTTAAAATTTGTTGTGCCAGCGTGTTAGTGTCGTGTCGGACATAACACTTGTATAAGTGTTTGTGTGTCATGGATCATTGCTTCGTAACTCCAATGCAATCAACATGAGAATCAACTACATGGAAGGATCATAAAGGCCAAGCATATTAGCCTGCTTACTGCGCTCATACAAAATGCATTCTTAAATTTTTTTACTTCATTCACTACCAACCAAAATGCGATGATTTTCTTTTCTATACCATTATTTATTCCGAGATCATGCATATAATGGAATTATTTAGTGTCACTATACTATGCCTTTACGGCATCAACCCTAGAAAATGCTATAGAAAACTTGTCATCTTTACTGTGTTAATTAGATACAATTACAAGCCTTGGATAGTTTTAGGTTTCAATTTTATAGCATGAATTTCTTCGATTTGTACAGACCCTTTCGGCTTTCTCTGAGTTCTGCAGGTATTGGCAGCGGCCTTGGAATACTATTTCTACTTATCGGTACATGGTGGTTCGGTAAACTAATAAAGAGAAGAAAGAAAACTAAGCGCAAAGAAAAATTCTTAAAGCGAAATGGTGGTTTGCTATTACAACAACAATTGTCTTCGGGGGAAGAAGGTAATGTTGAGAAAACCAAACTGTTCGCATCAAAGGAACTGGAAAAGGCCACTGATAAATATAACGAACATCGTATCCTCGGGCATGGAGGGCAAGGTACTGTTTACAAAGGAATGCTCACAGATGGAAGAATTGTGGCAATCAAAAAGTCCAAAATAGAGGATGAAAACCAACTTGAGCAATTTATTAATGAGGTGGTCATTTTATCCCAGATTAACCATAGAAACGTGGTCAAGCTGCACGGATGTTGTTTGGAGACAGAAGTTCCTATGCTGGTTTATGAATTCATTTCTAATGGAACACTTTTTCAGTATATCCATGACCAAAATGAAGAGATGAGATTTTCATGGGACATGCGCTTACGGGTTTCTACAGAGGTTGCAGGGGCTCTTTTCTACCTACACTCAGCAGCTTCCATACCTATTTATCATCGAGACATTAAGTCCACAAACATACTCTTGGATGATAATTACAGAGCAAAAGTGACGGACTTTGGTACTTCGAGAACGATTGCTATTGAACAAACTCACTTGACGACACGAGTATTGGGAACCTTTGGATACTTGGATCCAGAGTACTTCCAATCAAGCCAATTTACAGAGAAAAGTGATGTTTATAGCTTTGGGGTTGTTCTTATTGAACTCTTAACCGGACAAAAACCTATCTCATCGACTAGAACTGAGGAAGGGCGGAGTTTAGCAACACATTTTATATTGGCAATGAAGGAGAACCGATTGTTTGATAATCTTGATGCTGAAGTTGCAAAAGAGGGTGGGAAAGAAGAGATCATGAGGGTCGCTAACCTTGCAAAAAGATGCTTGAACTTAAATGGGAGAAAAAGGCCTACAATGAAAGAGGTGGCAATGGAGTTAGAAGGGATCAAAACATCGAATGGAGCACCTACCATTCAAGAACCGAGCGAGTTACATGATGCTGAATATGCCGTGATTGAAATTGCAGGGCCTCGGGACACTCCCTCATCTTCAACAGGTTCTTTCACAAATACTAGCATGTCATCGTCATTAGATGCCCAACCTCTACTGTTTGAGCAGGGCCAGTCCAGAGATTGATAAAAATTGACAAGGTCCCGTGCAAAAATTATAAAATAGGCCCCTTTTGTGTATTCATATAAAAAATGGGCCTCAACATATAAATAAAATAAAAGACCAGCGGAGGCCCTGTGTGACAGCCCATTTGGCACATGTTCAAGGCCGCCCTTGTGTTTGAGTAGTCATGATGGGTTCAATGGTTATTGTTTTTCGAATGTTTTTACTTTTTTTTACTATATATCAAGCATCAGATTGTCGTCCCATTTACTACTGTTTACATTGTGCAAGTGCGGAGTTTATGAGGATGATTTTGTAACAGTGATTGAAACATATCTGAGTATTTAGTTATATCAATAAATGAGACATCATGTTGTTTCATGGTCCTCCTATCTTGGAAAATCTTCTGTTATTCTGATGATAAGTTCCTTAGGAGGCTAAATAATATTTACATACTAGACCTACTTTGTTAATCATACTATGAATAGAGAGAATTGTTGGACAGTACAATGTGACATTAATACAAAACTGCAAGTCATCAAAGTCGATTTAGGTACTAAATTTTAAGAAAAAATTTACACGTGAAATTTCATAGTGAGAAATTGCAATACGAAATTGCATGGAAATTTCACATTACAAATTCGCAATGGGGATTTGGTATACTGTCGGGCTTGTTAGAGAGCCACTGAAAGTCATCAAAGTCGCGGGGTGTTTAGTGTTACCAGAGACTCTCCTCGATCACATTAGTGCTACGACATACTCGATGGAGGGTCGTAGGTATCAGAGGTGTGTCATTGGAGGGTCACTGGAGCGTCGTCGGGAAGTCATTGGAGATACAACACCAAAGGCTTAACGGAGAGTGGTGAGAGATCCAGGAGTTGAGTTATAGAGAGAAAATGAATTAACAGTGAGTTTATTATGGTGAAGGATACTTTTTATCTAATAAAAGATACACTGTTCTTCTCATTCTCATTCTCATTAAAAAGAATTGGCGTTAGGTTGCATGTTCCATATGTTTAATAATATAATGGTGTTTTTATTGAATTGTTTTCTAATCATTCGTACTTATAAAATGCAATTGTGTCAAATTACCACTATTTATTAGAATTGATATTTGAATTAAGGGTTGATTACACTTATACTCCTTGAACTTTACCCTCCATTCATTTCATCATTCGAACTTTCATTTTCAATACTTAATCCCCTTAACTTTTGAGATGGTTTCGAGAAAAGAAAATTGACCATGTGCTATATTTTTCCAAACCAGTATGAAATTTTAAAAAAATAAAAATTACAGATTAATTTATTTAAAAAATATTTAGATATTTGAAAATTATGAATAAATATTTAAAAAAGTTGGAAATTATAAAAAAAAAATTAAATTCTGGAAATCACAAAAAAATATAAATTACAAAAGAAAATGAAGATTTGCAAAAAATAAAAAATTTCAAAGAAATTAGAAAATAATAGACAAAATATTTCAAAATTTAAATAAATTATTTTGTAATTTGTTTTTTCAAAATTTAAAAATATTTAAAATAATAGATTTTTTTCCAAACATATGGAAATACATTAAAAATTATTTAAAACAATTGGAAATTACAAGTATATAGTTAAGAATTTTTTAAAATTAAAGAAACACTTTTTTAAAAATCTAGAAAATATTAAAAAATACATGAAATACGGGGAAAAAGTATAATAAGTCATAAAAAAAGTATAATACTTTACAAAAAATATTAAAAAAAACAAAAATTACTTCAAAACATTGAAAATTTAAAAAATAGAGGAGAACTAAAAAAAAATTAAAATCTGCAAAAAATGGAATAAACATTTAGAAATGAGGAAATAATAGAAAAATATTTCAAACATTTGAGAAAAAATATTAAACATAGTTAAAATTAAAAATTAAAAAAAGTATTAAAACGATTTTTTACAAAATATGGAAATGATACAAAAAATATTTTAAACATTTAAAAAATATTTATTTAAACAATTTAAAAATTACATAAAAAGCATTGGGTAAAAAAAAACACATCTGAAAAAAAAAAAACAATTATGAGATCAAATCTGAAGAAAAAAACATCTAACACTAAAATTCAACATCAAAAAACTTTTAAACATTATAAAATATTTTCAACATTTTTACCAAATTTTCCGGCCAAAAAGTACTAAATTTGTTATTCTAAAATTTAGAAATAACACAATTACATTTAAAATGTTTGAGTAAAAGAGATAAACTTCTAAAAAACTCGAATAATAAGAAAAATATGTGAAAAGTTTGAATAAATATATTTGAAAAAAGCTAATAAAATCATAAAAGAAAGTAGCAATCTAAAATTTAGAGAGAGAGAAAAATTAAAATACTTGAATTCACTACTACCTTCTCCAAAATTTAAAAAAAAAATCATAGATTACCCTATTCATTACCTTGCTCTTCTAACCTTAAATCCAAACACACATTTAAAAAAAATTAATTTAAACACCATTTTCATTATCAGAAAAACCATAAAAACATTCAAGAGAAAGAAACTCAATACCCATTTCAACAACAAAATACCCAAATCCAAGCACCCATTTTAGTTTAGCCTAGATTTAAACACCTATTTTTTTTTTTGGATTGAAATCTGGGATTTATTAGAAATCAGCAGGTGGGGAAAAGCCCCCCACTGGTGGCTACATCAGATCTCTGCAATGTGAGCACATAACAAAGAAAAAGCCTCTATAGTATCAATACAATATCTAGTTTTCGGTCCCTGAAAAGGAAAGTTTCTAAAAACAACTTTAATCTCCTCACAAATCTGAATGAGAATGGACGATTCCTTCATCGGCACTCCCTCATACATACTTTTATTCTGAGCACACCATAAGTACCAACAGGTGAATGTTGGAATAATCCGACAAAGAATGCCTCTAATCTTGTCTCCTTTAGAATTAATCCACCAGCTCATCAGATTTCCATTTAAATTTGATGAATTGTGCCTTATCCCCAGAATATTATACAATCTTTTCCAAAGAGATTGGGCAATTGAGCTTTCCCAAAATAGATGATCTCGATCCTCTTCACAAGCCATACTACAACATCTACATTTAGACACAAAAGGAATATGCAGTTTCTTAATAAATTCATCTATAGCAATACCCTTATGAATCAATCGCCACATGAAAATCGAAATTTTTGGGGGGATTCTCTTATCCCAAATTATAGAATAAGACTTTTGGATACAACCTTTGTCTCTCACCAAGTGCCAAGTTGATTTGAGTGTGAAAATCCCATTTTGTTCTAATGTCCATTTCCCGAAAATTAAATCATAATTTTCCAAGAAATCCTTACCAACTTTTTGCATTCTCCTCCACACTTGTGATGACAGTGAAATTGTTCCCTTAAAATTGTGGGCCTCCAGTTTTTTGTATTTAGCATGCATAAATTGGGACCAAAGCGAATTTGTATTAAAGAATTTCCACCACAAATTATGAGCATATGCTGATGAAAGGTCAATCATTGATCTGAGGTTTAGCCCGCCTTCTTCTTTTGTTTTGCAAATATTTTGCCAATTCACCCAGTGAAATTTTGTCTTCTCTTCTTGTTTCCCCCATAAAATCGAGAAAGTAAATTATCTATATGTGTGAGAACGTTTACCGGAGGATTGATGGCGGCCGGGAAATGAAGGTGCATGGATTCTGCCACAGATTTGATTAGAGTCACTCTACCTGCTTGAGAAATACAATGATGATTCCACTGATTTAGTTTCCCTACCAGCTTGTCGATGAAAACTGAAAAGTATGCTTTCTTTTTCTTTCCGGAGAATAATGGGATCCCCAAATAAATAATAGGTAGATTTTTGCTTTTGAACCCATTGAATTTAAACACCTATTTCCTAATTGAACAAACCCTAAAAAATCCATATAGATGTGTGTGTGTGTGTGTGTGTGTGTTCAAATATATTTTCTGTGTGTGTAAGACTGTGTGTGTGTGTATGTGTATTCGTATATGTGTGTATATGTTTATTCGTGTGTGTGTGTGTGAGAGAGAGAGAGTGAGTGAGTGAGAGAGAGAGTTAGTGAGTGAGTGAGACAAAGAGAGAGGGGAAGATGGAAGAGTGAGGTGGAAAGCCATAGATGTCATGTGTGTGTGTGAAAGAGAGAGAGAGAGAGAGAGAGAGAAGAGAAATTGTAAAATATAGGATTTTGACAAAAAAAAAAGATAATAATACCCCTTTAAATTTGTCACATGGGAGGCACATGATCACTTTTCCATCCAAAAATTTAACAATGTTAACGATAGGGGGTTACTTGAAGCCGTTTTAAAAGTTTAGGGGGTTAAGTGTAGAAAATAGAAGTTCAGGTGGTGAAGTGAACGGGGGGTAAATTTTAGAGGGTAGGTGTAATTAACCCTTGAATTAATTATCCCAAAATTAAGTGATTGTGTGTGTTTGTTCCATTACGTCAACCGTAAAAAAAATTTCCACAACACTATATAACTATAAAGAAAATTACATCAAATTTAAATATGGAATAAATAGAAAGGAAACAAACATTGTAAAAGTGAGAAATGAACTAAAATGTAAATGTATTTAAAGGTATAAAATTTTAGTAAATCTTAATCATGTGACAGAAGAAAATGAACTAGTACAACTTGGAATACCATAGACAAGTGCCTCATCAAAAGGTCAAAACATATAGAATATCTCAAAAAAGAATGATGAATATCACCAATAACTAAGTGGCTAACATATATGGGACTCTGAGAAAATCACAATTTAAAAGGAAAGATCTTTATGAGAGTGATATATAAAAATTCTCAAAGGTTGAGATGAAACTTGGGGCATATTTAGAGCAAGAAAATATATACAAAAAATCAAGTAGTGATTGACCATCCGATACCCATTAACTATCATTAGATTAATCATTATAAAATTCCAATATTCTAATTGACAATTAACTATCGTCATCCTCAACTACACAATGTTACCACACACAAACTCATAATTAAACCCAAAGACCAAAGACACTTCAAAGGCTAAAAGAACTTAAAATAATAAAACCCATGAAAAACCCCTTGTCTAGGATCTTCTTATGTATCGATGAGGGCTCCAACCAAGTCTCACTTATATTCCTATTTTAGATTAGGTGATGTAAGTGAAAAAATTCCATAATGAATAATCCCATACAACTATAACCAAACGTAATGAATAAGTCACACAATTGCAATCACACAACGTAAATATTTACGTGGTTTGGCAATGGCGCATATTCACAGGGTATTTCTCACTTTCTTATTACTCAATTCTTAATAACAAGAATTACCACTATACCAAAACACTAATTTTGTGACTGCTTTCTTATGACTGCTAATGGGGGTGACAAACCTATCACTCCCGGGGGCAGTCAAAAAATTATTTGTAACTGCAATTAGGAGTGATAAAATTGGGTAATAAAAAATTTGAGTCAATTAGTTTGTCACTGCTAATAACAGTCACATATCTTGCCATATAATTAATTTGTGACTCCTATAAGAAGTCACAAAATTATAACCGACACAAGCAGTCACAAATTTATTAGTAGGCTTACGTTATGACTCTTACGAGCAGTCACAAAATTGTAACCGCTATGAGCAGTCATAAATTTTGGCATAAGACTTAATTTGTGACTGCCAGTAGTAGTCACAAATTTATAACTGCTCCCAGCAGTCGTAAATTTTGGCCCAAGACTTAATTTGTGAGTGTCATTAAGGGAAAGAAATTATCATCTTAATTTTTCCTTACATTTAGTCTCCCTCTTCTCTCTCCTCTCTCATGTTCAATCTCCCGCTCCCCCTCAATCTCTCTTCAACATCCTGCTCCCTCAATCTCTCTTCACTGGTAACCCTAAATGTTATTCTTCATTTCCATTTCGGTAAGCCCTAAAAATTTCTTATAAGAAAAATGATTTTGTTAATGTTTCTAATCCCTAAATACGATTATACAATGATTTTGCTAACATGGATATGTTTGGATTCAAACAGCTTGAACCATTGCTAACAAGGGTACGTTTTTTTATATTTTTTTACATGCTTTATGGAATTTTGCCACGTGATATATGAGAGGGATACAACTTTAGTTGGGTTTGTCTAGTACAATGACACTATTTATGCTTTATTTGTTTTTATAAATGTTTGTATGATGAATGACTCTATTAATGGTGTAAAGGTTCAGTTTATAGTTTTCTGGCACAATTTTATGTTTGTAAGTTTTTTTTATTAGTTGGTCTTATACCTCGATGGGTCTTATCTGTTTGTAAGGGATGTTTTAATAAGATTGGATCAAGTAGTTTGGATTATCACTCCTGAATTTGTTTGAAGTTGTTAGGGCTTTTTTACAAAGTACAATATATAAGCTTTTGGTTAAGATGTTAGGGCATTTCCCATTTATATATAAACTTTTTGTGTTTATGTGCTTATTGGTAGATAAAAGTTACTTGAAATTCACCAGTTGTGCTCTAAGTCTTATATTCGAACTGGGTTTATATTTATGTGTAGGTTTGTATTGTGTTAGCTAAATTCGAACTAGGTTGATAATAACGAGCTACGAGTACGTTTGACAACATAGGTCCAGTACTAAACATTCAACTAGGTAGATTCGAACTAAGGCATAATTTTCATATGACCCTCAAGTAAAGAAATGATTAAGAATACATTATGTAAGGATGTCGAGAAGTCTTAGGTGGTTTGGACCTTGCTCTCTCTTTGCCTTAAGTGATCCGGAGTAATTTATGTTTCACAGTTTGTCAAAGTGAACAATTAGTATAGTTAGGAACTATTTTAGTGTTTTGTAATCATTTTTGAATGTATGTTGCTATGAACGTACTCTGATTTGAATGTATGTTGCTCTGACGGCATGTCATAAGGATCAATATGTTACAAACAATAGGCTTAAACACTACACCAACGATTAGACTTATTAGTAGGATTAAACGATGTTATTTTGATTTTGTTGGATCAATATCCTTTGTTGTTCAATTAATGAGTTTCTCAATCAGTTAGGTGCATACTCTTTATTGAGTTTCTCAATCAGTTAGCCTTAATTGTCTTACGGATAGCCAATACACAACTCTAGGTTTTGTTATTTTCGATTATGGATATGTTGGTGTTTTATCTGTTTTGTCTTTATTGGTTGGCTATTGATCTGGGTTGCCATGAACCTGGTCTCATCAGTATAGTTATAATGTGGAGGGTTATTATATTTTGCTCTCTGATTTTTTACCGTAACGAAGATTTTTTTGTGACAATTGGTGTATATAAGAAGATCAAAGTATTTGAATATAAAAAAATCGTAAAAGAAGATCGTGATATTCATTACCATGTAGTTGAGATGGCTAGTAAATCAAAGCTAAGTAGTTAATGTTGGAATGGATATATCATAAGACAGATTTCTTCAAGTAACATTGAAAGTGTAGTGCAGGTAGGTCAAGCCCAATAAACTCATCAACTTCAAGCTCCATTTTCTTCGGAGTAAATTATTCTTCACCTTGGTCCATAGTAAAATGGTCATTTTTTCACACCTAATAAGAGTTTAAATTTTTTATCCAGATAAAATTGCAAATAAACGAACACATTATAATTATATGTTTGGACAAAAATAGTGAAAATTTTAAATATATAAAAATTCTCTTCACTCTAAACTAAAGGAAGTTGAACTGTTAAGCTTTCAATTACCTGCATAGGAAAAATCAGTTGGTTTGTCTAAAACTTATTTAGGTATTGGATGTTACGAGAAGTCAAGTATTCATGGAAATGAGGGAGCATGATAGGCGGGTATGGTCCACGGACTTCTCACTAGAGGATCCAACATCAGTTGGTTCTTAAAAAGTAAGGTGATATACTTTTGAACATTATAACTAGTTATATTTTGTTCTAGTATTTGGTCTTATAGTTCTTGCTGGAATTGATATACTTGTTGAATTATTACAATGGTGCAAAGGCACTTGATAATCACTTATCTGCCATCCAGAGGGATAACAAACATAGATCCTAAATAGAAGAAAGAAGAATAAGAGATGATGCCTCTTTTTAAGAAGCCAAGAGAAAAGAGAAGGATTTTCAGGAAGGAAAAGTGTTCCAAGAGAAAATTTATTGGTAATATTTGTATGTATTAAGACAATAAAAAGTTAAATCAGAATCAGAGGTTTGTATACTTTGGTTATGGATTTCATTGGTAACTTTTGTTCAGAGTGCTGAGTTTTCCCATATCATTAATCATTTTATTTTCTGGTCCATTGTTCGATGCATTTTCCACCATTGTAACTTTCGTACATGATGCTTGATCTTTTGATATTTCTGTACTTCCCAATGTCCTAGAGTCCTTTTTATAGTTTAGCTTTATTCTTTTTCCCCCTCAGTTTATATTTTTTCTTTTAATTTTTTTTATAGATGATCAACTAGTATTCCATAATTGTTTTCTCCATGTTAACTCTTTTACCATTATGCTGGGTACTTTGTGATGACTAAACCATGGACACTCACTGCCTTTTTGTGGAGTGCAATGCAGATGAGGTTTCATAAATGCCAAATAAATAATGTCACTCAATGCCTTTTTCATTGATTAATAAGAATTCTTTTGCTTTGTGCATCTCTTGCATTGTTTACTAGAATCGTTCGTACTAACATCAATCTCAAGTCAGTACTTATTTATTATCTAGTATGTAACTTTTAGAGATCTGGGAGTAAAGCAAAAAAAAAATTAAAATCCAAGTACTAACTTGTTCGCATAAAAACTGCCCTCTTGTTTCCAAATCCCTCCCTATCATTTGAAATCCAATTACTAACTTGTTTTATTGGATGACAGCTTAGAGAATTCAGAAGGTTGTAACAAATCTCCCACGGATAACTATCTCCAATCAACTATGAGCCACAAAACTCTCTAAGAGATCACTTGTCCATGTCCGACATCTACACCATTTGACTCTCTAGGACACTTTTCAAACAGACAAACAATGTCTCAAATTTTCAATTATTTTTTGTCATGTTTAGACACATTAGATACTTCTAGAGGACGTGTTTTTTTTAATCAAATAGAAGCCATGCTCAAACACAATTTTGGGACTACTATAACTACTCTCAATACAAAATGGGCTCAAAATGTAAATTTTTTTAGTTGAAATGTGTTCTTTCTAATAAATGGGATCAAAGTACAATATTTTAAAACTATTACAAGAGTATGAATTTATTTTTTTAGTAATTTATACAAAAGTATGAATAATAGTCTCTGTCTTTGTGTCCTAGATTTTTAAAAAATTTCGTGTTGGTGTATCGAGTTGTGTCGGGCAGGGCGCGGGCGCGTCACGTGTCCTTGTTAGTGCTTCATAGCAAATTAGACATCTTTCAGAACTAATGTTTACATTAAAATTGGCTATGGGTAAAATTGCATTTTTATAACCACGTTCTGAAGTTGTCTTGATCTAAGAAATCTACTGTCATTGTATTTGTTTGTCATTATATATTGTTATGTGATATCTTTAAATTTCATAACTTTTTATATTTCCCTCTAGGAGAATGGCTACTTCACTTTAGTATAGTGAAAGAGGAAGGACTTTCATTGATCTCCTTCTCATATTGCATTGCCTTCATTTTTTTTATAACCTTTTGACTGCATTCTGTTGTGAAAATCAAACTCTAAAAAGAGCTAATTCTTCCTCAAAGGCCATTCAAAATACTTAGAGCGAGAGAGAATAACCTTGAGATAGATTATACCTGATAAAAACAGGGTATTTTTCATGATTGGAAGGGCATTAATAAATACCAGTTTTGATTAGCAATTCTAATCCTTTTCTGAGTTAGGACTACTTTATGAACTAAGGGTAAAATAGTGAGTGAAGGGATCCATCTCCTAAAGAGGAGGAGCCCAAACAATACTTCATTGAATTCCTTTTTTTTATTTTTCTCCTGTACCTCTAGTCTTTCTCATAGTACATTATTGCGCGCACACACACACACACACACTAGCACCACTGGAAAGAACAAAAAATATAGTGGGGGGGGGGGGGGTCACTAGCACATTGTTGTTACACTCAGACACAATAATTTCTCGCTATATATGCATATGCTTCAACATAAATATCATATATCTTTATTTCTGGCTATATATGCATATGCTTCAACATGAAGTGATTACAAGTTAACTGCATTTTTGTAATCTCTCCTTTAAATATTGACTTGGGGCATTTTTTTTTATAGAGGAAAGGCAGATGAGTTGATAAAGCTAATCAGTAATTCACCATGTCCCCAATCCATCATTATTGCAATGTTTGGAGAGATATCCACTTATAGTAATAGCCACTTTTAGTTTTGACTTCACTGATATGTATCACTCTATCTCTCTCGTCCCTGCTCTGTGATGTTCTTTTCTTAGGCTATCTAAAATATAAAGAACCGATTTTCAAATTATTGGCTTCTTAATTATTTTAAAATTTCTTAACCTCAGGAAGCTTTATAATATTTGATTTCACTGTCTGCGCTAAATAACCTATTTTGTTTTTTACTCTTTTGTCATGGATTTGCAAAATTATTCTCATGCAATCACAAATGAATATGTTGATCATGTTCTTAATTCTGATATTTAGGTGGTATCTCACTGTGTAAATCCTAGTGGAAGCTTTAGTAATTCCATTTACGCTTATGGCCATGTCATAGTTCTTGTTACTTCATAGGTAACCATATTTCTCTTTTGGTTATTCCTTATGTATATTTTTAATAAAAATTTAGAGCAAGCCTCTGCTTGTTAATATATTTAAATTTCTGACCCATATTTCTTATGAACATTGGTGCCGCTTGCCATGAAAATTCTCTTTGCGGAATTGAATGGATCTTGTATCTACACTGTCCCAAACTATATTAGTTGCGTGATTAGGCATGAATTCTTTACATTTATCCCCTTAATTTCAGTATTTTTATGATCCCGTGCGATGAAAATAGATTGGATTTATCTCATATTTATGTTACTAACCCTTTTTGGCAAGTATTTCATATTTTGTGTATCTCTTAGGTGTTTTACTGGTATTTCATGAAAGTTAGTGCCAAAGAGAACTCAAAACAGTGAAAGAAAACCAAGAAGTGGGGAGTTAAAAGGCATTTTCGTAATTTTACAGCCTTAGTCCGGAGGTGGAGCCAACTGGAAAGTTGAAGAGATTTCAATTACAAGAACACTGGAAAATACGGTACCTCAATTCGAGCTACGGTGAAGAAGTTATGCCCATTTGAAGTTGAGAAAGAAATCCAAGAAGAAACTGTTAAAGATGGAACTGAACCGAAGTTGAGAAAAAAAGAATCCGTTTGCCCATTTTTCACACACAAGATCCGTCACACAATTCGTCACGTTTTTATTTTGTGCTTATCTTTTAGCGAAAAGAGTTTTATATTTTGGGGACTCTTCTAAACGAACTGTAGCCTATATATTTAGTCATTAGGACTCTTTTTATTAATATTTCGTTGATGTAAAAGCTACATAACAAGTAGGAATATCTAGGAGAAGAATTTACATACTTTACCCCATTAATTCAAGAGCTTTTCTGATTTTTCTTCAATCTTTGATTTCTTCTTGCATGTTCTTGTTCTTCAATCTTGGTAACTTTTATTTTCAGCACTTTTATTATTATTTCTCATGTTAGGCTAGGTTTTTAAAGGTTGGGATGCATGACCTAAACCTGATGTGGTAGTTGCATGAGTATAAAATTAGTCCTCTAAATTTAATGATTTATTACGACCATATTGCGTAGAATCGCAACAATTGTAAATCTTTGGATCTCGTTTGCTTCGGGGTAACCGGGATGCTTCAGAATGCAATTCGAATGTAACTATCACAATACCGATTTACTCGTCCTCTGATTAAGTATGGTGCGGGCTTGAACCTCATATACGTAATGCTTGGGAGTACTAAATTCTGGGTCTAATTAATCACTTAAATTTACCATTAGTTTTATACAATCAATACTCTAGGGTTGGGGGATTGTGTCCCTACCTTAATTTTTCAATTAGTTTTAGTTAATTTCTTTATTTTTCCCTTTTTCCTTTCTCACTCAATCATCATCTTTTACACTTTATTTTTTTGAAGTAATAAATCAATTAAAATCTATCAAACATTCCCTATGGAATCGATACCCAGACTTGCCACTGTACTCCGCAAGAGTGTAGTTAAAGTTTAGGTTTTGTTTTTGTATTGTGGTCGGAAGCCAATAACAACGACTAGCGTATTTACACGGATGCTTGGTTTCCAACACGATCAAAATAGCGCCATTGCGGAGGAGTGTTTTGTTATAGATTATAATTGATTTACTATTTCGCCAAATATTTTTTCTTTTCTTTTAATTTTTTTTGCAGGCGTGCACAATTAAGCGCTAAGAAACGTTGAATCCTTAACCGCAAACCTCTTTACGTGGAGTGTTCGTTTACAAACTATTCAGTAATCATGTCTTTTTATAGTGAGTTCGGTAATTATAATGGTTCATATGGGAAGAGTTTTCAATCTTTTTATTTTCAAGAATCTCCGCCTCGTCCTATTAAAGTGGGTGAGGGTTTTTTACTTCATGAGTATGAAAGGCTTGAAAACAAATATCGGCAAAAAAATCGCTTTTGGGAGCAAAAGTTAGATGAATTATTCGAATCCAATGACGATTTTTTTTCGAGATTATAGAGAAAAGGAATCCTACTTTGGAAGAAAGAATGCTTTTTCTAATCAAACAATTACTCAATTTTCTTTACATCCAAAGTGCGATGGATATTGGTCTTGTTACGAAAATGATCTCACTTTACGATGAGATGCATTCTATTTTGGAAAACAAAGAGGAGGTTGAGACTTGTGTGTCACCTCAAATATTTGAAGAACATCTCATTGAAAGTGAGTCTTGCTCCCTTTAAATTCAATCTCCAAGTGATGATGAATCACTTGAGATTGAGTTTATTTCATCACCATTTTCGTTCACCGTTATTGAACCATTGGAAGTACCGCTAGATTCCTATGAGTCGGTTGAAAATTCTGAAACGTTTACACCTTCTACTGACAAAGACACTTTGCTAGAATTGTTTTCTAATATGAACTCTTCCTTTTTGTGTGCCCCTCTCCCCATACTGCTTTTGATGCGACAAAGAATGTGTCTCATAAGTGCGTACTCTCTAGGCTCAAGTGCAAGCCTGTCGCTTAAGTAATAATTCGATAAGTCGGGTATCAATCCTCAGGAAAATAGGACAACAGGGTTATGACGACGTTGGACAAATGAAGGAATCCTAACTCTGACTCTAAAATGAAAGGAACAAATTATTTGTTTCTAGAATTGGCTACAACTAAATGCGAATTTGAAAATATTTATTTAATGTACTAAAGTATGAATGGAATGCAACTATGCTAAATTACCTAAATTACTGATGATGATTGAATTAAAACTTGAACTATATGATGAGGAAAGTAGGACGGGAATACAATCCCTCAACCCTAGTGTATTGATGGTATAAAACTAATCGTAAATTTAAATGATTAATTAGACCCAGAATTTAGTACTCTTAAGCATTACGTATATGAGGCTCAAAACCTCACCATATTTAATTAGAGGACGAGTAAATCGGTATTGCAATAGTGACACTCAAGTTTCATTCTGAAGCATCTCGATTACCCTGAAGCAAACGAGATCCAAAGATCTACAATTTTCGCGTTTCTACGCAATACGGTCGTAATAAATCATTAAATTCAGAGGATTAATTTTATACACATGTAACTAACACATCAGGTTGAGTTCATGTATCCCGACCTTTAAAATCTAGCCGGACATATGAAAATTTGAAAACAACACGTTAAGAATGAAAGAAACCATTTTTATTTATGAATGAAGATGAAGAAAGATGAAATTAGTAATGAACAAGCAACTAGAATAAGTATTGAAACAGAAATCAGAATGATTATACTTGAATTTCAACTTGAAAGTAACTAGGGTTTGTTGTTCTTCCTCCTAAATGAATTACAAAGCTTCCTTCCGGAATTAGAAGCCCCCCTACATTTGGGAGGTGTTACAATTTATAAATTACGAAATACAAGAGTTTGAAACAAATAGGATTCTATTTTTGCTAGTGGATAAATCCAAAAAATCGATAACAGAACCGATCCGGGTAAATGGTTCAGTTCGGTTCGGTTCCATCTTTTGTAGCCTTTACAGAAAGTTCTTCGGTCATGGGATCGGTTCGTTATTTGTCAGCTTTGGTTCGGTTCCATCTTTTCATCTCTTCACAGGAAGTTCTTCGAACGTGGATTTGGTTCGTTTTTGCATTACTTCGGTTCGGTTCCCTTTTTCCCTCCTTTATAGAAACTTTGCCTATGAGGGATTCAGTTCATTTTTTAGCTCCTTGGGTTCGGTTCTGTTTTTGCCAGTTTTTACAGAATCCTTTTCTTCTTGTATTTCTTTGAATATTTTGGCACGGAACTCGGATTAGAACACCGAACTCCTGCAAAATAGATGACGAACACATGAAACTCGACGTACTCATTAGAAACTTGCCATTATCGAAGATATGATATAAATCCACTTGAATTTCATTACGCGGAGCGATAAAACCCTCTAATTTAAGGGGATAAATGGGAAGAATTTATGCCTAATCAAACCCCCCTAACTTAGAACGTTGATCGTCCCGAGAAATGTAAAAGAATCAAAACATGGTCCAACTCATAAATGGGATAGGATACCTTTTTCATGGGCAAGCGATTCCATTTAGCGTATACAACAAGCCTTTAAACCCCTAGGGTACCCTAGTAGGATGAGTTGTGTCTCGTGAGGGTTTGCAGTGAATATACCCACAAAATTTGACTCAAAGAAAACTCAAAATACGCAAAAATTATATAATTCAAACTTTCCCAGAAAATAGTCATCATTAAGTCATGTTCAAGAGTCTCAGATCATAGTGCGTGTATGTGAAGCCGAAGATTTAACCGCGGATTTCCACCGATTGACCATTACGTTACTCATCCGAAAATTCGTTTTGATTTCAAAATCTCACTGGATGCTCTCACAAACAAATTACTCAGAATGTGTCTATTCTCTCGTTGTGCGTGATATAAAGAGTAAATATATTGGAACCAAGTTCGCGCACACAAGTAGAAAGACGAAAATTTTATAGTGATTGGATCTCATCAACGGAATACGGTTTGAAAAATGGAAACATTGCCTCTTACACATACGTCTTATCTCTTTTATTATCTTTTTGTATCTTAGCTCTCCACGCGGTAACCAATTTTTCAATTTGGACTCGGTTAGGACTTTTTCGGGTAAAAGGTGTATTGGGTAAAATTGGAAAAGGTTAAGAATTTCGGAATTGGAAAGTTTTGATTATGATGTCCGTTAGTGCTTTTCCAGGCTTTTGCTCATTTTCTTCTTCTTTTTTTTTTTTTTTTTTTAATTTTCACTTTTTTTCTTTTCTGGCTATTTTTGTTGATCATTCCTATTCTTTTTCTTGCCCCATTTTTGTTGCACTTTTCGGACTTAAATTCTGAATTTTTCCATTTTTCACAATTCCGGGCTAATTGGGTTTTTCGGGTTACCAAACAAAAAGGATAAATTATTCGGCTCAATTGGGTTACAAAATGGTTGATTTTTCACAACTTTTTCTGGCCAATATTTTTGGGTAACAAACGATGGCTTACTTCATTGTCCGAATTACTTATTAATTTACCATACGCGTCTCGAGATTAATTTAATTTAGAGATTTGTATCGCGCTTTTCAAGGCAAAATCACACATATTTTCTATAACCGATCAAAATGAAAGAATTGAGATCATCAACGACTTATTTAAAACGCTGAATTAGAACTATGAGTTAACCATTAACTCGAATTGATTTAAAAACTCAAAAAGATCGATAGGCTTGAAATCTCACCGGGTTTTGTCAATCTCCACACTTATTCGTTAAATCGTCAATATTCATACAATTTCCATCTTTGGTCAATTTCAGCTTTGTGCATTTTGAATTTTACAACTTGAGACTTTAAACTGATTTTTAATGATATTTTTGAAAATTTTGAATTCCAATTTTTATTTATTTTGAAGAAAAAATATTTTTGGATTTTTCAAAATTTTATGATTTTTTTTTTTAAATTTTTGGGCATTTTTTAAAAGTTTGTGAAGTTTTAGAAATACGCACTTGTCACCCCCTAACTTAGACTTTTGCATTGTCCTCAAGCAAAAAGGACTAAATTCTAAGTCAAAGTGAATTAGAAGTGCGGATGAATAAAATAAGCAAATGAAACAGAAATATAGCTTTTATATAGAGAAAGAACAAACTGTGTTACATAGGATAAGGGAAAACACACAAGGAACACTGAGTAAACAACCATTTTAAATACAAAGAAACAACAAACACCGAAAGGGGCTTCATTGGGGGGGATGGTTGGAGGAATCGGGTGCATGCAGATCATAAGGGTCATAAAAGAAAGACGGAGGGGGTCCACCAAAGTTGAGCTCATAGAGGTGGGTTTGGAGTTGGTGACTCATCCTTGTGTCCCTCCGATAAGCGACCTGATCATGGTTGTATTGGGTGATGAACCCATCAAGGCAGGATTCAACCACTGAAAGTCACCGATCAAAATCTTCACCTGGGGGCTCGAAGTTCGAGTCATCATCTTCATTATATTCTTCCTCTTCAGCCCCTTCCATCTCAATGTCTTCCGCCATCGGATTTTCAACCTGAATTTCTTCCTCGGCCTCTAAATTGATCGCCTCTCGGGCTATTCGAATGGCTGCCCGTTGCTGGGCATTTCTCATGCGGGATGTCTTTCCAATGGGCTCCAGGAGACGGGGGAAAGATTGGGGTGGTTGGATACCAGCGTCGGCTAAGAGGGACGTGATGAGGCGGGCATACGGGAGGGGTACCGCACCTTTGTGATCCCAGGCTGCGAAAATGATATCTGCGTAAAGCATCCTGGCCAGGTTGAGGGTGAAATAGGGGTCGAACAGGTGGTACATAAGGGTCTCTTGGTGAGGGCGCATCGCCGAGTCATTGGAAGTTTGAAGCAAATTGGCGCACACGATATGGAACGTGATGCACGCCTTGTCATTGAGACGACCCACGGGAAAAGTACCCCAGTCCCAAAATTCGTCGGGTATGAGTCGATCAATGCATTGCTGTTTAGGAATGGTTGGGGCGTTGGTTAGGTAGTCGTATACTTCCGGGTGGGGAACGTCCTTTTCAGTAAGCTTGCGGGCGGATGGCTAAGGTGAATGGAATAGGGCAGCTGTCAACAAATGATTGGCACACAAAGTCGCTCGTACGGAAGAGAGTGCCATAGAATGCCCGGACTTCGTCCGCCCAGACGACTGGATGAGGCGCTTGCAGGTATTGTGCCCACCCCCGTTGGCGAAAAAAGGGTGGTGATGGGGCACAGTAGCTTATCCTAATTGACAACCCGTTCGATGTGCAATTGGAGGGAAAAAGTGAAAAAGCATTCACACCACACGCGCTCCATGTGAGAGCAGTATTGCCCATTTCCATTAGGCAGAATGTCGGTGGATAGATATTTGGCGGGGAGAGCTCGATTGGCCATTGGGAAAGCTTGGAATAAGGAGCGGAAAAATTAGGGCTTGTAGAGAGGGAAAGAGGTGAAGGTGTGAGTGGAAGAGTAGGGAAGGGGAGGTTTTTATAGGTGGTGGGGAGGGGTTTGGGTGAGGATTTTTAGAGGGAAAAGGTGTGGTTGTGTTGGAGGGAAAAGGGGACGAAATGGGGGGAAGAGAGGGGATAGTGGGGTTTAATGGGTTCCTCAGGAAGAAGAAAAATCACAGGAACCGAACCGATCCGGTTCAGGGGCGATTCGGTTCTTGGGATTTTTATTTTTTTTATTTTCCCAAATCGAATCGATCTGTCTTAGAGATTCGGTTCGGTTCCATCTGTGACAGAGCCCCTTATCTCAGTCTATTGCTCTGGAATCCTATTCTCTCACTTTTCTAGACTCTTGCACTTATTCTCCCACTTGAGTTCCTCGATGCCCTTATGAAATTTTTATTGGAATGCATGATCTTACCCCTATCCTTATGTAACCTACCTACGGACTCACTCTAATCTACCGAAGCTTAACTACTATACACAAGAATTCACCCCATACGCGTCGGGGGTGCGAGGACCTCTCTTGTTAGTTCAATCGACCCCGTAAATGGGGTTCGACAACCAAACGGTGTCGACTTCTTCCACACACGCCTCTAGATATGGATTTAGGCATTGTCCATTTACTTTGAATGTATTTCCCCCCTTCAAATCGTCTAACTCAACAGCTCCGTGAGGGAAAACATTCCTTACAACGAACGGGCCAGACCATCGTGACCGTAACTTGCCCGGAAAGAGATGAAGCCGAGAGTTATAAAGAAGAACTTTTTGTCCGAGAAGAAACTCTTTGCGTCGAATGATATTATCGTGAGTGAGTTTCGTCCTTTCTTTGGAAATTTTTGCGTTCTCGTACGCATCATTGCATATCTCTTCTAACTCATTTAATTGAAGCTTACGAGCTTCACCAACTTTATCCATGCCATAATTCAACTTCTTAATCGCCCAATACGCCTTGTGCACTAATTCTACGAGAAGATGGCAACATGCCGAGCGGATTTTTGTATGCGGTACGATAGGCCCGTAGTGAATCGTTCAATCTAAGGAACCAATCTTTCTGGGTAGGATTGACGATCTTTTCGAGAATGTTCTTGATCTCCGGATTCGCTAGTTCTGCTTGCCCGTTCATTTGTGGATGATGGGTCTTTCCAACTTTGTGAACGATGATATACCCGTTTATATTCTAGGAGGGTCGCCTCCACAACGGACGACCCTAAGAGGGGCCGACCCTTCACCAGGCCCCAACTGGCCTTCACCAGACCCAGACGACCCTGCGAGGGGCCGACCCTTCACCAGGCTCCAGACGACCCTACGAGTGGCCGACCCCTCGCCAGGCTCCGGCCGACCCTACGAGGGGCCGACCCCTCGCCAGGCTCCGGCCGACCCTACGAGGGTACGACAGTACGAGGACAGAATCAAGCCAGACTCACTACCGGAAGAAACTTTGCCCTCGGCCTCGGCTCATAGGCCGAGGGTGATATCATGACAGCGCGTGGTTTGGGAGACGCGTGGAACAGTGCGCGTGAGGCTCATATGACACGTGGAAGACCGTTACAACTGAATCACCCCTCACGTGAGGGAATATCATGTCATCATTTGGCATCTACAGATGTCAACAGGGGATTGGCTAGATCATTATTCACATGCACCATGCTTACCTGGGGGGGGTACACTACACCCCCCAAGACCTATATATACTTGTCACCCCTAACCCTACAGGGGATCGATCCATGAACAGTAGCCCTAGCTAAAACTCTGCTTGTTCACACACAGTAGAGAGAGAGAGAGAGGGTTATGTGCATTGTATCCAAGGCCATTAGTGCCCATACTTAGTGGATCACACACTCACAGTGGATGTAGGCCAATTTGGCTGAACCACTATACATCAGTCTTATTTCCTCTTATACTCATCCCCTTCTACATACTTATACACTTATACATCTCTATGGTAGCCATAGCTGCTACTGCTTGAGCTCACTAACACTTACCTGGTGGTGCTAAATCCCAGCATCATCAGTTTGGCGCCGTCTGTGGGAACGAGAAGACATCTCTTCCTTTGTACAGCTTGACCTCACTGGGCACTCTGGTGGTGAACCAACACTCCCCCTGAGAGGAGGTGTTTCACCATTGAAAGAGACCCACTAAGGTTCCCAAGCTCACTAGTATTTTCTTCAGTTCAACTTTTCATAGCTCAAGCACATGGCACTTGAGATGCCACCACCACCTCTTCCCCCACCGGATGAGGGGGGAAGACCCAGTTCCAGTCAACCGCCGCCTCAGTCTGAGATGGCAGATGTGGCAGCAGCCCTAAAGTCTCTGGCAGCCAGCCAGCGGATGATGCAGGAGCAGTTCACAGCCCTAAGTCAGAACATACTGAGACCACCAGGGGTCTCACCTGAGATGATTACTCCGGCAGCAGCTCCAGGACATCATGAGGCCAGGGGACCACCCCAGGCACCACATAAAGACCTGCCACCCCCTCAGCGGCGTAGGGATGTTGCTGACCCCCGGCGTTTACGCCTGGGGAGGCAAGGAAACCCTTGCCCTGAGGACAGGTATGATGATCTGGAGGAAGAAGAGGCTCCAGTAGAATGCTGGGAGCCATATGAGGTCTCCAACAATACAGTACGACCCCTCCAGGACAGTAGAGGAAAGTGCGGGAGACCAAACCCTGATGATCGCCCAAGAGGCTCTGCTTTTGACCGCCTGAGCAGGGGGTCGGCTTTCGAGAGGCTGGGCCCAGTGAATGACCTGCGAGACAAGTTGTCCAAGTCAAGAAGCGCAGCGAGATCTAGGAAAGAAGCAGAAGGCCGACCCCAAAGACGGGATGACGGCCAAAGGGAAGTAAATAGCCGACACAGGCCTGCCATGGCGGAGCCCTCCATCCACCTCCGAGAGGCAGCAGGGGATAACATCGGCCAGGCCGACCCTGTGAGGCCTTGGAATGACTCAATCCGGAGGTTAGAGGATAAGATTGGCGACATACTGAAGAGCCGGGACCCTCTTCAGAGGGGATACACCATGGGCTCACCCTTTGTGGCAAAGATAGTCAACTTCCCCACGCCATCGAAGTTCAAGCCTCCCGTGGTCACCCCAAGATACGATGGGAGCACCAACCCTGTCCACCACGTGGAAATGTATCAGTCGGCGGCAGACATATACTCTATCTCAGATGAGATGAGGTGTCGTGCCTTCTCTGGTACCTTGACAGGGGCTGCGCATGTTTGGTACACGTCTCTTCCAAAAAATTCTATTGGAAACTTTAAGCAGTTGGCAGACCTGTTCATCCATAATTTCTGCTTTGGGGTGAGGCCACAGAAGAAGACCACACACCTGCTCTATGTTAAGCAGGGAAAGAACGAGACTCTGAGAGACTACATAGCCAGATTCAATAAAGAGAAGCTGGAGGTGGAAGACTATGAGGAGAGCATAGCTATGACAGCCCTGATTGGAGGGCTCCAAAAGGGGAAGCTATTATGGAAGCTTGCCGAAGACCCTCCGAGGACGATGGCTGAGCTGTTGTCAACAGCAGGGAAGGTGATGAACGCCGAAGAGGCGATGGCCGCAAAACATGAAGACGAAAAAGGAGGTGCAAGTGGGAATAAATACCCCAAGAAGAACAAAGAGGGGAAGAAGAGGACCATGGATGATAAGTTCGCGGGGTACACCCCTCTGACGGTCAGCTGTGAACAGATCCTCAATGAGATAAAGAGTGACCGGACACTGAAGTGGCCTGAGAAGCTGAGGGCAGCCCCCGGCAAGAGAAATAGGAACCTGTGGTGTGAATTTCACCAAGACCACGGCCACGTAACAGACAAATGCTTTGCTCTGAAAGATGAGATTGAGAAGATGCTGAAGGAAGGGAAGCTCAGAAAGTACGTCGACAAAGCCGACTTCAAGAGGGGCCGAGGGGACGACCCCAGAAAGAAGCGAGTCGATGCCTGCAGAGAAGGTCCTCAAAAAAGAGGGGACGACCCCTCTGATGATGAGGACGACCCCGACCTCCCGCCGAGAGACGACCACGGCCCTGTCAAGAGGCTCAATATGATCTCGCTCGGGGTGGGAATGATCTCCGGGGGACTTGCAGGAGGAGGGTCTGAGGTCGCCGACAGGAAGGCCCATGTCGCTGAGGCTAAGGCAGTGATGAAGACGGTGCACTCAACCTCCGTAGAGGTCAAGTCAGAAAAAAGGAAGAAGGTTGATATGGACACTTTGATTGTGGGATTTTCAAGAATGGACTTCAAGGGCCTATTGGCCCCGCATGATGACCCTCTCGTCATCACCACCAGGGTGCACGGGTGCGAAGTGCCGAGGATCCTGGTGGATGGGGGCTCATCCGCAGATGTGATGTTTTGGCCATGCTTCAAGGCCCTGGGCCTCAGTCGTGCCAGACTTGTCCCATACCATCATCCATTGATTGGGTTCAGTGGGGAGAAGGTTCACCCCCTAGGAATATATGAGACTGATGTCAGGATGGGGGACGAGTGGCCGAGATGGCTCACCAAGAGGGTCAGTTTCTTTGTGCTGGATGAGCATGTGTTTTCGGCATACAACATCATACTGGGACGTGTGGCCCTCAAGGGGTTTGAAGCTGTGCCGTCCACGGTCCACCAGATGGTTAAGTTCCCTACCCCTTATGGGGTGGGGGAAGTTCAGGGAGACCAGACGACAGCGAGAGAGTGCTACTACAACTCCGCTGAAGAAAGGGAGGCACACAAGAGGGCTACAGCCACTTACAACATTGATACCCTAGACCCCAGGGACGAGACGAAGCTCAAAAAAGGAGAGGCCGCTGAGGAGGTAGAACCCATCATCCTCGATGAGGATGACCCGGGAAAAACCGTCCAAGTTGGCAAATCTCTGAAGCCCAGTATCAAGGAAGACCTCATCAAACTGTTGAGGAGAAGGCGAAGCGTCTTCGCGTGGAGTCATGTAGATATGCCAGGGATCGACCCTGAAATCATGTGCCACAAACTCAATGTGGTAGAGGGAGTGAAGCCGGTAAAGCAGAAGAGGAGGATTTACTCTAGAGAAAAGTATGAGGTCATCAGGGATGAGGTTAAAAAATTAGAAGACGCTGAATTTATCAGAGAGGTCATCTACCCTGAGTGGCTGTCCAATGCAGTCATCGTCCCAAAGGCCAAAGGCAAGTGGAGAATGTGCGTGGACTTCACAGACCTCAACAAGCATTGTCCCAAAGACAGCTTCCCTCTCCCCCGCATCGACCAGATGGTAGACGCTACCGCAGGCCATGAGCTCATGAGTTTCATGGATGCCTACTCAGGGTATAACCAGATTTTCATGAACCCCGAGGACTCAGAGATGACCGCCTTCATCACTGACAAGGGGACATACTGTTACAGGGTCATGCCCTTTGGCCTAAAAAATGCGGGGGCAACGTACCAGCGCCTCGTAAACAAAATGTTCGAAGACCAAATTGGGAAGTCTATGGAGGTTTACGTAGATGACATGCTGACCAAGAGCCTGAAGGCAGAGGATCATGTGGCAGACCTGGAAAGGACCTTTAATACAATGGACAAATACAAAATGAAGCTCAATCCGGCCAAGTGTGTCTTCGGGGTCGGAGCGGGGAAGTTCTTGGGGTTCATTGTCAATCAAAGAGGCATCGAGGCCAATCCTGAAAAGATAAAGGCCCTTATTGAGATGAAGACCCCCAAGTCCATTAAAGACGTTCAGAGGCTCACAGGGAGAGTGGCTGCCTTGAATAGATTTGTGTCAAGGGCTACAGACAGGTGTCTACCATTCTTCAAGATCCTCAGGAAAGCCTTTGAATGGAGCGAAGAGTGTGATGAGGCTTTCAAGCAGCTGAAATCATACTTAGGGTCTCCCTTGCTGCTGTCACGACCCGTGCAGGGTGAACAACTGTACGTGTACCTTGCTGTCTCAGAATCCGCTATCAGTGCAGCAATCGTAAGAGACGAAGATGGGATACAGAAGCCCGTATATTTCAACAGCAAGGCACTCCAGGGGGCAGAGCAGAGATACCCGAGGATGGAGAAGTTGGCCTATGCCTTGATCCATGCCTCAAGGAAGATGAAACCGTACTTCCAGTCCCATACTATGGTCATCCTTACTGACTCTCCTCTTAGGCAGATCCTACACAAGCCTGAAAAATCAGGAAGGCTAATGACCTGGGCTATAGAGTTGGGGGAATTTGACATTGTGTATCAGCCTAAGACAGCCATTAAGGGGCAAGCCTTGGCAGACTTCGTGGCCGAGTTCACATGGGAAGAAGATGAGGCCGAGGGTGAGACCCTCGGGAAGGCAGATACGGAAGACAGACCCGCAGACACACCTGCAGAAATGGCTGAGACGAGCACCGCTAGAAGGAAAGTGACTGAAAACGAAGAGGGAAGATACATCTTTAGACAGGGGTCCCTCTCTGAGGGAAATTTTTCTAAAGGAAAGACTCCGTGGAGCCTCTTCGTTGACGGGTCCTCCTGTGATAGCGGAAGTGGTGCTGGACTGATACTATCAGCACCCGATGGCACGGACGTCGAGTACGCCCTGAGGTTCAATTTCAAAGCCTCCAACAATGAGGCTGAGTATGAGGCCTTGATAGCTGGCCTCTCCTTAGCCAAATCCCTTAGTGTCAGCCAAATTTTGGTTCACAGTGATTCAAGGCTGGTGGTGAATCAGATATTAGGAGCCTATGAAGCCAAAGACGAGAGGATGGCTAGGTATCTTGATAAGGTGAGGTCATTGCTGAAAAACTTCAAAGAAGTGAAATTCAAGAGGATACCTAGGCTCGACAATGGCCGTGCTGACGCCCTTGCAAGGTTGGCCTCAGCTACTAGGACAGACATAAGGAGGACAGTCCCGGTAGAAATTTTGCTTCGACCAACTATCGAAGACGACGAGGGAACACTTGGCATTTGCATGAATGTTTCTCAAGAACCTTCATGGATGGACCCTCTGATCAGATACATTAAAGGGGGAGAGATGCCAGAAGCGAGCCAAGAGAGGAAGAAGCTGAGATACAGGGCTGCAAAGTTCGCTGTCATCGGAGACACGCTGTACAAAAAGGGGTTTCTGCTCCCCTTACTTAGGTGTGTGCATCCCTCTGAGGTCCCTTCCATTTTGAAAGACGTGCATGAAGGGTCGTGCTCAAGCCATATTGGGGGTAGATCCTTGGCAAAGAGGGTGATCACCCAAGGCTACTGGTGGCCGACCTTGGGGAAAGATGCTGCCGCATACGTTAAAAAGTGTGATAAATGCCAAAGATTTGCTACCATCCCTCACCAACCTCATCAGCCTCTCACCTCCGTTACATCCCCATGGCCGTTCGCAGTATGGGGTATTGATCTGGTAGGACCCTTACCAAGAGCAGTCAATAACTATCGGTTCCTCATCGTAGCAATTGACTACTTCTCAAAGTGGGTAGAGGCTGAGCCGATGGTCATGATCACGGAGCAGAAGACCTTTCAGTTCATTTGGAAAAATGTGATATGCAGATATGGTCTACCCAACACCCTCATCTCGGATAACGGGACTCAGTTCAAGAATGCCTCTCTGCAGAAGTACTGTGAGAGGGTAAGTATCAAACAATTTTTCTCCACCCCAGGCCGACCTCAGGCCAATGGGCAAACCGAAGTTACGAACAGGACAATCCTAGATGGGATTAAGAAGAGGCTTGAGGAGGCAAAAGGAAGATGGGTCGAGGAGTTATATGCAGTATTGTGGGCGTACAGGACGACAGTAAGGACCTCTACTGGGGAGACCCCATTCATGTTAGCTTATGGATCAGAAGCAGTCATCCCCACCGAAGTCGAGTTTCCCACTCATAGGGTCCAAGTGTATGACCCCCAGGGAAATACGGAAGAGAGGAGACTTGACCTGGACTTGATTGAGGAAAGAAGGAAGGATGCTGAGATAAGGCAAGCTTCCTACCAGCAGAGGACCGCAAGGTTTTACAACCAAAGGGTGAAACAGAGGCCTATCGCAGTGGGAGACTTGGTTCTTAAAAAGACTTGGCAGAAACCCAACAAGCTCCATCCTAATTGGCATGGCCCATATAGGGTCATCGATGAAGTTGTCCCAGGGACCTACAGGCTAGAAAACCTGGAGGGGGAACCTTTCTCAAACTCCTGGAATGCAGATCATTTGAAAAAATACTACCAGTAGTGTTGTAAGGTCTTGATAAGCCATAGTTGTAATAAGCATTGTTTCGACAGAACACATCGAAGATTAATGAGAAGTATCAGTGTTTCCCTCATCCAGTGGTTATCAGTTCTAGTATACATGCAAAGGAGTTGAACCCTCGGCTATAATGAGGACCAGTGGAGGGGACGACCCACCACTGTCCTCAAAAAAGACGAGGGTAGACTTTGTTAAAAACCAAATTACATTAATTTGGTTAGTTGATCCCTCGGCTATAATGGGGATCAGTGGAGGGGACGACCCCACCACAGTCCTCAAGAAAGACGAGGGAAGACTTTGTTAAAAACCATTAATTTGGAAAGTTGATCCCTCGGCTATAATGGGGATCAGTGGAGGGGACGACCCCACCACAGTCCTCAAGAAAGACGAGGGAAGACTTTGTTAAAAACCATTAATTTGGAAAGTTGATCCCTCGGCTATAATGGGGATCAGTGGAGGGGACGACCCCACCACAGTCCTCAAGAAAGACGAGGGAAGACTTTGTTAAAAACCATTAATTTGGTAAGTTTATCCCTCGGCTATAATGAGGGCCAGTGGAGGGGACGACCCCACCACTGTCCTCAAGAAAGACGAGGGAAGACTTCAAAATCCATTAAATTGGAAAGTTGATCCCTCGGCTAAAATGAGGGCCAGTGGAGGGGACGACCCCACCACTGTCCTCAAGAAAGACGAGGGAAAACTTCATTAAAACCATTAATTTGGTAAGTTGATCCCTCGGCTAAAATGAGGGCCAGTGGAGGGGACGACCCCACCACTGTCCTCAAGAAAGACGAGGGAAAACTTCATTAGAACCATTAATTTGGTAAGTTGATCCCTCGGCTATAATGAGGGCCAGTGGAGGGGACGACCCCACCACTGTCCTCAAGAAAGACGAGGGAAGACTTCAAAATCCATTAAATTGGAAAGTTGATCCCTCGGCTATAATGGGGATCAGTGGAGGGGACGACCCCACCACAGTCCTCAAGAAAGACGAGGGAAGACTTTGTTAAAAACCATTAATTTGGTAAGTTTATCCCTCGGCTATAATGAGGGCCAGTGGAGGGGACGACCCCACCACTGTCCTCAAGAAAGACGAGGGAAGACGTCAAAATCCATTAAATTGGAAAGTTGATCCCTCGGCTATAATGGGGACCAGTGGAGGGGACCACCCCACCACTGTCCTCAAGAAAGACGAGGGAAGACTTTAAAAACAATTAAATTGGTTATCAGAACCCTCGGCTATAATGAGGACCAGTGGAGGGGACGACCCCACCACTGTTCTCAAGAAAGACGAGGGTAGACTACATAAAAATCATTAATTTGGTTAATCGAACCCTCGGCTATAATGAGGGCCAGTGGAGGGGACGACCCCACCACTGTTCTCAAGAAAGACGAGGGTAGACTTTATTTAAAAATCATTAATTTGATCATTTGAACCCTCGGCTATAATGAGGCCTGATGAGGGGACGACCCCACATTGGTCCTCAAAAAGACGAGGGAAGGGTTATCATCATCATCAACGAAGAAGCAAATTTGCAAGGAACAAACCATAACAGAATTAAACATGGAAGACAACAGTTATGGGAGACAGTTGTGAAAGGAAGAGACGATGGTATTAATATAAAGCATCAAGTGTTTTACAATATACAGAACAAAAATACAAAAACAAGGGTATGGGCTACAGGCAGCCACCCTAGGGGACGACATCAGAGGGCAGAGCCTCAACATCAACCGATGGGGTCTCTTCAGCAATCATGACTGGCCGACCCTCAGACGTGCCGACCCCCTCAACATGAACTTCAGATGTACCGACCCCCTCGATCTGGACTTGGGACTCCACTTGGTTGAGGGCCTCAGCAATTAGAGGGTCGTCCAATTGAACACCCTCCAGTGATGGGCGAACAGAGGAGACGACATCGCCAAATTTGAGGACGACCCATCGGCAGGCCGTCCTGATACCCCTCTCAAGATATTCAAGGCCGAAGCCCTGAAATTCATCTGAGGTCTTGTACGCCTCCACAGCATCAGCCTCAGCTTTCTTGATGGCTGCTTCCAGATCAGTCTTATGCTGGGCCTCCAGGTTGAGCAGAGCCTCATCCTTGCCCTTGATCAACAAGTCCTTGTCCTTGATCAACAAGTCCTTAGCCTGAAGATCGGCATCATGTTGCTTCGTCAGCTCATCAAGGACTCTAGCGTGCTCAGTCCTTGCACTCTCCAGCTCGGCCCTAGCAGTGTCCAACTCTGTCCGTAGGTCAGCCTCTTGTTGAATGGCCCTCTCAGCTTCGTGAAATTTCTGTTGGTTCTCAGCCATCCATTTGGTGGCTGAGGTGAGGGCACAGACAGACTGCAAGAAAAAATGAACAAATGTCAAGAGGAGCCGATGGAACAGTTAATGAAAGAATGAAATTAAAGGTCAAGACCAATACCTGAGCCAGGGAGTGCAGACCGTAGTCATACACTTTGGCAGGGGGCATCTTCGCCAAGAACTCGAAGTCGGAGGCCGACGGTGCAGAGAACATCGAGGCCTTTGCTGCCTTCAAGTTGGCAATAAGAGATGAGGGGTCGGCCCTCAGATGGGACAGATTTTGAGACCAGAAGGCCCCCATGCTTGATGAAGAGGTTGCACCCTCAGAGGCCTCGGCCCTGGCCCTCGTCTTAGGGTCAGGACGAGGCTCGAGTGGAGCCTCAGGCTCCTTCCTTTTGTGGTTAACAGCTGTCGGCTCATCAACTGTCGGCCCTGAGGCCCTTGTCTTCTTCGGAGCTTGCTGAGGCTCCTTCCCCTTCTTCTTTGTCAGACCAGCAAGAAGACTTGGAGCAGTCATATCCCAGAGGTAATCTGACACACCTGCAGGACGATCTGAAAAGGATACGATGCATCAGAAAAATAAAGAGATAAACAGGAAACACTTGCATAAAGAGAAAAAGTAAAACGTGCTGTATAACTCACATAGTTCCGTCAGAGGGCCGACCCTCAGACCAGCTGCTTTGAGGTACCGAGGGGTCATCAAATCTTCGAACTTTGGGATCTCACCCTCTCTCCCCCGTCCCCTCAGATACTCAACAATATCACTTTCCTCCA
The DNA here is from genome assembly GCA_949130495.1 of Sambucus nigra. NCBI lineage: Eukaryota > Viridiplantae > Streptophyta > Magnoliopsida > Dipsacales > Adoxaceae > Sambucus > Sambucus nigra. The sequence continues at coordinate 259,693,429 of OX422208.1, read as the reverse complement.
GGCTAAGTCCGGGGTCTGACCTAGCCTTCATGGAGGGATTAGACCATCTGTTAGGAACCCTCGGAGCATCGGCAGAAGGGGACGCCTCGGTGGAGCTCTCCCATGCCCCAGATATGAAGAAGAACCTTTTTTTCCAATCATGATTGGAAGTTTGAGCTACGTGGAGCAGCTTCTTCTCAGACCTTCTCGCCCCTAGATGATAGTATCCGGGCTGCTTAGATGAAGAGGTGATATTGTAGCAGGCCAAGAATACGTCGGACGAGGGTTCATCGGTGAAAGCGTTTTTCCACAAAGAGATGTACCCCAGAATCGTCCTCCATGAGTTGGGTGGAAGTTGAGAGGGGGAGACGCCCAGAGCCGACAGAATGTCTACAATGGCAGGGTGGAAGGGAAGTCTGACACCTACTTTGAACATCTGCTCGTAGACTGCAACTTCTCCCTCTTCACCCTCAAAAACCCTCTCATCCTCAGAGGGAACCCTCATAGTTACCCCAGAGGGCACTCCGTAGATATGCCTCCATATTAGAAGGTCCCTATCCCTGACAGAAGATATAAAAGACGAGGCATGGGAGGTATCAACCTCGTCATCTGTATCGTCGTCCTCGTCTTCATCCCCCTCCCTCTCATCACCTACAGGGGGACCCTGAGGGAAAGCTACTTGGAAGGCATTGGGGGATAGGGTTGTCACAGGGACAGCCTCAGAGGGGATCGTGCCCCCGGCCTCTCGGGGAGGGCTAAGGTCAGACGTGTCCCTCCTACCAGACGTTCCAGCACCAGTAGGAGAGGAGGTTCTCTCGTCCATTTCACTTGGTTTGGGAGTGTCGGACGGACGAGACGACGACCCACAAGACTCAGAGGGTTCAGACGGTCTTATAGTGGCAAGAGGGATGGCAAAGATGGGTCGTACCCAATTAGGGTCGGCCCCTCGTCTCCTCTCTTCCTCTTCCTCTATTCGTCTGATCTCGGTAAATAGTTTCTCACTCAGAGATGGGAATTCAGACACTAAGTTGTAAAGCCTTCTAAGCATTAAGGGGAAGACCCTACACTTGAAGAATTACACTGGACTTGGTTAATTCAACTACAAACACTTGAGGGATTGACCAGGTTTGACTTTTGGATCAAACTAAAGAACTAAAACGTTTTTCGTCAAGAATGTTCAAGAACTACCAACCGGAGAAGACACCGGAAAATGCAATGGGGGAACTCTAAGAAAGTATTGACCTACGACCCTAAAAAATATACGAAAATGAAGACAAAAGAAGGCACGAAGAGAAAAAGGTTACCTGATGACGAGAGAGCAAGAGCGCAGTAGGGCCAGAAAAGCTGAAGGCTGCAAATGGCGACTGGTTCTAGAGAGAGAAAATGGTTAGGCGCGAAGAAGAAGAAGATGGAGAGAGAGAGTTTAAAAACCCTTAAATACCTTAGCAGTAAATGAGCACATTTGCCAAGAAGGGTGCAATCAGGGCACAAAGCCCCATGCAAGTATGCAGCCGCCCTGCCTTGGAAACCGGAACAACAATGAGTACCTGCCCAAGTGTCACTCACCTAACTGATCATACACGCATCTCAATTTCAACATTATCCCTCAGCCATCTCAACGGCACCTATGGCTAAGGGCTGGGGGGTGATTGATATACCCGTTTATATTCTAGGAGGGTCGCCTCCACAACGGACGACCCTAAGAGGGGCCGACCCTTCACCAGGCCCCAACTGGCCTTCACCAGACCCAGACGACCCTGCGAGGGGCCGACCCTTCACCAGGCTCCAGACGACCCTACGAGTGGCCGACCCCTCGCCAGGCTCTGGCCGACCCTACGAGGGGCCGACCCCTCGCCAGGCTCCGGCCGACCCTACGAGGGTACGACAGTACGAGGACAGAATCAAGCCAGACTCACTACCGGAAGAAACTTTGCCCTCGGCCTCGGCTCATAGGCCGAGGGTGATATCATGACAGCGCGTGGTTTGGGAGACGCGTGGAACAGTGCGCGTGAGGCTCATATGACACGTGGAAGACCGTTACAACTGAATCACCCCTCACGTGAGGGAATATCATGTCATCATTTGGCATCTACAGATGTCAACAGGGGATTGGCTAGATCATTATTCACATGCACCATGCTTACCTGGGGGGGGTACACTACACCCCCCAAGACCTATATATACTTGTCACCCCTAACCCTACAGGGGATCGATCCATGAACAGTAGCCCTAGCTAAAACTCTGCTTGTTCACACACAGTAGAGAGAGAGAGAGAGGGTTATGTGCATTGTATCCAAGGCCATTAGTGCCCATACTTAGTGGATCACACACTCACAGTGGATGTAGGCCAATTTGGCTGAACCACTATACATCAGTCTTATTTCCTCTTATACTCATCCCCTTCTACATACTTATACACTTATACATCTCTATGGTAGCCATAGCTGCTACTGCTTGAGCTCACTAACACTTACCTGGTGGTGCTAAATCCCAGCATCATCAAACGACGCCATACATTCTCATAAGCGTCTCGAATGGCCTATTGCAAAAGTGCATGCCATTATCATTAATTATCGTTTTTGGAGCGTCGAAGCGGGAAAGTATGTGTTCCTGTAGGAACTTAATCACCACTTTGTTCTCATTTGTCTTGGTTGCTATAGCTTCCACCTATTTGGAAACGTAGTCGACTGCAACAAGGATTATGGGAAACCAAAGGATGAGGTGAAAGGGCCCATGAAGTCAATAACCCAGCAGTCAAAGATCTCAATAATGAGTATCGGAGTTAATGGCATCATGTCTCATCGGGTAATAGTTTCCATCCTTTGGCACCTATTGCAAGATTTACAAGAATTATTCACATCTCAGAATATTGTGGGCCAATAGAGGCCGCATTGCAGAATTTTACGACCGTCTTTTTCATCGAAAAGTGGACTCCATAAGCTTTCGAATGACAAAATTGGATGACTTTCGAGATTTCGTCATCCGGTACACGACGTTGGATGATTTGGTCGGCGCAATATTTAAACAGGAAAGGATCATCATGGAAAAACATGCATGACCAAGTAATAAACCTCTTCTTATGTTACGGTGTCTAATCGGGAGGATGACTACTGTGACAAGATAGTTCACGATATTCACAAACCAGGGCACAGAAGAGGTAGCAAAGAGTTTTTCATCCGAAAAGTATTCGTTTATGGGTATTGGATCACTAGGTACGTCGGACGAAAGCCGTGATAAGTGGTCGAAAATGAAGTTTTCTACTCATTTCTTATCTTTAATGGAGAGATTAAACTCTTGTAGGAGTAGGATCCACCTTATAAGGTGCGATTTTACGTCTTTCTTCGCAAGTAGGTATTTCAACGCTGCATGGTCAGTGAAGCAAGTGATGGGAGAACCAATAAGGTAGAATCGAAATTTGTCAAGGGCAAAGACTGCCGCTAGCAACTCCTTCTCTGTGGTAGAGTAATTGAGTTGTGGTCCGATAAGAGTTCGACTAGCGTAGTAGATGACATGAGACTATTTTCCTTTTCTTTGGCCCAAAACAGCCCCTATCACATAATCGCTAGCATCACACATGAGTTCGAATGGTAAAGACCAATACGGAACTTGCATGATGGGAGCGGACACAGGCATGGTTTTCAGTTTTTCAAAAGCACTATGGAATGCTTCCATCCACTCAAATGGGGTGGCCTTCATGAGGAGGTTGTTTAAGGGCCTAGGGATGGCGCAAAAGTCCTTAATGAACCATCAATAAAACCCCGCGTGGCCCAAGAAGGAACGCACATCTTTGAGCGATTTTAGTGGGGGTAAATCGTCTATGACATCTATCTTATCTCTATCAACTTCTATCCCCTTGGATGAAACTATGTGGCCAAGAACTATTCCCCCGGTGACCATAAAATGGCATTTCTCCCAATTTATCACTAAGTTCTTTTCCACACACCAAGCAAGTACCTTTTCCAAATTTTCTAGACAAAGATCGAAAGAGGTGCCAAAAATGCTAAAATCGTCCATGAACACTTCAAGTCCTCTTGACGCGACTAAGAATGTGTCTCAGAAGTGCATACTCTCTAGGATCAAGTGCAAGCCTGTCGCGTTAGTAATAAACCTGGTAATTTGGGATCGTATCCACAGGGAAATAGGATAACAGAGTTGTGACGACGTTCGATAGATAAGGAAATCTTAACTCTGACTTTAAAGGAAAAAGAAAAATGATTTGACGTGTGGAACAACTACACTAGATGCAATTATGAAATTATGAAAAAATGCAACTATTCTAAATTACCTAAAATACTGATGAAGAATGATTTAAAACTTTAAACTACATGATGAAGAAAAACAGGACGGGAATACAATCCCTCAACCCTAGTGTATTGATGGCATAAAACTAATCATAAATTTAATTGATTAACCAGAATTTAGTACTTCCAAGCATTACGTATATGAGGTTCAAGACCACATCATACTTAATCAAAGGACGAGTAAATCAGTATTGCAATAGTTACACTCGAATTGCATTCTAAAGCATCCCGATTATCCGGAAGCAAACTAGATCTAAAGATCTATAATTGTCGTGTATCTATGCAATACGATCGTAATCAAACCATTAAATTTAGAGGATCAATTTTATGTACATACAACTACCACATCAGGTTGGGTTCATGCATCCCGACCTTTAAAAGTCTAGCCTACCATGATGAAAGTAATGAAAACTATTTTGGAATCGCAGGAAATCATGATTAAACTAAGGAAAATTTGTAGAATGATGTAAATGCGAAATTAGACAGAGGAAATTACTCACTAATCTTACCAAACCACACAAAGCATTAACTACAATTACTGGTAATCACTGAAATCTGAACAATCTTCAATCTTGGAAATAAAATACTAAGCTATCTCCAAACTATGGTTTTTCTAAAACGAATGGAAAATTAATTAAATTCTCCCTGCTAAGAATGATAATAAAACGGGTTTAAATAACCTACAAAACTTTAGGAGTTTTAGCTGCACTAGGATTCTCCATTAGAGAAGGATAAAAAATTAAAACTCGATAGTGGGACCGATTCGGTCCTCCTGCGGTTCGGTCTTCCTGGAATTCGGATAGGTTATTTTAATTCTTGGGTGGATCGATCCGGGCAGATCGGTTCTTTTATTTTCTTTCAACTTCGATTCGTCTTCGGTCTGAGGTTCTCTGGAAATGAGCAATGCGGACCGGTCCGGACCAGATCGATTCGGGCTTCCTTTGACTTTTCCTTCAGACTTTGACTGCTCATAACCTTCACACCGGGACTTCGATCGAGGTGCCTTTTCTTCCTACATGCTCATGAACTTGATATCTTCAACTTCTCTTTATATGCCTCATCCGAATTCCAGGTAGAAATTACTATTTTTCCCTTTTGACTTTCCTTTTTTTCTTTCTCGATTCTTTCGGTTTCTTTCTTTCTTTAATTGATATCAAATACCTGTAAAATCAATACGAAATACCAGAAACATTGTGTACTCGTTAGGATAAGTCAGTAGCAAGATTATGAGATAAAGTCAAATCAATTGCGTTGTTCGAGGTGTTATAAGTGACTAAATTAAAGGGATAAATTGGTAAGAATTTATGCCTAATCAAATCCCCCTAACTTAGAACTTTGTGCGTCCCGAGCATTGTAAAATAATGCTAGCAAGACTCAACTCTTGAAAATCATTTTATTGGGATAGAATATCTTTTTTGCGGGCAAGCGATTGCATTTAGCGTATGCAATAAGCCTTTAAACCCCTAGGTTACCCTAGTAGGACGAGTTGTGTCTAGTGAGGGTTTGCAGTGAATATACCCACAAAATTCGACTCAAGGAACTTTTAAAATATGCAAAAATTGTATAATTCAAACTTTCCCATAAAATAGTCATCATCAAGTCATGTTCACAAATCTCGAATCATAGTGCGTGTGTGCGAAGCCAGAAATTTAATTGTCAATTTCCACCGATTGATCATTATGTTACTTACTCGAAAATTCTTTTTGATTTCAAATTCTCACGGAATGCTCTCACAAACAAATCTCTCGGATTATGGCTATTCTCTCGGTATGCGTGATAAAAAGAGTAAATGTAATGGACTCAAAGTCACGTATACAAGTAGAAAGACGGAAATTTTATAATGATAGGATCCCATCAACGGGATACGGTTTTAAAAACGTAAACATTGCCTCTTATTCACGCATTATCTCTCTTATTATCTTTTGGTGTATTAGCTCTCCACGCGGTAACCAAATTTTCAATTCGGACTAGGTTTGGACTTCTTCGGGTGTTGAGGTATATTGGGGAAAATGAAAATGATAGGGAAGGTTGGAATTGGAAAAGTCATTTAAGATGTCCATTTGTGCTTTTTCCAGGCTATTGCTCATTTTTTTCTTCTTTTTCTCATTTTTTTTTCACTTCTTTTCTTTTCTTGCTATTTTTGTTGAGCATATCTATTTTTTTCTTGCCCCTGTTTATGCACTTTCCGGACTTTATTCGATAAATATTCGATTTTCATAATTTCGGGCTTTTTGGGTTTTTCGAGTTGTGAAACGAAAGGAAAAATTATTCGGCTCAATTTGGGTTACAAAAGGGATAATTTTTCACAACTTTTTATGGCTACTATTTTTGGGTAATAAATGATGGCCTACTTCATTGTCCAACTTGCTTATTATTTTACCATAAGCGTCTCGAGATTAATTAAGTTTAGAGATCGATTTTGGCATGTTTTTCAAAGCAATATTATAAAAAATATTATACCTGATCAAAATGAAAGGATTGAGATCCTCAACGACTTTTTAGATGCTGAAAAGAACTTTGAGTTAACAATTAACTCGGATTCATTTATAATTTTCACAAAGATGAAAGGCTCGAATCTCATCGGGTTTGTTAATCTCCACACTTATTCGTTAAGTCGTCAATTTTCGCTCAATTTCCATCTTTGGTCAATTTCGGCTTTGTGTATGTTGAATTTTACAACTTGAGACTTTAAACCAACTTTTAATGATATTTTTGAAAATTTTGAATTCCAATTTTTATATATTTTGAAGAAAAATATTTTTGGATTTTTCAAAATTTTATGATTTTTTTTGAAATTTTTAGGCATTTTTGAAAATTTGTGAAGTTTTAGAAATACGTACTTGTGACCCCCCCTAACTTAGACTTTTTCATTGTCCTCAAGCAAAAAGGACTAAAATCTAAACAAGGCAAAATAAGAAGTGCGATAAATAAAACAAACAAATGGACAAAATGCAGATTTTGATAAACCATGACAGTGGTACAAAAATAGCAAAGAGCATACAACATGTGGACAAGGAAAACAACTAAAAACTGTCACAACCAAACAAGGCATCACTGGGGGGGTGGTTGGGAAGAGCTGGGCGCGTCGGGTCCATAGGGGTCATAGAAGTAGGATGGCAATGGCTCGTTGGGGTCCCCTTGACATCGGTACATGTCCACCTGGAAACGAAACATCATGCTGGTATCGTGACGGTAGTCGGTCAAAAAGTTACTGAATCTCGTCTCAAGGGCCGGCATACGGTTAGTGAGGTCGCTACCCGCCCATTCAAAATTCAAGTCTTCTTCTTCTTCTTCGGCTGACTCTTCATTCGCACCTACGTCACCCATCTCGACATCAGCACCTACTTCTTCTTCTTCCTCTTCCTCGCTCTCGTCCTCACTCGAGGCAACATCGTCCTCGTCATCACTTCCCCGTCTCGCCCGGAGGATGGCTAGATATTTGGCGCTCCGCGTGCAGGTTCTTTGTCTAAAAGGACCGGGGAGGCGAGTACGATCAAGCGGTTCCTCAATGCCAGCGTCCTTGAGGATGGAGGTAATCAAACGTTCATATGGAAGTGTTGTTGCACCTTTCTCATCCAGGGCCGCGACCATGATGTCGGCGTAGAGGGTACGGGCCAGGTTAATGGAAGTGTTGGGATCAAAGAGATGGTAAGTCAATGTGGCCTGACTGGGACACATCGCTGAATCGTTGGACGTTTGTAAAATATTTGCACACACTATTTGGAAGGTGAGACATGCTTTCTCGTTAAGACAACCAACAGTGACAATTTTCCCCCTCCATGCAACATCGGGGGCAATGCGCTCCATAATCAGTTCTTTGGCGATCGGGGCGACATTCCTTGGGTAGGTGAAATATTGAACATCGGGAACTTCGTATTCGACCAACTTGGCCGTGAGAAGGGCCAACGAAAAAGGGATGACGGTGCCGTCTACATACGCTTGAGACTCTAATTGGCCCGTCCGAACAAGGGAGCTATAGAAAGATCGAACCTCGGCTGCCCAAACCGCCTCGTACGATTGATTAAGGAATCGACACCAACCCCTATGCATGAATAGGGTGGTGACAGAATTGGGCAGACCTGTCCATTGGACAACGCGCTCCATGTGGAGTTTGCGATCCAGATCGAAGAACCGATTGCACCACCGCTCCTCTTGGCGGGAATAAAATTCACCATGGCCAAAGGGGAGGATATCGGTGGAGTCGTATTTGACGGGGGTGGGGCGTTGGGCCATGATAACAGGGAGAGGTTGCTGGAAAATTTAGGGAGAGAGAAGAGAGGAGTGGGGTGGTTGAAGGTGTGAAGAAGAGTGGAGGCCATGGGTGGGTATTTATAGGGGAGGGGTGGGTAGTGTTTGGGAAATTGAGGGAAAGGGTTTGGAGGAACGAGGGAGTGTATGTGGGAGGGAAATTGAAGGGTTGGTTATGGGGAAACGAATTGGGAGTGAAGGGAAGGGATTGGGGAGAAGGGGGTGAACCTAGGGAATAGCGAAAAAAATTTCTGCAGAAAGCGGACCGATCTGCCTGGGGGCTAGACCGATCCGGTCCTTTAATTTTTAAACCTTTCAATTGCCGTATCGATCCGGCTATAAAATAAAGGAACCGGTCCGGGGCAGACCGGTCCAGCCCAAAAATAAAGGAACCGATTTGCCTTCTTGCATTGGGCTGGGTTTCCCCCTAACTTAATTTTGATCGCTCTTCTCCAAAAGTTTTCAATTCTCATCATTCTCCCTATCAGTTTGGACTCAAAATTATCTCAAAATCTATGGTCAACGCAACTCTCAATTTCTCGAAACATGTGAATGCTCTCTCCTTATTGTACCCTAATCCTATGGACTTTCACTACTCATACGACTCTCATCTACTATACATAAGAAATCACCCCATACGCATCGGGGGTGCGACGACCTCACTGTAGCAGCTCACTCTACCCCATAAACGGGGTCCGACAACCAAACGGTGTCGACTTCTTCCACACACGCCTCTAGATATGGCTTTAGGCGTTGTCCATTTACTTTGAATGTATTTCCCCCTTTCGAATCTTCTAACTCAACAGCTTCGCCAGACCATCTTGACCGCAACTTGCCTGAAAAGAGATGAAGCCGAGAGTTATAGAGAAGTACTTTTTATCCGATAAGAAACTCTTTGCGTCGAATGATGCTATCGTGAGCGAGTTTCATCCTTTCTTTGAAGATTTTAGCGTTCTCATATGCATCATTGCGTATCTCTTCTAACTCATTTATTTGAAGCTTGTGAGTTTCACCGGCCTTATCCATGGCATAGTTCAACTCCTTAATTGCCCAATACGCCTTGTGCTCTAATTCCACGGGAAGATGGCAAGGTTTTCCATACACAAAGCAGAAAGGGGACATGTCGAGCGAATTTTTATATGCGGTACGATAAGCCCATAGCTAATCGTCCAATCTAAGTAACCAATCTTTCCGGGTAGGATTGACGATCTTTTTGTGAATGTTCTTGATTTCTCGATTTTCTAGTTCGGCCTGCCCATTCGTTTGTGGGTGATAAGTTGTTCCAACCTGATGAATGACACCATACTTTCTCATGAGCTTCGTGAATGGCCTATTGCAAAAGTGCTTGCCATTATCACTAATTATCGCTTTTGGAGCACCGAAGCGAGAAAGTATGTGTTCCTGCAGGAACTTAATCACCACTTTGTTGTCATTTATCGTGGTAGCTATAGCTTCCACCCATTTAGAAACGTAATCTACCGCGACAAGGATGTATAGGAAACCAAAGGATGGGGGGAAAGGTCCCATGAAGTCAATACCCCAACAGTCGAAGATCTCAATAATGAGTATGGGGTAAGAGGCATCATGTCTCGTCGGGTAATAGCTCCCATACATTGGCACCTATTGCAAGATTTACAAGCATAGTTCACACCCCGAAATATTGTGGGCCAATAGAGGCCGCATTACAGAATTTTAGCGGCCATTTTTTCATCGAAAAGTGGCCTCCATGAGCTTTCGAATGACAGAATTGGATGACTTTCGGGATCTCGTCATCCGGTACGCATCGTCAGATGATTTGGTCGGCACAATATTTAAATAGTAAGGGATCGTCATAGAAAAACATGCGCGACCAAGTAATAAACCTTTTCTTATCTTGCGGTGTCTAGTCGGGGGGGACGGCTCCCGTGGCAAGGCAGTTGACTATATCCACAAACTAGGGCAAAGAAGAGGTAGCAAAGAGTTTCTCATCCGAAAAGTATTCGTCTATGGGTATGGGATCACTAGGTATGTCGGACGAAAGCCGTAATAAGTGGTCGGCAATGACGTTTTCTACTCCTTTCTTATCTTTAATGGAGATATTGAACTCTTGTAGGAGTAGGATCCACCTTTTGAGGTGCGACTTTGCATCTTTCTTTGCAAGTAGGTATTTCAATGCCGCGTGGTCGGTGAAGCAAGTAATGGGAGAACCGATAAGGTAAGACCAAAATTTGTCAAGAGCAAAGACTACCGCTAGCAACCCCTTCTCGGTAGTGGAGTAATTGAATTGTGGTCCGGTAAGAGTCCGACTAGCGTAGTAGATGACATGAGCCTATTTGTCTTTTCTTTGGCCCAAAATAGCCCCTATCACGTAATCGCTAGCATCACATATAAGTTCGAATGGTAAAGACCAGTCCGTAACTTTCATGATGGGAGCGAACACAAGCATAGTTTTCAGTTTTTCAAAAGCGCTTTGCCATGCTTCCGTTCACTCAAATGGGTTGTCCTTCATAAGTAGGTTGCTTAAGGGTCTAGCAATGGCGGTAAAGTCCTTAATGAACCTTCGATAAAACCCCATGTGGCCCAAGAAGGAGCGCACACCTTTGAGCGATTTTGGTGGGGGTAGATCGGCTATGATATCTATCTTAGCTCTATCAACTTCTATCCCCTTGGATGAAACTATGTGACCAAGAACTATTCCCTCGGTGACCATGAAGTGGCATTTCTCCCAATTCAGCACTAGGTTCTTTTCCACACATCGGGCAAGTACTTTTTCCAGTTTTTTAAGACAAAGATCGAAAGAGGTGCTAAAAATGCTGAAATCGTCCATGAATACTTCAAGTCCTCTCTCGACCATGTCGCTAAATAGGCTCAACATGCACCTTTGAAAGGTCGCGGGTGCATTACGCAAGCCGAATGGCATACGTTTGTAGGCAAACGTACCAAAAGGGAAAGTGAAGGTTGTTTTCTCCTGGTCAAGTACATCTACCACAATTTGGTTATATATGGAATAACCATCAAAGAAGCAATAGTAAGGGTGGCCCGCTACTCTCTCAAGCATCTGATCAATAAATGGCAAGGGGAAATGGTCTTTCCTAGTTCCCGTAGTGAGTTTCCGGTAATCAATGCAAACGCGCCACCCGGTGGTGGTACATTGGGGAACTAGCTCTCCCTTAGCATTCTTAATCGCTGTCATGACCGACTTCTTCGAGACAACTTGAATAGGGCTCACCCACTTGCTATTCGAGATTGGGTAGATAATCCCGGCATCCAATAGCTTAATTAATTCAGTCCTCACCACTTCTTTCATATTAGGGTTTAGCCTTCTTTGCATTTCTCTCGAGGGCTTGATATCCTCTTCGAGATGGATCTTGTGGGTGCAAATCAAAGAACTTATCCCTTTCAAATCAACAATGAACCAACCAAAAGCACTTTGGTGCTTCCTCGGAATCTTTAGCAATTTACCCTCCTGCTCTTCGTCTAGGCTAGAGGAGACAACAACAGGAAATGTCTCATCCTCTCCTAGGTATGCATATTTAATATGGGAGGGAAGTTTCTTCAATTCGAGGGTTGGAAATTTTTCGTTGGAGGGAACCATGCGTGTATCCCTCTGGGGTAACTCCTCGAATCTAGAAACTCAACTTCCATCTCTCACGTCCTCGTTCGACGCTTTCTCATCAAATAACTTTCTCAACTCCTCAACCTCCCTCTCGAATGTGGTGTACATCCCCTCACTCTCGTGACTCAACACTAAATAGGACCGTAAGGCATTTCCATAATAAGTTTCCTCGAAACAATCCTCTACGATCTCGTCTATTAGAGTCACCGCGTGAAGATCATCTTCTTCCCCCGTCTGTTGGGCGATTTGGAAGATGTTAGTCTCTAATGTCATGTTCCCAAAAGTGAGTTGCATTCGCCCATTTCGAGTATTGATGATTGCGTTATTCGTAGCTAAGAACGGGCGCCCAAGAATGATAGAAACATGGTTGCTCGAGGTGAAGGAGGGCTCCGTATCCCAAATGACAAAGTCTACCGAAAAGTAGAAAGTGTCAACTTAGACGATCACGTCCTCAACTATGCCTCATGGGATCTTCACGGTTTGATCTGCTAATTGGAGAGTGGGATTTAGGTCACCCAAATCAAGTTGCCTATAGATGGCGTAAGGGAGGATATTGACAATTGCTCCCAAATCAAGTAAGACTTTCTCAATTTTATTTTCTCCAATGATGAAGGAAATGGTGGGTGCATCGGGATCTTTGAATTTGGGCAGGAGATCATTGAGTAGGATAGAACTCACGTTCTGTGCTAGGAAGACATTTTTCTTTACCTTCATCCTCCTCTTTACCGTCAACAAGTCTTTGATGACTTTTGCATACGCTGGAATTTGCTTAATAGCATCGAGGAAAGGTAAATTCAGTTTTACTTGCTTTAGAACGTCTAGCACTTCATCACGGGGGTTTCCTTTGTGGGAAGGAATCAACCTTTGAGGAAACGGTTCCACGGTGGGTGGTTTCACTACTACCTCGGGTTCACTAGTGTCCTCTTTCTCACTCTCATTCAAGGGGACATCTTCGGCCTCTTTTGTGCTGGGCGAAATCTCTCTGTCTTTGGTTGCATCATATGGGGGAGGTGATAAATCAATGACTCTCCCACTACGAATAGTGGTCACAGCTTGACATTGCTCCTGATGTTCTGTCGAGGTGGAGCTAACACTAGTTTGACCTTGGGGCGGTCTTTAGCCCTGGGCAGGAAACTTGCCCTTCTCTTGGATACTCATTGATGATTGCAACTGTGAGATGTTTGCATTCATGTCGTTCATCATGCTCTCATGCCTAGAATTAGTTACAGTTTGGGTATTGATAAAGTGGTTGATCGTATCCTCAAGACTTCTCCACGGTGGAGGGATGTATGCTCCTTGAGGTGGTGGTGCTTGCACATGTCCTTGCATGTGTGGAGCTTGTTGAAAATGGGGTGGTGGTTGAGGGGAAACATGTGAATTAGGATTCATCACAGCATGTTGTCGCTCATAGCTAAAACCATGGTGGTTTTTCCATGAAGGGTTGTAGGAATTCCCGTGCGATGCACCGAATTACCCTTAAAACCTCCTATACCACTGACTTGCTCTTGAAGCATCACTTTGTAGGCAGGTATGGTCGGGCATTCCTCAGTTGAATTACCCGCATCACAAATCGCATAATCCTTCTCAATAGGGTTTGGGATGGATCCAGTTGGTCCTCTTCCACATTCCTCATGTAGGTCTCGCAGTCCTTTCTCAAGCATATCGAGTCGACTGTTCGCTATAGAATTCCTTTCTACATGAAATAATCCGGACGCTGATGGAGTGGTGGTCACTTGACGATTTCGATTTTGAGCATTAGGGTCAGATGTATCCCAGGATTGGGTAGTCTCGGCGACATACCTCAGGTGAAGCTCAGCATCGTGGGTGTCTAAGTCGACAAACGGACCACTACCCATGGTCTCAACGAGTTGATTGGAGTTAATGTTCAGCCCATTATGGATAAAGGAAATGATTTGCATTTTATCAAAACCATGATAGGGACACGAGGCAATTAACACGTTGAAACGCTCGTATCATCGTTGAATGACTCATTTTCTAATTGTTGGAATGTTTGAATTTGAGCCTTGATGGAATTCGTTCGATGTGGAGGAAAGAACTTCTTGCGAAATTTGGATTGTAATTCGTTCCATGATGAAATCGAATTTGGAGGTAAAAACCATAACCATGATTTAGCCTTATCCTTTCGCAAGAATGGAAAGAGTTTGAGGCGGAGCACATCTTTTGTGAAAGTTTGATCGCTAAGAGTCTCTCACGCCTCCTCAAATTCCATGATGTGGGCATATGACTTATCTGAATCCATTCCATGGTAAGTGGGAAGTATCTGGATCATCCCATTCCTAAATCGAAATTACCCCGCATTATACGGGAGTAAAATGTATCCCGGAGTGATAGTGCGCTCAGGATATAAGACATCTCTCAAAGGGCGGTACGGGGCCTCTCCCTCGTTGGCAGCTGCACTACCGTGTTGTGACATGTCTCTCTCTCTCAAAGATTCGGTATCCTCACTTGGTATACCTTGAGTGCTCTCTGAAGTGTGTCCTAAGAAGGAAAATGGGGTGTTGTTTGAGATTGAGTGTGATGGTGTGGGAGGTGGAACCCAGAACTGTGGAGCGTTAGGAGTGTGAGGGCTATCAGGATCGTACTCAACAATCGGATTTTTGTGAATGTGGGTTGGAGTATTATGGCGAGTTGGGGTGAGTTCAAAATTTTGCATTAATAGCTTATGTGAGATTATGATGAATATTTTTGTGCTTTTTGAATTGTTTTTATATGTTTTTGGATTTTTTGAAATTTTTGGTCAAAGTTTTAGATTGACTCGATTTAATCCTAAGTCTACCTAATTCCTCAGCAACGGGGCCAAAAACTTGACGCAACTAAGAATGTGTCTCGAAGTGCGTACTCTATAGGCTCAAGTGCAAGCCTGTCGCGTTAGTAATAAACCCGGTAAGTCGGGATCGTATCCACAGGGAAATAGGATAATAGAGTTGTGACGACATTGGATAGATAAGGAAATCATAACTCTGACTTTAAAGGAAAAAGAAAAATGATTTGAACACTAGGTGCAATTATGAAATTATGAAAAAATGCAACTAGTCTAAATTACCTAAAATACTGATGAAGAAAGATTTAAAACTTTAAACTATATGATGAAGAAAAACAGGACGGGAATACAATCCCCCAACCCTAGTGTATTGATGGTATAAAACTAATCATAAATTTAATTGATTAATTAGACCCAGAATTTAGTACTCCCAAGCATTACGTATATGAGGTTCAAGCCCGCATCATACTTAATCAGAGGATGAGTAAATCGGTATTGCAATAGTTACACTCGAATTGCATTCTAAAGCATTCCGGTTACCCGAAAGCAAACGAGATCTAAAGATCTACAATTGTCGTGTTTTTATGCAATATGGTCGTAATCAAACAATTAAATTTAGAGGATCAATTTTATGTACATACAGCTACCACATCAGGCTGGGTTCATGCATCCCGACCTTTAAAAGTCTAACCTACCATGATGAAAGTAATGAAAACTATTTTGGAATTGCAGGAAATCATGATTAAACTAAGGAAAATTTGTAGAATGATGTAAACGGGAAATTAGACAGAGGAAATTACTCACTAATCTTACCAAACCACACAAAGCATTAACTACAATTACTGCTAATCACTGAAATCTGAACAATCTTCAATCTTGGAATTAAAATACTAAGCTATCTCCTAACTAGGTTTTTTCTTAAAAGAATGAAAAATTAACTAAATTATCCCTTCTACGAATCATAATAAAATGGGTTTAAATAACCTACAAAACATCAGGAGTTTTAGCTGCACTAGGACTCCCCATTAGAGAAGGATAAAAAATTAAAACTCGACAGTCGAACCGGTCCGGTCTTCCTACGATTCGGTCTGCTTGGAATCCGGATCGGTTCTTTTAATTCTTGGGAGGATCAATTCTTTTATTTTCTTTTAACTTCAATTCGTCTTCGGTTTGGGGTTCTCTGAAAATGGGCAATGCGGACCGGTCCGGCCCGGATCAGTCCGGTCTTCCTTTGACTTTTTCCTTCTGACTTTGACTGCTCATAACTTTCGCACCGTGACTCCGATTGAGGTGTCGTTTCTTCCTACGTGCTCATGAACTTTATATCTTCAACTTATCTTTAGATGCCTCATCCGAATTCGGGGTATAAATTACAATTTTTCCCTTTTGACTTTCCTTCTTTTCTTTTTCGATTCTTTCGATGTCTTTCTTTCTTTCTTTCTTTCTTTAATTGACATCAAATACCTGTAAAATCAATACGAAATACCAGAAAATCGATGTACTCATTAGGATAAGTCAGTAGCAAGATTATGAGATAAAGTCAAATCGATTACGTTGTTCGAGGTGCTAAAAATGACTAAATTAAAGGGATAAATTGGGAAAAATTTATGCCTAATCACCTCTCTCGACTATGTTACTAAATAGGCTCAACATGCACCTTTGAAAGGTTGCGGGTGCATTTCACAAAAGTACCAAAAGGGAAAGTGAAGGTCGTCTTCTCCTGGTCAAGTACATCTACCTCAATTTGGTTATATACAGAATAACCATCAAGAAAGCAATAGTAAGAGTGGCCCGCTACTCTCTCAAGCATATGATCAATAAATGGCAAGGGGAAATGGTCTTTCCTAGTTCTCGCATTGAGTTTCCAATAATCAATGCAAACGCGCCACCCGGTGGTGGTACATTGGGGAACTAGCTCTCCCTTAGCATTCTCAATCGTTTTCATGACCGACTTCTTCGGGACAACTTGAATAGGGCTCACCCACTTGTTATTCGAGATTGGGTAGATAATCCCGGCATCCAATAGCTTAATTATTTCGGTCCTCACCACTTCTTTCATATTGGGATTTATCCTTCTTTGCATTTCTCTCAAAGTCTTGACATCCTCTTCGAGATGGATTTTGTGGGTGCAAATCAAAGGACTTATCCCTTTCAAATCGGCAATGCACCAACCAAAATCCCCTTGGTTCTTCCTCAGAATCTTTAGCAATTTACGCTCATGATCTTCGTCTAGGCTAGAGGAGACAACAACAGGAAATGTCTCATCCTCACCTAGATAAGCATATTTAATATGGGAGGGTAGTTTCTTCAATTCGAGGGTTGGAAATATGTCACTGGAGTGAACCATGTGTGTCTCCCTCGGTGGTAACTCCTCGAATCTAGAAACCCAACTTGCATCTCTCGCGTCCTCGTCCGATGCTCTAAGTAACTCGCTCAACTCCTCAACTTCCTTCTAAAATTCGGTGTACGTCCCCTCACTCTCGTGGCTCGACACTAAGCAGGACTCTAGGGCGTCTTCAGAATAGTTTTCCTTAAAATACTCCTCTACAATCTCATCTATTAAGCTCACCGTGTGAAGATCATCTTATTCCCCCGTCTGTTGGGCTATATGGAAGATGTTAGTCTCTAAAGTCATGTTCCCAAAGGTGAGTTACATTTGGCCATTTTGAGTATTGATGATTGCATTAGCTGTAGCTAAGAATGGGCACCCAAGAATGATGGGAACATGATTGATCGAGGTGAAGGAGGGCTCCGTGTCCCAAATGACAAAGTCTATCGGGAAGTAGAAAGTGTCAACTTAGACGATCACGTCCTCAACTATGCCTCTTGGGATCTTCACAGTTTGATCCGCTAACTGGAGAGTGACCTTTATGGGCTTGAGGTCGCATAAATCAAGTTGCCTATAGATGGCGTAAGGGAGGATATTGACACTTGCTCCCAAATCAAGTAAGGCTTTCTCAATTTTATTTTCTTCAATAATGCAAGAAATGGTAGGTGCACCGGGATCTTTGAATTTTGGCAGTAGATCATTAAGTAGAATGGAGCTCATGTTCTGTGCTAGAAAGACATTTTTCTTTACCTTCATCCTCCTCTTTATCGTCAACAAGTCTTTGATGACTTTTGCATAAGCTGGAATTTTCTTAATAGCATTGAGGAAAGGTAAATTTAGCTTCACTTATTTTAGTACGTCTAGCACTTCATCACGGGGGTTTCATTTGTGGGAGGGAATCAACCTTTGAGGAAACGGTGCTGGGTGGGTGGTTTCACTACTACTTCGGACTCACTAGTGTCCTCTTTTCCATTCTCCTTTAAGGGGACATCTTCGGCCTCTTTCGTGCCGAGAGAAATCTCCTTGTCTTTGGTTGCGTCGTGTGAGGGAGGTGATAAATCAACTCGTATCCCACTATGAAGAGTGGTCACCGCTTGACCTTTCTCCTAATGTTCTGTCGAGGTGGAGCTAACACTAGTTTGACCTTGGGGCAGTCTTTGGCCCTTGGCAGGAAACTTGCCTTTCTCTTGGATACTCAACGATGATTGCAACTGTGAAATGTTCGCATTCATGTCGTTGATCTTGCGCTCATGCCTAGCATTAGTTGCAGTCTGGGTATTGATAAGGTGGTTGATAGTATCCTCGAGATTTCTCCGCGGTGGAGTGATATATGCTCCTTGAGGTGGTTGTGCTTGCACATGTCCTTGCATGTGTGGAGCTTCTTGAAAGTACGATGGTGGAGGAAGGGCAACATGTGAATTAGGATTCATCGCAGCATGTTGTTGCCCATAGCTAAAACCAGGGTGGTTTTTCCATGAAGGATTGTAAGAATTCCCGTGTAGTGCACCAAAATTACCCTTGAATCCTCTTATACCACTTACTTGTTCCTAAAGCATCACTTTGTAGACGGGTATAGTAGGGCATTCCTCAATTAAATGAACCGCTTCAAAAATCGTTCACACCTTCTCGATGGGGTTTGGTATGGATCCACTTGGTCCTCTTCCATATACCTCACGTAGGTCTCGCAGTCCTTTCTCAAGTATATCGAGTCGACTGTATGTCATAGAATTCTTTTCTACATGAAATAGGACGAACGTCGATGGACTGGTGGTCACTTGACGATTTCGATTTTGAGCATTAAGGTCAGATGTATCCCAGGATTGGGTAGTCTCGGCGACATACCTCAAGTGAAGCTCATCATCGTGGGCGTCTAAGTCGACGAACGGGCCACTACCCATGGTTTGAACGAGTTGCTTGGAATTAATGTTCAGCCCATTATGGATAAAGGAATTAATTTGCATTTTATCAAAACCATGATGGTGACATGAAGCAATTAACTCATTGAAACGCTCGTAGCATCGATCGAATGACTCATTTTCTAATTGTCGAAAAGTTTGAATTTGAGCCTTGAAGGAATTTGTTCGATGTGGAGGAAAGAACTCCTTGAGAAATTTGGATTGTAGCTCGTTCCATGATGAAATCGAATTTGGAGGTAAAGACAATAGCCATGTCTTAGCCTTATCTTTTAGCAAGAATGGGAAGAGTTTAAGGTGGAGCACATCTTTTGTGCAAGTTTGATCACTGAGAGTCTCGCACGGCTCCTCAAATTCCATGATGTGGGCACGTGGCTTTTCTGAATCCATTCCATGGTAAGTGGGAAGTATCTGGATCATCCCATTCCTAAAGAGAAATTGCCCTTCATTGTACGGGAGTAAAATGCAGCCCGGAGTGACAGTGCGCTCGGGATATAAGGTGTCTCTCAAAGGGCGATATGGGGCTTTTCCCTCGTCGACGGCTGCACTACCGTATTGTGACATTTCTCTCTCTCAAAGACTCGGTTTCCTCACTTGGTGTACTCGGAGCGTGCTCTGAAGTGTGTCTTAAGAGGGAAAACAAATTGTTATTTGGGATTGAGTGTGACGGTGTGGGAGGTGGAACCCAAAATTGTGGATCGTTAGGAGTGTCAAGGCTATCAAGGTCGTACTCTCCTATTGGGTTTTCATGAATCTGGATTGGAGTATTATGGGGAGTTGGAGTGAGTTCAGAATTTTGCATTAACTGGCTTATGAGAGATGATGATGAATATTTTGGTGATTTTTCAAATTTTTATATGTTTTTGGATTTTTGGAAATTTTTGGTCAAAGTTTGAGATTCACTTGATCTACTCATAAGTCTACCTAAATCCCCGGCAACGGCGCTAAAAACTTGACGCGACTAAGAATGTGTCTCAGAAGTGCATACTCTCTAGGCTCAAGTGCAAGCCTGTCACTCAAGTAATAATCCGATAAGTCGGGTATCGATCCTCAGGGAAATAGGACAACAGGGTTGTGACACAACACCAAAATGGCCAAATTATCACCTTTCAGTCGGCCACCCTTGTCACGGTCATTGACCTTGACAACAAACACGCGTTTTGTGTCACGGTCATTGACCGTGACACGCCCATGACAAAGTATTGTCACGGTTATTGACCGTGACAATACTTAAAATAATTGTCACGATCAAGGACCGTGACACGTTCGTGACAATTTACACAGCAAAAAAGCCCTACCCTTTCTTTTTTTCCCACTGATTTTGGTTTTTCCCTCTCTTTCTCTCTCTAAGCTATTTCGAGGTTTCTCTCTCTCTAAGGTATGTTTTTTCCTCTCTTTCTCTTTCATTTCTATATGTGTGTGTATATATGTGTGTATATGTATGTGTATATGTGTGTGTATATATGTGTGTGGTGGGGGAGGGGGGCAGGGGGTGGTGGGGGTGGGGTGGGCTGTATGTGTATGTGTGTGTGTGTGTGTGTGTGTGTACAGGTGTGGTGGGGGTGGGGTGAGGGGGCAGGGGGTGTGGTGGAGGGTGGGGGTGGGGTGGGGGTGGGGGTGCAGGTGTGTGCGTGTGTGTGTGGCAGGGGATGATGGGTGTGGGGGTGTGGTGGGTGTGTGTGTGTGTGTGGTGGGGTAATCTCAATAATTGTCTAGCTTTAATTAATAAATTGTATATCTTTAATTGTAATTTTAATTGTATAGTTTTAGATGAAAGTAAATTAATAATTAGTGCCCATTTCATATGAAAGTATGATTTCTCCTCATTGTAAATTAGTAAATTAATAATTGTATACTTTAATTGTTAGTTTGATTAATGAAATGAATTAATTGAGTAGATGAATTAAAAGGAGTACGGGATACACATTTGTTGTTGGCAATGTTGTTGGATTATAGTGGATCGATGTTGGGTTGGTTAACAGTAAAAGTGGCATTACCACTGGATTATTGTTCATATGGGGGTGGAATTTTTTAACTTTTTTTGAAAATTACTTTGTATATCGAACAATATATAATTATTAATAATTATTGGATTATTGTCCATATGGGGGTTGGCCAATGTGGGTTTTTAGGTGTACCTGGTGGGTATTCTTTAGTAGTTAATTCTAGATGTTATTAATAAAGATAATTAGGGATCTTTTGGTATGGCTGAAAATGGATATATTATTAATAATTATTGTGTGTGTGGTGGGGCACAGGGGGTAGTGTGTGTGCGTGTACGTGTGCGTTTGTGTGGTGGGGGAGGGGGTGGGGGAAGGGGTTGGGGCAAGGTGGGGGGGAGGGGGCAGGGATGGGGGGGGGTACGGGGGGGGGGGGGGGGGGAGGGGCTGGTGTGTGTCTATGTGTGTGTATGTTCATAGTATCCCTTGTAAAAGAATTGATTGATTATTAATTTTTGTTGTAAACTAATATATGATTGCCCCTTATTGTAAAATAGTAAATTAATATATGATTAATTATGAAAGTAGGATTGCTCCTCATTGTAAATTAGTAAATTAATAATTATATACTTTAATTTTTAGTTTAATTAATGAAAATAATTATTGTGTGTGTGGTGGGGGGTAGGGGGTGGTGTGTGTGCGTGTGTGTGGTGGGGGAGGGGGTGTATGAAAGTAAATTAATAATTAGTGATCATTTTTATTTCTAGTAATTGTACATATTTTCATGTCTTCTTCTAATTTTTTTTTATCTGTACTAATAACATTTTTTTTACAGCAAATGTCTCCTTTAGGTATTAAGGCGAGGATGATGATGCTGGTTATGATGATGTTGTCTGGGCTCGGTGGTAGCAGAGGCAACGAGGGATCCTCGGCCCCTAGGCTCCCCAAATATGGCAAATTTGGGATTACCATCAAGAACAAGTCGGAGATATTAGCAAGATCCCTCGAGCTGGTAAAGACGATCATTGGCCCGGGGTATATGAGTTGAAGGAGGTGCCTTATGAGCTCAAGTTAACTGTTTGGGAGCCACTACAGGTAATATATTTATATTTATATGAATATTTCAATTTCAATTTCGATTTCGATTTCATTTTATTATTTATATTTATTCGCAACTAACATTGTATTTGTTGGACAGGAACAATTCAACTTGGATCCAAAGCTACGCGATTCCGTCTTAGAGCAATTGAGGGAGAAACACAAGACGTGGAAGAAAAATATGTGGACACGATACTTTGGGAAAATACGAGAGTCCATTATCTAAAGGCGTGAATCCGTCCCGCCGAAGGAGCCGACCTCACTGGCACAATGGCAAAAGTTCATTGAAAATGAGATCGGGGACCGACAATTGGCATCTTGCCAATCGGGGAGGAAAAATTGGGCAAAAAAGACGGGCGTGCACTACTCCGGTCGGACGTCTTACGCCGAGGTGGAGCATAGGATGATGGTAAGATTTAATTGTCTATAACTACAGAAATATGTTATTCTGCATTATTTTACTTTACGGGGCGATACTAATTTTACTTTATTTTATTTCAGGGGATAGGGAGTGGCCCTGGGGGTAAGCCACATAGGCTCGATACTTATGTGGCTCTTCGGACGAAGAATGGGAAGGACAAGGAGGTGTCCCCGAGCGTCGCGGCCACGATTGTAAGTAATCCGATAGTTTACTTTTTATTAATTACGTTATAATTTTTTAGTTTACTTATTTTACTAATCATGTGCTTTTTGTCGTTTCAGGAAAAGCTTAAGGAAGTGCACGAGTCGCAGTCTGATGCCGACAAGGAATCTTTGTCCACAAACGCACTCAGCCAAGTGCTTGGCTCTGATCGCAAGGGGAGGACAAAGGGGGTGAGCTCGTGGGTGGCCAAATCTAGGATCATCAGATTGGAGACGAGCGACATCGGGTTGGCTTGAACGGTGGATTCACATGACGCGAAGTTGTCCCGTTTGGAGGCGATGGTCCAAGATATGTACTCATTCATAAAGCATACGTTGGACGGAGACCATTAGGGGAAAGGGAAGGAGAAGGCGGTGGAGGAGGAGGTGCGGGAGGACGAGGTGCCGGATGACGAGGATTTGGACCTCGCTGCTTCATCACAGACACGTGCATACTTCGATGATCCACTTCCCTATTTGGCTCCCTTCAACAGACCGATGTCGACACTTGGTTGGACGAGCGTGTTCATATTAGACGTATTTGATGGACAGAGGATAGGGCGGTGGTTAAGGGACCCGAATATCGTCCATGGTGGAATAATTCATGGACATGAGCTTCAAGAGATCGAGTCCAAGGTGCTCGTCACGCATGTGATACCCGGGAAGGAGAACTCCCTATTGTGGTTGCGCGAATAATGCAGCACGATGTATATTAGTGGATGTGTCAATTCGTATATCGTGTGGCCTAATCACCTCCTCGCATTTACCCCAGACATGTAGTGACATTATTTTTAAGTTGGTACAGTTAAATTATATCGTCATGTATATTATTTCTATTTTGAATGTATATTTGCATTATCTTTAGTTTATTTGGATATATGATGTTTGAACAAGTACAACGTTACTACAATAGGTACAAATATACTGTTGGGCAGTGGCAGTGGCCATACTGCCCAGTAGATTTTTTTTAAATTCTGCCCAGAATTGTCACGGTCATTGACCGTGATAATGTTTTTAAAAAGGGTCAAGGCTTTGTCACGGTTATTGACCGTGACAAGTTCGTGACAAAAAAAAAGTTATCTCGCCCCGAATTATCACGGTCATTGACCTTGACAAGTTGAACTTGTCAAGGTCAATGACCGTGACAATTCGGCAGATTAGGTGTAGTGTGACGACATTGGACAGATGAAGGAATCCTAACTCTGACTCTAAAAAGAAAGGAAAAAATGATTTATTTTTTGTATTGGCTACAACTAAATGCGAATTTGAAAATATTTATTTAATGCACTAAAGTATGAATGGAATGCAACTATGCTAAATTACCTTTATTACTGATGATGATTGAATTAAAACTTGAACTATATGATGAGGAAAGCAGGACGGGAATACAATCCCTCAACCCTAGTGTATTGATGGTATAAAACAAATCGTAAATTTAAATGATTAATTAGACCCAGAATTTAGTACTCCCAAGCATTATGTATATGAGATTCAAGCCCGCACCATACTTAATCAGAGGACGAGTAAATCGGTATTACAATAGTGACACTCGAATTGCATTCTAAAGCATCCCGGTTACCCTGAAGCAAACGAGATCTACAGATCTACAATTATCGCGTTTCTATGCAAGACGATTGTAATAAATCATTAAATTCAGAGGATTAATTTTATACACATGCAACTAACACATCAGGTTGAGTTCATGTATCCCAACCTTTAAAATCTAGTCGGACATATGAAAATTTGAAAACAACACGTTAAGAATGAAAGAAACCATTTTTATTTATGAATGAAGATGAAGAAAGATGAAATTAGTAATGAACAAGCAACTAGAATAAGTATTGAAATGGAAATCAGAATGATTGTACTTGAATTGCAACTTGAAAGTAACTAGGGTTTGTTGTTCTTCCTCCTAAATGAATTACAAAGCTTCCATCCGGAATTAGAATCCTCCCCCTACGTTTGGGAGGATTCTAATTTATAAATTACGAAATACAAGAGTTTGAAACAAATAGGATTCTATTTTTGCAAGTGGATAAATCCAAAAAATCGATAATAGAACCGATCCGAGTAAATGGTTCAGTTCGGTTCCATATTTTGTAGCCTTTACAGAAAGTTCTTCAAGCATGGGATCAATTCGTTATTTGTCAGCTTCGGTTCGCTTCTATCTTTTCATCTCTTCACAGGAAGTTCTTCGAAGGTGGATTTGGTTCGTTTTTGCATTACTTCGGTTCGGTTCTATTTTGCCCTCCTTTATAGAAACTTTGCCTATGAGGGATTCGGTTCGTTTTTTAACTCCTTGGATTCGGTTATGTTTTTGCCAGTTTTTACAGAATCATTTTCTTCTTTTATTTCTTTGAAGCTTTTGGTACGGAACTCGGATTAGAACGCCGAACACCTGTAAAATAGATGATGAACACTCGAAACTCGACGTACTCATTTGAAACTTTCCATTAGCGAAGATATGATGTAAATCCACTTGAATTTCATTACGCGGAGTGATAAAACCCTCTAATTTAAGGGGATAAATGGGAAGAATTTATGCCTAATCATCTTGAAAAATCTTTGGAAGGTGATTATATTTTTATTAGATCTCAATTGTACTTGTCCCACCTAGCATCCAAACCACCCATCATCCCGTTAAAAATTTTAATTGGTGATGGTTCATTTTTTCCATCTCACGCATGCCTTCCGTTGTTCAAACGGAATCCTTATATTTCAGGAGGCATGCATCCTAGTGAGGGTACACCATTAATCCCTCAAAGTCATATTGTATTTTGGGTGGACCCTCAAATTTTTCGACTTCTAGTTTATAACTTATTAGAATTTGAAAATCGTAGGTTGTACAATAGTTAGCTTATTTTTTTTTTGTTTAGAGTTTTTGTTATTCTTTTTGCTATGCTTGGTTCTAACATGTTTTGTAGATTCAATGTACTCGTACTTTTCGGGGATCGCTCCATTTTGGGTAATAGCTTTCTTTTCCTCTCTTTATGTTGTGTTCTTGATTCGTATTGAGGACAATTCAACATTTAAGTTAGGGGTGAGGGATATTCTTCCCGTTTATTATTTAGATTCATTGATTCGATCGCATGCTCTTACCTAGTGTGTTTTTTTTAAGAAAATTTCAAATTTTTCAAAAAAAAAAATTAAAAAAATTTGAAAAAAGCAAAAAATATTTTTCTTCAAAATAAATAAAGATTGGAATTTAAAACCTTCAAAAATATCACAAATATTTTGTCACAATGTGTAAAAATTAAATGCACAAATCCAAAATTGACCAAAGATGGAAATTGAAAGAAAATTGACGACTTTATGAATAAGTGCGGAGATTGACAAACCTGGTGAGATTTCATGTCTATATTTTTTTAAGAGCATTTTAAATTAATCCGAGTTAATGATTAACTCAAAGTTCATTTCAGCGTTTTAAAAATTCGTTGATGATCTCTATTTTATTGTTTTGATCGGTTATGGGAAATTGAATGTTGCCTCGAAAAGCATTATACAAATCTCTAAATTAAATTAATCTCGAGACGCATATGGTAAATTAATACGTAATTCGGACAATGAAGTAGGCCATCGTTTGTTACCCAAAAACATTAGCCATAAAAAGATGTGAAAAATTATCCCTTTGATAACCCAATTGAGCCGAATAAAATTTATCATTTTCGTTTGGTAACCCAAAAACCCAAGTAGCCCGGAATTGCGAAAATGGAATATTCATTAAAGTCCAAAAAGTGCATAAGAATGGGCAATAAAAAGAGTAGAAATGCTCAACAAAAATAGCAAGAAAAGAAAATAAGTGAAAAAAAGAAAAAAGGAATAGAAAATGAGCAAAAGCCCGAAAAAGCACTAAGGGACATTATAAGAAAAAAATTCAATTATGAATTTCCCAACTATTTCCATGTTACCCAATACACCTATAGCCCGAAAAAGTCCTAACCGAGTCCGAATTGATAAATTAATTATTGCGTGGAGAGCTAAGATAATAAAAGATATTAAATGTGTGAAAAAGAGGCGATGTTCCCATTTCTCAATGACCGTATTTCGATGATGAGATCTATTCACCATATATTTCCGTCTTTCAATTTGTGTGTGTGACTTTGCGTCCATTATATTTACTCTTTATATCCCGCACACCGAGAGAATAGCCACAATTCGAGAGATTCTACTGAGAGAGCATCCCATGAGCATTTAAATCAAAATGAATTTTCGAAAAGTAACGTAATGATCAATCGGTGGAAGTTAGCGGTTCGATTTTTGGCTTCGCACTCACACACTATGACTTGAGACTTGTAAATATGACTTTAAGGTGACTGTTTTTGGGGAGTTTAAATTGTAAAATTTTAAGTATTTTGATTTTTCTTTGAGTCAATAAATAATTTTCTGGGTATATTCACTGCAAACCCTCACGAGACACCACTCGTCCTACTTGGGTAACCTAGGGGTTTAAAGGCTTATTGCATACTCTAAATGCAATCGCTTGCCCGCGAAAAAGGTATTATATCCCAATAAAGTTTTTGAAGGGTCCTTAACTCATACTCTCATTCTTTTACATTGCTCGGGATGCGCAAAGTTCTATGTTAGGGGGTTTTGATTATGCATAAATTCAACACATTTATCCCCTTAATTTCAGTATTTTTATGATCCCGCGCGATAAAAATATCTTGGATTTGTCTCATATTTATGCTACTAACCCTTTTTAGCAAGTATTTCCTATTTTGTGTATCTCTTAGGTGTTTTACAGGTATTTCATGCAAGTTAGTGCCAAAGAGAACTCAAAACAGTGAAAGAAAATAAAGAAATGGGGATTTAAAGGGAATTTTTGTAATTTTTTTAGCCTTAGTCCGGAGGTGGGGCCAACTGGAAAGTTTAAGAGCTTTCAATTACAAGAACACTAGAAAAAATGGCACCTCAAGCCAAGCTATGGTGAAGAAGTTATGCCCATTTTAAGTTGAGAAAGAAATCCAAGAGGAAACTATTAAAGATGGAACCGAACCGGAGCTGAGAAAAAAAGAACCGGTTCGCCCATTTGTCACGCACCATATCCGTTAAAAAATTAGTCACGCTTTCTAAGTGTGACAAATTTCCAGATACGGGATTTTTATTTTGTGCTTATCTTTTAGCCAAAAGAGTTTTATGTTTTGGGGACTCTTATAAACGAACTCTAGCCTATATATTTAGTCATTAGGACTCTTTTTATTAAGTTTTCATTGATGTAAAATCTCCATAACAAGTAGGAACATCTAGGGGAATAATTTACATACTTTGCACCATTAATTCAAGAGCTTTTCCGATTTTTCTTCAATCTTTGATTTCTTCTTGCATGTTCTTGTTCTTCAATCTTGGTAACTTTTATTTCCAGCACTTTTATTATTATTTCTCATGTTAGGCTAGGGTTTTTAAAGGTTGGGATGCATGAACCCAGCCTGATGTGGTAGTTGCATGTGTATAAAATTAGTTCTCTAAATTTAATGATTTATTACGATCGTATTGCATAGAAATGCGACAATTGTAGATCGTTAGATCTCGTTTGTTTCAGGGTAATCGGGATGCTTCAGGATGCAATTTGAGTGTAACTATCACAATACCGATTTACTCGTCCTCTGATTAAATATGGTGCGGTCTTGAACCTCATATATGTAATGCTTGGGAGTACTAAATTCTAGGTCTAATTAATCACTTAAATTTACGATTAGTTTTATACCATCAATACTCTAGGGTTGAGGGATTGTGTCCCTACCTGAATTTTCCAATTAGTTTTAGTTAACTTCTTTATTTTTATCTTTTTCCTTTTTCACCCAATCATCATCTTTTACACTTTATTTTTTTGAAGTAATAAATCAATTAAAATCTATCAAACATTCCCTATGGAATCGATACCCAGACTCACCACTATACTCCGCAAGAGTGTAGTTAAAGTTTAGTTTTTTTTTTGTATTGTGGTTGGAAGCCAATAACAATGACTAACGTATATACACGGACGCTCGGTTTCCAACATGATCATTACTCCAAGGTACTCTATCAGCCCTACCAATATATTTATCTATTATGTGTAGATTTTAGTTTTGGAAAAAAGTTGTGCGTTGTACGACTCTCTGCGTTTAGTTTTATTACTACATATATTATTGAACAGTTGGTAAAAAAATGGTACACATCTTGTCATTGCTTCTTTCTTAGTGGGTAAGGATTTCCAATGGGCATGATCTTTGTTTTGTCATATATAGATCTCAGTTCCTGATACAATCTTATACACTTCGTGACGACCTATTATCTTTCTCCTAGACGCATGGCACTTGATTTTTTAATTGATCTAGGTTGGTTGATGCATTCTAATACTATGCAGTGCACCACCAATTTATAATCTCTCATCCTAGATCTTATTTAATAAGGTTCTTTTGATGCATTTCATTGTTCTTATTTATAAATAGAATTTGTAAGTTATTAGATTAAATTTAAATATTTTAAACTTGAATCTACGGGAAAATAATCAAAATAACATGTATGCCTCTTTTATGTATTGGAATCTGTTCATTCTTTTTATGGATATGTTAGTGTTTGATTTGTTATCTCGACTTGATGTGGTCTATATTTTACTATCCATTGCATGGTTGTTTCTTGCAGTTTTTCTTTAATGCAGAACTGGATTCTTGTTGTCAGTATTCAGGTAATATACCAACATCTAATTACTTTTTTGTTCGTACATTTTTAGGTGTTGGCCTTCAATCCCATTGTATGCTAATAAAATGAGCACTCTTTTGTGTTTTTGTATATCCAATGCACCTATATTTGTTGCAATAAGAAATATGCAATTGATAATCATGTTTCGTCGCATCTCTTGAAAATATTCAATTGTCTTGGATCTTCATACATAGATTGAAACCATGTTTATTTTTTATTACACCTTTGCCTTATAGGATATTGATGGCAATCATTCTAAATCTAATTATATTTTATTATTTGCAGGTATACACATGGTATACCCAGCATACATAGTATTCAAAGGCCTAAATCTAGGTGTTCACACTTCGTGGGGAGCAACACAATCACAAGTCAATGGATACTGAAGTGTCGCATATAAATTTTTTGAGTACATTGAAATTTCTCAGCTGGCGTACTCCAAGTACACGAGGGAGGATGTCACCGCATCAATACCACCCATGATTTATATACCTAGACTTCATGAAGTGTATCCACCACGTGGTGACCCCTAGTCTAGGTTCATAATGATTTGTTACATGTTCATGGCATTTCATGTCATCGAAGTGTTCTGTTGTTATTTTTTTTATTCTATGTTCATTTTGTACTTGGTACCCAAGAAGGTTTTGTTTGTTGTTAAATTAAGTTTAAACAAGTTTTATGTTTACCGGATATTTGGAATGTCATAAATATAAATGAAATGTTGTCGAATTTTTTTAGGCTTGGTACATGTTCATTACATTTCATCTACTTCTTTATTTTAGTTTACTTTTTTTATTCTACTCATCATTTTGTGAAAAAATAAAGATATTTGTAACAACTATTGCCACATTTAATAAATCCAACATTTATAGCTGCTAATAGCAGTCATAAATTTGTCACTATTGTCAATTTTGTAACCATTATGAGCAGTTGCAAATATTAGATTCGTAAGTGCTGACAGCAGTTATAAATATTAGATTCGTAACTACTAACATCAGTTACAAATATTATAATTGTAACTGCTGAAAGAAGTTACAAATAGTAGTTACAATTGGGGTCATCAATCATAACCCCCACAGGGGTTATAAAAATTTGTGACTACTATTAGGAGTTATAATTTTTCTTTTGTTACCCCCTAAATTATGATGGTAAATAGCAGTTATAAAGGTCATTTGTGACTGCTAAAATTACTCACAAATCTTCCATTTTGGTGTAGTGTACATGCCCATTATCCTATAGGTGTGGGTTATATTTATAGATATTACAAGGATATTGTGTCATATAGGACTCTAGGAGTTATTAGTTGTTGTCATAGTTGATTTGAGTTAATCAACTCTGAGATTCTAGCTGTTCGGGTTTTCTCTCCTGTTTATCCCAAATTATGAACTCATATCTCCTGGTGCTTAGACAAATTTCATTTGATGCTAACAACTCGAAATGCTTGAATCATTCCCTCACAATTTCTCCCAAAGCTTTGCAGCCATAATGGGTTGGAGAGGTTTGCTCGTTGATGAAAATGACCATGGTCAGTTGAGATATTGATCATAATATTAAGATGTCGAAGTACACCAAACTTGTGAGATTTTTTAAATAAAAATTGGTACGTTCTTCCCGTTAGACATGTAAGTGTATGCTCATAATTTTCTTTTTAAAATAGTTGAGGGTACGTTGGTATAAAGGCACATTGATGAACCGAAAGTGGAGGTGTTGTTTCCATATATCGCTTTGGGTTCTATTTTAAATGATGAAGCACCTTGGGAGTTGAACAAAGACTTTTCAAAGATTATATGCCAATATTTGCCTCTTCACCTCAACTATTCTAGTGTTCTAAGGGCTTTCATTTCCCGTAAGTACTTTCTCTCTCTAACGCTCTTGAGTTTTTTGCAATGCTTTTTCATTTTCCCTTCGCATTTTGATTATTCTTTTTATTTATGAGTTGAGAAAAATGGTGTATGATGTGAATGATAGAACCATAGGGGAGTTAGGAAGAGGAACTCAATTTCTGATTGGGTAGGAATAGAGTATACCGTCGCATCAGCCGATTGTTATAATGTTGAGGGTGGTCACTGGATCTATACTATTTTAATAGCTGAGGGGGGATACATTTTCCCCCAAATGAATTTTTTTTTGTAGTTTTATGAATTCTTTAAAATGGTTTATACCTAGTGTTCCCCAAATATGTGAAGGATAGTGAACAAAGTGCATAACATCCATGAATTATATGCTATTCGAATAGGGATACCGAAGATTAGATTTTTTTATCCGTGGTAAAAAATAAATAATAATGTCATTTATCTGAAGGCAAGCAAAGTAGATAGAGTTTTAGTTGTTAATCTTCCTAACTCCATAAGGGTTATTGGAGTCATGGGTTTATTGCTAGGGATTAGCAACATCCACAATTCCTGAGGGAGGTGAACCATTTAAGGGAATTAGGTGCCCTAACAGGGGCAAAAAATATATTGACACGACTTTTTTTAATTATTGTTGTCACCCGATTGTTGTATGGGGCTATTGCCAACACTTAATCCTTTGCTTTTTTTGTTCAACTTTATCTAAGAAACGGAACCCCTATGTCTCTCATTTCAACCATGAGGACCTTATCAAGGTTTGGAACTGCTACGTCACGAATATTGCATATGCGTGCCCATTATCTTTATACATTCTATCAATTTTTGGGTTCTTTATGCCTCTATATATGCTCCTTAACTAGACAACCTATATTATGTATGTTTATATGCTTTTCAGGGGTTAATCTTGCTTTTGTAGGTATTAGAACGCTTAAAGTGAGGTTAGGTTTCATTTTGAAGAAGTTTCATCATCGGACGCTATTTAAGGGCATTTTAGACATTTCACACTTCATCTTCTGCTTAGCAAGATTCCACGAGAGTGTATTTCGTTAATATTTCTTTGTGTGACCGCAAAAGGCTAGTCATTCCGAGCCCGGATGAAGGAGTTTTGCCATTTTTCGTTTGCACTCTTTTCTCCCCATTCTTGAGCAGACTTGGCTAGAAAACAGAGTACCGGTCGATCGGTGTTTGCGATTTTTCCTTGGAATATTTACATGGGATTTTACCCAAAGGACTGATCGACCGGTCATGACCTCACGGTCGACCGGTTGAAGTAGATTTCGACCACTTGTTTTCTTTTCTTTTATTTTTCCTTTATTTTTCTCTCAACTTCCTATATAAACGAAATTTGGTTTATATTTGTAGACATCTTGTAATAATAGATCATTTTCTCTTAGTTAGGGTTAGGTAATCTAGGGTTTGGAGAGTTTGGTGGGTGTGGCACTTTCTCCCTCCTAGGGTTTATCTGTATAGTGGGTTTTTGCCCCACTATGGTTGTGTAGAGCACTATTCATTATCTTCATCATCAATCTAAGCTTCCATTGTTTGTATTTCTTTCATTTCTTGCTTTGTTAATTAGTTTATTTCTTTGTAGTGTATATTTTCATGCTTTTTTTACATTGTTTTATTTACTTGCTTTGTTAATTAGGTTTTCTTTATTGCATTTAATTTATGTCATTTAATATGCTTTATATCTAGTTTAGTCTAGGTTGTGTTGGATCGAACTCACCTAGGGTTGATTTGATTGCTTTCCCTTGGTGATGGAGTTTACGAGTTTATTTCGATTGGGTTTTCCTAGTTATTACGCATAGGATATTTAACGGGGTATATCACATATGCTCCGTATTTACAACCTTGCGTGTGTTATTTTTGGGGTATTTGTTGACGCCAAAATCATAGTAATCTTTTATGCGAATTTAGGGGTATGACAACTCTTCATTTAATTAATTGACAAAATAAGACGCAATCTTAATAACTCATGAACTCGTGTAACCATATATACAAATTAACTCGGGGTGAGGGATATCCGACACAACCTATAGTTTTTATTAATTTGTTAATCTAGTTTAAATACCCTTACCTAGAATAATCTTTTCTTTATTTTTTATCTTTCCTTTTTGTTAGCATTATCTTTTACACTTTTATTTAGAAGTATTCAACCAATTAAATTCTAGCAACTTGTCTCTATGGATTCGATACCCGAACAGGTCGATATACTCCCTTAAAAGAGTGTAGTCATAGTTTAGGTCTTTGTATAGAATGGAGGTGAAACGAATAACGACAAGTGTCTTGACATGTGCTACCCTTCACCCTTTATCAAATTGACGTTGTTTCCGGGGACTAGTTTGTTTTAAAATTTAATTGATTTATTATTTTGTAATATTTTTTTTATTATTTGTATTCCTTTTTTACCTTTTTTGCAGGATAGCACATTTGAGCGCTAAAAAACTTCTATTTTCGATCGTGCACCTTCCTACTTGGATTATTCATCTAAAAGAAATTCGGTAATCATGCCTTACTTCTTTAGTTATGCCGGTAATTTTAACGGTTCATTTGGGGATTGTTCTCAAACCTTCCATTCTCAAGAATCCGCGCCTCGACCTATTACCGTGGGTGAGGGCCTTCGAATTCTTCAGAATGAAATGCTTGAAAACATTTATTGTGAATAAAATCTTTGTTGGGATCTTGAGTCGGATTCATTATTCGAAACCAACGACGATTTTCCTTCTGATATTTTTGATGGAAGAGGAGTTTCAACCAAATGAGGAGTCTGAGGATCTAGAGCCAATGAAAGCTACTTTGGAATAATCCTTTCTTTTTTTCACCCAAACTGTGGACAACATTATTGGTACTAACTTAAAGCACTTTGCAATGAGATTGATTCTGTTGTGGAAATCAACGAGGAGATGGAAACTAGTGTTTCACCTCAACTTTTAGAAGAATATCTCATTGATAGTGAGTCTTTCTCCCCCTAAATTCAATTTCCTTTCGACGATGAGTTGATTGAGATTGAATTTAGTTCATTACCATATACGTTTTTCATTTTCGAACCCTTAGATGTACCGATTGATTTCTATGAGTTGGTAGAAATTATTAAAACTTCTATATTTTTTGCCAATGAGGACTCTTTACCGAAATTGTTTTCTAAGATGGATTTATCCCCCATGTGTGCACCACCTCTCATTCTAATTGAAAAACTTTTGGGAGGTGATTCAATTTTTCTTGGATCCCAATTGTACCTCTTCCCCTTATTATCCAAATCCCCCATCGTCCTCCAAAAATTTATAATTGGCGATGGTTCACCTTTTCCACCTCCCACATGCCTTCCATTGTTAAAACGGAATTCATATCTTTTGAGAGGCGTGTTTTCTTTGGAGGGTCCACCGTTGATCTTTCAAAGTCACATCCCATTTTGGGTGGATCCTCAACTATTTAGACTTCTAGTGTATAGTTAGTGTGAAGTCCAAATAGTAGGTTGTAAATAATTATCTTTTTATTTTCTTTATTTCTTTATTTTTAATTTTCTTTCCTTTTACTTATAGTCTAATGTAATTAGTTCTTATTTTTGTTATTATTTTTGTTATGCTAGGTACTAACTTGTTTTGTATATTCATATGGACTCGTACTCAATGGAGATCGCTCTATTTTGGGTAATATCGTTCTTTTTCTCTCTTTATATTGTGTTCTTAATGCACAATGAGGACAATGAAATATTTAAGTTAGGAGGTGTGGGATATTTTATCCAATTCTTCTTTAGTCCATTGATTCGAACACATTTAGTTATTAAACATGCTTTCTAGTAAAAAAATAAAATTTTCAAAAAGATTTTCTTTCTTTTTTCTCCTTTGTTGGGCATATTTCTTTTGTTTTCGATGATAAATTTTAATAATTTCTCGATCCAATAGACAACTCAATGATGCATGTTCTCGATTTTAGAACTTATTAGACTTTGGTCCTCAATTATTGATATTATGAATAACTTCATGAATTAAACTTTAATCCCATGAGCACATGCGCTTTTCTTGCTTTATTGATTTGGTTTAATATTTTAATAACTCGGTAATATTTTGTTGCATTGTATATACTTACACCGAGTAAGCTTTGGACTTTTATTCGTTTGTGAGTGTTATACACGTCTCTTTCCTCTTTGAAAACGTTACATTCATCGATAATCTCACTATTCTTTCATTTGATCGTTTATTAATTGAGTTCATATATGAAATGTGTTATTTAAGCATGATTTTCAAAGTTTATTTTGACTCGAGAATTGCGTAAACTTTAGGAAATGATCATAGGCCATCTTTGGTATATCACCTATATTAGCATTGAATTCACCTTAAATGCTTTTCCCTCATCATCCTCTTTGAGCCTTAATATAGCCTTTCGTTTCACAACCCCAAATCCCAAAACTAACTACGAATTGGAGTTATAAACCATATATATTACCTTCCATACCTTTGTTTGGAATGTTATTTGGGATTGAATGATGTTATTATCTTGTGGTTGCAATTTAGGCATGTAAGAGTGAGAAAAGTAAAGAAAAGATGTAAAAAAGAGAAAGTAGAAAACAAAAGAAAAAGTTAAAAAAATAAGAAAAGAAAAGAAAGAGAAATGTGTATATGTTGTGTATAGTGTTCAATAATCTTTGTTTACTCTCCCCATTGTTATATTCAATTCCTTTTATGGAAGTTATTTTTCAATTTTTGATATTGGCCGCATTTTTCATTATCCCGAGTTTTCATCCCCGAACATATTGAATCAGTACATATTTCCTTCGTTTCGTACCTTTAACCCCAAACCTACATTTGTCCTTTGTGATCCTAGGGTGAATTTAATTTAAAAGTTTAAATAGTTTTGATAATCTATGAAAATACATTTAGTCTCCTTTAATGACAGTATCTTTCATTGAGATTTAAGTTTTTCATTTTATATATAGCTTTCTTCATTAGTAACATGTGCGCGGCCTAGTGTCCATTTACATTTACTCTTTATTCCCTCATATCTCGTGTATTACCTTCCATTCATAGTGATTGTATTCGTTGAGCATAATGACTGGGGAGGATTGGCTTTTGTGCCCGCTTGAATGTTTATTATACGATTTATATAGGTTTTTGCCAAATCAACCTTTGCATGTGCTTGCTCCCCTCCCACATTTTAAGGTTTAAACTCTACTAAGTTCATTCTATAATGTTAATAATACGGACTTTGTATGTGAATTCGTTCGCTTTGCTAATAACATGTTTAAAACCTTTTTCGTATTGTTGAGTTTGTCGCATGTTGATTGGGCATACATTTTAAGGAAATTGTATGATGTTTGTGGGTTTCATCCCTAAAAACTCTAACGAGACGACACTCATCCACTATATTAACCTAGGTGTTTAACAAATTATTGCATACGCTAAATGCAATCATTCGCCCACGAAAGAGGCTTTTATCTTTTTTCTCTCTTTTGTATATATCTCATGTTTTGTGATTTTCTTATAGTTCTTCTTTCTTTGAATTTCATTATTAGGTACTAGCAATGTGTAAGTTATGGAGTGTGATTCGTCCTGAATCATAGCACTTATCACCCATTATACTTACGCATTTTAGCCCCCGGGTACTTTAATGCCTATAATTATGCTCGTTAATAAGACAACCTCCGTTTTATATGCTAACATATTAGTTGATGTATTATTGAGATTTTGTAGGTGTTAAAGTGCTAATTATGAAGTTTGGTGGCATTCTGGTAAAGTTCCATCGCAAATCGCACGTTCAGGGGAGATTCGGTAAATTCACACTATGGGATTTTTGCCCAAAGTCTTCATGAAAGTTGTATCTCTCTGGCCAAGCTTCGCGTGGTGGCAAATGGTGATCATATAGGAGTCCTATCGAATATTCCATGAGTCTTTGATCGAGGAAGAATTATAAGGGAATTTACTTAATATTTTATTAACTTTTTTAATAATTCCCTCCATGTCCCTTTTCCATCTTTTGCACCAAGCTTCGATTTTTTCAATGGTGATTTTGGGCTTTGTGATCGGGTTTGGCTTGGGTTTTGGTTTCTATGAAATTGGATCTAGGCTTTGGCATGAAACATAGCTCGGGTCTTCCACCACACGCGGGTCTGTTGGTGAGCTTGATGATGTCGGGTATTGGACCATGGAGCTTCGATTTCGGGTTTTAATGGTATACCCATGGAGTTTCTTTTTTCTAGAATTGGATTTTAGGATTTGTCCATTTACACATAGTAGAATTTTTTGGTTTTGTCCATTTTATTTGTAACAGCATTGTTGGTCT
The DNA here is from genome assembly GCA_949130495.1 of Sambucus nigra. Classification (NCBI taxonomy): domain Eukaryota; kingdom Viridiplantae; phylum Streptophyta; class Magnoliopsida; order Dipsacales; family Adoxaceae; genus Sambucus; species Sambucus nigra. Next base: position 259,655,819 of record OX422208.1, on the reverse strand, counting down.
CGAATAAAGCAAAAATGGTGGAGTTATGGCCTTTGGCAAATTAATGGCCCTTGGTTTTTTGTTAGAAGAAACAAATAATTTCAGATCTCAGCATTGGGCTGATACTGCTATGGCCGGTTGATTTGCCAAGCCCCATTGGTCGACCGATGACTCACTTTTACCGTGGTTTCTTTACTGGGAGTTTTTGCCTTGGGACCGGTCGATTGGGTCCCCACCCGCGATCGACCGGGTCTGCTTGATATCGTGCACTGGCAACTACTACTTTCCCTTTTCTCTTTCTTTTCCCTTTTTCCTTTTCTCCTTTTCTTTTCTTATTTCTTATTTCCTTTTTCTTTTATTCCTTTTTCCCACTTAGCATAAATAGAGACCCTTTGTATTTTTGTGAGGACACTCATAATATTTAGCTTTTCTATCTTCTTAGTTTAGTTTTAGGGTTTAGATACATTTGGGGGTTTTATGTTGGAGATCAACCATATCCTCTATTTGTGTTAGGTTAATAACCATTTAATGTAATTTTCTTATACTCTTTGTCTACTTTATGCTTTTTTCTTTATTCCTCATGATTTATGTATTACTTTAAGCCTAGTTTAATATGTGTAGTTAATTTAATTAGTATTGCTTTAATTAATTAGTGGTTTAATTAATGTTGTTCATCATGTGTAGCGGCTAGTGTAAATTAGGTTGTGTTGGATTGAACTCACCTAGGGTTGATTTGGTTACTTTACTTTGGTGATGGTATTTCACGGGTTTATTTCGATTGGGTTGTCCTAGTTTTTACGCCTAGGAGATTTATCGAGGTGTATCACGTATGCTCCGTATTTATGACCTTGCGTGTGTAATTTTCAGGGTATTTGTTGACGCCAAAATCTTAGTAGTCTTTATGCAAATTTAGGGGTATTAAAACTCGTGATTTAATTAATTAACAAAACAAGACGCAATCTTAATAACTCGAGAACCAATGAAACCATTTTTACCAATTAACTCGGGGTGAGGGATATCTAGCGCAACCTATAGTTTTTATTCTCTCTGTTAATATAGTTTAAATACCCTTGCCTAGATTAATCTTTTCTATTTGTTATCTTTCCTTTTTGTTAGTTTCTATCTTTTACACTTTTATATTAGAAGTATTAAATCAATTAATATTCTAACAACTCGTCTCTGTGGATTCGATACCCAGACTGGCCGCTATACTCCCTTAAAAGAATGTAGTTAAATTTTAGGTTTTTGCATAATGGTGGGCACCGAGAATAACGACCGGCGTATATGTTTATACTCTTGCACCATGGTTTCCCCTTGTAACTAGGAACCTTAGGAGTACTTTGACCCCTACCACCGAACATCCGAGATCGACATAATTTTTGCTTGAATACAATAATACCACAATCAACTTTATAGTTAAGCCCGTCGAATCTATCCTGGGATTCTAATTCCTTCCACCAGCGAAGGATCCTCTGATGCGTCTACCTCGGCCTCATTTGAGTCTGTAGACGTGAACTTTTGCTAAAGTTTCAACTTAAGGGATGCTTCCAAATAAGAAAATTCCTTCACTCGTTGATGATTATGATCTTCCTATCTCCCCAAAGGCTCAAGGGGACAAGAGAAAATAGGTCAGCAAACCCTCCGACCTTATCACTTTGTCAAATTCACCAGACAAGACCCAATACTAGAAGAAGGCAAGGGTTGAGCCTTTAAATACTTTTGTTGCTAATGCATCCACCAGAATGATGGAATTCCCTCTAAATGGGAAGTCAATGATGCTAGATGATGACTTAATTGCGCCTTTGTTGAGGGGGGACCATCTCGAGGTTAATCGGGACAAGGTTCGAAAGATGACCTCTGACCAAATTTATTCTCATCATTCATTATCTTGTGTAAGTTTTGGAACTTTGATTGATCAATTATCTTACAAACATTTTCTATAATCCACTAAATTGTTTTTTCTTCTGTGTAACTCTTGGTTGACTTTATGGATATCTTTGACAGAATCTGAGTAGGAGAAGGACTATGATGATGTTGATCTGGATTTTAAAAAGTTTAAGGAGGCCTTTAAGGAAGCTAAGGAAAATTATGAGAGGAGAGGTTAGCCACCCATACCAAGATGGCCAAGCTAAAATCTTATATCGAGCAGTTAAATAAATTTATTATGGAATCTATTGATCATGGCTTTGGGGATTCCCACGAGAAGGCTAAGAAATAATTATCTTACATTCATAAGTCAAGTTTTAAGAACGGTTGGGACTCATCCCTAACCAGAACTGACGTCCTTCTTGAGTTTAATTTATACTACGAGCATAATCATGGCTTGCCAGCATAAGAAGATGAAGTGTTCGGGACCTTGAGCAAGGGAGTTCAGACTAGGATGAAGCTGTAATTAGCAAGCACAAGGTTGTTACTGACAAGGACATGGTTAAGGAGAAAAAGAACCTAGCTAGTTAGGTTTTAACTTAGGTTTCTTTGTGTGTTATTTTTTTCTGAATTGTAGGGGCATGCCCCATGCTTTATGTTTTCAATTAAAGAGTATAAATTCCTTTCATACCAGAATGTTGTTTTCATACTGTTCCTTATATGCTTAAGTATCTTCTTTTGGTTTTTATAGCTTGAAAATGGGTTGGTAGAAGAACAATTACTTCTAGATACTGATGACCTCGACTTAGTATTTGGTCAGTATGATAGCAATTGAGCTCGCGATGCATTTGTTTCTGTTCGGTAAGTTCTCAAAAAGATTACAAGTGATTTTGACGAGCAGGATCGTATGGTCCCTGATTTGCAAACAGAAGTTAGGGAGATCAGTGATATTGCAGTGTTGTTACAGAATCAAAATAATTCTCAAAGGGAGAAGCTTGACAAGGCCGGGGACAACTATAAGAGAGGTGATGCGATCAAGCAAGGCATGGGAAGTAAGATAATGAAATTCAAGTATCTTTTTATAAGGGGCCATCACATAGTTTGGGTTGTTGTTTATGATAAAGGATGGATGGATGCCCCCTTAAGCTTAATGAGGCTAAGAAGGTGACATATAAGCATGGTTGGATAAATAACCTAGATGTTATGAAGGTCTAAAAGGACTCAGGGATTTAGTACTAGTACTAAGTGAAGTGCCTTACTTATAGTCACCCTCCATTTAGAAGTGATGAAAGTTGGATTCCTATCGACAATGTTCCCCTTCAGTTGGCAAAGGATTACTTGTAGGCACATGATAGTGACGATGAGCTTCAGATTAACCCTGATGACATCAGGAGTTCCAATCATCGAGCTTATAACTCATCATAGTTAACTTCTTTGTGGTATGGCTGTATATATTCAGTTTGTAACTTTCACGAGTATGTTTTGTAACCTTCTTTGTGGAATTAATGAATATGTATATATTCATTTTTTAACCTTTTGTAAATTGAATGCTCTATAAAATTATCAGTTAATTCCACATTTTGCATTTTCCCATATTTTTATGTCGAGTATGTTTTCTATTGTTTGACTTACCTTTTAGAAGTATTATCATGCAGTCTTACTCCTAGGTCAAACTATTGTGAAAATGCACCTGGTCGTAGTTCCATCCACCCATTCAGGATTTTCAGCCAACCAAAGTCGGGACACTAAGTGCCAATCGACCCCCTTAGTTTTTTTACTTGCTTGGGAAATTCTTAATGCTTTCGTGTTTTTATGATGAAAACATACGCATTCATGCATGTGACCAGACTTTGATTGGACATAATAATTATTCATAGATAAAGAGAGTCAATCTTCCATTTAGAACAATAATGAAGTTAATTGTATTAAACTGAACTTTGATCGGATATAATAATAATAATTCATAGACATACGAAATCATCTCCCCTAGACACAAAACAACATAAGAATGAGATATATGAACATGAAGCTCCCCCTTACCACTAAATACATGAAATAAATCATGAAAACAAAGTAGTATAGATCAAAAGAGCATAGGATACATATCTAAACAAGGGTAAAACAAGTGTAACATGAGATATATGACAAAATACCATGGAGGGATCAGAGCAGAAAAACTACAGAACCAGAAAACAGATTCTTAAAAACAGAGGACCGTGTGCACGGGTTGGATTTAAGCCGTGTGAATGGTTTTCATACGCATAGTAGCCTAATGACCGTGAGCAAGAAATTATCTGGTAAAATCAAGTGCAAAAACATCAATTAGTCATGTAGACAGCTTAAATTGAAGCCATTCGAACGGATTGCCCAAAAAACATTCCTTAATTTCAAATTTCATACTTTCTTAACTACAACACTTTTGAAACAAGTCTATTTCCAACCTTATCTCTCCTTTTAATGAGTTTTCTCCCCCTTAATTTCAAACTAAGTTAACACACTTCTTTGAACAAACCAACTGTCAAAAAATTGATAAAGCCCATATATGCACCCAAAAAAATGCTCAAAGAATAACGATAAAAAAAGATCATTAGTATAAATAAAAATACAAGTATATACAAGAAAACACCAAGGTTTGTCTCAAGGAACAAACAATTAGACAAATCAAACAAAATCACATTCACTAGAATGTAAAACCACTTTATATATGACAAATCAAAATTAGTTACAAATATTAAGAAACTTAAAACATTTTCAATTCACATTTGAAACACAACTAAAGTAAGATAATAATAATTTTCATGTATGCGCATAGAAATGAAAGACATGACATTAGAGTTAAAATTGCATTACTTGCACATTAATAAAACTTTTATGAGAAATTGCAATATGATCATGAGTTTAATCTTGAAGTACAACATAATTTACATAACTCCATCTGCAAGTGTTTATTTTTGAATTCTTTTAAATAACAAACTAAAATATAAATTTCTTTTGAAATACTAAATCCCCATCTTGTTTTTATTTTTGGCTAAGCACTTAGCTTATGTCTCTTTCCAACACATTGGCTTTTTTTATTGATTGGATTTTCACACACCTAGTTGATACATACCCAGTGATACTTAAATTCAAATCGGGAGTTATTACACTAATGGTAGCCCTTATAAACTCTTTCAAAATGGTCCATATTTAACTCCAACATATAAAATTCTCACATTTCTCACATATAGACCATAGAGCACCTTTTAAAACTCATAAAAGATTGATTTTCAATTAAGCGCGCAAATACTTATGGAATTGACAATTTAACATATCAATTGTGAATTCATGTGGTGTAATGTGGATATAAGCATTAAAGTCATCAAATGCAAACTAGAGTCAATGTTTTCATGATATTTTTGAAAGCTTAAATTGACTAAACACATTAAACAGTTTGAATCATCAACACATCTTGTAAGAAATCAAACGTCATGTTATGCAATGTCGTAGATTAATCAACATATTTGTACGAGACTTAACCAAAACTACCAAAAATACAAAATCTTGTTGTGTTTTTGTAAAATATAAGGAAAATATGTATAAAAGGAAAATAAACTCAAATGTGAAAATATGTAAATTTAGACGCGCCTTTCACTCTCACAATCGAATGGGTCACTCAATCTCAACCAAACTCAAACAACCCCTAAGGTATCGAAACCTAATGACGTCTAATTGTGCAGAGTTAAGGTTTAATATTAATGGTTGTATAGTTTATCCATCCATAAAACTTGTCATAGTAGATTTACCTAAGATAAAGAGTAAAGATCACATGGTTGAAGAGCCTTTTGTTTGTGCCTTTCAAAACTTAAAGAGGGTATTCTAGTAAAAGTGCATAAACGATGACAATTAGTAGGTTGTTTTTCATGAACAAAGGTTTTGACTACTAAAGCATATGCATTAAAGGCCCCTACAAGTTTCAATATTCTCTTGGCGAAACCCCAATTGGAAGGATCTTTTACTTAATTTACACGAAGAATGTGTTTTGATACATTAGTTTATTATTATTTACTTAACCCTTGTATGGAAACCCTATTATTATTGTATGTATATGAACAAAAATTAGAATAAAATCCTTGTATTTATTCACATTTATGTGTGTGTGTGTGTGTGTGTGTGTATATATATATATATGACACGATCCGTACTAATCTAAACAGTGAAGCAAAATATTTCTAGAATTAATAAAGTGCTGTTTAGAGGGGATTAATCTTATTGGGGCATCAATAGCGATTCCAATTGATGTTGTGTGAAACTCTTCGATTGAAACGTAGGCTATTAGTCGGTCTTATAGACTTAACCAAATTGTATATATACATAACCTTATTTTAACCAAGATTATAAGTTCGACTAATAGTCTGTGTTTTAACCTACTGTTTCCACAAATTGGAATTGTGATTGTTTTGTTGAAAAAGTTGATATTGATCAAGAGTACTCAAAAACTAGTTTTAGTTTTCACTACACCAAAACTGGCGATTGGTCACGGCTAAAATCCCTGACCAAAACTGTGGGTCGCGGACTTGGGCCGTGACCATTTCGGGCGTGACCATTTTCGTGGGTCGTGGCCCAAGTCCGTGACCAAAAAATGGTCACGGCCGAGAGGGGTCACGGCAGATGGTCGTGAACTTGGGCCGTGACCCATGCCGTGATGGGTCGCGGCCCTCATCGGTGACCCACAACCGTGACAAATTGGTCGCGGACATTGGCCGCGACCCACGACCGTGACAAAAAAAATAAAATAAAAATTGGTCGCGGTCCAAGTGCGTGACCCACAACCGTGACAAATTGGTCGCGGCCAAAGTCTGCAACCCACAACCGTGACCAAAAAAAATAAAAAAAAATCGTCGCGGTTGAAGTCCGTGACGCAGGACCGTGACGAAAAAAAGGAAAAAATGGTCGCGGCCCAAGTCCGTGACCCACAATCGTGACGAAAAGAATGGTCGCGGACTTTGGCCGCGACCATTTTTACGCGTGATGAAAAAAATAAAAATGGTCATGGACAAAGTCTATGACCATATTTAACTATAATTTTTAAAAAAAATGTATTTTTTTGGTCCAATCCTAAAATTGGAGGTCCTATGAGTGCACCGTCAGTTGCTACGTGTAACATTGGACGCGTACCAGGTGTTACAAATATTTATTATTGGCAAAATAATAAAAAAAATCACAAATTGTGAATCGAGAACGTTGTTAATAAACAAATATATATACAAACTTAAAAATATTACACGTCTTAATAATTCACATACCAAAAAAAAATTGGGCAGAGTTTTCCCTATCTTCTTGACATTTCAAAACCTGTAAATGTAAAACCTACTTACTATAAAGCCCGCACGGCCATAAAATTCAACAATCGAATTATAAAAGCCCGCACGGCCATAAAACTAAACAATAAAAGCCCGCACGGCTGTAACACATAAAAAAACAAAATCCTGAATGTTCACAACATATAAAAAATCTTCATGTTGTAAACCACTGCCTCTTTCATTTGTTCCACGTGAAAAAATCCTACAAATGATAGGATACATAAAAACAATATCAGTAACCAAGTAGTTTTACAAAAAATTAATCAAGCTGAAAAATTGCATATATGAGTTAAAATTATCAACATATCAATATTTTTATGCCTAAGTCTAGAAATATGAAAATTATCGTCGTATTCTCGAACCGGGAGTCCCACGGCTGCGTGGTCAGTTCCTACGAGTTACATTGGTCCCGTGGGAGGTGTTGGTGCCACCCACGGGGACGTTCGGGGGCTGTTTTGAGTTTTCATCCTCTAACGCCATATTTTTTAGCCTAAGTCTAGAAATATGTAAATTATCGTCGTATTCTCAAACCGAAAGGCCCGCGGCTGCGGGGTCAGTTCCTATGAGTTACATTAGTCCCATGGGAAATGTTGGTGCCACCCACGAGGCCGTTCAGGGGTTGTTTCGAGTTTTCACCCTCTATCGCGATGTTTTGATTAAGTCTAGAAATATGCAAATTACTATCGTATTCTCACACCGGGAGTCTCGCGACTGCGCGGTCAGTTCCTACGAGTTATATTGGTCCCGTGGGAGGTGTTGGTGCCACCCACGGGGCCGTTCGGGGGCTGTTTTGGGTTTTCACCCTCTAACGCTATGTTTTTAACCCTAAGTCTAGAAATATGCAAATTATCATCGTATTCTCAAACCGGGAGACCCGTGAATGTGGGGTCAGTTCTTACGAGTTACATTGGTCCCGTGGGAGGTGTTGGTGCCACCCACGGGGCCGTTCGGGGGTTGTTTTGAGTTTTCACCCTCTAACGCCATGTTTTGCTTAAGTCTAGAAATATGCAAATTACCGTCGTATTCTCAAACCAGAAGTGTCGCGGCTGCGTGGTCAGTTTCTATGAGTTACATTGGTATCGTGGGAGGTGTTGGTGCCACCCACGGGGCCGTTCGGGGGTTGTTTCGAGTTTTCACCCTCTAACGCCATGTTTTTATGCCTAAGTCTAGAAGTATGCAAATTATCATCGTATTCTCAAACTGGGAGTGCCACGGCTGTGCGATCAGTTCCTACGAGTTACATTGGTCCCGTGGGAGGTGTTGGGGCCACCCACAGGGCCGTTCGGGGGCTGTTCAGGGTTTTCACACTCTAACGCCATGTTTTTAAGCCTAAGTCTATAAATATACAAATTATCGTCATATTCTCAAACCGGGAGTCTCACGGCTGAACGGTCAGTTCCTACGAGTTATATTGGTCCCGTGAGAGGTGTTGGTGCCACCCACGGAGCCGTTCGGGGGTTGTTTCGAGTTTTCTCCCTCTAACTCCATGTTTTTAAGCCTAAGTCTAGAAGTATGCAAATTATCATCGTATTCTCAAACCGGGAGACCCGCGACTGTGAGGTCAGTTCCTACGAGTTACATTAGTCCCGTGGGAGGTGTTGGTGCCACCCACGGGGCCGTTCAGGGGCTGTTCGGGGTTTTCACCCTCTAACGCCATGTTTTTAAGCCTAAGTCTATAAATATAACAATTATCGTCGTATTCACAAACCGGGAGTGTCGCGGCTGCGCGGTCAGTTTCTACGAGTTATATTGGTCCCGTGAGAGGTGTTGGTGCCACATACGGAGCCGTTCGGGAGTTGTTTCGAGTTTTCACCCTCTAACGCCATGTTTATAAGCCTAAGTCTAGAAATATCCAATTTACCATTGTATTCTCAAACCGGGAGACTCGCGACTGCGTGGTTAGTTTCTACGAGTTACATTGGTCCCATGGGAGGTGTTGGTGCCACCCACGGGGCCGTTCGGGGGCTGTTTCGACTTTTCACCCTCTAGTGCCAAGTTTTTATGCCTAAGTCTAGAAATATGCAAATTATCATCGTATTCTCAAACAGGGAGTGCCACGGCTGCGCGATCAGTTTCTACGAGTTACATTGGTCCCGTGGGAGGTATTGGTGCCACTCACGGGGCCGTTCAGGGGTTGTTTCGAGTTTTCATCATCTAACGCCATGTTTTTATGCCTAAGTCAAGAAATATACAAATTATCATCGTATTCTCAAACCGGGAGTGTCGCGGATGCGCAGTCAGTTCCTACGAGTTACATTGGTCCCGTGGGAGGTGTTGGTGCCACCCACGGGGCCGTTCGGGGGCTGTTTGGGGTTTTCACCCTCTAACGCCATGTTTTTAAGCCTATATCTATAAATATACAAATTATCGTCGTATTCTCTAACCGGCAGTCTCGCGGCTGTGCGGTCGGTTCTTACGAGTTATATTGGTCCCGTGAGACGTGTTGGTGCCACCCACGGAGCCGTTCGGGGGTTGTTTCGAGTTTTCACCCTCTAACGCCATGTTTTTAAGCCTACGTCTAAATATATGCAAATTACCATCGTATTCTCAGACCGGGAGACCCGCAACTGCGCGGTCAATTTCAACGAGTTACATTGGTCCCGTGGGAGGTGTTGGTGCCACCCATGGGGCATCTCGGGGGTTGTTTCGATTTTTCACCCTCTAACGCCATGTTTTTATGCCTAAGTCTAGAAATATGCAAATTATCATCGTATTATCAAACCGGGAGTTCCACGGCTACGCGGTCAGTTCCTACGAGTTACATTGGTCCCATGGGAGGTGTTGGTACCATCCACGGGGCCGTTTGGGCGCTGTTCGGGATTTTCACCCTCTAACGCCATGTTTTTATGCCTACGTCTATATATATGCAAATTACCATCATATTCTAGAACCGGGAGATCAGTGAATGTGGGGTCAGTTCCTACGAGTTACATTGGTCCCGTGGGAGGTGTTGGTGCCACCCACGGGGCCGTTCAGGGGTTGTTTCTAGTTTTCACCCTCTAACGCCATGTTTTCCTTAAGTCTAGAAATATGCAAATTATCATCGTATTCTCAAACCGGGAGGGTCGCGGCTGCGCGGTCAGTTTCTACGAGTTACATTGGTCCCGTGGGAGGTGTTAGTGCCACTCACGGGGCCGTTCGGGGGCTGTTTCGAGTTTTCACCCTCTAACGCCATATTTTTATGCCTAAGTCTAGACGTATGCAAATTACCGTCGTATTCTCAAACCGGGAGTACCGCGGCTACGCAATCAGTTCCTACGACTTACATTATTCCTGTGGAAGGTGTTGGTGCCACCCAGGGGCTGCTCAGGATTTTCACACTCTAACGCCATGTTTTTAAGCCTAAGTCTATAAATATACAAATTATCGTCGTATTCTCAAACCGGGAGTGCCGCGGGAGCGCGGTCAGTTCCTATGAGTTACATTGGTCCCGTGGGAGGTGTTGGTGCCACCCACGGGGCCGTTCGAGGGATGTTTCGAGTTTTCACCCTCTAACGCCAAGTTTTTAAGCCTAAGTCTATAAATATACAAATTATCGTTGTATTCTCAAACCGGGAGTCTCGCGGCTACGCGGTCAGTTCCTACGAGTTATATTGGTCCCATGAGAGGTGTTGGTGCCACCCACGAAGCCGTTCGGGGGTTGTTTCGAGTTTTCACCCTTTAACGCCATGTTTTACTTAAGTCTAGAAATATACAAATTACCGTTGTATTCTCAAACCGGGAGTGTCGCGGCTACGCGGTCAATTTCTACGAGTTACATTGGTCCCGTGGGAGGTGTTGGTGCCACACACGGTGCCGTTCGGGGGTTGTTTTGAGTTTTCACCCTCTAACGCCATGTTTTTAAGCCTAAGTCTAGATATATGCAAATTACCGTCGTATTCTCAAACCGAAAGACCCGCGACTGTGGGGTCAGTTCCTACGAGTTACATTGGTCCCGTGGGAGGTGTTGGGGCCACCCACGGGGCCGTTCGGGGGTTGTTTCGAGTTTTCACCCTCTAACGCCATGTTTTTAAGCCTACGTCTAGATATATGCAAATTACCATCGTATTCTCAAACCGGGAGACCCGCGACTGTGGGGTCAGTTCCTACGAGTTACATTGTATATATTTATCATATAATAGTATATATATAATACTATTATATATAATAGTAAATCTTGTATATATTTATCTATTATCATTTTATTCTCATAAAGGCTAAACAAAATCCCTAAAATCAAGGAATATTCTCATATAATTAGGGGCACACTTGATTTGGGGATTCCATATACTATTTTTTTTAATGGTGGAGTTCTAGTTATTTCTTCATCTTCGAATGAATTTATGAGTGAACCAACCTTGTTCAAGTACTCTTATGAACTCAAATTGTATACAACTTCAGAACTAACTTTGTTTCAAATGTAAAACAGCCCTATGGTTAAAGAAAGACTAGATCACTCACATTGAGCCTCTTTATGAGGTGAAATCAATCTTGATTCGTTCACGAACTACGTGAACTTTGAATTTCTCCGCGCGAGTACGTAAGCTCACCCAGATTATCATCCGAACGAATAAGTCCAACTTTTTACATATCCATCCCTTGTCTATATTATCTACAAACATATCGCACACTAGATATGTACTTAAGGTTTTCATTTTATTATTTCTTTTTATACCATAATATGCTAAAATAAAATTTTCATATCTACATTTGAGATCGAAAGGGTGAGCAGGTGCCTAACACCTTCCCAATTTGTAATCCAATACCCGAACCTTTAAATATCTAGTTAAACATTCCAATTATTTTCCATCACTAGGTCTTCACAAAGACCTACCTCTTCTATACATCACAGTTATATATATACTATTATATATAACAGTACATATATAACAGTATATATATAACTGTTATATATAACAGTACATATATAATTGCTATATATAACAGTTACATATATACTGTTATATATGTACTGTTATATATAACAGCATATATATATATATATATATATATATATATATATATATATATATATATATATATATATTTGTCTTTCCATCTTTACATTATGTTGAATCACTTTATGTCGAACTCTAGAGTAACTTGAAATTCTTGGTATCACTTTCTCAATCATCATATAAGTAAGAGGAGCAGGTGTTTAAATCTTAGAAGCAGGTGTTTAGGTAGTAGAAGCAACATAAGCAAGAGGAGAAGGGGGCTTGGGCAGGGGCAGTAGCATTGGTAGGGGGGATTGGGGCAGTAGCAGGTGCTGCTGTCGTGGCAGCGAGGCAGTAGCTGGTGCTGTCCTCCATCCAGCAAGGCAGTAGCCGATGCTGTCCTCCATTTTTGTTACTCTAATGACCTCACAGTCCATTTTTCTAGTGGAGATGCCTATTTTATCTTTGTATCCTATCTAGGTCCCACAATATCATATCCCAGTAGCACTATGAACTCATTAACTATTATAATATGAACGGTTAACTGTTTTTAGTTACGGTAGTTTTTAGGGTGTTGGTCTCAAGGAAGCTGATCTTGTATGTTGAATTCAATAATGGATATGCTCTCAAGTGGAATTGACTAACCTACGAGAAAGTCTTTAAATATCTATTTGAAATTCATAAGATCAGGATAACATTATAAGGTAGGGATTTCATAATCTTATTTTTGCAAATTTACGTCGTACACTCAAATCGGGAGCCCCATAACAATGCGGTTGGCTCCTACGAGTCACATTGGTCCCGTGCGAGATGTTCGTGACTCTTACGGGACCTTTTTGTGGCTGTTTTACGTTTTCACCCTTCGATGGCATGTTTTTATGCTTAAGTCTATTTTTTGCAAATTTAAGTCATACACTCAAACCGGGAGCTCCGTGACTACGCGATCGGCTTCTACAAGTCACATTGGTCCCGTGCGACGTGTTCGTGACTCTTACCGGACCGTTTTGTCGTTGTTTTATGTTTTCACCCATCGATGGCATGTTTTTATGCTTAAGTCTAAATTTTTGCAAATTTAAGTCGTACACTCAAATCGGTAGCCCCGTGACTACGCGATCGGTTCCTACGAGTCACATTGGTCCCATGCGAGGCATTCGTGACTCTTACGGGACCGTTTTGTGGTTGTTTTACGTTTTCACCATTCGATGGCATGTTTTTATGCTTAAGTCTTATTTTTCGCAAATTTACATCGTACACTCAAATCGGGAGCTCCGTGACTACGCGGTCGGTTTCTACGAGTTACATCGATCCCGTGCGAGGTGGTCGTGACCCTTACGAGACCGTTTTGTCACTGTTTTATGTTTTCACCCTTCAATGACAAGTTTTTATGCTTAAGTCTATTTTTTTACAAATTTACGTCGTACACTCTAATCGGGAGCCCCGTGACTATGCGGTCGATTCCTAAGAGTCACATTGGTCCCGTGACAGGTGTTTGTGACTCTTACGGGACCGTTTTGTGGATGTATTACATTTTCGCACTTCGATGGCATGTTATATTCTTAAGTCTAATTTTTTGCAAATTTAAGTCGTACACTCAAATCAGTAGCCCCGTGACTACGTGATCGGTTCCTACGAGTCACATTGGTCCCGTGCGAAGTGTTCGTGACTCTTACGGGACCGTTTTGTGGTTGTTTTACATTTTTACCCTTCGATGGCATGTTTTTATTCTTAGGTGTAATTTTTCGCAAATGTTCGTCGTACACTCAAACCGGGAGCGCCGTGACTACGCGGCCGGTTCCTACGAGTTACATCGATCCCGTACGAGGTGTTCGTGACTCTTACGGGACCGTTTTATGGTTGTTTTAATATTTTCACCCTATAAAAGTATGTTTGTATGCCTAATTCTAACGTTTGACAAATTTACGTCGTATGCTCAAAGCAGGAGTGCATTGACTACGCGGTCGGTTCCTACGAGTCACATTGGTCCCGTGCGAGGTGTTCATGACTCTTACGGGACCGTTTTGTGTTTGTTTTACGTTTTCACCCCTCGATGGCATGTTTCTATGCTTAAGTCTAGTTTTTTTACAAATTTATGTCGTACACTCAAACTGGGAGTCCCGTGACTACGCGGTCGGTTCCTACGAGTCACATTGATCCTGTGTGAGGTGCTCGTGACTGTTACCGGACCGTTTTGTGGTTATTTTACATTTTCACCATTCGATGGCATGTTTTATGATTAAGTCGAATTATTTATAAATTTATGTCGTACACTCAAACCGGGAACCCCGTGACTACGCGGTCGGTTCCTACGAGTCACATTGGTCCCATGCGAGGTGCTCGTGACTCTTACGAGACCGTTTTGTGTCTGCTTTACGTTTTCACCCTTCGATGGCATGTTTTCATGCTTAAGTCTAACTTTTTACAAATTTACGTCGTACGCTGAAATCGGGAGCCCCGTGACTACGCAGTCGATTCCTACGAGTCACATTGGTCCCGTGAGAGGTGTTCGTGACACTTACGGGACCGTTTTGTGGCTGTTTTACGTTTTCACCCATCGATTGCAATTTTTTATGCTTAAGTTTATTTTTTTTGGCAAATTTATGTCGTACACTCAAACCGGGATCCCCGTGACTATGCGATCGGTTCCTACGAGTTACATCGATCCCGTGCGAGGTGTTCGTGACTCTTACGAGACCGTTTTTTGTCACTATTTTACGTTTTCACCCTTCAATTGCAAGTTTTTATGCTGAAGTCTATTTTTTTGCAAATTTACGTCATACACTCTAATCGGGAGCCCCGTGACTACGCAGTCGATTCCTACGAGTCACATTGGTCCCTTGAGAGGTGTTCATGACTCTTACGGGACCGTTTTGTGGATGTTTTACATTTTCGCACTTCGATGGCAAGTTTTTATGATTAAGTCTAATTTTTTGCAAATTTACATCATACACTCAAACCGGGAGGCCCGTGACTACGCGATCGGTTTCTACGAGTCACATTGGTCCCGTGCGAGGTGTTCGTGACTCTTACTGGACCGTTTTGTCGCTGTTTTACGTTTTCACCCTTCGATGACATGTTTTTATGCTTAAGTCTAATTTTTTGTAAATTTAAGTCATACACTCAAACCGGGAGCCCCGTGACTACGCTGTCGGTTCCTACGAGTCACATTGGTCCCGTGCGAGGTGCTCGTGACTGTTACGAGACCGTTTTGTGGTTTTCTAACGTTTTCTTCCTTCGATGGCATGTTTTTATGCTTAAGACTAATTCTTGCAAATTTACGTCATACACTCAAATCGGGAGTCCTGTGACTAACCCGTCGGTACCTACGAGTCACATTGATCCCGTGCGAGGCGTTCGTGACTCTTACGGGACCGTTTTGTGGTTGTTTTACGTTTTCACCCTTCGATGGCATGTTTTTATGCTTAAGTCTTATTTTTCACAAATTTACGTCGTACACTCAAACCAGGAGCGCCGTGACTACGCGGCCGGTTCCTACGAGTTACATCGATCCCGTGCGAGGTGTTCGTGACTCTTACGAGACCGTTTTTTGTCACTATTTTACGTTTTCACCCTTCAATTGCAAGTTTTTATGCTGAAGTCTATTTTTTTGCAAATTTATGTCGTACACTCTAATCGGGAGCTCCGTGACTACGCGGTCGATTCCTACGAGTCACATTGGTCCCGTGAGAGGTGTTCGTGACTCTTACGGGATCGTGTTGTGGATGTTTTACATTTTCGCACTTCGATGGCAAGTTTTTATGCTTAATTCTAATTTTCTGCAAATTTGCATCGTACACTCAACCCGAAAGTCCCGTTACTACGCGTTCGGTTCCTACGAGTCACATTGGTCCCGTGTGAGGTGTTCGTTACTCTTACAGGACCGTTTTGTGCTTGTTATACGTTTTCACCCTTCGATGGCAAGTTTTTATGCTCAAATCTAACTTTTTGCAAATTTACGTCGTACACTCAAACCGAGAGCCCGTGACTACGCGATCGGTTCCTACGAGTCGCATTGGTCCCGTGCGAGGTGCTCGTGACTCTTACAGGACCGTTTTGTGTTCGTTTTGTATTTTCACCCTTCGATGGCATGTTTTTATGCTCAAGTCTAATTTTTTTGCAAATTTACGTCGTACACTCAAACCAGGAGCCCCGTGACTACGCGGTCGGTTCCTACGAGTCACATTGTTCCCGTGCGAGGTGTTCGTGACTCTTATGGGATTGTTTTAAGGCTGTTTTACGTTTTCACCCTTCGATGGCATGTTTTTATGCTTAAGTTTAGTTTTTTGCAAATTTACGTCATACACTCAAACCGGGAGCCCCGTGACTACGTGGTCGGTTCCTAAGAGTCACATTGGTCCCGTGCGAGGTGTTCGTGACTCTTACGGGACCGTTTTGTGCTTGTTTTACGTTTTCACCCTTCGATGGTATGTTTTTATGCTGAGGTCTAAATTTGTGAAAATTTAAGCTAATAAACAAGTGGTTACCAATTAGTCTAATGTGAACCATTGTAGAGAAATTGACACGCCTTGAACCTAGAAAGTGCAATCCATTGGATAATGCCTTCTTTTTGTAATGTTCACCCTAACTATTCTTTGTTCAAAAGTTATGTTCTCCCCCCCCCCCCCCCCCCCACTGGAAGTGACAAGAAACAAATGCGCCAACAATACCCAAGCTATAGGGGGCACAAAAGAATTAAAATTACGGGGTTTAGACATAAATAGGATCCAAACCCAAAATAACTAAAAAAATTGAATCAATGCATATTTAACCTTAAAATAAAGTTCATCATAGGTCTATCCATTACCTGAATATTTTGTTACACCCAACGTTAATCAGAACCTTCTCTATGCCAGCAGCGATGCAATTTCAGATTATGTTTGATAGTAGTTTGACCCCAACATCAATGTATCCTATGACAGTGAAAAGATAATGAATTTTTTGCAAACAGTTATGTTCAATTAAAAAAAATGGTAGAACCAAAAAAACAAATTCAAAACCAAAGGAAGAAAACCAAAACTTGTTCTTACGTCACTCACTGCCCCAACTTGACTCGTGGTAAACTTGTGTGAACTGAAATTCGTTAATCCTTATTGATATTTTCTTTCACGTATATAAGGATTACTACTGAGAAAAAAATAAGTTGCACACATATTAAGAAGATTACAATTGATTTTGATTACATTTCAAAATCCAATACTTATTCAATTTCAACAATTATATAAAATGGCATAATAGGTATATCATAATATAACCAACACCAATCTAATTAAACCAGGTTTATATCTATTCCTTTTTTTTTCACAAGGACAAATCTAAAACCAAATTGAAAATACCAAGGCCAAGAACAAAATTAACGCTTACAGAATTCCTAAGGGACTATTTGTTGCTTCTAACCCCCAACCCGGTCTCCACCGCATACTATTTAGGGTTTACTAAACCCTAATATTTTTTTTGACATAAATCTATACGTACACACACACACACATACAATCTATACATACACACACGTACAATATAGGGTTTATTGACAAAAAAATAATTTATTTGTTCATAGTTACACACATAAACATACATATACACATAAATCTATACACACACACACACACACATATATAACATAAATCTATACATACACACATACAAACGTAAATCTACACATACATACACCGAAATTAGGGTTTTAGATAGAAATCACAAATCCAAATGAAATCAAAATGAATCAATACATACCAGGGTTAATCCAAATGCAAACCAACTAAAATCGCTTAACCCTCACAAATCCAACTGAAATCCAACTCAAAATCGCACTAAGAAGCAGCGGCCTTACTCCAAATGAAATAAATGAAATAAGAAGCAGTGGGGCGGGTCTTTTCTTTTTTTTAAGACCTGGAACTGGTCACGGCCAACAGCCGTGACCCTATATGCACGACCCTTATAATAAAGGTGAGGCAGAGTTGGGTTCTTCAGACTTGGTCACGGCCTAGAGCCGTGACCCACCATCCGCGACCTTTTTCCATGCTTGATTGAGGTATGGTCATGGCCCATAGCCGTGACCCATACCAAGAAATGGTCATGGCCCATAGCCGTGACCCTCAATCTGTGATGCACGACCCTTTTTCATCAACCCTAGTGCTTGAATGAGGTATGGTCACGACCCATAGCCGTGACCCATACCAAGAAATGGTCACGGCCCTAAGCCGTGACGCTCAATATGTGTACCAAGAATTGAGGTACTATCTTCGTCACGCCATGGGTCACGAACTTGGGTCGTGACCCCTTCGTGACCAAGCTTGGAGGGAATTTTGGCGCGAGTTTGGCGCCAAGATGGTCACGACCTGGTCACGGCCCAAGTTTGCGACCATCGTGGTCACGGACTTGGTCCGTGACCACTTCTAGAGCATCAATAATTTAGTGTGATAATAAATATGGTCACGCCAAATATTGAGTGGGTCATGGACCAAGTCCGCGACCAACTGGGCGTGACCATTCGCAGGAAATGGTGTAGTGTTTGTGTGAGTACCCTTCAAGTTTTTCTTTGATGTATAGCCCGTCGAAATCATTCGAGCTTTCGTTGGTTGGGACCAGGCCTACAAGGAGTGCATTTCGGAGACCATTATCATTGGGAGGTAGACCGGACTTAGAAGGAGTTTGTTCCCTCCTTACAATCCGAACTTATGATAGAATATGATTCTCACCATTGGAGTGATTGGACTTTTGGGTACTCATATCGAATGAGGGATGATATTCATTAGTGGTGGGGGTTTAAGTATTTTCCCACTAAGGACACCAAATCATAGGGAATTCCAATCCTAAAATAAATGTTTAATATAAATTTGGCCACAAGTATGAGTGTAATATTAAAATATAGACACACAGATATACGTGGCTCTACAGGTCGACCTGTCTACATCCACGGGGGAAGGAGAGAAAAATTATTATTACTTTAAGTTGTTAGCTGGGAGTTCAAGACGTAGATATATTGGTGTGCAATTAGATGCCTCTTGATCATTAGGGTCACATTTATTTATAGATACAAGAGTCCTAGAGTCTAAAGACTATCTAATGGTAGTCGATTATTATTCTTGATCTTGTCTTTAAGTTTAACGAATTATGTTGAAACTGTATCCATCCATATTCGATATTATCTTCCTTGATTCATCATAAACTATTATGTGATCTCCAAATAAGTAGATCGTTATAACTCTCCAATTTTCATGTCATTCCACATGGCATACACCACTCATTATCCCTTCACAATTGATATATCACTTTTGAAATGAGTGAATGCTCCATTGGGGCAGTGCATGAGGCATTGGTAATCAGGCGCTCTAAATTGGGGGATTGTGAGGATCTTTAAAATTCTTCATGGCAGGACACCGATATTATATTCCCTAGGGTGCATAGAGATGAACTAGTTATAGTAGTGGTCATCAGGAATGGTAGTTATGGTAAGGTGATAACTTGGTGTGAAGTACTTGTGTCATTGAGGTTACAAGTCATGCACCTATTAGAGCTCGACGACTGGATGGGCTAGACAAAAGTGTATAAGGAGATTTTTTGGATGTTTACGTCCCATGCATAGAGTCTAATATTGATTGAGTGTTGGGAGATGATGTGGTGTTGTGGTGTGTTAACATAGGATGGTCGTTGATAATACTTTGAAATATATGGTTGGCTAGCGATTGTAATCAATAGTGGGTTCCATGCATTGTTTTAATAGAGGTACGCATATCAAGATTTATGGCATATCTTGGAGGTGGATAAGACATTTTAAGATATATGTAGCACCATTATCGATGGTCATGCTAAAAGTGTGAGTGAGGTTTTGGAAAAACACGTAATAATCTTGATTCTTAGGCTTTCAAAACAATTAGGAGAAGTGTTTTCTGTTGGATAGTGCATTGGCATCCGTCAATCACCAGTGGTTAATGTAATGAAGAATAAATTGAATATAATTTGGATGGCGATAAGGGAAGAGGATTATGGCTAAATGTGGTATATGAGAATGTGCTCAAATATTGTAACTACTGTTATAGGCAAAGACAAGAGGATCGTGAATGAAAATTAAAGAAGGATACTCAAGATTAGTACGTGAATTTTGATGTGGATAAAAGGTAGATTTGATAAAATGAGTCATAACACGATAACATAACACGAATTGACATGAAGTTATAAGTTAATGGGTTAATCTTCAATGGTTTCGGATCATATCAGTGCCAACCCGATAAGACACGATAGTTAACGGGTCGGATTACTGTTGAACCCCTACACCAATTAATAACCATAAAAATCCATTAATTTAAGTAAATAAAATATATTATTGAGACTTATAAAGAGTTTATGTAGCTTAATGTTAATTTAATTATAACGAATATTAGTAAATGAAAAAGTTAGTAATGATAATGAATTAATTAGTCTAATTGTGTTTTGAAATAAACTAATATGTCAACTTATTTACTATTCAAAATAATTCATTATATTTATGAAAAATAATGGGTGAACACGATATGACACGTTAAGATAACGGGTCGAGTTTGAATATGATTTTAACATCATAAAAAAGTCACACGTAAAGACACGAATTCATACAGATCTGAACACAATAAAAATCGACACGAACACTAACAGGATTCAACCTATTGACAGGTTGACAAGGGTTATATGTTCTAAGGCTCCGTTTGGTAGAAAAGTGTGAATTGAGCTGGAATGGCAAAATTTGTCTAGGTAAATTTTGGCAAGATAAATTTTGACTTGGAAAATATAATTTTATGCTGTTTGATTAACTATTTTTGTATGCTGGCAAATCTTCTATTTGTCCTCTTTTTGTGTTTGATACTGGAATACAATTATTTGCCTACTTATGTTGTTTGATAGCTATATTTTGGGTTGGTAAATGAAAACTTTTCCATGCTATATTTTCCTTATTATGTAGTTTTGTTAATATTTTATTAATAATGAAAAATAAAATAGTTAATTCCATTAACTATTTTATTTTACAATCATGGATATTAAAAAATGTAGACGAAAATTCCATAATAACATTAACACCAAATTTTCTTCATTGTACCATAATTGAAAACCTCTTTAAAAACATAATGCATTACAACATATCACATTCCCATCCCCCATCTTGATTCAAAACGTGATTTGAAACATTAAAAAAAACATTCAAAAGTTAACATAATTTTATCGTCTATATTTCCTAGGCAACCAGAGAACACAACATAAGGCCTTCCCGTCCCCAATCAACATGTTAGGTAGATGATGTACTAAATCCATGTCCGAATCTATCCCTTTGTAATCTGAGAGTTTCGAATTCGATTCATACATCGGATCATCAAGTTCAGTATTTATCAAATGTTTACCATGCCACCGCTCTAGGCTTTTCTCAATTTGGGCAATTTCGTCTTCCAATAAACCAATACATTTTTCATTATCTTTATTTGGATCTTTGCAATATGTTGCCGATTTTGCCTATGGCACGGGTAAACCATGCCACTGACAGAAACACTCCAAATCACAACGTCTATCATATAACCTAGGTCATTTCAAATGATCATCCCATGGAATATTTCCTTTTGTCGGCGTTAACCATTTCATCACATAATTAACATCGCCTAAAGAATGTAGTGTGCATATAGGGATGTTTTCAAAAAACCCTTTTCTCGCCAAACCAACTACCTCCATGGGGATCTGGGTAGATCCCTGGATTAGTCTACACTTGTTCAACATTACAGCTCGTTGCCTCAACATGTTCATCACCAAATGATGTTAATGCTTTAGACTTACACTTTGTCTTCTTGACCTGTTGCATCCTTCTTACCCCCTATTGAGAGATAATCACATTGCACCACTCTTTTAGGCGGTGACCAGTTATAATACGAATGTTTTTGCCCGGATAGAGTTTTCAGGGGAACATAGGTTAAGAAGGGTGAATCATAATCAGGCATGTAGATATTGTTATGCATTTTGAAGTTGATTATATGAGGAAGTATAACTAGTGTTGTGGTAAATATGTATGACAAAATGAACTCATCCGTTACTGATGCTCAAACTAATAAAGAGACGATTTATTTATAGGGTAAAAAATGGATGAATAAATGCTTAAAAATATTATCGAATAGTGTGACATCAAATAGCAACAACTTTTCGAGCTGTAAAGTAATGACTGAGAAATATAGTGTATGGTCAAATCGTATCTGATTTTTTGTAAAGTAATGACTGACAAAGATATAGCTAATGCATTGTGTGGGTAAGACTGTGTTATCAAATCCCATCATGACATATTTTGAGATATAGAAGGTAATGCCAAACACTGACAAAGATATGGCTAATACAGTGTGTGGGTAAGACTGTGTTGTCAAATCCCACCATGACATATTTTGAGATATAAACGAAAATGTCAAAATACCATTAATACCATAATTAACATTACGACTACATAAAAAGAAGTAATGTTTTAGCCCATTAAGTTTAAATCCAAAATACATATTGAGCTATTTAACAAAAAGACCACCACCTGCATTAAGGATGTTTACACAACATTAGATGCAATAGTAATTACCCATAATTTTTACGCAAAACACTACATTAGTAATGAACTGAAGTGATCAAGGGAGATGACGGAGCATGTTGTAAGCCCATGTACGTGAAAAGGTAAAGTTAGAGAAACCCATGAAGACCCGGGCCAGTCCGTTGTTAGCCTCAAACATCGACATCATGCGCATGATATTCTCATCATCCATACCTACTAGTCTTTCAAGAATACCCTGCTAGTTCATGTGAGACTGAGAGTCCACGAAAACTTGAAGCTCCATTGCAGTGGCAATTTGCTTCGATGATTCAGCAATAACAGTGAGTGCTTGAGCATATTCGTCCAGATGGTTTACACGATGACGACTAGACTTTGTTTTAGGTGCCTGACCCTTGCGCTTCAGGGTGTTCCCAACTAATGTTTGGCTGTCAATCTCTTGCCCAGCGATCGTTTGCGTATCGATCTCCTGCCCAGGCGTTGTTTGAGTCTCGATCTCCATGTACGGTTCGTTATTTACGTCCACTTCTTCTACTTCTTCTTTCACTGAAAAAGAAAATTATCATTAATAAAACACCGACAAAACATTATCATAGTAATATAAAATTATGTGTACCATTCATGGGTGAGAACTGATCAGCGCCCGATATATCATTATCACCAGTAGCCGTGTCATTGCCAAAGATTATTTGGAGCTCATCATAATACATACACTTCTTTCCTCTCATCCTTCCAACATCTGTTTTTCCCTACAATAACCATATTTGACAAGTAATTATTTGATATATGAAAAGTATTTTTAGTAGTAAATTACATGGAAAAGTTTCATACTTACCACAATGTAGTCAGCCCATACACTTGCATCTGCTATTACCCCTCCACTATTTATGTCGTAACCGAAACCACTAACTTGTAACATCTCATGAAATTCAACGTAATCCTTTTTCAATGTTTTCAATCTGGATTTGACATTCTTGTCCTCCACGCGAATATCACATCCCTCTTCAACAGTATCTATTACAACCTTAATCTGGGCAGCAGTGAAACCATTGTCAACCCTCTGATGTCCCCCAAGAACCTGGGCACAAAGAGAATGGATTAGGAACCCATCCATTAGCTCGCTCCATCGCATATGGTATTTCTTTTAAGTATCTTCTACTTGATCAGATCGCACATCAACTCGCACGACATTAGTCCTATGGGGTTTTGGTGGGCATAGCGGAGGGCCGTTTTGGTTCTGCATACCTGCTAATTATAATAAAAAGAGAGTAATGATCACTAGCATAATGCAAATGCAAATGAAAGTTTATTGAAAATATAAGACCATATTCATTCTAATGCAGTAGCACTGATCAGTTGTCATTTATCATATTATAATGCAAATGCAGTAGCACTGACCTTTGCAATTCTAATACAGTAGCACTGATTAGTTGTCATATTATTAGTAGTATCAAATTTAGAAGATCAGTTATCAGTACAAAATTTAGTAGATCATTTAGCAGATCGGTTATCCGTACCAAATTAGTAGCATAATTCAGTGGGATAATTCAAATCAGTAGCAAATGACAATTGAAATCAGATCAGTTATCAGTACCAAATTTCATATTCAATATTCATTCATTTATCATTACCAAATCAGATCAGTTATCAGGATCAGTTATCAGTACAATACCAAATCAAATCAAATCATATCATTTATAACCATGTTCAGTTATCACCATATTCAACACCATGTTTCAGCATAGAATTCATATTCACTACCATATCATATTCAACACCATATTCACCAATTGATTGAATGCATAATTATATAAAGGCAGTAGCACTTATCAGTACCATATTTGAAACTCAGCACCATATTCAGTACACCATAAGTTATTAGTACCATATTTGAAATTCAGTACCATATTCTAATGCAGTAGCATAATTCAGTAGGATAATTCAATATTCATTTTGGTATATCCATAATCAATATTCATTTCAGTTATCAGCGCACTATCATCGTATGCTAATGCATTTCAGTATATCCATATACATATTCATTATATCCATATCCATGTACATATATTCAGTATATCCTAACTTATCACTAGTGATGCAGCACCTTAATTTACATCCTAAACGAGTATAAATGAGATAACTGATCAGTAATGAAGTGTAATACCCCGTATTTTTGTGATATTTATTTGTGGGATTAATTGGATTAAATGCGTAATTAATTGGAAATTGATCCGGATTAAAATACTAGAGAGATGCGAGTTGGTATTTGATTATAATGTGCATATATGATTATATATGAATATTGAATTACGAAATTTGTCGTCAGATTGAAATACGGCAATTTGGGAATTTTGTTGAGACGCGTGTGACAGTCGCATCAGGAATATAATTATGTTAATTAAAAAGAGAATTTTATTTCTATTAATCGTATGGTCATTTTGAGTGCGCCAACGTGTTCGAAAGGGTCAAAATAGTCAGAAAACACTAGCCGAGGGTTTAGTTTGGGTCCCGGGGCATTTTTAGGCCATACCGGCAACGTATAAGGGTAGTTTGGTAATTTTAGAATTTTGGGATTTTTGATTAACGAATTTTAGGAGTTTTAATTGAAAAATTTAAAGACCCACTAACCCATTACCATCCATTAACTAATTAGAGGGCTACGGGGGTTATTAGAAGAAAACCCAAAAGTTCCTAAGACAAACCCTAGCCTCCATTGCCAACATTAGAGAAGAGCTTGTAGAGAGATAGAAGAATTCTGCAGAGAGAGAGAGAGAGAATACTCCAGAAAATCGACATCAAAAATCAGAGATTCAAATAAGGCAAGTGGTTTAATTCCAATTAATTTCAGAGAATGCTTCTTCCATGTGTAGGAATTGATAAAACCTTATTGTTCTTGGGAATTAATGAAAAACCCATTTTAATCGGAAGTGAAAATTACATTTTTGATGAGGAATCGCATGTAGATTTGTATTTAGATGATTATTCTGATGATATTATAATTTGGATGAAACAAAAACGGATTTATTAGGCTCATTGATGATTTATAAATTTTAGGGTTCATGTTTATGTAATTTGGGGGATAAATGAAGGGATTTGATGATTTGATGATGATTAAGTTGTATTGGCCCTATACAAACGTTTAGTTATGATCCATGAATGTTTAGTACGAATTAGGAACCTTAAATTGAAGTTGGAACGATTTTTATGAGGGATTAGGAGTGAAGAAAGTTGGAAAAACAAGATTAGAAATTTCTGGGCTCGAATTTGGCCACTCGTTAGAAGACCTGCCCAGGTCGTTCGAACGAGCTCGTTCGAACGAGCTTCTAACGAGTTGACAGTTTGGGTTCTAACGAGAGGGATGTTCGTTCGAAGACTTTCGTTCGAACGAGATCTCGTTAGAAGGCCTAGTTCGTTCGAACGAACTCTCGTTCGAACAGCCTCGTTCGAACGAGACTTCGAACGAGTTGACAATTTAGGCTTTTTAGACTGTTTTGATCCCGAGTGTCCCATAACCTTGTGTATATGTAGAGATAACCTTCCCTTGATGATTAATTGTTACATTTGTGATGTTTGGGATATAATGAGGAGTCAAACCTAGAAGTGTAGTTTGAACCTAAGGGAAAATATGAAGTAGGACGTGAGTGTCTATTACGTTGCGAGAACTATTGACGGCCTAATTTATTATATTAACCGGGAACATATAAATTATGTAGTATTATATGTCGATACGAGAATAAGAAGTGTACCTCCAATATATTATGGTAATTACTAAGAGGTGTGCATACTTAGTATATATATTGATTTTATGTGTATGACATACCTACCATACTTGCTATCACGGGAGGTTTACGTTCGCTTAGGGCCTTCTAATCCTTGTGTTGCCCGGATTTAGATTAGTTACCTCGATGAACATAGGTCAGAGAAGGACTTATTAGGATGTCAATAAGTCTGCTGATCGTGGGAGCACAGGTATGTGCGTGACCCATGTGATGTGACTGTGTTCGCCTCCATTATTTGTGATGTTGTTATCTGAGAACGATTCCTGAGAGATTCGGAATACGTGATCCTTATGTACGTGATGTACCGGGATGGATAGCAGAGTATGTGTGCACCGCAGCTTAGTCTCGGGGTGCTTGTATTGTATATTTATGATGTGAATAATATACACTTAATTAATGGGAACTTTCATGATTGGTATTGTGAATAATATTATGGTAATGATTTGAGAAAACAAAACGGGTTAACTGATAGTGAATTATATTACTAATTTAGAATCCGAGTGTATGTAAAGCCCTCTATTTAATTGATAACGTTAGAATGTAATATGGGAATCGAGTAGTAAGGGGTAGAACTTATTACGTTTTGGTTAGATATATGTGTCATTTAGATGGGTAATGTACGTTAGGAGTGCACATGTAGTCGAGAGGTGAGAATTTCATGTGAGTGCACGTCCTAACATGTATTTTGCATTTAATGTTTTAATGTTATTAAAACACTTGCTGTTTTTAAAATGATTTCCACTTTCGGGCTCTGACCCATTTGCTTTCAAATCTATTTTTGTAAAAACCATTTTAGGTGCCCAGCCACAAGGACACCATGCTTAGGATTCTCATACAGGTGACGAGCTGTAGCTGTTTGTGGAAGTTACAGAACTTTGCTTGTAGACGCTTCATCTATCTTGACTCGATATTCTTCAGTTATCAGTTGTAGGGCATGTCGCCCATTTCTTTTAGAGGCATTTCATTTATTTCAGTTATTCAGACTTCTGGCATGTAATTATTCAGGATTTAGATTTGTCGTATTATTTTTCAGTTGTGGGATTGTTGTGAGGAGTTTTCCTCCGGATTTATATTTATGTTGTTGGTTATTCATTACTTCATTATAGTGAATGGTTGTTATTCTTTCATTATTCTTTTACTGCATGTTAATCAGACTTAACTTAAAATTTGGCACTTACTTTTAAATACTAGGTGGTTAGTAATTATTAAAATGTTTTCGACACTGATGCTATTAACTGAACCAACTTGGCATTTTGAATTAATTTAATAAAGGAGTAGCTACCCGGTATTTAATTAGTCGGGGTGTCACAGGTGGTATCAGAGCATCAGGTTCTAGTGTCCATTAGGATCTGTACGGCTTATTATGTTTCCGCTAAGCTTTCTTTGATGTAGAGCCCTATATTTTAGGACTGTTGTATTCTCTTGTATATGCTACGTTCTTCAGCTATTTCGAGTTTATAAATGCGGACTTATAGACTTTATTCTTGTTTCATAATGCCTCCACGACGCGCACAAAGGATTCCCAGGGATGCTACGCCAGAACCACAGCCCGCACCAGTTCAGGGTATGATGAATGCCGCCGAGGTTGCAGCCATTGTGGCCCAGGCGGTAAATGCCGCACTTGTCGTAGTTCAGCAGGCACCATCTTAGGCGCCAGTAGCCACGCCGATTCAGGCACATGCATTCCCGTCTGCTTGGGAACGTGTTCGTGATGATTTCCAGAAAGCACACCCACCGGAGTTCGCAGGTAGCTCCGATGTCGTAGTTTCGAGTCAGTGGAGGAAGAATATTCAACGGCACTTGAGAATGTACGAGTGCACTGAGGTTCAGAAGCATATACTAGCTACCTTTAAGCTAGTGGGATCTGCACTGCAGTGGTGGAAGTCTATTACCACCGTGGAGGAGAGGGACACTCTCACTATTCAGGAGTTCTGGGTGCGGTTTGACCGCAAGTACTTTCCGTCAGCTGTTCATACGAAAATGAGGAGGAAGTTGATGAGCCTTCAACAGGAGGGTAAGACTGTGGCCGAGTATGAGGCCGAATTCACTAATCTTCTGAACATTGTCCCAGATGAGATACCGACAGAGGAGAAGAAGATACAGAAATTTACGGACGGGTTGACATGGAGGATTCGTTAGCACTTGTTAGGGAACCTCTCGTTAGCCACTTATTCTGATGTGGTTAACGTTGCATTGCTCCATTGCCAGGATCACCGCTTTCACATGGCTGAGGGAAAGCGACCGGGAGAGTCTAGCCATCAGGGCAGGACTGGAGGAAATGGTGCCAGTGGGGCACAATCTGTTCAGGGGCAGAGACAGGGTGATCAGGGTACCAAGCAGGGGGATCACAAGAGGTTCAGGTCAGGAAATTTCAGGCACGGACAGGGAGATTTCCAGCAGGGCCATCAGGGTCCGAACGGCCATCAGAACCAGTAGGGTCAGAATGGTCAACAGCAATTTCAGCAGGGCCAGTGGAGGAACGGTAACGGCCACCAGGGCCGGGGGCAACAGGGACATAGAGGGGGGAACTTCCTGGGGAAGTGTTTCGTTTGTGGCAAGACTGGCCATAAATGCCAGGACTATCCTGATAGGGGCAGGGCCCCGCAGCAGCAGCAGGGTGCTCGACATGAGCCACAGAGGCCACTTTTTCCACCAGCCCTCCCAGCTCCAGCCCAGGTGCCAGCTCTTCCAGCCATTCCAGCAGTTCCTGTGTAGCAGGGACAGTTGCAGTATGGACGTGTCTATAACGTCCACCAGGCAGCAGCTCCGCAGGCACCACCCACGATTGAGGGTATGTTTCCTATCCATGGTACTATGGGTCGGGTTTTGATTGATACGGGGGCAACACATTGCTTTATAGCTACACATTTTGCGAAAGCCTTAGGGTTGTTGGCCACAGCAGAGAACATAGTGACGTGTGTAGACTCACCATTGGGGAGTGGGTCACTTATTTTCTTTATATGCCGGGGAGTAGGGGTAGAGATTGGTAGTCTGGTATTACCTGCAGATATGTTGGTATTAGATATGCATGTGCACGATGTGATTATCGGTATGGATTGGCTCGCTGATTATAGAGACATGATTGACTGCTTCGGTGGGAGCATTATTTTTGCCATTCCGGGGCAAGAGATGTTTGTAGTGGCGATGCCTCGCCCAGAGGGAGGTTCGACCGCTCATTTGTATTACATAGAGGAGGATACCTCTAAGGAGGTTGTGATTCCTTTAGATTCGATCCCAGTTGTCAGGGAGTACTCAGATGTGTTTCAGGAGATACCAGGCCTACCCCCCAGTCGAGAGATAGACTTTTTCATAGACTTATTGCCAGATACGAGACCTATAGCACGCGCACCGTACCGTATGGCTCCAGCTGAGATGAGGAAGTTACGGGATCAGATTGAGCAGTTGTTGGGTCAGGGGTTTATACGGAGGAGTACTTCACCGTGGGGTGCCCCTGTGTTGTTCGTGAAGAAGAGAGATGGTTCACTAAGATTGTGTGTGGACTACCGAGAGCTAAATAAGGTCACGATATAGAATAAGTATCTGTTACCTCGAATCAATGACTTATTCGACCAGTTGAGAGGAGCTTCTTTCTTCTGAAAGATTGATTTGAGATCGGGATACCATCAGTTACGTATCAGGGAAGAGGATGTCTCGAAGACTGCGTTCTTATCGAGATATGGATCTTACGAGTTTCGGGTTATGCCTTTTGGTTTGACCAACGCTCCAGCAATGTTTATGGACTTGATGAATAGGGTGTTCAGAGATTTCCTAGATCAGTTTATCATTGTCTTCATTGATGATATTCTGGTTTACTCTCAGACAGAGGAGGAGCACGCCGAGCATTTGAGGCAAGTTTTGCAGACGCTACGTCAGAACGAGCTGTATGCAAAGTATGAGAAATGCAGGTTCTGGCTGAAGGAGGTCCAGTTTTTGGGACATATTATTTTCGACCGGGGAATATCTGTTGATTCGGGGAAGGTATCCGCGGTTAGGGAGTGGGGACAGCCCACGACACCGACTGAGATTCGTAGTTTCTTGGGCCTAACAGGATACTACAGGAGGTTCATTCGGGGATTCTCGAAGATAGCATGTCCTTTGACACATCTGACTCGTAAGGGTGTGCCATTCATCTGGAGTGATGCATGTCAGTTGGCATTCGATGAATTGAAGGATAAGTTGACCTCAACACCTGTGTTAGCATTGCCGAGACCGTGAGTTGAGTATTTAGTTTACACCGGTGCGTCCTTGCAAGGACTTGGAGGTGTATTGCAGCAGGAGAGTCAGGCCATTGCTTATGCATCCCGTAAGCTAAAGCCTCACGAGAAGAATTACCCCACTCATGACTTGGAGTTGGCGGCGGTTGTAGTTTCCCTTCGGATATGGAGACATTACCTTTTGGGGGAAAAGTTTCGATTGTTCATGGACCACAAGTCCCTACAGTACCTATTCACGCAAAAGGAGTTGAATATGCGGCAGCGAAGGTGGCTTGAGTTTGTGAAGGACTATCAGTTCGATATCCAATACCACCCAGGGAAGGCTAACGTGGTAGCAGATGCGTTGAGCCGCAGACCTGTTGATGAGGTGGCAGGGGTGTGGAAGGCGAAGTGGAAAGAATTGGGACACCAGGATGCAGTGGCCCGATCGTTCATGTCTGTAATGATCGTTACACCGCAGATTGTCACGAAGGTAGTAAGGACACATGCAAATGACTCGTTCTGTCAGGAGCAGATAGTTCGATTATTAGCAGAGGGAGCCGAGTCCTATACCGTTAGCTCAGACGGGGGATTACGCTTCAATGGGAGATTAGTAGTTCCGGAAGGGGAGGAATTGCTACATGAGGTTATGGCAGAGTCGCACGGCTCACGGTTCGCGGTACATTCCGGTGGGGACAAAATGTACCAAGACATGAGACGACAGTATTGGTGGAGCGGGATGGAGAGAGATATTGCTGAGTTTGTTTCTAAATGCGCCACTTGTCAGTTAGTAAAAGTGGATCATCAGAGACCGGTAGGACTGCTACAGCCGTTGGAGGTCCCGATGTGGATGTGGGAGAGCATCTCCATGGACTTTATCACGGGGTTGCCTACGTCACAGAGAGGTCACGACTCCATTTGGGTAATTGTGGACAGGTTGTCCAAAGTCGCTCATTTTCTACCCGTAAGGACAGACTACACTACGGGACAGTATGCCTAGCTCTTTATTTCTGAGATAGTGAGACTTCACGGTGTGCCCCTAAATATCGTGTCTGACCGAGACAAGATATTTGTTTCACGGTTTTGGGAGAGTTTTCAGGAGGCCATGGGCACGGAATTGCGGTTGAGTACGGCGTATCACCCGCAGACCGATGGGCAAACTGAGCGTACAAACCAGATGTTGGAAGACATGCTATGTATGAGTATCATTGATTTTGGGGGTGGATGGGAGGAGTATCTTCCACTGGTGGAGTTTTCTTACAACAACTCCTACCATTTCACCATTGGCATGGCTCCATTTGAGGCGTTGTACGGTAGACCTTGTCGTTCCCCAGCATGTTGGTTGGAGGTGGGGGACAACAAACTACTTGGGCCGGAGGTGATTCAGGATACTTCGGCAAGGATATAACTGATACGGAGTCGCATTAGGGTAGCTCAGGACAGGCAGAAGAGCTATGCTGATGCGAAGAGGTTCTTCAGAGAGTTCCAAGTGGGGGACCAGGTTTTGCTCAGAGTATCTCCTATGAAGGGGATTATGCATTTCGGGAAGAAAGGGAAGTTGGCTCCGAGATGTGTGGGACCATTTCCTATTATTGAGCGGATTGGACCGGTTGTGTATAGACTTGGATTACCGGAGCATTTGCATTGGATTCACGATGTGTTTCATATTTCCTCGCTAAGAAAATATCTTAGAGACGATTTGGCTCATTCTCGCATTTTTTTGGAGGACATCGATCTCCAGCCGGATAGCTCCTACGAGGAGGGACCGATTGCTATTTTGGACCGAAGTGAGCGGAAACTGCGGTCAAAGATAGTTCCGTTAGTGCGTGTTTAGTGGCGACATCATAATGTCGAGGAGTCCACATGGGAGCGCGAGGATGAGATGCGCGAACGTTATCCAGAGTTGTTCTTACCAGGTACTTTCTAGTTCCGAATTTCGGGACGAAATTCAGTTATTAGGGGGGAAGTATGTAATACCCCGTATTTTTGTGATATTTATTTATGGGATTAATTGGATTAAATGAGTAATTAATTGGAAATTAATACGGATTAAAATACTAGCGAGACGCGAGTTGGTATTTGATTATAATGTGCATATATGATTATATATGAATATTGAATTATGAAATTTATCGTCAGATTGAAATACGACAATTTGGGAATTTTGTTGAGACGCGTGTGATAGTCGCGTCAGGAATATAATTATGTTAATTAAAAAGCAAATTTTATTTCTATTAACTGTATGGTCATTTTGAGTGCGCCAACGCATTCGGAAGGGTCGAAATAGTCAGAAAACACTAGTCGGGGGTTTAGTTTGGGTCCCGGGACATTTTTAGGTCATACTGGCAACGTATAAGGGTAGTTTGATAATTTTAGAATTTTAGGATTTTTTATTAACGAATTTTAGGAGTTTTAATTGAAAAATTAAAAGACCCACTAACCCATTACCAGCCATTAACTGATTAGAGGGCTACGGGGGTTATTAGAAGAAAACCCAAAAGTTCCTAAGACAAACCCTAGCCTCCATTGCCACCATTAGAGAAGAGCTTGTAGAGAGATAGAAGGATTCTGCAGAGAGATAGAGAGAATACTCCAGAAAATCGACATAAAAAATCAGAGATTCAAATAAGGCAAGTGGTTTAATTCCAATTAATTTCAGAGAATGCTTCTTCCATGTGTAGGAATTGATAAAACCTTATTGTTCTTGGGAATTAATGAAAAATCCATTTTAATTGGAAGTGAAAATTACATTTTTGATGAGGAATCGCATGTAGATTTGTATTTAGATGATTATTCTGATGATATTATAATTTGGATGAAACAAAAACGGATTTATTAGGCTCATTGATGATTTATAAATTTTAGGGTTCATGTTCATGTAATTTGGGGGATAAATGAAGGGATTTGATGATTTGATGATGATTAAGTTGTATTGGCCCTATATAAACGTTTAGTTATGATCCATGAATGATTAGTACGAATTAGGAACCTTAAATTGATGTTGGAACTATTTTTATGAGGGATTAGGAGTGAAGAAAGTTGGAAAAACAAGATTAGAAATTTCTGGGCTCGAATCTGGCCACTCGTTAGAAGACCTGCCCAGGTCATTCGAACGAGCTTCTAACGAGTTGACAGTTTGGGTTCTAACGAGAGGGCTGTTCGTTCGAAGACTTTCGTTCGAACGAGATCTCGTTAGAAGGCCCAGTTCGTTCGAACGAACTCTCGTTCGAACAGCCTCGTTCGAACGAGACTTCGAACGAGTTGACAGTTTAGGCTTTTTAGACTGTTTTGATCCCGAGTGTCCCGTAACCTTGTGTATATGTAGAGATAACCTTCCCTTGATGATTAATTGTTACATTTGGGATGTTTGGGATATAATGAGGAGTCAAACCTAGAAGTGTAGTTTTAACCTAAGGGAAAATATGAAGTAGGACGTGAGTGTCTATTACGTTGCGAGAACTATTGACGGCCTAATTTATTATATTAACCGGGAACATATAAATTATGTAGTATTATATGTCGGTACGAGAATAAGAAGTTTACCTCCAATATATTATGGTAATTACTAAGAGGTGTGCATACTTAGTATATATATTGATTTTATGTGTATGACATACCTACCATACTTGCTATCACGGGAGGTTTACGTTTGCTTAGGGCCTTCTAATCCTTGTGTTGCCCGAATTTAGATTGGTTACCTCGATGAACATAGGTCAGAGAAGGACTTATTGGGATGTTAATAAGTCTACTGATCGTGGGAGCGCAGGTATGTGCATGACCCATGTGATGTGACTGTGTTCGCCTCCATTATTTGTGATGTTGTTATCTGAGAACGATTCCTGAGAGATTCGGAATACGTGATCCTTATGTACGTGATGTACCGGGATGGATAGTAGAGTATGTGTGCACCGCAGCTTAGTCTCGGGGTGCTTGTATTGTATATTTATGATGTGAATAATATACACTTAATTAATGGGAACTTTCATGATTGGTATTGTGAATAATATTATGGTAATGATTTGAGAAAACAAAACGGGTTAACTGATAGTGAATTATATTACTAATTTAGAATCCGAGTGTATGTAAATCCCTCTATTTAATTGATAACGTTAGAATGTAATATGGGAATCGAGTAGTAAGGGGTGAACTTATTACGTTTTGGTTAGATATATGTGTCATTTAGATGGGTAATGTACGTTAGGAGTGCACATGTAGTCGAGAGGTGAGAATTTCATGTGAGTGCACGTCCTAACATGTATTTTGCATTTAATGTTTTAATGTTATTAAAACACTTGCTGTTTTTAAAATGATTTCCACTTTCGGGCTCTGACCCATTTGCTTTCAAATCTATTTTTGTAAAAACCATTTTAGGTGCCCAGCCACAAGGACACCATGCTTAGGATTCTCATACAGGTGACGAGCTGTAGCTGTTTGTGGAAGTTACAGGACTTTGCTTGTAGACGCTTCATCTATCTTGACTCGATATTCTTCAGTTATCAGTTGTAGGGCATGTCGCCCATTTCTTTTAGAGGCATTTCATTTATTTTAGTTATTCAGACTTGTCGTATTATTTTTCAGTTGTGGGATTGTTGTGAGGAGTTTTCCTCCGGATTTATATTTATGTTGTTGGTTATTCATTACTTCATTATAGTGAATGGTTGTTATTCTTTCATTATTCTTTTACTGCATGTTAATCAGACTTAACTTAAAATTTGGCACTTACTTTTAAATACTAGGTGGTTAGTAATTATTAAAATATTTTCGACAGTGATGCTATTAACTGAACCAACTTGGCATTTTGAATTAATTTAATAAAGGAGTAGCTACCCGATATTTAATTAGTCGGGGTGTCACATGCAGTACCCTAATTTACATACTGATCTCATTTATGTATAAATAAGAAAAATGATCACTAATGCAGATTGTAAAAATGAGTAGTGTATAATTGAGTAGCACCAAATCATACATTTTTAGTATACATAATTCAGTGCATCAGTAGCACCAAATCAGTGTACCAGATGCATTTCGTTAGCATAATTCCGAATCATACTAGAATCATACATTTCAGAATCATTATGACATCAACATAAACTTATAATATCCAGAATTGGCAAATACATAAACATATATTTGAAAATTACACACCCTTACATTACTACGAAAGCAACATAGTTAGAATTAAAGTACTAGAAGCAACATTACGTAATCCATTTCAAGGCCCTAACATTACAACAAAAGTAATGGAAATACTAGAAGCAACGAGAAGCAACATTGTTAGAACTTGAAGTTTCTTCACAGTCATCAAGGTACACATAACGTCATGTTCATTGCCATTATGGGTTCAGCAACAAGAAGTGGCGATTAAACGGATAAACTCGATGTAGGTTGTTCGCTATGCAGATGAAAGGTTGCGTAGTTACTATCCATGCCTTCTATGGACGGCTTAGTCCATCCCAAAAATTTGTGATATTGGGGACAAGTGTGATACAATCGACCCTGGTTATTGTTTTTTTAGTCAATGTGACCTTCACTTTAGATACAACGCCACAGGAGCATTTCTTTATTTCATACCATAGAAGGAAAAGCTCACTTTCATTTGATGATGGCATATTTGAAATGTCCACTTACCTAAAATTTCAAAACATAGATATTATAAGCGTAGTGTAAAATTGAAACCTGAAATATCCACCCACCTAAACTCAGTCATCGTAGTATAAATTTTCAACATGATTCGCATCGTATCCTTCCCACATCAAATTAGCCATTGCATTTTTTTTTTCGGTCCATGCACTTTCAGTTGTGAACGTTACATGCTCATTCAATGGTGTTTCTGGAACATTTAGGGGAGGAGTAATGCCATCATCATCACTTTCCTTGTCCCCCACACATTCATCCTCAACATCAACAATCCTTAAGAAATTATTAAGGGCACAACAAGCTACAACAATCTTTGCTTGAATTTCAATCGTGTGGAATGGTTGATGCCTTAGATACGCAAATATTTTTTTTAATAACCCAATTGATCTCTCCACTACATTTCGCAGATACGAATGACTAAAATTAAACTCCTTACAATTCTCGAGACTTTGTCCGTCAACGTCCCTGCGATGATATCGAGTTTTTCGATACGGGGAAAGAAACCCAGGTACCAACGGGAAACCAGCATCAGCGAGATAGTATTTACCTACGCATAATTTAAAAATAAATATTACCAATACCTCTTTTTATATTTACTAAAAACATCAATGAAATTCAATCTCATATTTCAACATACCCAATGGAACGGTCAACTTACGACCTTGACATTGTATCGCACTTTGAAGTAAGCGACCATCATGCGCTGATCCCTCCCAACTAGCGAGGACATAGGAGAATCGCATGTCAAATGTGCATGCAACCAAAACATTTTGAGAAATTGCCCCCTTCTTATTGCGATACCTTGCTTGGTTAGATGTAGGAACCAAAAAAGATATGTGTGTACCATCAATTGCACCTACGGCATCCTAAACCGGTGGAAATGAATTTAGTACGGGGAAAGTCCTTGATAAATTAATGAAATTATCCTAACCTCAAAGTAATGATACCACGGAAGGTCCTTCCCATTATCATAAGGGGAATTTAAAGAACTGTCATTAGTAACGACATCATTGGACAAATGAAGACATGCTCGTAAAACTCTATGGAAGTCGTAACAAATGGTTTGACCAGATCTGAAGAAAGCTAACGACTCGAAAACATATCACTCTTCATGACCCATGGTGTTAAGGAACATGGCACTTGTTCCTCGACCTTAACTGATCGATTGTCACTCATTCCATATGTTCATAGTCTAGTACAAAGTCTTTCGAATGAGGCTATGTTCATTCGAAGTTATGTGTGACATACCCGATCATTCATTTTGAATAAACGATATAATGCAGTTTCGTGATCACCATCCCAGTTTCTATGGGGAGCCCTAGAAATGCGATGGTCACGACTCCTCATATATTGATAAATTGCAATTGATCGCATCACCAGGGTCCAGAACAACCCTCGTTAGTGTCGCAGCCGCTTTGAGATGTTATTCGGCGTTGAGATATTAAAATCCTATACCAACCAAAACTTAATAAAATTTATATTAAAGATCCAAAACTTTATAAAATTTGTTAAAATCCAAAACTTTATAAAACGTTATGTCCATTACATTATTAAAAGATCAAACATATGGGAGGAATGTAATATACCGATTGAGAAACTTTCTGAAGAATTTGTTTCAGAACAAACCTGTTATTTGCACACAAAAAAAAAATAATAATTATAACAAGAATAATTAGTGAAACAAGAATACAAATATAGCACACTGATATATATATATATATATATATATATATATATATATATATATATATTTGTTTGTCCCATATATATTTGTTTGTATATCTGTAGTCCCCTAATATCTGTAGTCCCCAAACAAATATATTGGGCGACTACAGATATTGGTGACAAACAAATATATTGGGGACTACAGATATACAAACAAGTAGTCCCCCAATATCTGTAGTCCCCAAACAGATATATTGGGGGACTACAGATATATATATATATATATATATATATATATATATATATATATATATATATATATAT
Organism: Sambucus nigra; assembly: GCA_949130495.1. Lineage (NCBI taxonomy): Eukaryota > Viridiplantae > Streptophyta > Magnoliopsida > Dipsacales > Adoxaceae > Sambucus > Sambucus nigra. Next base: position 259,617,593 of record OX422208.1, on the reverse strand, counting down.
ATATATATATATATATATATATATATTGGGGAAACTATATACTATAGATATTAGGAAAACTACAAACTGATATACACATATATATTGGTATATTGGGGAAACTATATACTACAAATATTGGGAAAACTACAAACTGATACATGTGTGTATATATATATATATATACACACGGATCTTCCGATCCAAACGAAAATTGAAAAAACGAAAATGGAAAAAAAAGGAAGAACAACATACCGGAGCAAGAAAAATAGGTTTCGGAGAAGAAGATATGAGTTTTGATGCCCCAATTTCGTAGATATCTTCATCTACTGTCACTTCCGTCTCTTCCATCTGCATCAGCTGAATCAATTGGCTGGTTTTCAATTACTAGGCATTGGTTTCTTTGGGGGGGGGGAGGGGGGGGTAAAGAAACGGGTTCCAAGTTTTTGTGGCAAATGAGGTCACATGAGTAGAAAATTAAAAACCAATTCCTACCCTAAAACTCCCTGTCAAACGACCCAAAATATGGAATTGAGGGTGGAAAAGTTCATTTGCCATGGCAAAATGACGCTATCAAACGGAGTCTAAGGGTTATATATTGGGTTTTATATTCTAGGAGGGAGGTTATCAAATATATCTATTTAAAAATAGTCTTTAAACTAAACTTGGCCATGTGGCTTCAGAAGCTACATGCAATTAAAAACAACATATGAAAATAGAGGCTTTACCTATGGGTCTCGCTCACTTCTCCCGTTAATATTTTTTGCCTTCGCACTTCAGTAGCAACTCTCTTTACCCTTTCCTCTTCCCATTCCTATACTCATAACTCCCTTTTCTCCTATAACAACACCTAACAAACCTAATGCACCCTTTCATATCAATATCTAGGTAGAAAAACTATTTATATATACCTTAGAACAACCGACATTTGATGAAGCAAGCAGAACACCTCAAATCTACCATTTTTGTCAAAACCTTTTTTTGCTCGATCTCAACACATGAAGAAGAGGTAAAATCTGTGTGTGTGTGTGTGTGTGTGTGTGTTCCTCCCTCCAACTTGCCTTTTTTCCCCATAAACAACCTCCAAATGCATAATTATCACGGTCTACCTATTCATTGGTGAGGATTCCTTTAATCCAATAACATATAGATTGTGTATTGTGTATTTGAATATTGGTAAGAAATATCCCAATGCTTTATATTGGGTTCTGTAGAGCACGGATGGGTAACACATAGTTTATTTTCGTAACCATATGGCAAGGCATTTTCTATGTAATCTTTAAGGATCTGTTTGGTTATAGATGTGATGGTGAATTTCTGGATTTGGGTTCCGTAGTTTAAATATATCTTTGGATATTTTTTTAATTCTCTGGGTAATATTTTATCGTAGATAAGGTCAATTTTTAGTTGATTTTAATAACAAATAGTGTGGGAATTGAAACTCAACCCCCAATCGATTTGGATCTATATAATTTGGCACTTTTGCAAGTAAGTTTTAATTGATAAGTACTATGTTTAATTTCAATTGTAGATTTCTCTACTTTAATGGTTTATGTTTAAATTTATATATAATGGGAGCATAATTTTCAGCTTACTATATTCCTTTGTGAATTATTGGAAAGCTCATGTCTAGAGCCTTTTGTTGAAAGCCTTTTTTAAGCTATCCACTAAGGCCATATGTAGTGGGATATTTAAATGTGTAGTTTTAGACTTTTATGTCTCACAGTGGGTAGGATAGGATATTGTGTAGTTTTAGGTGAGAGAAAATGTAGAGAGGATGCAAATGTAGAAGGCCGATACACAATGTGTAAGTGGGGTCCAGCAGTTCTGGGCGTTAAAATGATACCCGCCCAGATTTTTGGGCGCCTATAATTTGTCCTCCCAACCTCACTTTTGAAAAAAAAAATTAATATCCAAACGGTAAATTAAATCTGGGCGGTAAAAAGTCATTCGCCCAGATCTGGGCGGTAAAAAGTCTTTCTCTCACTCTCCGCCACATCAGCATTTTGCATTGTCTTACTGTAAAAACTTGAGGAAAAATGTAAGCAAAAAAATGTACATTTACATTTTTTTGCACTACACCACTACAGATGGCCTAATTGAATAGTTATTCTTTTTTGGTAATAGGTACATGACTCGAGGCATTGTGAATGGTATCTAGCACAACTCTCACCTTTCCATAATAGCGAAAACTTATTTAAAAAATATTTTAATTTTTTTGCGAACTTACATTATCTAAATATTGTTTTTGAATATTTAACAATTATCCCAAATCTTATAATACTATTACATTTAGTAGCACATAGTTTAACTTAATTTGGTCTTTCTACATATTCATATTTTGCTAGCGGTGTTAATAATTAGGGGTGGCAATTCGTTTTCTAGAAGTGTTTTGACACGACATGAAATTATTTTTTTACTTGAGTCGAACATGAACGACATACAAACACATACACAATACGACTAATAAAATTATTAATTTTACATCCAACTAAGCTAAATTATATTCAAAATGAAACGACACAACACTAGACATGATTTTAACACAAATAAACTAAGACACTACTTTGAGTCAAAAGGTTATGGTATGCATGAGACATGTTGTACCATTTAAGGTCAGTTTTGTGACTTTTAGTGATGTGATGTCGTGTAAATAACCTGCTGTGCATGTTAGGATTTCTATGTGGAAGATGGAATGTATTTAATTGTTGGATAAATTTCAATATAATAATATTTTTATTATATTAATTAATGAATTGTTTTAATCTTTAGTTGTTAATATTTTATTATATTATTGGTGTTTTATTTTAAACATAGTTTGGGTTTTATTTTAGAAGGTGGAAACATGAGCGAAAGATTAAGGAGTGCTCAAAATCCCATATTGTACCACATTGGAAGAATACTACAAAAAGTAATGGTATATCAACTAAAGGACAATTAAGATTCTTAGTTGACAAGTCAAATAAGAGGCTATGATCCTACGCATCGCGGTGGTTCTTGAGCACCACCAATCACGACACGCGGCGCGCGAAAGGGAGATTGGACGACTTAGGGCGCATTGCGCGCTTTAACGTGCACTTGGTACTTCGCACGTGAGTTGTGACTGTTGAAGAACAGTCACAGAAATGGCTATAAAAAGAGTTCCAGGCCTCTGATTTGGACACCAAAAATTACTAATTTCTCCACTCTCCGTCCTCTATATTTTGGCATTATCAAGTTACAAATTCAGAGTGTTCTCGGTTTGATCAAATAGTACATAGTTTGAATCAAACAACTGTTCATACACTGCATTGCATCCTGAAGGCAGATTCTATAAAACCCATAGTGTACTCGCGGTTCTGTCTCAACCGGATTGGGAAAAATTTTGCCTAAAAGAAAGCGTTCCAAGAACGTGCCTTGTAGAAATTAATTAATATATTTTGTTCTTTCCATAACAAAACTCCAACAGTTTTAGAAAAAAATTCTTATTACTCCACTCAAATGGAAGGAACTGTGGCACAATCTATCCAAGTCATGACTCAAGACTTAATCCGCCTCGGCCGTTTGGTGGAGAAAATTTCACCCGTTGGCAAGAGAAAGTTATGTTCTTCCTCACATCACTAAAACTTGCATACATTCTAGATGATAACCTTGAACAAATTCCTGAGCCCACACCCGAAGACACCGAAGAAATAAAGTAAAAAAGTGTGAAGAGGAAAGAAGAGGAATTTATGCGTCAAGGACACATCCTCAATGCTTTGTCTCAAACTGTTTATAGCGCTCATCGAATGATTCCAACGACAAAGGAATTATGGAAGGCTTTGGAGACAAAGTATCAAAACGAGGAAGCAAGCAACCGTAAGTTTCTGATTTCAAACTATATGAATTTTAGAATGAGTAATGATAAATCTGTCGTTACATAAGCACATGAACTCCAACAAATTATTGGTGACCTTAAAGCCGCTGGAATTAATCTTCGGGATGAATTTCAAGTAGGGGTAATTGTTTCAAAACTTCCATCATCTTGGAATGGCTTTAAGAAGAAAATTAATCATGATGAAAAGACTTATACTGTGGAATGCCTTCTTCGTCACCTTCGTATTGAAGATGATACTCATATTCGAGAAAAGAAGGATGAACAAGGTGAGGGTCATTCAAAAGCCAATATGGTTGAGGATCAAAAATCCAAGATTACCAAAGACTTAAAATTTAAAGCAAAGAATGATTCAAAATTCAAGAACCAAGGTGCAAATAAGAAAAAGAAGGGAAAATGTTTCTTCTGTGACAAACCGGGCCATTATTCTCGAGAATGTCGTCTTAAAAAGAAGGCATTTAAGGAAAAACAAGGGTCGAAGGAAACCAACAATATTGAAGATCTTATTGCTACTGTATGCAAAGAAAATTCATTGATAATGAAAGTGGATGGTGGCTAGATACCGGCGTAACGGTCCACATATGCAAAGACTGCTCTTCATTCAAAACATATCAAGAAATTGATGGAAAGAAGTGAATATGGTAAATAATATTCGCACCAATGTAGTTGGGAAAGGCATAGTGGAATTGGAGCTAACTTCTGGAAAGACACTTACTCTAATTGATGTACTTCATGTACCTGATATGTGTAAAAATCTTGTGTCTGGGGACCTTCTCAATAAGAGAGGCTTCAAACTAGTGTATGATTCTGATAAGTTTGTCTTGTCTAAGAATGGCCAATTTATTGGCAAAGGGTACTCTTGTAACAGCATGCTCAAAATTAATGTAATCAATGATATTAGTTCTGCTTATATGGTTGAGTCTATTTCTTTATGGCATAGTAGATTAGGTGATGTGAATTATAAAAGTATAAAAAATATGACTAATCTCGGATTGTAAATTTGATAACCTTTCTAAATATGAAATTTGTGCTCAATTGGAGATAACTAGAAAGTCGTTCAAATCTATTGAGAGGACATCCGAAATGCTTGATCTTATTCATAGTGATGTATGTGATATGAAGAGTAATATGACTCGTGGTGGAAATAAATATTTCTTAACTTTCATTAATGATTACTCTAAGTATTCATATACATATTTACTTAAAAGTAAAGATGAAGTTTTCGAGAAATTTCTAATTTTTAAAGCAGAAGTTGTAACTCAACAAAATCGAAAAATTAAAGTCCTACGATCCGATAGGGGTGGTGAATATTACCTGAGTGAGTTTATACAATTTTGTAATACTCATGGGATAATCCATCAAGTTACGGCGCCTTATACGCCACAACAAAATAGAACGACGGAAAGGAAAAATAGAACTTTAGTTGAAATGATAAATTCAATGTTAATCAGTTCTGGTTTACCTTTGTCGATGTGGGGAGAAGCGATTTTATCCGCATGTTATATTTTAAATACAGTTCCCTTGAAAAACAAGGATATTACACCATACGAATTATGGTTTAATCGTAAGCCTAATCTTAGACGTCTTAAAGTTTGGGGACGTCTTGCTTATGTAAGAAAACCCGAACCTAAAAGACCTAAACTAGGAAATAGAACTTACAAATGTATTTTTATTGGATACTCTAGTAACAGTACGACTTATAGATTTTTAAATCTTGAAACTCAAGAAATCATTGAGTCGGTAGATGTGCAATTCTTTGAACATCTAACAAAATTTAGTACTTTGAATCAAAGTTTAGAAAATAATAATTCGACTGTTGACTCCTCAACTTTAGAAGAAAATTCACAATCAATATCTTCTTCGGAAATAACGAATGACGTTGAACCGCGAAGGAGTAAAAGACAAAGAACTGAAAAAATATTTGGGCCTGACTTTGTTATTTATTTAGTTGAAGGGGATTTAAATGAGACTAAGAACAAAACTAAATTTGTTCTTAATGTAGAAGATGAACCGACCACATTTCATGAAGCAGTAACATCTAGGGATGCTGTCTTTTGGAAAGAAGCAATAAATGATGAAATGAACTCAATTTTGTCAAATCAAACTTGGGTTATTTCTGATCTTCTCCCGGGGCTAAACCTATTGGGTCCAAATGAATACTTAAAAGAAAATTAAATCCGGATGGTTCTATAAATAAATTTAAGGCAAGACTAGTTGCTAAAGGCTATAAACAAAAACATGGAATTGATTACTTTGATACTCGAATCACTTCCATTAGGATATTGATATCTCTTGCTTCTATTCACAATTAGTTATTCATCAAATGGATGTTAAAACTGCATTTTTAAATGGTGATTTAGAAGAAGAGATTTACATGGAACAACCCGAAGGGTTTGTCTTGCCTGACCAAGAAAAGAAAGTGTGTAAACTGGATAAATCTCTTTATGGCCTTAAACAAGCTCCTATGCAATGGCATGAGAAGTTTAATAATATTGTTATATCCCATGGATATAAAGTTAATGATGCCGACAAATGTATATATAGTAAATTTGAAAATGACGTTGGTGTTATTGTTTGCTTATATGTGGATGACATGTTAATATTTTGGTCTAATCTCAAATATGTTGAAGAAACCAAAAGGCTTCTTTCGTCAAAATTTGATATGAAAGATCTTGGAGAAGTTGATGTGATTTTAGGAATCAAAATTGTGATAAAGGATATTTCTTTTGTGTTATCTCAATCTCATTATATAGAAAAAGTTCTTAAAAGATATAATCACTTTGAACTTAAGCCAGCTGCTACACCAGTGGATCCTAGTATCAAATTAATGAAAAATACTAGGCGTGCTATGGACTAACTTAAATATGCTAGTATTATTGGGAGTATAATGTATGCCATGCATTGCACTAGACCAGATATTGCTTATGCAGTGAGTGTAATGTGTAGATTTACAAGTAATCGAGGACAAGAGCACTGGAATGCAATTTCTAGGGTGCTTAGATACCTGAAGAGGACTTTGGATTATGGCTTACATTATGTAAGATATCCATCCGTTTTAGAAGGATATAGTGATTCAAGTTGGAATAATATTGAATCAAAATCCAAGTCAACTACTGATTGGATTTTTACGCTAGGAGGAGCAGCTATCTTTTGGGGATCCAAGAAACAAACATGTGTATCAGATTCAACAATGCAATCTGAATTTATAGCCCTAGCAAATGCATGTAAAGAAGCAGAATGGCTTAGAAATGTGCTGTATGATATTCCTTTATGGAAAAATCCATCACCTTCTATTATGATAAGTTCTGATAACCAAGCCACAATTTATAAAATTTCGAACAAAACTTACAACGAAAAATCTAGACACATTAGTCTAAGGCACCAAATTATAAGAAAATTACTCAAGGAAGGAGTAATTACAGTCGACTATATTAAAACGAACAAGAATTTAGCAAATCCTCTGACTAATGGTCTTGTTAGGGAGATGATATATATCACCTCAAAAGGAATGGGACTAATGTCTATTAAATAACGCAACTATATTTAATGAGAACCCAACTCATATCTTGAAAATATAGATAGAGTTCAATGTGGTACAAACAAGTTAAATTATAGTTATGGAACACTAGGAATTTTATACAAAAAGTTTCATTCCGATGTGCCTAGTGTTGGTTTTCTGCATGTTAGAGGATGAAGGTTACTTATTAATAAATCATATAAGTGTGACTCGCAGAATCACTAAAGTTGATTTACCAATACAAGTGTCGAAAGTGTGGCCGCTCCGCTTTCTATGGAATCAAGACCGATCCTAAAGCGCTCGTGAAATCGGGATTAACACAAGGCCATAAAAGTGCATGCTAGAAGAACACTTATAAACTCATAAATCGGTATGTGTGATAGTTCCGGCTAGTCTCAAAAGGTCCTTGGTGCAAGATATGTTCACCACAGCACCTTGATGAAGCTTTGAATTATTTTCACTATATGAAAGTTCAAGTCCGAAAGACACTTCTCATTTATGTACTAGATTTTAGCGATGGTGCCAAAAGTTATTTATTGTCTCTTTATTTTGCTCTCTTGTGTATATTGAAATTGGCGGGGGAATGTTGGATAAATTTTAATATAATATAATATTTTTATTATATTAATTGATGAATTATTTTAATCTTTGGTTATTAATATTTTATTATATTATTGGTGTTTTATTTTAAACATAGTTTGAGTTTTATTTTAGAAGGTAGAAACATGAGCAAATGGGTGTAAAACATATGGGAGTGCTCAAAATCCCATATTATCCCACATTGGAAGAATACTATCAAAAGTAGTGGTATATCAACTAAAGGACAACTAAAATTCTTAGTTGACAAGTCAAATAAGAGGCTATGATCATACGCATCGCGGTGGTGCTTAAGCACCACCAATCGCGACACGCGGTGCGCGAAAGGGCGCATTGCGCGCTTTGACACGCACTTGCTTGGAGCGTGGGAGCCTAAAGTTTTGACGAGATAAAACGGATCAACGGTTGTGATTAAACGATTCGATCAAATGGTTTCAAATTCGAAACGACTTGATCTAAACCGTTAGATGAACTCGTAGCGTTTCGTGTAGGGGATGTCCATTCGTTTACGATGGGGCGCTAATCTGAACCGTTAGATCGAAGTTATTCCAAATAGGCACGATCCAACGGTTACTGAGTCGCTACATGAAGAGCTGTGACTGTTGAAGAACAATCACATAAATGGCTATAAAAAGAGTTCCAGGCCTCTGTTTTGGACACCGAAAATTGTTAATTTCTCCTTTCTCCGTCCTCTATATTTTGGCATTATCAAGTTACAAATTCAAAGTGTTATCGGTTTGATCAAACAGTACATAGTTTGAATCAAACAACTGTTCATACACTGCATTGTATCCTGAAGGCAGATTCTATGAAACTCATAGTGTACTCGCGGTTTTGTCTCAACCGGATTGGGAGAAATTTTGTCTAAAAGAAAGCGTTCCAAGAACGTGCCTTGTAGAAATTAATTAATATATTTCGTTCTTTCCATAACAAAACTCCAACATTAATTGCTACAACATATTTTCTTTCTTTTTCTCAACATCTTATTTGATATTATCTCATCGAAATAATGAATTTTTGGGTATCCCATGGAGTTGGATGTCACAATTTAGTATGTTTTTTCCAAGTTATGTTTGTTTGACTATCTTTTTCTACCTCTAATGTTCAATGCACATAATAGAAATCGTCAAATGCAAGCCTTACCCACGACATTGTGAAAATTTCATGCCCAGATTTTTAATCATAATATAACCACCTTTATTTGCTTATGTTCTCGCAAACATCAATTGTGATTACTCTCATGTTCTCGCAAACATCAATTGTGATTACTCTCATGTTCTCGCAAACATCAATAGTCATTACTCGTGTAGGGTATGACAAGCTTTACGAAGCGCCTGCGGTTGAAAATGAAAACAAGGTTGTAGTGCAGGAAAAGGCTTTATACTAGGGTCTGGGTTCAAAAGTCTGAGACAAGTAATACGAATAATAACTTATTTGATAAAGGTTGTATCAATTCCAGTGGTCTTAAATCCTATGTGCATACTGAAGACGTCAGAGAACGTGGTATTCAAAATTTCCAGCAGATTCAATTTCGCAACCATCATCTTTGACAAATCAACACGTAGATATACTAGGCTTTTTTTAAGTCTTGAGCTTGTCAATGTACATAAAGAAACTAGAAAATTAAAGGAAATTCGTGGGAATAAAGGTCTTAACGTTAATTAAAGACGACGGTTAAATTACAACGCTGTACAAGCAAAGACGAAGAAAAAGAAATACATAATTTCTACTTTTTAGCGCTCCGCTCATACCTAAACTCGTTCCATTAGATTAGGTTATTCCTCTTCCTCTTATTATATATATACTCCCATATTATATGGATTTGTATATATAAAGACGGTTAGTAAAGACCATAATTTTGCTTAAAAAGCTTCAACCATGGCAGCTGGCACTTGAACTTCTCTCTCCATTTCCTCCTCATCTTCATCTTCCTCCGCCGCTTCCCACATAAATTGCGCGTACGATCCCAACACCACACTGTCAATTAAAATCACCACACACAACAACAACATTAACATCTAAATCTCAATATCATAAAAAATACATACAGATATACCAAATTTTTAGCTCAAAAAATGTACGTACCAGTCATCCGGAGAGGCGTGGACCGCCTGGTCAAAGTAAGATCTGGCCCTGTCCTCATCTTTATTCGTCTCCCATATTAATTTTCCATACAAAGAAAGCACTTCTCCATCTCCTGGATTTGCTAATATTGCCCTTCCGTAATACTCTTCCGCTTTAACAGTGTCTCTCTCCACCTGTGACCCAATACATCCTATCCTATCAGAAAATAACAAAAATTTAACAAAGACAACAAATTTTAGTTTGTTGAGGATGTTTGAGGTACCTCGTGCAAGAACTTAGCGTAGTTACGTAAAAGAAGAGAACTTGTAGGGTTTGACTTCAACATCTCTTGATAATAGGCGCCGATTTTTTTTCTATCAGAGTTTCCGTCTATAAAACCACCTCTTCCAAAATCATCACCACGGTTACCACCACGATTCTTCTTTCCTCTACCAATTCCACCCCCGTTAAATTCAAATTCCTCGTCTTCTTCCGGTATCCTCGTTGGAAAAAAATGTGACCCGGCAACAGTGGATCTTATCAAATCAGATTCTGACAAAGCTCTGCGAATACCCCGACGGTTGACTTCGAAATGTAGAGAAACCTTAGGGGAAGCTAAGTGGGTTTTGTCGGTTGAGAGAGAGAATCTGGCTGTGGGTGAGCTTGGTATTAATGATGAGAGTGTTGGGACCGATCCAGTTCGGATCAGAGCTGATTTCATGGTTGTTTTAGTTTAGATGAAAAGTCTTTTGTCGTGGTTTTTGAGTCGAAGGGAAAAGTGAAAGGGTGTGATATATATAGAGGTGTGGGACGGTCAGATGCGGTGATGGGGAAAATGAAGGGCGAGAAACTAGGGGACGCGTGTATGTGAGCACGTGAGGATAAGTGGCAATCCCGGTGGAGTCGGCGGGTGTATGTGCTTTTTGGGGCGTGGACTACACGACTTTAGTCAGGTGTCACGTACAGACCGTGAAGTGCTATTGACAAATACACCCACGTAGATGCGGGCACCTCAGAGCGGTGCGCTGCCGACTGTACGGCTTCCTATCTATTAGGCTCCTGCTCGATGAGGTTTGCGTTATAAGATTTTTATGCAAAAAGTTATATCCCGACAAGAAGGGAATATTTTATGATCCATTTGATTTAAAAGTGGATAAAAATGAAGAGGGCAAAGTATTTTATTGGTAAAATTTGTCACCTAATCACGAAGGTATTAAATAATAATTAGGTGAAATTAAATTAAATTAAATTTATTTATTTATTTAAATATTTTATAAAAACTTTTTAAACAATTTTTAAAATAGTTTTTTTTTAATTTTTGATAAAACAGTTTTTTAAAATAATTTTTACAATATTCGAAACAGTTTTTAAATTATTCAAAATAATTTTTAAACCTTTTAAAATAGTGTTTTTAATAGTTTTACAACAAGTTTTTAATAAAACAGTTTTATAAAACATTTTTTAAAATCGTTTTTAAAACAGTTTTTTAACAGTTTTAAAACATTTTTAAAATATTTTTGTAACATTTTTTATAAAACAGTATTTTTTAATTTATTTATAACAGTTTTTAAAACAGTTTTTTTTTAACATTTTAAAAACAGTTTTTATAAAACACTATTAAAACAGTTTTTAAAATAATTTTAAAAAGCTTTTTTTTTACAACATTTTTATAAAACAATTTTTAGAATATTCGAAACAGTTTTCTTAATTATTCAAAACAGTTTTTAAACCTTTTAAAATAGTGTTTTAAACAGTTTTAAAACAAAGTTTTCAATAAAACAGTTTTAAAAAATATTTTTTTAAACAGTCTTTAAATTATTTTTAAAATAGTTTTTTAACAATTTTAAAACATTTTTTAAACAGTTCTTAAAACAATTTAAAAACATTTTTGTAAAACAGTTTTTTATTTAAAACAGTTTGTAAAATAGTTTTTAAAATATTTTAGCATAAAAATATTAAAAAAGCACTTATAAGAAGTGGCAAATTGTTTGGCAAATAATTCTTCCATAAATAGCAAAGCAAAATTTGCCCACTTTTCAAGCATTAGAGGTGTTGTACATAGGCAAATGGATTGTAGGCAAATTTTGTTATCAAACAGATCAAAAAGTGAGCAAATGTCATATTTGTCCACTGATTTGACATTTGCCATGGCAAATTTGTGAATTAAATGGACCCTTATACCCTGATAACAAGTAATAAAAAATTTATGCAAAAAATATAAAAATTGGTATAAAATGAGGGTATATATTATTGTTCTAAAAAATTCGTTTAGGCTTGAGGTTTGGAAGAAACGCCCCGTTTTATACTTTTTACGTCTTATTCTTGGTAAAACCCTTAAGGCGCATTTTTTTCTAAAAACAACAATATTTTACTGAAACGATATCGTCTTTTAAAGAATTTTTTTACAAATCGGACCATTATCTCATCCAAAATAATCAAATAGTATTTTAATTTTCATATATTCAGACATATTTTTATTATATGTAAAATTTTAGTATTTTAATAGCCTTGTTATGGTTAAAAAATATTAAAATATATTAAGAAGGCCCCTTTTTATGCCTTTTCACGCATACGGTTTCTAAGGTTTAAGGCTTGACCTTCGCACCTCGATCACATCCCGTGTTTTTTAGACCTTGGTATATATAGTTATATTGATTTTATTTTCATTACAAAATCACCCTTCTTATAGTGGGATTTTTTACCATCCAATCGGAATTGAAAAACCGATAACTCGAATTGATTTTTTTATCGTATTAGTTCAGTTTCCGTTTCGATAACTAAAGAACTATTTTTTTATTTGGTTCACAAGCACATAATGGACTGAATCATGAACCAATTGGGTACGAAAACGAAGAACTAATTTGATCCTGATATGTTATTTAAAATTTTGAAATATGAAAAATATTATGAATTCTTTTTAATTTAAAAGTTTTAAATTAATTTTTAGTTTTGATGTTTGGATTACATTTATAATTTTTGGTTATAGTGTCTTTTCTAAGTTATATTTGAGGTCATATTCATTTTTAAACTCATATTTGGAATTAGGAATCGATCTCAACCAACCCAAGAACCGTTGGTTTAAATTGATTTGGTTCTACACAATATCGGTTCCGGTTACAATTAAAAAAATGTGAAACTGGTCAACCCCGATTTTTTCTAAATTAGTAGTGAAATCCAACCAAACCGAACAGTGCACAACCTAGTGGGATGGTGTTAAAAGGTGTATATATAGATGTTTACATCATTACTACCATTATGATGAACATGGCGGGGAGATAGATTTTGCTCTCCTCAAGCTAAAATTTTTAACATGGTAGAGGAATGACCCATTTCCCGCGCTAAAATGGTTAGTGTGCAGGAGGGGAAGTAATCTCCCTACCTTTTGAATCGTTAGATTATATTTGTTAGTACGCTTAGATAAATGAAAATTAGGATTATTTTTAAATGGATCAACATTAAACAATTTAGCCTGGTAATAGCTTTTGCACTAAACTGTTTAGCGCGACAGTCGATAGGGCGCACTTTACACAATGGCTCCAACCCATATTCTTTTACATCTTCACTACACAATCCCATTCCAATGCATCACCTACTTCAATTTGCTATTGTGTAAATGCTGGCATATACGCAACCCATTGTGGATGGCCTAAATATGTAGTCAAATAGGTCCTACATTTTTTAGTCCAGAATATCCAATTAAAAAATATTTTTTCTCCAATAGGTCCTATCAGAAAATATGTAGTGACTATTTACTACATGTATGAATAAGACATGTCGAGGAAAATATCTTTTTATAGGCCCACCGACTATTTACTACATGTATGGACAAGAACTTAATATTTTTTCGAAACAATGTGGCTTTGGACTTCCAGCAGCCTTTAAAAAATTCATTAAAATACTTTCGTTCTTGATTAAAATCAACTGAAAATCATGTATCTTTCACCGAAATCAAAACCCGAACCAGAATATAAAATCTTAACACCTAATGATTACATTCCTTCATAAACTCCTCAAAATACATCAATTACATGCAATAATTTAAAATCCAATTACTATAACCAAATCGAATGTAAAAGAAATTTAACTACAGATAAACCACCGTAGGATCCATACACATAAATACATATTTATATGTCCATGATGGAAGGAATACAAACATTTAAATCCTATTAAACAAACCATGCACATATTTCTAACATGGACAACATAGGTCTTCTTAAAACATGATTATTCTACAATGTGGGCTCTGATACCAATTATTGGGGATAGCTATACGTAAAAGAAAGTTTTTAGCCCATGAATCTTTGAATGATTATACAGTAGGAAAAACAAAAATCGAAAACTAGGTTTGAAAACCAAACCTGGGGTTATGAACACAATATCTTTGCGAATTTGGTTGTAATTCGACGTGGAGAAAAATATTTGAGGTAATGAAGGACTAATGTCTTTAGGCCTTCCAAAAGGTTTTTAAACGCTCTGAAATTCTTGGGTCTTCTAATATATGATCCTCCCAAAGATAGGTAGGTGTGTGATCACCTTTTAATATGAAAACTCCTCCTTATGAGTGAGATATGGTGGTCTCTCTTTAGGCCTCATCACACAAACATGAATTGTATTTTCTTTCACCCCTATGAAATTCAAATAATGAATCATGCAACTTAAAACCCTAACTTAAACTAATATATATTAGTGTAAGTTGTGGGCTTGGGACAAACTCATTTTTTTTAGAATATGGGCATAACTACTTGGGTATATGGACTATATTAGGGATCCAAGAAAATAATTAAATTGGCTTCCAAATAAGTAATCAAAAATCTCTAATTACAACCCCATAATTTTTTTTCTTTATTTTTTCATTATTAATTCCATTATATAATTATTACTGGACCTCAATTTATTTATCTAAAAAATTACTCAGATATATTGAGGTTTTATTTGCAAAGTTGATTATGGTGTTTAATGTCATTTCCAACGTTATGCTTCTGATACCCACTTGATCAAATCATTTTGTTGTCAATCGATTTTTAACTAATATTTACTCAAGTCCTCGATTCTTATGCTTGACTTATTTGCTACTCCATTGGATTATAAAATAATCCACTGGTCAGGTTATAACTAGTGAAAATAAATCATATAAGTCTATAGAGGGGGTATCTCAATCCAAGGTATCCTGTCGATGAGTATTTCTTTGAATTATAATCTCATACCTACCTACACAATGGTTACCCAACATGCGGGGATCTATTGACCTGATATAAAATCGAATCGCACCCATAGCAATCAAAGCGACAATTGTATTAGAATTCTAATATCATAATTCTTTAGATTCAAAATCTATACTTCCTTTGCAAATGGTGCGAGATTATCTAAGTTTAATCAAGACAACCCTTAGACTTAAAATTGTTCAATGCACTACTATATTCACCGGTCACAATCTGATACACCCTAATCCGATTTCTAATAATGAAGTTTGAAAGTCAAACTGAATATAATCATTACTAATTTAAACTAATTTATCACTTTTGTTTCCTCTTCAACTACAAGCTTCTACCCAGACATGGCATTATAATTTAGCACCTGAAAATTTCAGACATAAGAATACGTGAGCAAAAGAGCTCAATGACTATGATACAATAAACTACAAAGATTAATATATGCAACTTTCAACTTCATCAACTTACCTATTTTATAAACATCTCATAACTTAAAGTATCTCTAACCAACTGAACAAAATTAAACTAACTACATTAACTCGTCCATCTTCATAAATATTTACTTAAACTTTACAATCACATTATATGTAATATCCCACCTGAGCAAATTAATTAGATTATATATTGATTATAATTGAGGAGGATTTCATTATAATTATGGAGGAATTATGGGTGAAAAGTTAAAGAAAAATAAAAATAAAAAGAAATAGGGTCGCTCAAATGATATGGGACTGTCGTTCGAACGATAGTAGACAAATAGCGAGATGGGTCATTAGAAGCAGGGCATCTAACGACTGTAATACCCCGTAATTTTATGACTTTTAAATTGAGAATAATTAAAAGTTAATGGGCCAAATTATTGTGGATTAATTGAAATTAATTAATTAATTGGGATTAATCCGAATTGAATATTACTGCTGATAAGGGTAATATATTATAAAATATTACTTAGCAATATATAAGTAATACTAGTTTTCAGACTTGCGCAATGCGCAGGCTCTTTTAAAAATAAAATATACAATCACATAATAACAATTTTAGTAGTTTAATGCCATATATTTATTAAACGTAAAACGTTAAATAAAATAATTTTTGGTTGCAAAGGTCTAATAATATATTTGCAAGCATTGAAATGGTTTATATTAGACCAAGATTCACATTTTCCCAAAGATACTCAAAGATTCACACTTATAATTTAAACTATAACAATTAATCCTAAAAATTCTCCAAAAATAGAGCTCTTGAATTTTTGTTCCCATAGCACCCCAAGATAAGTATCTTATTGTGTTCGTGTTCGAAAAATCATTGTCGTGTATTGTCGGCCTGAAACATGGTTCAAAAACACGAATTTCCACCTCTAGTCGAGAGAGATACAAATCAAACGTCAATAAAAGCATTCAATAGTTGAGGTCTCACAAAATTGCGTTAAATATTAGAATATAGTAAAACCTAATATTACTTTTTAAAACTGTTCCAAATTGGGGGAAAGTATAATAGATAGGAGCCAAATCCAAGTATGCAATTCCAATAACTACATCACACCTAATCAACGTAATTTAAACTTGTATTTTAGTTTGAGATTATTTTTTATGAATTACATATTATCAATTATACTGGAAAATATATTTTATGTAAAAAAATCAACAATTTAATTTATAATTCATAATTTGCTAAAACTCCATCTCACCTTATTAATTAAACTAAGCCATTACAATCAATGCATACGAATCTCATAAAGGCAAATGACATTTCCACTCCAATGGAGCTTGAATCTAAAGACATAAATAGTTAGTTTGCTTTATCCACTTAATTGTTTCCACCCGACTTAGAAACTTGTAAATAATACAAACATACAATAAGATATTTTTTTTAGCCTTAATAAGCAATTCAATTGGATACAAATCAAAGGCAATCAATATACCATAACAAAAACAACATCAAATTGAGATAATTAAGGCATACAAATACAATCAACAAAACTTAAAACATGAAAAGAGAGAGAAACAAATTTTCGAAGTGACAAAGAAGAAGATTGATAAAATTCTCGTAGCTCACATATCTTCCACCCACTCCTCAACCACCGTCGTCCACCACCTGCTTGCTAACCCACCGACGAACCCTGCCTATCTCCACCCTGCTCTGGTCATTAACCCATTCCCAAACCCATCGACAAAGCCCACTTGAACCCCGATCATCCCCTGCCATCTAACCCGAATAAAATCCAGCAACACACAATCCTATTCTCTACAGAATTCCACCCATGTAAGCTCCAAACCCTCTGAACAACAAAAGAGAAAGGGTCATTTTACAAAGGGTTGCTATGGAGAGAGAGAGAGAGAGATCGAGAAAGGGGGTGGTACATTAGTGACTCCATTTTTAATCGCGTGTAGGAGAGAGAAATCTAATCTAAAAATGATGAGTAGAAGGTAAATATAAAAACGATGAGTAGAAGGTAAATACAAAAACTTATCACTTCCCTAATCTAATATAAAAATTATGAGTAAATGGTAAATACAAAAACTTATCACTTCCCTAAGAGTTGCTTGGCGTTTTAGTTGGTCGTATGGAAACAGAACCAAGATGGGGTGTTTGAGATTTAAACATTAAAGCCAAGACACATGTCAATCTGGTGTTAAGATACACCAATATTATATTTAGTTATTAGATGTGAATATGGTAATTATGAATATTGTCATGAGATACAAATACGATAATTATATAACTTAAGTCGGGACGTGCTTATGAGTCGTGTCGGGACTAAAGTTGGGTAATAAAATGTAAATTAATTAAATATCCGTCGGATGATCCTTTTGAGTGCTCCGTTGAGTCCGGAAGGGTTGAAATAGGTAGAAAAGTATATCCTGAGTGTTTGATTTGGGTCTTGGATAAATTGGAAGATGAAATGACACCGCGAAGTAGCATTTTAGTCATTTGGCTTGGGAGATGAATAATATCCATGTTTTTTCATCTTTTAGCTAGCCTTGGATACTTGTTATATAAGTGGTTTTACACTCTACGTAAGGTTCATTTCATCTATTTTCATTTGTGAGTTCTTTGAGATAAAGTGAAGAGAATTCAAGAGAAAAGAAAAGTCACCTTGTGGAGAGGAAGAGTTGCCTTGAGGAAAAAGAGTCATATTGGACAATCAAAGGGGACAACCACCAAAAACCACCATCTCTACACCTTGCATCATTGCCGAAAGTTCGCTGAAAAGTTGCCAGAAAGTCGCCCAAAAAAGAAAAAAAGACATTCTAACATTATCTTCTCCAAAGGTTCAGACCTACACTAAGAGGCAAGTGATTCTTGCTCTATTTCAGTGTTTATAATATCCATGTTAGAATAGGATTTTCTTTGAGATTATGAACTTATAAATTTGGGATTAAAAATATTGATAAATCTTGTTTAATGGATATGCAAATTCATGTAGTTGATTATTCACATGTAGAGGTTATGAACATGATGAACTTGTTAGGATGAATATATTTTTATGGAGAAAATGGAAAATAATGATAGGTATTGCATGTAGATATGAAATTTGATGATTTAGAGAAGGAATCATAATTCTAAATTCTGGGTTTTTTTAGGTGTATAAAAATGGAGAATTTAGATGAATGAAATTTTGAGGGTTAATTGAGTTTGATGTTAATTCTCATATAAACTTGGTGATTTAGATGTTTTTCCATGTATTATAATTAACCATAATCATTTAGAAACGATGTTGAGATATTTGGGATTCATTAGAATATATTTCATGTGAGTTTGGGTGAAAGAAAATGGATAAAAATGCATGAAAATTGTTGAAAAATAACGAACATTGTATGATAATTTTAGGACTGTTTTAAGGGGAAATTGGTCCTATGCTAGCGCATTATTGTATAAAATCACGTTCTATATAACTTTACAGTTTTAAGTTTTTTCAAAATCGGAGCAGAATAGCCTCAAATTGTAATTTTATATTTCTGGACAGAATGTACCTTTATCGGAAAAAAAGGGTTTCAAAAATAGTAATTTGGTCATGGTGAGATTTTAATAATTTTGGTACATTAACAAGGAGTGAGGGACTTGGGTTAATGTTGAAAAATTATTTGAATTTGAGGATTAAATTTTGTGAGAGATATCTACATGATTATATTACGATTTAGAGGAGAATAATCATTATATCAAGTAAGGGTAATATTTATGATATATTTACGGGTACTTGGGACGGATAAAATATTATGTGAGTGATAACTACATGATAAAATTAATGATGATAATCGTGATTAACAAGTACGGGTGGTATTTGAGAAATATGACGGGTACTTGGGATAGGATGATTTCCTAATATGATATAGGTCGTGTGAGTACCTAACACTAAATAGGTAGATGATAAATCCTATTTGATTGATTGATGATTATGTGTATGACATACCTAACTTACTTGCTATTGGGGGAGGCCCGCGCGTGGGGGAAGTCACAATCTGATGAGCCTATATGGGGGATCTTTGACTTGTCGCTCAAGAACATAGACTTAGGTCGATTACCATTGGTGAGAACAATGGTATAGAACAGTCATTTGGGTGCGTAGGCATGTGTGTAGCCCAAAGGCTTAGGACTATGTTCGCCTCCATTATTTGTGATTTAATATTTGTGGTTCGAGGGATCTTTACCGAACCTATTGTCCCCTATACACTGAAAAAATGTATTGGGACATGATAGCAGAGTAATGCACCGCAACTGTGTCTCGGGATGCAGTATTGTATATATATAATAGAGTGAATGTATATATATACACATGATGATATCTACTGTGTGACTAAAGTAGAATTGAAAGATAATGATATCTGAAATTAATCAAGTATGAGAACACTTAATTGAATTGAATCAATAAGGGTCTTATCCATGTTGAATCTAAATGGATACATATGATATTATTACATATATTGCGAGATTAATACGTGGGAATGGATTGGGATATGGTTAATGGATATACTGGGATGAACTAGTTAGCATAAGACTGTAACTAGTATGGTTTAGAGGTAAGATAGGTGTGCACTCTAGATGAGAGGTGAGAATTTCAAGAGAGAGTTCGATAAGCTAACATGTATATAATAACCACTGAATCTAGCATTTGTTCACTTGCTGTTTTTAAATTGTTTTCACTTCGGGCTCTGACCCGTTTACTTACACATTCTCTTCTCTCTCTCTCTCTCTATCTCTCTCTCTCTCTCTCTCTCTCTCTCTATATATATATATATATATATATATATATATATATATATATATATATATATGTATGTATGTATCAGGTATCTAGCCAGAGGGACTCCAGCCATAGTGGATTGGGTCTATTGATGATGCTATGGAGTAGTGGACCTTGTTTAGACGCTTTCATATTCTAGATTCGTACTCTGTAGTAGTTGATCTTTCATTTAGGGCATGTCGCCCAAGTGGATTCTAGTTATTTTCTTTCTATTTGAGTCGGATTATATTCTTATGTCAGTTTGGTACATTTGGTATTGTTGGGATTATTGTATTAAGATATTTTACTGGAAAGTTTATTCCAGTTGCATTTAAATTCCATTGTGATGTCTATTCAGTTATTATTCGTTGTGTGAATGGTTTGTATTAAATGTTTTATGTTATTAAAATGAAATTTTTATGAAATTAAATTGGAAAAGTTTTAACAACCTGCTTACTTGGATATTAGGTGATTAAATATTAAGGAAAAAAAATTATTTTTCAACGGTAATGCTAAGAATGAACCAATTGTATAATTTGTTTTAATTGGGTATATGATTGATCACCCGGTATTTAATTAAGCTGGTTATTACAATGACGTCCTACTAAATTACAGTAGCAGGTCACGCTAATGGTCGCACGAAGATGGGAAGGAACAACATAGCATAAGTCATTCGAACGACGTTGGTCGAGTTTTTAGATCTGATTGCCCTTATGCAATGTCACAATTTGGAGCGTTGATTTTGTGTGTCGTCGAGCCCAGATCATCCCCAAAAGGGAAAATGGGATTTTTGGTGTTAATGAAGGTTTTATAAGGTGTTGTTCGGTTGTTTGAGGTCATATTGTGTTGGGAGAAAATGGAAGAAGGAGAGAGAGAGAGAGAGAGAGAGAGAGAGAGAGAGAGAGATGGGTGTGTGGTCTTCCACCACCACCTACCACCAAACCACCACTCCTCCACCATAGACCACCCATAAACAACCACTTTTATGATGTATTTATCCACATTTGAACCAAATATACCCATTTCTACTATTGATATAGTTAAGCTTTGAATTTCGAAAAGAGTATTTGGGGGATTTTTAGAGAAGAAGAAGGTGGATTTTAATGGAGTTAAAGTAGTACCTTCTTTGGAGCTTAGGAGGAAGCATTTGGCAACCCCTTTAGGTCACTTTTGGAGGTGGGGGTTGCTCCTCCTATACCAACACCACCATTGAAGCCATTAGAG
This sequence comes from Sambucus nigra, assembly GCA_949130495.1. Classification (NCBI taxonomy): domain Eukaryota; kingdom Viridiplantae; phylum Streptophyta; class Magnoliopsida; order Dipsacales; family Adoxaceae; genus Sambucus; species Sambucus nigra. The sequence goes on along the minus strand of OX422208.1, from coordinate 259,595,925 downwards.
GTGGGTAAACCATAATCTTAGTGTAAGAATGGTATCTTTGCATTGTAGTCTTGTATTTAGACTATTTGAGAAGGGTGTATTTAGTTTAATGGTATCATTATTGTGGATGAGGGGAACAATCTGGAAAATGATAATATAAGGAGATGAACTTGGTTTGAATCTTGCACTAGTGATGAAACGCAACCCTCAATGAGGATTCTGGCCCTCCGTTTATCAGCTCGGACCCCCCCCACTTCTTCCACAAAATTACAAGTCTTCCATGGTGTTTATCCTCTCATGAGCGTACCCCACAAGTTCACCAGTATTACAAATATGTCATGCAAGTTTTAAAACAGTTCTATGCCCCGGGCCTTGAACTTACTTAAAATCTGTTGGCCTATATTTAGCCCAAAAATTTTAGGAATAATTGTGGAGGATTATTTACTCAAGTCCAAAAAGTACAGTCGACCAACCCAGTGTATACAGTGGACTACCTAGTCCAACTCAAATGTTCATTTGGATCCATATATTTAACATTTGCTTAAATTCATGGAGATATACTCAAATCGGTTGTCAACAATCTCGGAGGAGAAATTCAGGGACACCATGAGTTATCAACAAGTTGATTGAGATGTATAACTCAATCACTTATTTTCTATAACTATAAATTGTAAACACTGGGTCGTGGCACTAGGATGTAACTTCGATTATTTCGAGACACTAATAAGAGCATAGTAACCTCTCCACGGATGTAGACAAGTTGTCGGACCGCATACATCTGTTGTTGTGTGTGTGATTATTTGCTTTCATCGCGATATTATTTTTCAGAACCTTTCATTGTGATAAGTCTTGCATTCACATAATTTTTTTAGAGTACCCAATAATTTAATGACATATATAACTATTCAAATTTTTTATTACTATTAATAGAGAAAAAAATTCATTGAAACCCATTAGCATCACTCTCTCAATTATTCCATCAATCTAAACCCCGAACTCTATCTTTCTCTGGCCAACCCTATACCCACACTTTTGCCTCTCTACCTCCGCCACACCCACATCTCTCTCCTCACACACAAAATATCTCCAATTCACTAGAGAAAATGAAATTAGCCCATCCCCTCTATCACTGGACGGTAAAAATTAACACCCCCCTCTCATCATTAAAAATTCCTCACTTTATGATATTTAATATTAGGATATTATTATCATAATCTAGGAAGAATATGATTTCATGTTTTGGAATTTTATTTTCAGACTCTTGCCTAGTTTCCATGCCTTCTTTTTTCGAAAGGAAATCGATTACCATGGTGGTGGTGTAGAACTAGATTTTTTGTGGAATTGTTGTGTCATCTTAAATAAAAAAAAAATGCTAGCATGTGGCAATGGAGTTAGCAGGAGGTGGTTGTACTGTGAAAGTGGTGGAGATGGTTACGTGGGTGATGTATTTTTGCATAAATTAATTATGTAATTGTGTTTTTAGATTATATTTTTAAGTTAAATATTTTATTATCCAAGTGTCACATATTTGTTGAATAATATGCACATTTGTTTCCTAGTCACTGATTCTGTTAAGTCTCCTAATGAAAGAATGGTGGAGAGTTAAAATGCAATCATATAGACTGTTGATCTAAAAAATTAGATCACTCTAATAATTCAATCACAGATAAATAAATGAGACAAAATATTTTAAAGTGGTTCATCCTTATAAAAATGGCCTACGTCCACCGTTGTTTTATTGCTGAGTGTTTGGGTTTTCTCGATTACAAGAAATTCCGTTATAGATTCGGTCCCCTTACAATGAGGATTGTACAATGTATTTATAGCCCTGAGGCTGTAATGTGAAAGGGTAATACATTAAATGATATACATATGAAAGGGTAATACATTTAATGCCCTTTTTGCGTGTGCGTCTAAATGATAAGCATTTAATGAATCAGTTGAACTGTTGGTTATCTAGCTATTAATGCTTTGTTCGAGATGCATCTCGGACCGCCTGAGTTGCTCGGACTGCCTAAGCTTCTCGGTACTCAAGAGTTCCTCGGAGAGGCATTGTTCCTCGGAGCGTGTGAGTTCCTTGGGTAATCAGTGTTCCTCGGGGAACAAGTCTTCCTTGTTGTAGTCTTGTTCCTCGGAGCGCGTGGGTTCCTCAGAAGTGTTTGTTGTTGCCATGTAGATAGCCATGTGTCTTCATATGATTGGTCTACATCAGCAGATTAAATTTGGTATCAACAGAAGCCCCCAATGTTTCATAGTTCGAAATTTGAGGAGTATGGAACATTCTTTCTCGGAATATGGTAGCTTTAAATAGTCTTCCTGATTTTTAGGAGCGTTTCCCTTGTATTTATTTCTCCTTCTCGATTCGTAGAATCATGCTTTTTTGGACTTTCCTAGGTGCTTCGATTCCCGCATCACTTTTTGTCTTTTTAGCCGTTGTTGCCCGCTTTGATTCTCGCTCCACTTTTCATCTTTTTAGCCGCCGGTAACGTAATCATCCTTTTTTGTAATTATTACTTCACCATTTCCCAAGGCAAGGTATTTAAACTTCACAGACACTCCCATCGTCTTCTACCTTTTCAAATTTTTATCTTCAAGTTTTTCATCGTCTCTTCCTACTCTCTTGTGCGTTCATCTTTTTCGTCGTTCGTTGTCAGCAGACCCATTCTTTTCCTGTAAGATCTTCTTCCTTCTTCTTTATTTCTTTATTCACCATGGTTTACCCTGTTGAGTCTCTTGAGAAGTTTCGTTCTGATTTCTCCATCCCCTCTTGGGTTGTCTTGGAAAAGCTTTCTGAGCCTTCTGATTATTTCAATTTGGCTGAGGGACATTGGTTCCCCAGTATCTTTTTTGCTGAATGTGGATTTTTTTTTCCACCCAATTCCTTGTGTCTGGAGTTCTGTCAGTACTTCGACGTTGTTCCTGCACGAATAGCCCCCAACACATGGAGAATAGTTAATGGGGTGCATAGATTAAATCAAGTGCATGGAACTCATATAGGAATCCCAGAAATCATGTTCTTCTATAGATGGGCAGTTAATAATAATATTTTTTATTTAAAAACAAGATTTTTAAATAGAGCCTTAGTAGTCAATCTCCCTGATGCCAATAGGGATTATTTTGAGCATGGGGTTGTCATAAAAAATTGGCAACACCCTCCATTAACTGGAGATGAGGTTTACCAGGGTCCCAAATGCCCTCCTTATGGCAATGGGATAGGTTATTTTCATTCTATTTTATTTATTTTGAAATCATGTTTCTTTTGTGTTTGATAAAATGTGCTACTGATAACAATGTTTATTTATTTGCAGTTGATAGCAAGAGAAAGTGCCCAAAAGAAGTAGATATCAATATAAGGCATTTGAAACTTATCTGGAGTCTACATCAAAGTGTTGCCGATGATCACATTAGATCAGCTTCATATCTGCTCCAGTACAAGAGCTACACCACTTCTTTCACTATTCGTCCAGTGATAAGTGAATCAGAGCCAGTACCAGCTTCCACCAGCTCATCGCCTGAATCTCATATTCCTTTAAGTGAAAGGATGAAGAAGAGAAGACCTCCTACCCTGTTTGAGAAAACTGCCTCCAATTATGGGGAGGCAAAAAGGAGTAGGATTGATGTCCCAAGGGAGGAAACAAAGAAGACTGATGCAGCTCCTCTAGCTGCTCCTGCTAAAATTATCGAGAAGCCCACAGTGGCTCCGAGCAGCTCTGCTGCTTCTGGAGAGGTGATTGTGATATCACCGACCAACGGTTCTTCCTTGGTTGAATCTGTACCTGTTCCCCCGAGGAGGCTAAAGAAGAGCTCCTCGATAAATTTGGCTGATACCATCACTCAGCCCCTACCTGTTAGGACTGGAGTTCCCACTTTTGTTCCCCCGAGCTCTGACATGAGCTCGGTAAAGTCCTAGATCATTCCCGAGGTCCAAGGTACTGAAGAAAACCTTACTCGGGATATGGTTACCTTACTAGCTGCTCGTCACCTTGCTTCTGTAAGTATCTTTACTTAGAATTTTTTATATTTCCTTTGTCATTTCTGTTTCTAACTTGCTTTCTTTTTCTGTTCACAGTTGACGAGCTGCTTTAATATAATCCTGAAGAAGGATGAAGCGATTAAGGCTTCTTGCTCCTCATCCAGTGTGGAGGGAGCTCTGGAAGAAGCTACCAAGTCTCTAGCAGATTCTCTCCAGAAATATGCTGATGACAAAGCTGTCTGGGAGAAGAAACTTGCCTCCTCCGAGCAAGAAAAAGCTCGGGCTGTTGATGCCTCCAAGGAGTTGGAGAAGAAAAAGAATGCCCTGGAGAAGGAAAATAAAGAGCTCGAAGATAAGCTCAAAGCTGCTGGAGAGCTTGAAGATAAGCTCAGGGTTACTGAGGAAAGGTTGGGCCAACTTCAAGAAGTAGGTCGGTAGAGGGAGGAAGCAGAAAATAAATTGAAGGATGCTGAGAACCTGCTGTCCGAGAAACTTTCCTCAGAGAAGCTGAAGAGAAAAGCTGCTGTGAAGAAGTCCTTCAGCTCTGGCTGGGACAAGGGGTGGAACAAGGGGTTGGATGCCATGGTGTCTCAAGTAGACTATGGCAGTCTTAAATACTTTAGGGATGGATGGGTCGCTGCCCTTCAGGAAATGAAGGTCGATGAGTCTTCCGAGCTCTTCCAGAGACATATCCCTGGCCCCCCTCCAACTCCAGAAGAATTAGAAGAGGACGAAGCTACCTCTGAAGAGTCTTCGATGGTAATGGGAGATTGTGCTCTAACCATCCAGCCTGCTGCAGAGGAAAATCAGCACATCGTTTCTTCCTCCGAGCAACTGCCTACTCTACCCGAGCAACTATCTCTTCCCTCCGAGCAACCTAACTCTTCATCCCAGCCTTTAGAGAAAGTTTTGGGAGATAAGGAAAAGGTTTAGTGTTGTTCGGGTTTCTCTTTATTTTGTTTCTCTTTATCAATTGTAACTCAGAAGATGTAACTCTGAATTATGATCTAATAAAACTTGAACTTTTTACATACTATTGTTTATCTTTCGTTCATACTCTGCTTATTCTTCTTATTGATGATTGCTCTTCTTTCTCTGCTAGTTTCTGGCCAGGATGGAATTGCTATCTGCTCATGACACAAAGTTACTGCAACAATGCAATGAGTACTTTAAGGCTGGTCATACAGACTTGAGTGTTGCACAAGTTGCCGACATCCTTGGACATGATGCTTCAGAACAGGCAGTTGAAGCATATCAGTACCTGAAGTGTCTACTTGACCGAGCAGTGGACAATAATGTGGCTTACTATGAAATGATCGAGAATCTCCAGTGTACCCTCGAAGACCTTCAGAATCAATACAATGAATCAACTGCCCTATTGCATGAGGGGTACGAAAATAAGTACAAGCTGATCATGGCTGTCAAGGGCTACGAGAAGCTTTTTGATGGGTATGATCTGAGGGAGAGAACTTTGAAGGGTGAGGTCGAGGAATGCAGACAGATTGCCAAGTTGCTGGAGCAAGAGAACAACAACTTGCAAAAAGAGCTATCACAATTGAAGTCTGCAGCCTCCACTTCCAGTGCCTTAATCCCAGTGACCGATGAGGGATTCTCGTTCTTAGAGGTTGAGAATGCCAAGTTAAGGGACGAGTTGGATACTTTGAAGAGTTCTGTCACCTCTACATCTTCTCGCGGTCGAGCAAGAGCTCCTCGGGGACGAGCAAGAGCAGCTCGAGTTCTTATCGAGGAACAGAGAACTCAGTCTGCGTTAGAGAACCAGGCTTTCCAATTAATGGCGAAGAACCAGGCTTTGTCTTATATGTTAAAGAAAATTAGGGACTTAGAAAAACAGCTCTCTACGCAGAAGTCAGTCTTGGATAATAAGGAGCTTTTCATCAAGAATCTCCATGAACAGCTCGAAAGGCTAACATATCAATTCCACAAACAACCAAGGGAGTTCTGGATGGCTGGATACAACGAAGCACTATTCCACTTGGACGATCGTATCTAGAATGCCAACAATGACGGCTACAAGCAAGGCTGGCTGAATGCCTTAGGTGTGCTGAAGCTCGAATAAGGTCATTATCTGTGGGACTACCATGATCCCGGGTTGCTCGACTTGCCTATGCCACCATACAATTTGGAGATGGATTGGATCCCTGCTCGGGTCATTCCTCAGAGCTTAGTTTCAAAGTATCTCGGTGATTACAATTTATATTCTCAAATTGAGGTATCTCGTCCCGAGCATCTCTTAGATCGACCATCCGTGATGAATGTCAGGATGTTGAAGGATCTCAACTTCATCAATTCTCCTCTGTCTTTAAATGATCTGCCTACTGGCGAGGAACCTGTGTCAAAAGCAGAGGGGAAGAGACCAGTAGAATAGGAATTTTTGATGTAATAGTTAGTATACATGTCAATGTAACTGTAATTTCATTATCAATGTAATTTATTTTGCATTCAATTAAAGACTTTCATTTTTATTTGCTATTATCTTGTAGTTATCAAACACTTAAAAAGATAACAATATTGTGTTATTTGTCGACCAACTCAGTAATAAAAAGTTTCAAGTTTCAATAATGTTGCTCGATCACTTAATAATAAAGTCACGAGTATAAAAAATGTTTAAAATTTTTCCAAAAAACCAAGGTCGTTAAATTATGCTTGTCGACCAACTACAGTTAGTGGGTTTTTATCCCCGACTAGCCATACTTGGTAGATTTTTTTCTTAAATGTTTTCGACCAGCTAAGGTCGGTAAATTTTCTTTGTCGATCAACTACAGTTGGTGGGTTTTTATCCCCGAGCAGACATCGTTGGTAGATTTTTCTCTTAAATGTTTTAGACCAACCAAGGTCGGTAAATTTTCTTTGTCGACCAACTACAGTTGGTGGGTTTTTATCCCCAACCAGCCATAGTTAGCAACTTTTGCACTTTTTGGAATAATCTTACCTCCCGACCAACATAAGTTGGCATTTTCGAGAATATATGTACCTTCCGATCAACATAAGTTGGCATTTGCGAGAATATTTTGCTTCCTAGCCAAACAGGTTGGCATTTTTAGGAATATTTCGTTTCCTAACCAACCGAAGTTGGCATTTTTAGGAATATATTGTTTCCTAACCAACCGAAGTTGGCATTTTTAGGAATATTTTGCTGAGCAGTCTGAGCAGCTTTGTAGAGTAGTGTGTAGCACTAGTATTCCTCGAAAAATTCTCAACAAAAAGGAGAGACTTTGGCAGAATATCTTCGTTTTATTCATACTGATGGAACTGCGTTACATATACATCATTGATAATACTTGCGCAGATGCTCTGCGTTCCATGCATTCTTAAACTCCTCGCCTTCTAAAGTTGCTATTCGATAAGTTCCTGGTCGAACAACTTCTGTAACTCGGTATGGTCCATGCCAGTTTGCTTCCAGCTTATTGTGTTTTTGAATTACTTTCTTCAGCACATAGTCTCCTTCTTTCAGGTCTCACTTCTTCACCCTTTTGTTGTAGAACAAAGTTGTTCGCTGTTGGTAAGCAGCATTTCGAATGGTTGCTTCTTCTCTAACTTCCTCGAGCATGTTTAAATCCAGTCTTCTCATTAAGTCGCTGACAAGGGAATTGAAATTCAGTACCCTGTGTGTTGGGAGACCCAACTCGGCAGGTATGACAGCTTCACTTCCAAACGCCAGCATGTACGGTGATTCTCCAGTTGCTACTCGGGGAGTAGTTCGGTAAGCCCAGAGTACTGTTTGTAACTCGTTGATCCAATTCGTTTTTGCATCATCCAGTCTTTTCTTCAAGCCATTTAGAAGCGTTTTGTTTGTCACTTCAGTTTGTCCATTGCTTTGAGGATGAACTGGTGCTGGATGAACCTTCAAAATGTTTGACTGATGACAATAGGCGACAAACTCCTCGTTATCAAATTGTGTTCCATGGTCTGTGATGAAGGCATGAGGTAGACCATATCGACAAATGATGTTCTTCCAAAAAAATTGGTACACCTTCTCGTACGTCATGCCAATGAGTGGCTCAGCTTCTACCCACTTAGTAAAGCAATCCACTGCGACGATGAGATATTTGAACCTCCTCGGGTCGTTGGTAGTGGTCCAACCAAATCTATTCCCAACATGGAAAATGGCCAAGGGGAAGTTATGGGTGTTAACAATGCTTGCGGGGTTCTTCGGATGGAGGAGAAGCGCTGGCACTTGTCACACTTCTTGGCATAGTCTATACAATCAGCCCTCATCGTCGGCCAGTAGTATCCCTGCGTCATCACCCTTTGCAAAAGCGTCCGACCTGCTACATGTGCTCCACAAGACCCTTCATGGATTTCGTTAATCAATTCTTTTACCTCAGAGGGATGTACGCATCTCTGCAAACCTTCCATAATTCATCGTCTATATAAAACACCATTAGTTAATACATACCGAGCAGCTTTAAACTTCAATTTCTTGGCTGCGAGCTTGTCAATTGGCAATTCTCCCTCCTCGATATACGCCCTGATGGGATCCATCCAAGATGGTCCTAAATCAAGGGTGATAAAGTTCATCGTCAGATCTTCATCTATACTCTGACTAGCTAACACTTCAATTGGGATTGTTCGTCGTAGCTCGGTGCGAGTAGCTGATGCTAGTCGAGCTAGGGCGTCTGCTCTCGCATTCTCCATTCTTGGTATTCTGACCAGCTGAATAGCGACAAATTCTGACACCAGCTCCTTTGCCTTTGCATGATATCTGATCATTAATTCTCCTTTAACTGCATATACTCCCATCATTTGGTTTACAATCAATTGAGAGTCACTGAAGATCACAACCTGTTGCGCCTCCATAATTTTTGCCAAATTAAGCCCTGTAATCATTGCCTCATATTCAGCCTCATTGTTGGAAGCTTTGAATTGGAAACGCAAGGCGTATTCCATGTCGACCTCGTCCGGAGTGCTCAAAACTATCCCCGCGCCACATCCTGCAGTGCAAGATGAGCTATCTATATATAGCCTCCATATAGGGAACTCGTCTTTAAATTTTGAATCAGTCAGAGTTCCTTGGTGAAATATTTTCTGCTTCCTTTCATCCTCCCCGGATTTTTCTCGCTCATTCATCACATTCATGTATTACCTAAATATCTTTAAGTAATATTCAGAATCATACATTTTAGTATCCTCAATTCGGATAAAAACCCAAATGAATTAATTTATAATAAATTCCAATTAATCCATTAATTTAAAATATAACCCATTTTAAAAGTCATTAAAATCACGGGGTATTACATACTTCCCCCCTTCTAACAGAATTTCGTCCCGAAATTCAAAAAGTTAAATCATACTGGTAAGGTCAACTCTGAGTATAAATCTCATGTCGCAAGTAATCTATGTCGTACCGCCCATACAGTACATTAACGAAAATCCCCATTGATGTTATACGCCAAGCCTCACCATATAGTTCCAACTGAATCGAATTTAAACTTTACGCAATCTTCCCTATACCATCCTCGTGATAAAGTTTGGGAAAAATGATCCTCACATATTTAGACAAATAAATCCTAAAGTCAAAACTACTTACTATTGCACAATTATGAAAACTACTACAATCCAACCATCCAGGGTGCCCATACACCCTATCTTACAACTTTCATCATAATATGGATATGATTACCCGCATAATACTCTGATTTATTGCAAAGGTTATAAACTCATATCCTAAAGACCTATCTTATTTCGACTCCTAACGTTTATTAGTTTCATGCGTGGGGTGTCTCGCAAGCGAAATCCAAACAAGGAACCCCCCCGATACACTACTACCTAAAGTAGTCGGTAATCGAAACTCCTCAGGTCCTTAGTCAATAGTTTATAACCTCTCTATAGGTTTTATCGATTTAAAATAAAAGTCTACTCATGTACTCTCTTATTAAAGACAAGATGCTAGCTATAGTAGTAGTACATACGCTATCAAATACCATAAGTCAACCCATGTCGACAGTCACACCATGTTCAGACATGCCTAAAGTAAGTAATCCTGTGATAAAAATTAAACCCACGTGATGTCATGAAAATATAGGTGTCCCACAACCCTCGGTGAGTCTACGTAAATAATAGTGCTATAGGCTAAGCTTAGCAACCCTTTTTGACCCATATAATATTAATCGCTACAAAAATCAATATATGCCTCATATCTCCTTAGATAGAAAATATACCCTCATTCGCGGGTGGTGGTTGTTGACTCCCACTATTATAACTTTTCTCCGATGAGTCAAGAAAAATTTTACCCCAAATTTTTAGTTCTAGTTAACCACACTCCACTATATGCCCAAGCCTTTGAATATATTGTCTTCGTTAGGTAACACACACAGTTCCCGCATTTTTAGAACTTCTGCTGATGACTCTCCTCAATTTTCCATAATAGGGGTGACCTCGACTACGATCATCATACTCGAACATACTTCATAACCTCCTAAGTACGATCTCCGCTATCCGTCCAATGGCCCTCATCTGCCATACTTCTTGTACGAACCCGTCCGAATGCAAATAAGATTCACTAATATATACAGAATCTTACCAAAGAAATCAACAATCCTAAATACAGGACTCTACATCAAAGAACGCTAAGCTGAAAACACAATAAGCTGTACAAACCCTAAAGGACGCTAGAACCTGATGCTCTGATACCACCTGTAACACCCCGCCTAATTAAATACCGGGTGGCCAGTCCCATACCAAATTAAAACAGAATATATACATTTGGCTCATTCTTAGCATCACTGTCGAAAACATGAACTAATCACCCCATACCCAATTAAGCTGGTGTTAAAAACTTTCCATATTTTAATTCAACGAAATCCATTTTTAAATTTAAGAATAACACAACACATTTTATTCTACAACACTGATAATCGAACAGATAACTCAAAAGAATTTAAATGCAATTGGAATAAACATTCCCACATAATAACCTAATACAATAATCCCAACAATAACAAATGTATTAAAATGACACGAGTACAAGAGTATTTTGACTCAGATAGAAAAGAGATGATTGAATTCCTTTTGGGCGACATGCCCTAACTAAAAGAATACTGTGAATCAAATTAAGATAGGCGTCTAAGAAATATTCCATAGCTCCATAGCTCGTCATAATCCACTAAGGTTGGCGTCCCTGTTGCTGGACACCTGATATAGAAGGTACAATAGAAAAGAAAATATGCAAGGAAACGGGTCAGAGCCTGATGTGAAAATGATTTTGAAAATAGCAAGTATTTAACAAGTGCAATAAAGCATTTATTATGTACATGTTAGCATCCAACTCTCACATGCTATTCTCACCTCTCATCTAGAGTGCACACTTAACGTTTCCTATTAATTTCCTAGTAAATGGTTCCTCCTCACTAGTTTCCATACTATGATTCCATCCCATATCATAACCCCGTATGTCCCATACCGTACGTCACATAATCATTCATTTACTATTCCCATTAACATGAATCGTTTCTCATTAATATGAATTAAGCTTTTCAATTCTATAAGAATAAACATTCATTAACCTAATTCCATTATCTTTCTCTATTCACCGTTATCTATAATTATCACACAGTAGATAATATAATCGCTATATACACATACATTTAATTCATTATATATATCTACATATATAATACGGCACCCCGAGTCACAGCTGCGGTGCAATGCATTACTCTGCTATCATGTCCCAATATCGCTGGTCACCGAATAGGGGACTAAAGGTTCGGTAAGGATTGATCGAACCACAAACATCAACATACAAATTGGAGGCGAACATAGTTCTCGTATCCATGGGTCACACACATACCTACGTACCCACAGTCAGCGGAATTATCAACTCCCCGATAAGTCTTTCATAGACATATATTCTCGAGCGACAAATAAAAAATCCCATGGATTCATCAGGATATGACTGCCCTCACGCGCAAACCTCCCATCGATAGCAAGTAAGCAAGGTATGTCATACACATAAATTATCAATCAAATCAAATAGGCATTATCATACCTATAATATAATATCACAAGGTACACACATTACCCAAAGATAATTCCCATACGTAGCATTATATCTCTTTAAATCCTACGTATTAAAATATTATGACTTCACTTCTTTAATTTTATGCTCCCCGAGTCTCACTCATTACTCAAGGTTCAAATAGGTTTTCCTCTATATATTTATTCAGTAAGAAATCACTAATATCCTACTGGTCCATATCATCTTATCTCCTGAATTACTATGAATTAAACTCTCCCTTTAATTAGGGTTATAACTGATAGTTTCAAATCTCTTATAAACACATCTTCTATCAACTAGGATTGAATACCATCATCACGTGGCTCATAGTCTATAGTGTTTCATTCACATTATATGACTTATCAACAAAATCAACATCCTCGCATCCTATAACATCTCTCCACTCCCGACGTCGTTAAGGTTCATGCGCAGAGCGTCTCGCAAAGCGAAATCCAAACAAGGAACCCCTCCAATACACTACTACTTAACTTTGTTCGTCATGGAGGTCCGTAAACTTCAAATATGCAATCGGGATAACCTCACCCCCTCTTTCAACCAAATGTGGTCTGAACTCCCATCTCTATCTAGGAGCCATACCACTAAGCGCTTGTATTACACTCAGTCCTTGCGTAATCATTAATGAGCCTATACTCAGTCCTTGATGTTTAAATTGTAACCCTAAGGCTACCCAAGTGGTATATTAAATCTCCCTTACTGGACCTATCCTTAATCATCATGCATACCAATTAGAATCCAACACATGAATCTAGCAACCGAAATTTCTTCCAATTTGATTATCATTATTCTAATCAATTAAATCCCAATCAAATTAATTCAAACCTTATCTAGGGCTTACTGATCTTATCTAAGTTCCATAATATCCAATTAATAATCAACAAATATCTAAAAAAAGGTTTGGGATAAGAACTAAAATTTAAAAGAAACAACTTCATCAATTCTGGGGAGGTCGATCGATCGAAGGCAGGGGGTCGATCGATCGATCTCCCAGATATCAACCCAGTTTTCTGCATTTCTTCTACTACGGGTTTCATCACTTTTGATCATTCAAACCTGCATAATAACTACCCAAATTCCTTATAAACCTTACTACATGATATAGCAACATATGTGAATGATTTCTAATGCTTTAAACATCCTAGAATAATCAAGATCTTAAATTAAATGCATATATTCATCCTATTTTTCCAGAAAATTATAAACATGATATATTCAAGAACACAACAATGATTTTCAGAATTTCTTCCACAGATGATGAATATTTTGTGGATTACTAACTACCTACAAAATGAGTTTGATTCCTATATATTTTCAGATTCCGGAAATCCATTAACAACTTTATATTTTCATCTTTCAAACATGTAAAAATCTCATCTTTTTATAACTATCCTAACATGGACAATATACAAACTTAGATTGCAATTATCAAACACTTGCCTCTAATGAAGATATGATCCTTTGGAGTTGAATAACTCAGGTGGTTCTCCCCTTTCTCCGGCCAACTTCCGGTGGTGATTGGTGGTGACTTTTGGTCTTTGGTTCTCCTCCTTCCCAAGCACACTTCTCTTCTTCCAAGCAACCTTTCACTCTCTCACAAGGTGACCTCCCAAGTTTTGTGTAGAAGAGATGAATAACCCACGTACAACTAATCTTCAAATATTTATAATGGGACAAAATCCAAAACTACTATTCATCCCCCTATCCCCCTATAAAAATGACCAAAATGCCCTTTTGGGTTGTCTTTTCATTTCCAAATGATCCGAGACCCAAATCCAACATCCAAATAGACTTTTATGACTATTTCAACCCTTTCGAACGCAACAACGCAGTCAAAATGACTATAAGGTCAATAGAAAATAAATTTCTTTTTTTTAAAACAAATTAGTCCCGACACGTCCCATACCGCGTCCGACTAAAAATCCAAATTAGTGAATTAATATCACACAACCATATCAATAGCATCACATTCATATATTACCTAAATATCTTTAAGTAATATTCAGAATCATACATTTTAGTATCCTCAATTCGGATAAAAACCCAGATGAATTAATTTATAATAAAATCCAATTAATCCATTAATTTAAAATATAACCCATTTTAAAAGTCATTAAAATCACGGGGTATTAAAGATATATAGAATCACATATAATGCTTATTACAGCAGATATAACAAATAGGACACTCATCAATTACACAAATGAAATATCTCTCTGTTTTCCAATATATGGACAAGTACTTTTGTTAACAATCCTTTTGTTTTCCATTATGCGTAAGACAAGTATTTTTTTTCATCTTAGGCATAGCAACAATTACTCCCTTTTGTATTGTGGACGACATATAAACACTATGTTCACTATTTTGTATGATAGTATTAATTTATTATAAAAAAATCATGAATATTAGTGTTTATATACATATTTTGACATTTTTTTAATTAGTAAAATTTAATAACATATATAAATAAGAAAAGTTTTTTCACAAATTTATCATTTCTTTGAAAATTACATTCCAAGTATTTGAGACGGCTTTTAAGTTCATAGTTGAAGCTACTTCTCATGGGATGATTGATAATTTGGAGACACCTGTAATACCTCGTACTTTTAAAGATATTTAAATTACACTGTGGGCATAATTTGATAATTTGAGGAATTACTGTGAATAGTAATTCTGGAATTTATGACGTGATTTGATAATTTGAGGAATTACTATGAATAGTAATTCTGGAATTTATGAGTAAAACTAAATAAATTTAAATTTATAAAATGAATAGTAAATATTAGTTATCGAGTGTCAAATTAATATTTATATGGATTATGTTTTCTTATGGGAGTAAGTATATGAGTGAATTATTTTTATTACATGTCGCAGTTGGATAAAGCGACAAAAGAAAATATTTTAATTGGAAAACACGCGCATTGAAATGTGTTGGATTTAATTAGTGAATTTTAGTTAAGTAACTCGGATGGATATTTCGAGTGCGCGATTGGGTTCGGAATGGCCGAGATAGTCAAAATAGAGTATCCGGTGGTAGTGTTTAGGTCCCGGGGATTTTTGCACTACTAGGGACTCGCAATTGAGTACATGAGTCATTTTACAATTGGATATACACCCAATTTCGGGTTTAATAAGAGGAGAGCCCTCAATTCTC
Organism: Sambucus nigra; assembly: GCA_949130495.1. Classification (NCBI taxonomy): domain Eukaryota; kingdom Viridiplantae; phylum Streptophyta; class Magnoliopsida; order Dipsacales; family Adoxaceae; genus Sambucus; species Sambucus nigra. Next base: position 259,580,790 of record OX422208.1, on the reverse strand, counting down.
CCCCAAATCTTACCTAAGATAGAGAAAGATAAGAGATAAGAAAGAGAAGAAGGAAGAAGAGAAGAGAGAGAGGAAGGAAGAAAGGGGGATTCCGGGCCATGCTCCGCAGGATTCGACTCGGGGTCGTTGGATTTTATCCACGAGGTAAGTGTTTAAATTGCTTTTATGATTTAGTGTGTTTATTTCTCATATTATAGTTGGTGTGTAAAAACTATAAAGATTTTTGGGTTGGGTTTTCGTGAATCAAAACAAGGGTTTCAGAAGTTTGAACGAGTAAAATCCGGTTAATATCAAATTTGAGAAACTTAAGAATTAATTGAAATTAGTTGTTGATTATTGGTTCTAGGATGATTAGAACCATTTTATGTGGGTATATATTGTTGGTTGAGGTTGGATGATGATGGGAGAGAAGATAAAAAAAAGCTTGGAGGTGCATTAATGGAGATTTGTAATTTGGAGAAGATAGTGAATAGTTACGCATCTGCTTGCGGGGTCGATTCGGTTAGGAAGAGAATTGATTTGTCAAAACATGAAAGTTCTAGATCTTTTTGATACGGCCGCGTTGGCGCCAATTGCGTATTTTTTTGATTTTTGGTTAATTAGTTATTATTTTTCTAAGGAAGCAGTTCCGAGGTTGAAATTGTTAGCTCAGAAATCAAACCGAAAATTGGAAAAATAAAGGCTAGAATTGTTTGGAGATAAATATTAGGGGTTCCTAAATAAAGTTTTTGGACTTATAAATTACTTAAGGAAAAATAAAAACCTTGGGTTCGTAGAAATAAATCCGGGCTATATTTTTAAATGATTGTTTAGGATGGATAACATTCGAGAAAAGTCTTCGGCAAGTGTGTTTATATAGTTATGCGTAGAGAATAACTATGGGACAAGTACATTTGAGTAAATTCTAGAATGCAAGTAGGATGGAATTTAATATATGGGCTAAAGAGGTTCAAGCTACTATCCGGTATGTCTTTATTGACAATTATTATTATTGGTGATGCGGTACCTATGGAAATTAAATTAAGTAGTTAGTATACTTATTTAATTATTACGAATTGGTATATTCGGGTTTATATTATAATCCTTAAAAGTGAGTAAGGTGCGAGTTATATTTTAAGTAAGAGAATACTTGTGGATTTAGTATTTTAAGTGTATGAATAGTCATAATATTACGAATGGGAACATTCGAGGTTATTGGCTATCGCTATAAGAGTTTGGAAATTATAGCCATAACATATTGAGAAGTGATATAGATTATATATACAATTTCGTTAAAGTATATATAAGATGAGACAAATAAATATATCGATACTATTGGTATTATCATTGCGCGGTGAAAAAAGCTCTGAAATAATATATTGAGGATTAGTCAAAATCGATAAATGCGTAGGATATTCGAGATATAAATATACTACGTATGGGATTTATTATATGGGTTGTGCGTATGCGCTGATATTATTATATGTATGGGTCAAATAAATACCTATGGGGATTATATATGGGGGAGATGAATACCTGTTATTATTATATGTATAGGTGAGACGAATATCTGTCGTTATCATATGGTTGTGTGAATACCTCACTGATCTTATATTTATATGGTGGAATGTGTACCTATATTATTGTTTATTATGTGTATGACATACCTACCATACTTGCTATCAGGGGAGGTCGGCTTTCGAAAGAAGACAATCTTATCTTGTGTGCCTTCGGGGGGATTTAGATTTGGTACCTCGAGAACATAGGACTATGAAGGGCTTATTTGTGAGTCGATAAGTCTACTAACTATTGGAGCATAGGTATGTGCGTGACCCATGGGTATGTGAACTATGTTCGCCTCCAATATGTGTGATTTGTACTGATACGGTTTCTGAATGATACGGAACGCGTGATCCTTGTGTACGCGATGTACTGAGATTTGATAGCAGAGTATGTGTGCACCGTAGTTTAGCCTAGAGGTTCCAGATATAGATATATGTGCTGAGAATAAAATATATGTATACTTGTGAAGTTCCATCGTTGGTTAGTAGATGAAAATGACTAAGCTACTTATATTATAGTTCGGTGCATTGATTATTATACTTTTTGCGTATAGTATATTGTTTATATATGAGATGAGATATCATATAACGTTACCTTGTATAAAATGGAAAAGGATGAATAAAGTGATATACTCCTTCCGGTAGATTTATATCCAGATTTATATGAATATGAATCATAGGTTCTAACGAGAACTAAATATATATACGGGATGGTATAAGATGTGGTATGTACTGAGGGCCTAATGGATCCCGATGATCAACATTGTCACGTAGTAGTGTATCGGGGGGTTCCTTGTTTGGATTTCGCTTCGCAAGACATCCCATGCACGAACGTAACGTAATGTTGGAAATGAGGAGAAGTTTAGTCCTTAGTACTCAGATTTATGAGGATTATTAGAAGATAGGTAAATACATTAGTTAGGCATGGTAGCTTAACTAGGTTGTTTAAAAGATATGCGATAGTGGTGCACTATTAGAAGAGGGGTGAGGTGGATCTCATGTGAGAACGATAGCAGTTTAAATATGAGAAATATCATATTTTAAAATATGGATTTCAAGCACTTGCTAAAACGTTTTCAAAACTCGGGCTCTGACCCGTTTCTCTATTTTTCCCCTCCCTTGCTATATCTATATATATATAGGTGTCCAGACACAGGGACGCCTAGATAATGATTCCTTCGAGTCAGATGGTTACTGCAGCAGTTGTGGATGCAAGCAGGTTTATTGTAGACGCTTCTATCATTGAGATATAAATATGAGGTATTGTAGAAACATTCGGGCTGATGGCCCAATTGTACTCATTTATTCTTTTACCTCCTTTTAGTGCGGCATTTGATTTGGCTGTATTATTTTGTACTGAGTATTCGGTTACTTTATTTCATTCAGTTATTGCATATAAACGGTTGTGATTGTTTTATTTGAATGGTTTGGTTAAAAAGATTAGTTAATTAAAATTTTGCCACATTTGAAGTACCTACCTTGAAACTGTCTCATTTTACTACACTGTTGTCTAGTTTCGCCTTTTCCTTGGCCTTGTTGGCCTCGTTGAGCAAGTTGAGGAAGAATGATGTCAGGTGAGGACAATCCCTCCACTTGCGACCCGGTTGCACACATTTATAGCAGAGTCCTGAAATTTCAAGCTGGTCGAGTTGGAGTTTCTCTCCAGTCTGATTCGAACAAAATTGATGTTCATGGTCGTCAATTCCATATTTTAAATACCCTTTTGTGACTTCATTCTGACCTCGGCTTTGTTGGCCCTGACGCTTTTGGCTCTCGAAGTAAATTTTGTTACCTCTGTGGCCTTTTTGGTCTTGAGGAGCTTGTTGATGCGATTTTGATGTCTTCGCACAATTGTCAACTCTAGTCATATCATATTAACTAATCTCTAGGTCTTTTGCCTCCTCTAAGCTGCATACTGCGATCGTGGTACTGTAAGACTGTAGTGGTAACTGCCTGTGCCACAATGCCTGCTAATTCGGCGATTGATACCCTTTTCGGAAGCACCTGAGGTGTGAGCTATTCTTGCTCATTAACTTCCCCAACGACATTAGCTTGTTCATCTTGATGGGCCATCTGAAAATTTAAAATAATTTGAATAAGTTCAACAATCACATCGACAAATTGCAGAAGCACGAATTTCTAACGCATAAAGATGAATACGACATTCCTAATATTAGGGCTCTAAATCAGAGACGCTAAGCTAGAAATGAGATAAGCCGTGCAGATCCTAAAGGACACTAGAACCTGATGCTCTGATACCACCTGAGACACCCCGCCTAATTAAATACCAGGTAATCAGTACTTTATTAAATTAAAAATCAAGGTGAACGGTTGGTTCATTCTTAGCATCACTGTCGCAAATTAAATTTTCAGTTTAAACACCCTAAATAATTAACCTAAGTGTTAAAATAATTTAAACCTTATTTCTATTTTATTTAATTCCATTTTGAAAACCTTTTCAATAATTAACAGTTTAAGAATCGTATAAATGTTAAAGATGGCAATTAACACACAAGAATTTAACCATTCAGATAAACCAATACCAAGTCTAAAAACTACAAATAAAATCATCCTGATATGAATTACATCCCAAAGAGTAGCAAATACTGAGAATAAATGAACATAAATCTTTGACAAATCAAACTGATTAGGGAAACAGGCGACACATGCCCTAACTAATCAGAACTAAAATGAGAGTAGACTCAACAACGAGGTCGTCTAAGCAATGGCCTGCAACTCCCACATAAGCTACAGCGCGTCCATTCCAAGGAATCTAAGCATGACGCCCCTATGGCTGGGAATCTGTAATTTATACATATATATAAAAGAGAAAATAAATAATAGGAAACGGGTCAGAGCCCGAGTGTAAAACAGTTTTAAAAAATAGTTTAGCAAGTATTTAAATTGCTTACCGGCTAATATAACAACCATGTTAGTATGCGTCACTCCCTTGAGAAATTCTCACCTCTCATCTATTGTGCACGCCTATCGTACTATTAACCTTAAAAGTTTGTTTCAACTTAACTTTCCCATAAAATTTCATACCACTACTATGATGGCTAAGATAGTTAATTTCAAAAAATTAACCTCTCTCATTATTCCCTATAAAGGCCCAATCGAGATAAGACTGTCTCGGTGCGAAAACCCCTGTGATGGCAAGTAGCTAGAGTATGATTTTTATATATCTAATATATGCACAATCACACAGTCATATATATATAGATATCCACATTTCTAAATTAGGTGCACCCATGACCCATAATTATAATTATCCGTCATTTACACATTTTACTCGATTATTTCGCATCACGGACTCGTCATTTTTATTCTCATTTATAATTCACTTCATACTCACTTCTCCTCTCTCGAAGTATTCTAAGTATAATTTTAGTAGGCATACACTCACTTACGTTCTGGTCTAACTCCCTTACGAGTCTCGATATTTTCATTAAACGTACATATATTTTCTTATACGCATGAATAATTTCTCGTTAACCCAAAATCTCATCCTACATTAAATTTTACTAAACGGGGTCTACCTAGACCCTACTGGTCTTCTCTATATCCCATTACACCCCGACACTAACAATCAAGGGTTCCTATGCATTTTAACCGGATTAAACCATCGGACGAGAAATATACAGTTTTCCAGGAGGGGTCGATCGATCGATGTTCTTGGTCGATCGATCGATCGATCGATCAAGCAGTTCTTCCCCAGAAACTACCATTAAAACCTACGGATTTCATCTTTCAATTTTCTCCAAAACGTCATTAATAATTCCCAAACTCTCAAATAACATTACTACCAGTTCTATATACATATATGCAAGATTTCCTAGGCAAAACATGTACAAATTCAACAATGGAATTGAATTAAAGGCCAATTTATTTTAATTATCAAGAACCCTAACTTTCCACTAAACTTCTATTATTCTATTTCTTTTTCCATAATTCTCACTTCTAAATTAATCAGATTTCGTGGGTAATCCTCTACATATTATTGGGATGTCCAGAGTTTATTTATTCTCTCTACAACATGTGATTGGGCTCTCTAAATCCTTGAGTTCTTCCATAAAACATAGGTTCAATAATCCTAATCTAACATGGTGTGAAAATTAACTAAAAGAGAAGCCAAATAGATACTTACTTGGAATTTGGGTTCCTAATTTGTGGACGAAAGAGGTATGGTTACGTTCCTGGTCACGCGATCTACTCTTTGGTGGTGGTGGCGGCGGTGTAAACGGTTGAGTCCTTGGCCTTGAGTTGCTTGGAAATCTCTCCAACTCCTTCTCTAATGGTCGTTCTTTGATTTTGTGTTTCCTAACCCTAAAAGCCTAACTCAAATGGCTGATATATCTTGTAACAACCTGCACTTTTATGGCCAATTAAATTTAATAATTAAGAGTAAATTGGGAATTTAAGAAATTATCGTGAATAGTAATTCTTGAGGTTTTCAAGGATTTAATGATTTTTGATGGGTGTTATATTTACTTTTGGGATTAAGTAAATGAACTGGAGTATTTTAATTATATGTCGCAGTTGGGTAAAGCGACAGAAGATAATATTTTTATGGGAATACCGCATTTATTTGTGTTGGGTTTATATAGTGAATTTCGGTCAAGTAGCTCGGATGGAAATTCCGATTGCGCGATTGGTGTCGAAAAGGCCGAGATAGTCATAATAGAGTATCCGGGGGTATTATTTGGACTCTGGGAATTTTTGGACCTGTAGGAACTCGTAATTGAGTAAACGAGTCATTTTTGGGTTTATTAAAGGATAAACCCTTTTCTCTCTTATAGGAGACACGAGAGAGTAAGAAAGAAAGAAAAGAAAGAAGAAATAAAGAGAGAAAGAAAGGAAGAGGAGAAAAGAAGAGAAAATGGGGGATTTCATCCAAACTCCGTCGGATTCGACTCGAGGTCGTCGGATTTCATCCTCCACGCAAGTGTGTACTTGCTTTATTTTATTTTGTGCATTTATTTCATATTATAGTTGGTAAACTATATGATTTTGGGTTAGGACCCTTAAAATAAATTTCATAAAATTTGAATATGAGTTTACATATTGATGTAATGTAAACTCTTAATGATTTCTAGTGTTAAATCCATGTAAATGGAGTGAAGAAATGGATTGAAATGGGTTAAAATCATAAGTTGGTGCTTTAATTGTTTTAGGGTTTAAATCTAAGAGAAATGGTTTAATACCACAAATAAATTGATGTGTTAGTTATAAATCAGTGCTAGGATGATTGTGGTGATGTTGGTTGAGATTAGAAACCATAAAAATGGAGGTTGGGTTGATATTTGGAATTTTGGAGATGATGATGAATAGTGGAGCAGCGACCTTTTCGAATCGATTCGGCCCTGATGCGAATCGATTCGACTCTTGGTCAAAAAATGAAATTTGTAGATCTTTTCGATACGGTCGAGTGGGCGCTGGCCGGGTGTATTTCTGATTTTTTTTTTGGATTTATACTGATTTTTCTACGAAAAGATATCCGAGATCTAAATAGTTAGTCATAAATTAAGGCTAGAATAAATTGGAGATAAATATTAGGGGTTCTCAAATAGAGTGTTAGGACCTCTAAAGGACTTGAGGAGATATGAAAACTTTAGGTTTATTGGAATAAATCCGAGTTATAATTTAAATGGTGAGTGGATTAAATTTTGGGTTTTGGGTTATATATAAAACCCTAAGCAGATTTGGGAATTTTGGACCAGCCGAATCGATTCGGTAAGAGACAGTTTGAAAGTAGAACCATTTAGAATCGATTAGGATAGGCCGAATCGATTCGATCCTGGGAATTTTTTGATGTTTTCTCCTTTTAAGTTTAGGGAGACTTAAATTATGATTTTGGAGATTATAATAGGAGTTTCCAAATGGGATGTTAGGACTCCTAGATGATGAATTGAGGATAAGTAAACCTCGAATTAATTTAGAGAATGATCCGGGGGATGGATTTAATTAATGTTTTGGGACAAGCAACATGCGGAAAAATCTTTCAGCAAGTGTGTATTGATATATTAATGAGGTTAGAATGGATATGGGCTAAAGAGGAGTTAGTGGTGTACACTTATGGAACTAAGGATATGTCGATGGTACACTTATCCAATTAGTATGAATTGGTACATTCGGATTTATGTACAAGTCCTTAAATGGTGATTAAGGTGTGAATAATATTTAAGAGAGAGAATACTTAAATATTATTATGTGATTGGCAATTATGGCCATTTATATATTTTCGAGGAGGAATATATAGTATGTATACTATGTGATTAAAGTATCAATAAAATATGATACGAATGTGTATTATATAGTATATTCCTCGTGCATGAGAACAAGGTAATAAATATGTCTATAAGAATAAGAAAGGCATGGTTTAATACTTGGTACTTAATGAATAAGTATAAATGGTTTTATGAATGTAAAATATGAATGATTTCAAAATGGAAAATAAATGGTTTTTATAAATGATAATTTATGTATACACACCTCTCTAAATCGATATCATAAGGGAACTTCTTGCGTGTGGTGAAGTCCTCTGGCTAATGAATGCAGGGGAATGTAGTCCTAGGCCATATGAGCGATTATTGTATGTTTTCTGCGCTGGTGAGGTAATTCTGGGTGTGGTTATGACTCTCCCGCAGGCATATGGCCGCTTCCCGACGTCTTGCGTTGTAGGATCCCAGGTTATCTTGGTGATAGGCCCTGGAAGATGATAGCCATTTAGGGGCGCACACAGTGGGGAAACCCGGACGGGCGGTCTTAGAAACGTTATATGATATGTAAAATAACTATTCTCAATAATGTGGGACATTATTGAGGTTAAATCATTTTATGATAATAAAATGGCTTTAAATACATTTCCTGGATGGAAGAAGGAAAATGGGATGTTTTGAAATGAAATTGTATTGGTAAACATTTTGTAAATGAATCCTCAGTCTGGGAGATAGATTCGGATGTGTATCATAAAGATGAAAACAGAATAAACCTCAGTCCGGGAGATATTATCCGGATGTATATTGAATTATGTATATTAGAGTAAGTATGTTATGTATGTCATTATATAGTATGTATATATGTTGTGTACTGAGGGTCTAATGGATATCAACGATCAACCTTGCTGCATAATAGTGTATGGGGGGGTTCCTTGTTTGGATTTCGCTCTGCGAGACACCCCATGCACGAATATGGCATAGTGTTGAGACTGGTGAGAAGTTTAACCCTTAGTACTTGGAATAACTAGGGTTGTTAGGAGATGGGTGACGAACTAGTTAGGAGGGGTAGCTTGACTAGGGTATTTTGTTAGGATGCGCTAGGTGTGCACTATTAGAAGAGGGGTGAGGGGTATCTCATGGGAGTGCGATACCAATTTAAATATGAGATAAAACATATTTTTAAAATAAAGCATTTATGCACTTGATAAATATTTTTCACACTCGGGCTCTGACCCGTTTATATACTTTTCCCTCTCTTGCTATATATATATATATATATATATATATATATATATATATATATATATATATATATATATATATATATATACATAGGTGTCCAGACACAGGGATGCCTGGATGACATTTCCTTCGAGTCAGACGTCTGCTGCAGCAGCTGTGGATGCATGCAGGTTCTTGATAGACGCGTCCATTCTTGTAATCTAGATAGGAGGTATTGTGTACACATTCGGGTAAATAACCCAACAACATTTATTTAGTCTTTTACCGCCTTTTAGTGCGGCATTCGATATGGTTGTATCATATTTGAACCGAGTGTTCAGTTATTCTATTTCATTTCAGTTTCATTTACATAAACTGTGTGAATGTTTTAATTGTAGTCGTTTGAAAAGAGTAGTTAAGTAAAATTTTGACGCCAGCGTAATAGGTTATTGGTAATTAAAATAGATTTTCGACAGTGATGCTAAGAATGATCCATATGCGACTCCTATTTTAATTTGATATAGGAGTGATCGTCCGGTATTTTATTAGGCGGGGTGTCACATATCTTAGGAAAATTCGTGGGTTTAATTACTCAAAAATACAAAATGACTATTTTACCCTCCCGGGATGCCAATTAGGCCTAAAAATGCCCTGAGACCCAAGCTAAACTCTCGGATATATTTTTCGGGCTATCTCGACCCTTCCGGACATGTTGGCGCACTCGAAATGACCATACGGGTGATTCATAATTTATTCACTTATAATGATAATAATTTAATCCCGACACGACACAGGCGTGTCCTGACTTAATTTTCATAACTGTCATATTATTCCCTCGTGACAATTTTAATAAATTAAATTCTACCTATTACTCTACTCAATAATTAATATTTAACAAATCAATCATTTTCCAATAATTACTAACTCTCATCACGCTAGTAAATATTAAAAACAGATTTTCAGATTAATATTAAATTAATCTATCTCAATTAAATTTAATAAATCCCTAAATTTAAAACCCGTAAAAATACGGGATATTACGTACTCCCCCCCTAATAACGGAATTTCGTCTAGAAATTCGAAAAATAAGGCCTATCTGGTAAAACAATTCTGAATACCTTATCAGTACGCAAACTCTCTACATAGTAAGGTGCTCAATCACTATAGCCCCCGCCTCATAGCAAGCTTGTTTAACACTCTCATTAAAGACACTTAACATTGTGCTCCTATCCGACAACATTTGCATAAGACACGCCTATACATTATTAATTCCCATTATTTCAATTCATTGGGAGGTCGCACCCCACTACATGACAACCACTCAGATTTATCTAAACACAAAACTCCCCTTCTGAGAGAAACCGTACGAACATCTTACCACCCTTGTTGGACTAAAACAGTCCTGGAATTCCACCATAGTCATTAGACTCTAACTCAACCAATCCAAAATTCTGATTATCCGCCCATCTCTTAACATTCAGAGTGTGAAAAGTTAAGGTTTTTCCACACCAAAACCTCAATAAGCATCTTGTTCACAATAAACAGGTAGGAGTGATCCCAAGGAACCCTACCATTAGGTAATATCCACCCCTAATAATCGTACTATACTCCACTTGTTAGCTAGAACCGTTGTGGAAAAGAAACGATCACAATTAATCCAAAATTATTTTCACACTGCTCCCCTAATGGTTAATCACCACTCACTTACTCTCCGAATGATGGGTGATACAACCTGCTTAAAACGAAATGATATCCCCGCTGCTTCTTGAAATCCCATATTGAAGGTGGGATAAAAAAATCTCAACCTAATTCAAAAAAATACCATGTAGGACCACGTACCGGCACGATCCTTCCTTTCAAAGGAAGACTGGGGCACACTAGCTAATATTGTAAATCACCTCAAGGAATGTCAATCACTTCCTTCTTGGGCATCTTGTTCCACATGTTCGAAGGAACTCTTGATCTTACCTTGAGGTTGTCAACTCATCCAACAAACTTTACCGACTTTACCGGCCCCTTCCATTATAGGAATTGTCGATAGCCATAAAATTCTCAGGTTGCTCCTCTTGTTCCAACCGATTTCTATTTATGAGTAGTGCTCGCAGAGACTACTCACTATGTCCCACTCGACATCGACTTCTACTTGTAATGCCTCACATCAAGTGACACATAATACTCCTCTTCTTTCCTTTGCGTATACTGAAAGTTTCGACCCATACACCTTTCTCCACAATGTGCACTTCTGGACCTTTTATACCATACTAACATCATCACTCTTTGTACGCGCAAGTCGCTCTCACATTTGATTATTTACAACTCCACCCCGAGTGTTCTCCATATAGTTAAATTCTACCCTTCTCAAGGAATACTCCCTTTTAAAATGGCGTCCCACAGCCTTCCAACCAGATTCGGGTGTGCTACTCTGATCACACACATGTATATGGATTTATCATCTTTCACACAATGCTTAATTCTCTCTACCACTTCCACTTCGCTATGTTAGTCCCACAAACATATATTCCACACGTCTATTCTACCGTCCCTTCAACTCAGACGATTCTAACATCGGCTAACCAGGATGCCCACACACCCTATAAACCGTGCATACTAGCATAAGCATCATATACGCTTCACACATACCACCCAATTATTCATTTTCTTTGTGCTCACAACGTGATTACAACACTTGGGTATTCTCAATCACCCTAGAAATCAATATTTTGAATTCCTCCTTATCATCATTCCACCCCTCAACTCGTGGTGATAAGACAAAACATTCAATGCTTTCTTTCCACATAACCGGCTCCACTGGCCTTAATTCATAATTCAACTTCCAATTTACAGATATAATAACCTGCCCCTACTATGACCGAGGTAACAAACTCATAGACTAATGACCAAACATCTTCCTACTTGCAGCCTTACGCTAAGTTTCAAGCGTGGGATGTCTTGCAAAGCGAAATCTAAATAAGAAACCCCCCCGATACACTACTACCTAGCATTATCGGTTATCAAAATCTGTTGGGCCCTTCGTCCATAACATGTACCCTTTATTCCATTTCTTGACAGAAAAGTTATATCTCCTCTGGTAATTACACTTGAACAAAGAACATTTTGTCAGTCCACTATCATTCAGTATTGGTGGTAATCATAATTCACAAACCTCGTACACATATAATCAGGACTCTCAAAATCCTGACCTCAAACATATGAGTCTAACTCTCAACTCTCACATCTCTAAAGGATAGATGTATCAATGCACTCTACCTATCACTAAGTCCTGAGCGCTAAACATAATAATGAGTCAAATCTTTTCGCTCAACGGTAAACCCAATACACACAGAACCATGACAATAAGGTCCCTAAACACCCCGGGATTTAAACTCTTCGATCCACTATAACCTTTAGAGTCTCTAAAATATATAATATAAATGCGAGCCCGAATCTCTCACGAGTGAGGCCTCGCCAGAATAAATCATGTTGCACTAAGGAAGCCACTCCGATAGCCTTGCAATAACTGACTACTATTGTACTAATCATTTCTATAAAACTGCAACCAAGGTAATATCATACTTGTATATCACATCACTAAAACAAATAACCTCAATAAAGTATATAACACAACTAATACACCCATTCATCCTCGTGGGTAGCACTAAAGATAATCCCGCTACACTAGGGAACTTATTCACATAATCATAATGTTTATAGTTACGCATTAAACTCGTCTCACATGCTACCCTAGCAATAAACAAAATACAGCGACTTGCTCGTGTCACATAAAACAAGCCTCATCCTCCGAGGATAAAAGTCATACTTCTACTTTGCCAATCGCCTTAGCCAATCCTCCCTCTAGGCGAGGCATCGCCACCAAACACACCTCCTGTCCCGAAATGGCAAAGACAATACTCCTACATAAAAATCTAGCATGACTATAATGATATTGTGCTCACGCATATCTAATACCAGCATGTCCGCGGATAAAATGAAGCTACCAATCTCTATATCTACACCCCCCGTCAACTAAAAAATTAAAGACTCATTCCCTAATGGTGAGTCTTCCCACGACACTGTACACTTCACCATGTCTAATATCCCTAAGGCTCGTGCAAAATGAGTAGCTATAAAATAGTGCAACACCCTAGTACCAAATAAAACTCGACCCACAACACCATATATAGGAAATGTACCTTCTATCGCGGTTGGTGCCTGAGGTGCTGCTGCCTGGTGGACGTTATAGACACGTCCATACTGTAATTGCCCCTGCTGAACTGAGACTGTTGGGATGGCTGGTAGAGCTGGCCTCTACGGTTTATTACGGGCACCCTGCTACCGTGGGGCCCTATTCCCCTCTGGGCAATCCTGACATCTATGGCCATTCTTGTCACATTTGAAGCACCTACCTCGAAACTATCTCATTTTACTACACTGTTGTCTAGTTTCTCCTTTTCCTTGGCCTTGTTGGACTCGCTGAGCAACTTGAGGAAGAACGATGTCCGGTTGAGGACAATCCCTCCACTTGTGACCCGGTTGCACACATTTATAGCAGAGTCCTAAAATTTCTCACTGGTCGGGTTAGAGTTTCTCTCCAGTCTGATTCGGAAAAAATTGACGTTCATGGACGTCCATTCCATATTTAAAACACCCTTTTGTGACTTCATTCTAACCCCGGCTTTGTTGGCCCTGACGCATTTGGCGCTCCACATAAATTTTGTTACCTTTGTGGCCTTTTTGGTCTTTAGGAGCTTGTTGCTGCGATTTTGGTGTCTTCTCACAATTGTCAACTCTAGTTATATCAAATTGACTAATCTCTCTAGGTCTTTTACCTCCTCTAAGTTGCATACTGCGATCGTGGTACTGTAAGACTGCAGTGGTAACTGCTTATGCCACAATGCCTGCTAATTCGACGATTGATACCCTTTTCGGAGACACCTAAGGCGTGAGCTGTTCTTGCTCATTAACTTCCCCAACTTCATTAGCTTGTTTGTCTTGATGTGCCGTCTGAAAATTAAAAATAATCTGGATAAGTTCAACATTCACATCGACAAATCGTAGAAGCACGAATTTCCAACGCATAAAGATGAATATGACATTCCTAATATTAGGGATCTAAATCAAAGACGCTAAGCTGGAAACGAGATAAGTCGTACAGATCCTAAAGGACACTAGAACCTGATGCTCTGATATCACTTGAGACACCCCACCTAATTAAATACTGGGTGATCAGTCCTTTATTAAATTAAAAATCAAGGTGAACGGTTGGTTCATTCTTAGCATCACTATCGCAAATTGTATTTTCAGTGTAAACACCCTAAATAATTAAGCTAAGTGTCAAAACAATTTAAACCTTATTTCTATTTTATTTAATTCCATTTTGAAAACCTTTTCAATAATTAACAGTTTAAGAATTATATAAATGTTAAAGATGGCAATTAACACACAAGAATTTAACCATTAAGATAAACCAATACCAAGTATAAAAACTACAAATAAAATCACCCTGACACGAATTACATCCCAAAGAGTAGCAAATACTGAGAATAAATGAATATAAATCTTTGACAAATCAAACTAATTAGGGAAACAGGCGACACATGCCCTAACTAATCAGAACTAAAATGAGAGTAGAGTCAACAACGAGGTCGTCTAAGCAATGGCCTGCAACTCCCACATAAGCTGCAGCGCGTCCATTCCAAGGAATCTAAGCATGACGCCCCTGTGGCTGGGCATCTGTAATTTATACATATATATAAAAGAGAAAATAAATAATAGGAAACGGGTCAGAGCCCGAGTGTAAAACAGTTTTAAAAAATAGTTTAGCAAGTATTTAAATTGCTTACCGGCTAATGTAACAACCATGTTAGTATGCGTCACTCCCTTGAGAAATTCTCACCTCTCATCTATTGTTTACGCCTACCGTACTATTAACCTCAAAAGTTTGTTTCAACTTAACTTTCCCATAAAGTTTCATACCGCTACTACGATGGCTAAGATAGTTAATTTATGAAAATTAAGCTCTCTCATATATCTTATTTTATTTAAAATAACCCAGTGATGTCATAAAAATTCCCAAACACTTATGATCAAGTTGGAGTATTTATTCATTACTTAACTACTTTTATGCACAGTAGAAAGTTCCCATACTTAAGTGTGTGTATATATATATATATATATATATATATATATATATATATTAGTCACTCATATAATTTATATACTATCGGTACCCCACATAAAATCTATGGTGTTGCCATACTCTGCTATCAAGTCCTCGTATCACTCGCAATAAGGTAAATACTAGTTCGGAATCACTCTCGAACTGTATTAACACAAAACACATACAAATGGAGGCGAAGCATAGTTCCAAGTCACTAAGAGGTCAACACATACCCTCACGTCTCTTAGGACCGTCTGACTATCAATCAGATAGCCTGTACTAAGGAATCCTATGTTCTAGGGTACGAGTCAATATTCCCTATAAAGGCTCAATCGAGATAAGACTGTCCCGGCACGGAAACCTCCGTGATAGCAAGTAGCTTGAGTATGATTTTTATACAGATATATAATATATGCACAACCACACAGTCATATATATATATATATATATATATATATATATATATATATCCACATTTCTAAATTAGGTGCGCCCACGACTCATAATTATAATTATCCGTCATTTACACATTTTACTCGATTATTTCGCATCACGGACTCGTCATTTTTTATTCTCATTTATAATTCACCTCTATACTCACTTCTCCTCTCTCGAAGTATTCTAAGTATAATTTTAGTCGGCATACACTCACTTACCTTTTGGTCTAACTCCCTTACGAGTCTCGATATTTTCATTAAACTTATACATATTTTCTTATACGCATGAATAATTCCTCGTTAACCCAAAATCTCATCCTAGATTAAATTTCACTAAACGGGGTCTACCTTGACCCTACTGGTCTTCTCTATATCCCATTATACCCCAACAATAACAATCAAAAGTTCCTATGCATTTTAACCGAATTAAACCATCGGACGAGAAATATGCAGTTTTCCAGGAGGGGTCGATCGATCGAGGAAATGGGGTCGATCGATCGATCAATGTTCTTGGTCGATCGATCGATCAAGCAGTTCTTGCCCAGAAACTGCCATTAAAACCTACGGATTTCATCTTTCAATTTTCTCCAAAACGTCATTAATAATTCTTAAACTCTCAAATAACATTACTACCAGTTCTATATACATATACGCAAGATTTCCTACGTAAAACATGTACAAATTCAACAACGGAATTGAATTAAAGGCCAATTTATTTTAATTATCAAGAACCCTAACTTTCCACTAAACTTCTATTATTCTATTTCTTTTTCCAGAATTCTCACTACTAAATTAATCAAATTTCGTGGGTAATCCTCTACATATTATTGGGATGTCCAGAGTTTATTTATTTTCTCTACAATATGTGATTGGGTTCTCTAAATCCTTGAGTTCTTCCATGAAACATAGGTTCAATAATCCTAATCTAACATGGTGTGACAATTAACTAAAAGAGAAGCAAGATAGATACTTGCCTGGAATTTGGGTTCCTTATTTGTGGACGAAAGATGTATGGTTACGTTCCTCGTCACGCGATCTACTCTTTGGTGGTGGTGGCGGTGTAAATGGTTGAGTCCTTGGCCTTGAGTTGCTTGGAAAGCTCTCCAACTCCTTCTCTAATGGCCGTTCTTTGATTTTGTGTTTGCTAACCCTAAAAGCCTAACTCAAATGGCTGATATATCTTAGGGAAATTCGTGGGTTTAATTACCCAAAAATACAAAATGACTATTTTACCCTCCCGAGATGCCAATTAGCCCTAAAAATGCCCCAAGACCCAAACTAAATTCCCGGGTATATTTTTCGGACTATCTCGATCCTTCCGGACATGTTGGCGCACTCGAAATGACCATACGGGCGATTCATAATTTATTCACTTATAATGATAATAATTTAGTCCCGACACGACACAGGTGCGTCCAGACTTAATTTCCATAATTGTCATATTATTCCCTCGTGACAATTTTAATAAATTCAATTCTACATATTACTCTACTCAATAAGTAATATCTAACAAATCAATAATTTTTCAATAATTACTAACTCTTGTCACGCTAGTAAATATTTAAAACCGATTTTCGGATTAATATTAAATTAATCTATCTCAATTAAATTTAATAAATCCCTAAATTTAAAAGCCGTAAAAATATAGGGTATTACATGATGCTGAGAATGAACCATATGAGACTCCTGTTTTAATTTGATATAGCAGTGATCGCTCGGAATTTTATTAGGCGGGTTGTCACAACACATTGGGCTAGGATCTGCCTCAGTTTGCCTGTAAAGGTTGGGATAGGCTGTTTCGATTTGTTGCAGAAATTGGAGATTTGATATATATGCAGCGCTAAATTTTTCATTTTTTAAGTTTTTATAATCTGTTTTTGAACGTTTCTGCAAATTTTGATTCAATTGGATGAGAAGCAATTAAAATGCTCTCATTTTATTCACTGTTTCGTGTGCTCAATGCTATTGTACATACTGTTGTTTAAAATCTGCATATTCATACAAAACCCAAAATAATACAAATCAGCCCATTGTGTCTTGGAGATTCGGTGTTTCCATTTTGAGGGTTTCTTTCAATTTTTTTTATATTAGTTCAACGACTTCTTTATGATTAACATAAACTATTAGTTCAACGATTTGGGATTTTTTTTATATTTATTAAATGAATTTAGTTTTTGGAAATAATCAAGCATAAAAAAAAGAAAAAATAAGTCAAAATTCCTGTTTGGTTAAACTTCTAATGGGGGAAAAGGTTTGGCTATATGATCAAGTATTTTGTAAGAAGGTGAAATATTGAAATATGTTCATACATTTCTGTTTGATTTATTGTTAATATGTTAAATGCCACCGGATGGCTTTGAAACATGAATTTGACTTCGAAATATTATTTCTAAGAGATACGTAAATGCTGAGTTCTTTCAAGGGGATGTTGCATATTTCATAATAGACATAATTTTTATGTGTCACTCAAACTTATGTATCATGACGGTGTTCCAATTTTGTTACTCTTTGAATTTTAATTGAAAGGCACCTACCTATCGAAGCAAAATAATCTTTGTTAATGTTAATGCTGAATACACACAAAAAAAAATCACAAAATTGTCGCACATTGTGTCTCGCCCGCACATCGCGCGAGCTTATCCCTAGTACTTAAAGAAATGAATAACAAAAACTCATTGCACATAATAAATACATAATTTATACATACTACACGGTTAGAATACCATAGACAACTTTACATGAATTCAGTAGGTTGAAGTCATTTTTTAAACATATAAATAAGTAAACTTGAACAGGACCCATGCATTTCAACTGTCTTTGCATGCTTCAATTATGTATATGGGAAAAAATCAATGCCCAAAATAAAATCTGGGTTACACGTGAAGGGAGGAGTGGCATACGGTTTTTGTCGAGGACATGTTCGAGTAGAGAGAGAGAGAGAGGTTTCCGAGACAGTATGGGATGAAAAACAAAGACCTCAGGCTCAGTCCTCCTAACTTCACGTTACGATCCATCCCCTTCTGCCCTGTCCTATTCCCTTTACGTTCCGCATCCCATACCTTCCTTATTTGCATGAATTAGTGGACCACTTACCCCATCTGATGCCACTTGGAAGCACCTTATTACTGCATTTACTTAAAAAAGTCCCGCCCATGTGATCCCACGTCTACGTGTAGCATTTGGTTCTTTACTTCTGTCGAACAACAATCCTAAACCCATTTTGTAAGATTTGGGCTATTTTCGAACTATTTTTTTTAAAGAAATTATTTTGGTTAAAAATTTACACAACTTGGCGTGGGTGAATTTTAGCCTTGAGGGACAAATACATTAGCCCCCCCACATACGGTACTACAAGCTTACCGCCGAGCTTTCAAAATGTTTGTTCACATATTACACAATCTAATATCTATAGTTAATCAAAATTGCAATTATTAAATTTAAATAAACTTAATTTATTAAAAATATAGTAATATTTTTGTATAAAGTACTTTATATTAATCAACATAGTGCAATGCCACAAGTATAACTTCTCTACGAGATTCTATCTATGGTTAGGGGCGGACCTAGATGGTCCTGTGGGGACGTCCTCTCTGGATTTTTGGGATATTTTTCAAAAAATATATTAATTTTTTTTTTACCTATGTATAATTTTTCATAGTGAAAGGATTTGAATTTGTCATTTTAAAAGCTGAGAGCATAACTGTAATTAAATGAAAAAAAACACACGTGGATGGATTTTAATCAAAAGAAGATCAAAAACATTTCTAATTCTAAACCTCTTCTTCCTCCACATTCCATCTCTGTCTCTCTCTCATCTCAGCTGTCCCATCTCCGTATCTCAACCTCTCCATCACTCACTCCACTTCACTGTCCGTCCGTCCGTCCCTCCCTCCCTTCGGCAAACCACCCATCTTGAGGAGCTCTTGCCCCACCCTTGTTCCTCTGTTCGTCGCCCCCGTCTCCAACCGTAGAGTTAACCTTGTTTTTTGGTTTGAATTGTATAGTGATGATATCCAAATTCATTGTTTAGACAAGGTTAATTTCCTTTTGCTAACATAAATGATAAAGGACTTAACCTAACATTGGTACCCAACTCTTAGATTAAAAGATTTGGATAATTTAAATTCAATTTTGATAACTTAACCTAAAAGTGGCATACATAAGGGGAAAAAAATCTAGCATCTAAAAATTAGATAATTAGAAGAGTGAGGGTTAATAAAAATCTGAAATTTGGAATTAATTATGATTTGGGGAAGCGGTAGCAAACTAAGCGAGTAGCCCCTAGGTTTATGTTCATTTTTTTTCAGTTCAATTGTTTTAATTTAATTTTTCAGCCCCTAAGTTTATGAATATTTTTTAGTTTAATTTTTATGAATGTGTAAATTAATAGGAATGTTTAAATTAGTTTCGTTTTCCATGCCCTGAGTTTATGAATGTTTTTTGAATTTAATGTTTATGAATGTACAAATTAATATGAATGTTTAAATTAGTTTCATTTTTTAGCTCCTAAGTTTATTAGTGTTTAAATCAGTTTAATTTTTATGAAAGTGTAAATTAATATGAATGTTTAAAATAGTTTTATTTTTTAGCCCCCTTTGTTAATGAATGTTTAGATTGGTTTAATTTTTATGGATGTAAAAAGTAATATGAATGTTTAAATTAGTTTAAAAGTTAAATAGTTTATTTTAATTTCTGAAAAAAATATAAAACTAGTTTAAATGATTATAGTGTTAAATGATTTGACATATAGGGCAAGTTGGAAAAATGTTAAATTTGTTTGCTGGTTTGTTAGGTTGTTAAAAATGTCGGTTTGTTTGGTGAATGTATTAGTTTACTCATTCTTGGATTATGTTGAAATATTATTTTTTAAAAAATCACGAACAAAGTAGGAGCTCAAATTTATTGAATTAATACCCCGTAGGGTTAAAAAATTGAAAATATAGTAAAAGCAGCCAAAAAAATTCGCTTTGAAGGCTCTCGCTCCCGAACTCCCAGCCTTCATCAGAACTTTTCGCATCTCCTAACTCAAAATCATAGACGCTCCATTGATTGTGGTCAGTGCGCCTTGTACGCTAAGTACCCTAATTGGATGACTCACCGACCTCAACAAAATTTGTCAATTACTCTTTGAGGTTCTCCACCATCACTCACAAACACAAACTCATTTCTAACTGTTCTGATCTCCTTTTGGAGAAATCAAATAACACCTCTTCGTTGGCTCACGAGTCAATATCAAACATGTGAATGTTTATACCATGTACCTATAATACCTTGAGATTTTGGACCGTAAAATAATTTCATATAATTTGAAAATTGAATTTTTTTACATGCCTTACTTATTTTTAGCATTTAAAAAAATTGATTTTGATATAAAATTCAAAAGGGTTAGTGGGATTGAAATTCGGAATTTACTATCTTTTAATTAAAATTAGCGAAATTGGGTTCCTCCCGGCCTTAGGGGAGAATTGATTCTCACCTGGGCAGTTTGGGAGAAGTTAGGTTCTTTTGATGTGTTTGTGTTGGTTTCAAACTCTACTATTTCCCCATATTAAACGCCTGAAGGTTCAGACTTTTTTTAAATACTTTTCTCTCATCTTAAAAAATAGTAGCTTCTTAATCTATCTCTTCTACAAAACCTAAATCTTCATTAAAATAAAGCCTAAACCCAATTTTTGAAGCCTCAAATCGAGTTTTCTCAATATCAACCAAAAGTAATATTTTATTATTTTCACAAGACAGTTGCAACCGCGTAATCAGATTTTCAAGGTGACTTATTTTTTCGCATGAATATCTCTTTTGTTCCCCTAAAGTATTATGTATTTTGAATGTTGCCTAAACCTTGACTAATCACGTTTTTTTAAAAATAATTAAAAAAAATTAATTAGGGAAAATGAGACTAATTTGAGGTTGTTTTATCAAATCTAAAAATATGTAAGACTTGAAATATCACATGCTTAGAATGGTTATATCGTATTATCGTGGATTATTGGGACAAATTTCATGTTAAAAATTGAGATATGAAATTCGAATAATGTTTTGACTCGTAAAATTTACGATATTAATGTGTATATTATAGAAAGAAATTGATTGTTGTAAAACGTTGTTAATACACATATTTGGATTGAATTATATGTTGAATTGATAAAATATCACTCAGATTGAAATTATGGAATTTGATGACTTGTGTAGTTATTTCGTATAAATTCATTATTACGTGATTAAATTTATGTGGTTTGAATGAAAATTAAATTTTAGGATTAATTAGAGGATTGTAGTGATGAATTAAAAATATGTGTTATGTAAATATTGCTCGTGTTAATAAACTGACACCTTGAGAACGTTGGGAGTTGGGGAGTAGTTGTTCTTAAACCGTTTTTTTAGTAGGTTGCTTACTAGGTATGGGACTAGTAGGTAGACTTTATTGTTGTTATTATCACTTTTAGGTTTATGACTAGTGAGTGTACACTTGTATAGCTGGGTATTTTTTCACGAAAATCTAGGTAGTATGCCATTACGTTATTCCTTTAGCCTAGGAGCAAGAGTAGGTGATTTTTTTTATAAGTATTCTTTATAGTTGATAGACTAGGTAATACTTATTATTTGGTGATCTCTAGGTATGGGATTTTGAATGGTTTTAGTTATGATGCCCGATTTATGGGTGGGGCTAATTGAAAATATAAAAAGCTTGACTAAGAAATTACAATTGATTCCTATGATAATAAATGAGTATTAAAAATTGATTTGCGTCACGACTATGTGTAGGAAGAATGAAATTGGATCGACTAACTATAGTGATGTGGGTATATGTTGGCATCACGAGTATGTATTGGGCTAATGAAATTAGGTTGATTGACTATAGTGATATATTGTGCGTGGAACATCATGAGTATGTGCAGGGCTAACCAAATTGGTTTGGTTGGCTATAGTGATGGGTGTAGGTGTGTTGTGCTGAAATTTTATGCACGCCAGGAGTATGCACAAGACTAATAGAAATGTGAACTCGCAATGGTGACGTCGCATCAATAATTGGATTGGGGTAGTGAGATGGCTTAGTGTATATTGGCAGTTAATATTGTTTTACTTTGCTTGCTTTTTATCATTTTGACTCTTAATGTAAAATATTCTATTGTGATATATCTATTGTATGATGAATATGTTTCGATTTACGAATCCTATTTAGGAGGAGTAGTTAATATTCATGCCGTGGACTCTGACCCATTATGTGACTAACATTTCAGGTTTAGTTGCTGAAGTAGATGCATAGGATTTATTAGCGATTCATGGAGTCGCAGTTGGTGTTTTATTTTAATGCTTTTTAGTTTAGTTTTTTTATTTTCACAATGTTTTATATATGAGATAATCGTTTACAGATTTGGTGCGCCATTTCGGTCCATAATTGTTTATAATTTTAAATTGGAGATTTGTAGCTAGTTATTTCATTTGAATATTATTATCACTTGGAGTTGAGATTTTTTTATTGGAGTTACCATGGTGGTATATTTTTAATGCGGTGGCTCTTTATATTCGTTGGATCATTTCAAATTATATCTTGTGAAAAAAGTTTTTAATGTCTCATATATTTGTCACATGCTAAGAATTGTATTTTAATTCTGACGCTCGACGTTGGTTGACAGCAAGGACTGACCAACTCCAATGCCAAAATATGCAAGGTGTCACCGTTGGTATCATAGCATGGTCTTAGGTCTCGAGGATTTTGAGTATGTTATAGCTTTCGCGTTGCCTATCTTTGGTTCCTTTTAATGATTTGTACTCTTTAGTTTTTCCTAGTTTGATGCTGTTTGTTCCTATCTTTTCAAATGGTGAATATTAGGAGATCTGGAAATAGGAGAGAAGGTTTTATTTCTGGTCCCATAGTTCAGGAGAGGTAGGGTCTGTTTCTTTTGGGTATCAAAGGGTTAGCAACTGTCATTCGTGAGGGAACATTGGTTGGTATTGAGAAGGGGGAGACAGAGGCGAGAAAACTAAGAGGCATAATAACAGGGTACACCTACTCTAAAGTGAGGGACAACTTACATAAGGAAATCCTCCCACTTTTTCTGGGGGATATGACCCAATGGTTGCTAACTAGTGGATATGTGATATGAAGAGGCATTTGAAGTTGATGAACTGCACGGATGTGAAGAAGAACATGTCAACTAATTTTAAGCTGAATGGGGATGCACTGTAGTGGTTGAAGAGTGTCACAGCATATGAGGATATAAATCGTTTGAACTATGGATACTTTTGGTGAGATTTAATGAAAAGTATTTTCCTTATTCGATTAGGCGTACAAATAAGTAGGAGTTTCTAGATTTAGATCAAGGTTCAAAGTCTGTTATTGAGCATAAACAAGAGTTCATAAATCTATCATTATCATTACTTGGGGAGGTGAATACTAAAGAGGTCTAACATGATCTATTAAGCAAATGGTTTTGGGTAATCCGGCATACACTATTTAACTCAGGTGGTGGATGTCACATTATTATGGCAAGAAAAGGTGACTTACCAAAGGAAGTTAGGTAAAAGGTATGCACCGAGTGGTCAAGATGTCACCAAGGCAAGTAGGGAGAGCAAGGGTCACAATGACCAACCATGGTAGAAACAACGAACTAGGCAAGAGCAGTAATCCTTTCATCTAGGCAACGCCATCCCATAGGGCCCTTAGAGACAAAGGCAGGGATAACAAGGTGAGCGAGCGCCAGTTAGGAACTTTAGACCGTTTAGATGTGCGTGTTTTAGTTGTGGGAATATAGGGCATTGAGATTTTAAGTGTCCGAAAACTCAAGACTAGCAGGGCCAAGGGCCTCTAGCACCGAGAGCATCGGGTTCACAAGGATCTCGAGTGGCACCAATAATGAGTACGCTAGGTCCGGTTATGCCGATGGTGTACGCATTTCCTGTTTAGGATCTTAGGCGGGGCAGGCTTAGCAAGAGCCAAATTATGGCTAGTGGGATAGCATGGTACATTTTTTTTATAGTTATGTGTGATACATATAGTTAAGATATATATAGTTATTGTACATGTGAGGTAGGTGTGTGTAGGATTGGGTGTATAGGCGCCCAATCATGGCATTTTATGGATAGGCATATGCGAGCCTTATTTTATTTGTGTGGGTTTACATTTCAACGTGTACACTTTGTTGAATTTTGAGGATGAAATTTCCGTGTTAGTTGGAAAGAATGTAATATCTCGTGATTTTGGACCGTAAATACTTTTATATAATTTAAATATTGGAAAATATTTTTTTATTGGACTTAATTATCTTTAGAATTTATTAATATTAGTTTTGATATAAAATTCAAAAGGGCTTAAATTAGGATTGAAATTGGGAGAAGAAATCAAAGTTACTATTTTCAATCAAAACTAATGACACTGGATTGCTCCCAAGTGCCGAATCGATTCGCATTGGGGCAATTTGGGCAAAGTTGGGTTCTTTTGATGTGTTTGTGTTGAATTCAAACTCTTTTATTTTTCCATATTAA
This sequence comes from Sambucus nigra, assembly GCA_949130495.1. Taxonomy (NCBI): domain Eukaryota; kingdom Viridiplantae; phylum Streptophyta; class Magnoliopsida; order Dipsacales; family Adoxaceae; genus Sambucus; species Sambucus nigra. The sequence goes on along the minus strand of OX422208.1, from coordinate 259,555,733 downwards.
AAGGCTCTCGATTTAGACTTTTTTGTAACATTTTTCACTTATCTGAAAAGCAGTAGCTTCTCAAGTTTTCCTCCCCCATTATTAAAAAACCTAAACTTACATTAAAACAAAGCTTAAGCCTAATTTTTGAAGGCTCAAATAAGGTTTTCTCAAGATCAACCAAGAACGGGATTTCGTTATTTTCACTAGACAGTCGCAACTGTGTAATCTGATTTTCATGACTACTTATTTTCAGGCATGAATATCTCCATTTTCCTCCTTAAGTATTATATGTTTTAAATCTTGGCTAAACCTTAATTAATCATGTTTTCTTAAAAATAATTAGAAAGATTAATTAGGGAAAGTGAGTTAATTTTGGAATTTTTTTATTAAATCTAAAAATACGATTTACGACTTGAAATATCGCATGCTTAGATTAGTTGTATGGTGTTATCGTGGATTATTAGGACGAATCTCATGTCAAAGATTAAGATATGAAATTTAAATAATGTTTTGACTCGTAAAAATTATGATATTAATGTTTATGTTGTAAAACAGAATCAATTATTGTCAAACGTTGTTAATACGTAAATATGGATGGGATTATTTATTAAATTGATAAAATATCACTCTTATTGAAATTATGAAATTTGATAACTTGTGTAGTTATTTTGTATAAATTGATTATTGCGTGATTAAAATGATGTGGTTTGAATGAAATTAAAATTTTAGGATTAATTCGAGGATCATAGTGATGATAAAAAATATGTGTTATGCAAATATTGCTCGAGTTAATAAATTGACACTACGGGAACGTTTGGATTTTGGGAGTAGTTAAACTTTTATCCTTTATTAATCATAATTTGCTAGGTATGGGATTGTTATCACTTTCTAGGTATGTGACTAGTGAGTATGCACTTGTATGGTCTGGTATTTTTCCTGGGTGGGGCTAGGTACTATGACGTTACGTTATTTCTTTAGTCTAGGTGCGAGGCTAGGTGATGCTTTTTGGTAGGTATTCTTTCTAGGTGATGGACTAAGTAATACTTATGTTTTGGTAATCTCTAGGTATGGGACCAGGGTTGGTTTTAGTTCTGATGCTTGATTTATGAATGAGATTAATTGAATATATAGGAAACTTAACTAAGAAATTATGATTAATGCCTAAGATAATAAACGGGCATTAAAAATGTATTTGCGTCAGGAGTATGTGCAAGACCATTGAAATTGGGTCGACTGGTTATAGAGGCATGGGTGTGTGTTAGTGTCCCGAGTATGTATAGGGATAATGAAATTGAGTTCTCTATCTATAGTGATGTATCGTGCTTGGAACATCACGAGTATGTACAGTGCTAATGATATTAGGCTAACTAGTTATAGTGATAGATGTGGATGTGTTGTGTTGAGATTTTAATCATGCTTGGAGTATGTACATGACCAATAGAAAGGTAAACTGACTATAGTCACATCGCACCAATAAGATAATTAAATAATTTAATTGGGAAAGCTAAGGTTTGAGATCTAATTTAATGTTGAAATTAACATAATTGAACTTGGGTAGTGAGGTCGCTAAGTGTATATGGGTAGTTAGTATGGTTTTACTTTACTCTCTTCTCATCATATTGATTTATAATGTAAAATATTTTATTGTGATATTTAGTGTGATGCTTAAGTCTGGATTTACGGATCCTATTTGAGAGGAGTGGCGGGTCTTTATGTAGTGGGCTCTAACCCATTGCGTTGACTAACATTTCAGGTTTAGTTGTTGGAGTAGTTGTATAGGATTTATTGGAGAATTGTAGAGTTGCAGTTGGATTTTCAGTTTACGTCTTTCTTAGTTTAGTTTTCCATTTTCCACCGTTTTATATATAAGACATTCGTTTATGGATTTGGTAGGCCATTTCGATTCCACGGTTGTTTACGATTTTATTTTAGATATTTTTAATTGGTTATTTTATTTGAATATTATTGTTATTTGGAGTTGAGATTTATTTATTAGAGTTACCATGGTGATGCTTTTTAATGCGGCGGTTGTTTATATTCACTATATTATTTCAAATTATACCTTAGAGAAAAAGTTTTTATTATATCATATTTCTATCACATGATAAGAACGATATTTTAATTCTCATGGCCAGTGTAAGTTGGCAGCAAGGACTAGCTTCTTCCAATGCCAACATATGTGGGGTGTCACAGTACCTCGAAATTCATTCTCACATTGGGTGGTCATGTCGTACCTCGCCCTCAGGACTTCTATTTATCAATACCATGAAAATATGGAATGAGGAATGTTATATTTCTCTCATTCACATTAATAAAGGTAATCATAATTTTTTGACAAGTATCCCAATCATTCGTAGTGTGTAATCATCTATAACACGAACCTCCATTAGTGGGATAGATAATGGTGGTATACGGTATATGAGCATATATAGGCAGGTTGGGTAGGGGAGTTATAGGTCGATTCGTATCCATAGATTGCTAATTGTACTTAGTTACCCACCTAATATGCATGTGGCATCAAATATCATGACCACACATCTCCAATAGATGTCATGGATAAAACGAATGTCCAAATAAATTAAACCTCTAACTAGCTATGGTGGATGATATGATTCAGTGCACAATAGCACAAACAATGTCATTGAGCGATAGAACTGGAATTATCAGGAACCCGTAAACCTAACACCAACAAAAATTTCCCCACAACTAATTAAATATGTCATAAATGGAGATAACAACACGCAAGTGATAAAGTAGTGGTACATAGTAGATATTCGGTCCACTAATTGCCCTACTAATACTGTCATAGGATAATAGGTGAAATACTCATCTTCAACCACTCCTGGATGGAAATCTATGTTGCGAAATATTTCACCCAACACGTGTTGTATCGATGATATAGTCCACAAAACAAATGGGGCGAAGGATCAATATCCTTCTTCTCATTGTCCATTAACATGGCATATCATATGGACACATACTCATGCCACCAAAACTATAATGAAAGAAAATAATTTCAATAAGGAAACACACATACATGCACACACAGACACACACACATGCAGATACACATATATACACACATATAAGATGACAAAACATAAGAATAAGTAATTATAAATTATTCTTACGGAAGCACATGAATCTGTTGATATGACCTTGAAAATAACCTTATAAAATGATTTTGTCCATGCATATATACATGTATGTTACTATAACACGACTCCGATCAAATCATTGCCATTAATAATCAGTAGTATTTCTCACCAACCAACTTGCCAACCTGATATTGTTACTTCCACTAGTGAAGAAAAACCAACCTTCCAAATTATGTCATGTAATGATTTGTAATGGGAATCGATAATTTCTTATATTTTTATTTGATAAATTTTTTTATTATCTAATTTAGTTTTGCGATTAAGAAATGGGATATTCTTATGTGATTATAATTCAACGTGAAAATCAATTGAGAATTTCTAAGGATTTACTAAGAGTATTCGATAATAAATTGAGAATTTATCATAAGTCAATGGAATAAATTGACTAAGCAATGATTGATGGAATTTTGATTTCAATTGAGAATATTAATGCATGTATGTTAAAAGAATATTTGAATTTATAACTAAATTTTGTTCATCCTTGGATTTTATTGGATAATTATTTAAGGTTTTTTTACATATATTATTTATCCATTTACTTGAGAATTAATTGGACTTCAATTAATCTTGCGAGACCTAGTTGGAAGGAAATTTAAAAGATGGCTCGTAACCAAATGATTTGAATCTTTATTTAATGGGAAATGAACATATATTAATAAAAGACCTCAATAAAAAGGCTCAAAATGCCCCCCTTAGTAGGAAAACATTCTAATAAATAAACTATAGAAAACAATCTTTTTAGTTGATTTAATATTATAATCTTATGCATAGATCCCCTAAGAGGTATGCACATATGTTATTGAACATATGGGACACATGTGATTTTGACTACTTTTAAAGTTAATACCACTCCTTTGATATTTAAATCCCATTTAAGCCCAAAATGGGGTTATATGGAGGATGATGGAGAGAGAGAGAGAGAGAGAGAGTTTGGGAGTGAGAAAATATAAGATAAATGGGAAAGAGAAAAAAGATGATGGAATCATTTAGGATTAATTAATAACACCTATTGTAGACACCCCATCCTAGTACCCCCCCCCCCCCCCCCATAAGCTCCTCCTTAGGTCCCTAACACTCCTCTTCCCTCCGTAAACCCTACTTCCTACTCCAAGTAATGATCTGGAGGCCACCGAGGGTCCCCTGGACCTATTTTACTCTGATTAACTCTCCGAGAGTTTGAGGATTAACAAAAACTTTAAGGTCTTTGAATCCCCTTTCCAATGATTCGTTTCGTGCACGAATTGACGTCATATTTCACACGAATGATCGCTTTTACTTCGAGTACTGATTTGGATGGCACCGAATGATCCCAGACCCCATTTAACTTTGGTAAACTCTCTGACCTGATCAAAGATCAATGAAACTTTGAAGGGCTCTTTATCCCCTTTCCAATGGTTCGTGTCATATGTGAATCAGCCTCATGGTTCGCATGAACGATTTATTTTACTTCGAAAGGCCATCGGGAGTTTTTGGGCCCCATTCAACCTTAATCAACCCTCCAAATTGAGAGAAGCTAAATGAAATCTCAAAGGTAACCTCCCTTTCCAACGGTTCGTGCCGTGCATAAATCAGCCTCATTGTTCGCAAGAATGACCCGTTTTACTATAAAAAACCCTGTCCAAAGACCATCGGGCGCGTTTGAGCCTCGTTTGACATCCATTAACTCCCAAACCCAGGAGTGCCTCAACGAATTCTTAAAGGGATCTAAATATCCTTTCCAACAATCTTGACCGACTATGATTCGAACTTACGGTTTGTATTTTATGCCCGTTTTTTTAAAGTCCATTCTAGACTACCTATAGGCAGCCAGACCCCCTACTTATCAGTAGCGTGTACTTTCCTTTCCCAACAAGGTAGGCTCTATGTCAATAGGCAGGCCATGGGCTATGATAATTGACACTATGTTAATCCTAAAAAGGCATTATGTAAAGAGCCTATGACCTCATCCATGAAGAGGTCCCTTTGAGTTGTCAACAAATATTCCCTCGAAATCAGAGCATTCTCATTACCAAAAAAGCCTATTTTCCAACATTATCCCACCTCACTTTCTTATTACATTTATCTATTTACCTCATGCAATCATACCATTATCATACCACTACTAAAATCAGTCCAGATATCTCCAAAATTCAATAACAAAAGTCTTCTAGGAGGTTTACCCTCAACTATTTTCTAGTTTACTCACCTTAAGGTTATTATTCACTTTATTCATATATTTTTTTTTATATCTTTTAGTTTTGCTTCATTATCTCACATCAAATAATGTCCGCCATTTATTATTAGGATTTCACACAACTTATTTTCAAAAAAAACCCATAAAAGACAAAATGAGGGTTTACTTGAAAATTCCAAAAGTAAGACTTCCTCATTTTCTCACACTTCCAAACTTGAACACACTTTTCTCAAAAACTCTCAAAGAGGAGTCTTAAATTTGGCTTTATGACTTAAACCCCACCATTATGATATATTCAAACTACGTTTACTTTAATGCCCCTTGGGCTACGTAGGCATATCGGGCGAATCTCAGGATTCTACTCTTCCCTTTCCATTATTATGCCTTTTATATTCAATTATATATATTTTTGTGAGTCTTGAAATCCTCCATATGCGTGTCTCAACTGACATGCCCATTCGCATATGTTTATGATTTTTTTTTAGGTACACTCCTATGGATGATTTCGCTCCGTCTTTTCCATGGCATGGGTCGGATGATTCCCTTCTCCCATTATTTATATTACACATATGTACACACACATCACGCTTTGGAGAAAAGAAGAAGCATAATATAGGCCATGAGATACTGAAAGGACATAATGGGTGCCTAACACCTTCCCATTCCATAACATAGTGCCCGGTCCTTCGAATAACATGGTTTCATATGCATCAGTATGAACTTGATGTCGTTTTCTCAAGGCGGCTACATTATTTTGCCTGTTTTGAGTAAAATAGGTTGGTGACTGCATCCCTTCATGTTATCTCCATTTGGCGATGTCCAATTTTATATCTGAGATAGCCCATGAAGACACTAATATGAGTGACAAAAAGAGAACCTCTATATTCTTGAATCACCGACATGCGCATGGCAGGGGACTCTTTTAGAGGAATTTATTTTCATTTGGGTGCTACTTCTTTATGCTTCTATTTATCTACATGTGGACATATGCCTCCACTTGTATGCTCCCCTGTACTCATATGCTTACATCTTGTATATTTTATCTCATGCTTCTCTCTATCATGCTCTCTTCTCATGTATATGTCACTCTTTACTCCCTTGTACATGCTCACTATATTTCACCTTATGCTTACTTGTATATATACTCTACGCTCACTTCACACATTCACACTCGTATATATTCTCACTTTTACTTACATGCTCCACACACCACTTATATATTATCCGTGATTAGCTTCACTATCATGCACCCTAATTTTGTCTCACTTGAATATATCTCCATCTCATACACTACTTGTAGTTTATCACTGCTGCTTAATCTCACACACTTTCACTTGTATATAGTCACATGTTTTTTCACTCACACTATTCCCATATCACTCTATTACGTTGCACATATTTCTCACTCACTTGTATATCCACATGCTTCACATTATATCATCATGCTTGGTATAGCCCTCATGCTCCATTCTAAATTTACTTTCCATAATTATCCCTCTTATCTCATTTTATTTGTATATTCTCCCCCATAGTGGTAATACTCCCTTTACTTAGCATACAAAAAAAATTCAATAACCTAAGCTATATGATTTTTACTTTCCATTGGCCTTGTACTTTTGACATATATCGAACGTTTCCCCCTCATCGTAATGCTTGATCGAATTCATGACGGGATGTGTATAGTAGGGAACTCGTTCATGTATGCCGAGTATATTGAATTCTCTCTCACATATATTGTCCTTACCAGGTATATCGTGAGGCAATTCATGTATATTCAAGTATATCAAATGGCTTACCCACACGTACTGATGAATGATTGCCCTTATACACAAGATGTATATTGTGGAAGTCATACCAAAGGGGGGAACGCTTCCATAACCTACCAAATGCATAAACCTCATCGGACACTCATATCTAGTTTTCTTGTTATTATGTGAAATTCTGTCGAAATTTTGGGTCATCATACTGGCATAATTTTTGCACTAATTTGCCCGTTTTTAATATAGGACCCTATCCGTGAGCCTAGAAACAAGTCAAATCGTGTCTTATTTCTTATACCCTATCTTCTTCCTTAGGCTCGGGTCATGTCTGGTATTTCCCTTGCGTTTAGGCAAACATAATAGAAGTGGAAACTAATTTTTTTCCCTATTTTTTAAAAACAAAAATGCCAAAAACATACCCCCCCCCCACACTTTCAAAAGAAAATACCAAAAATACTCCCTTTTTCTTCCAAAAATAAACCAAGATCTTTTTTTCCTCTCAAGTTGATTGCATATCCAAATTTTGGTATGTCTCTCTATTGGGTTTGATATTTCGTTAAATCACCCGAATCTCTATCGCTTCCTTCGATGCTTCCTACGAATTTGAGATCTACTTATATTAGTTGTTCACGGAGAATGAAAATCAAGCACTGAATGTCCAGCAAAATCTGAAGGTTATCTTAGCACAACTCAGTGCCAAGATTAACAACCATAAAGCTGATGTCCAGGAGATACAATAACATCGAGCTCAAACTCAGCATACCTACCATCTCAGCCAAATCATGCCTGTTAATATACCCAACATACCTACCATCTCACTCAAACCCCTCAAAGTTTGCCCATCCTTTCTCCTACATCCCACGAGCTTCACTGATAAAGCTCTATCACTTCTTACTCGAGCCTTAATTATCGTCCTCACCTGATCATAGGGTGGAGGAATTGAATTACCCACAGTACTAGATGAACTTCGAAGGTTTGGGATGAAAATGCCCACAAAAATGACCATCAACTACGAAAAGTTTAGTGGCCTATTTATGGAAGCCCGCAAATAGGCTCGAAAATCATATGAATGAGTGGTATCCGTAGAAGAAATCAACTTGGATGATGTCTAACAAACCATGTCAAATATGTTTCGTCAAAAAGGGGAGATATGCAACATCCCCGAGTTGATCACAACCTTGAAACTTCAGGGGCATTTTATCCCTTCACTCATGCACTTCCTTGATGAGTGGAAATACTTATATGATGAAGTTGCAGAGGCTCTAAAATGCATCGAATACTCTTAGCATGAGGACATTGTCACTACTAGTTGGGGTGATGACTTAGAAAGCTTAAACGGTGAATCCAAGGGCGAAGACTTCCATTTTTACGAATTTTCTAAACATTGGTATGACCCCACTGATAAAAAATAAAATAGAGGTTGGAAATATTCTTCTAATATGACAACACCTGGGGCAAGAAGTGAAAACACGTGGTGGAACCTCTGACTGATATGGGACTATGGAAAACAATAAAAACTCTTAGGGCAGCGACGTCGAGGAGTCCTTTAACCTGTACACACTGGGGCTGAGTCTCTATATGATTTGTTAAGAAGCTGTGCCAAAGATTACCATTACTCAATTACCTCTCTTTAACTGTCTTGCCGATCTGGTCCAGCGTGCCCAAGTCCATCTGAACCCTACTATCCACCCTATTTAATAATTTCCCGAACTTGTCACTATTTCTCATATTTCTGATATCAATCTAAAAAAATCCTTATTTGATGAAGTTCTCAATGTCGTATTCCCTGAGAAATGAAATAAATAAGGATTTTCAGTATCTAGTTGTGTCTTACATTAATTGCATTGATTCTAATCAAACTTCTGATGATGATGATTTAGTAATTGAATAATTTTTTATTGACCTTAATAAGAAAAATAATAAACAACATAACCGCGCTCAAACTGATGATGATGAGACTGTTGTTATTAATCTCGGTTCTAGTAGCCATCTGTGCGAGGCTGTTTTGGGTTTTTGCCCACTAGTGGCACATTTTCAAGCCTATGTGTGCCTATTTTCAAATTTTTATCATATTCTCAGATAGGGAGTCCGACGACTACATGGTCAGTTTCTATGAGTTACTTTGATCAGGTGTAAGGTGTTCATGCCTCTTACGAGGCCGTTCGGGGTTTGTTCGATTTTTTTGCTCACTAGCAGCACGTTTTCAAACCTAAGTGTGCATAATTACAAATTTCGGTCCTGCTCCTAAACTGGGAGTCCCACAATTACGTGGTCAATTGCTACGAGCTACGTTGGTCACGTGGAAAGTCTTCGTCCCGCTATGGGATCATTCGGGGGCTATTTAGGATTTTCACCCACCAGCGGCACGTTTTAAAGCCTAAGTGTGCCTATTTGCAAATTTTGAACCTATTCTCGAACCAATAGATTTTTTATTTAAAGTAAAGAATACTTGGTTCCTGCGATCCAAGAAGGCCATTAAATAAAGTCTTCTGATTTTTTATTGGATCAAATTGGTCCAACTCAATTTCCACATGTTCCTATACATGTTGGTGTCTTCGAGTTGAACAATGTGTGTAAGGGTATCCTCTTCTCACTAGTAGTCAAAGTGAAATCAATAGGGGGATAGAAAATCTTCCTTTTATAGGATCATTTTTTAATCACAACTTTTTCTTTATTTTTAGATACTATAGATTGAGGTGGGTTTGCTCAACATCTTTTGAATGAGATCCACCTAGACATGTTCCTATCATATGTTTCGCAACATTCTTCTCTGCATGCATCACATCAATTACATGCCTTACACGATGATCTTTCCATCACGACAAGTTAAAAAATATTAATCGTCTAGACCATGGCTTTGCTTTATAAGAGTAGTTCGTATATTCCCTAGCTTTACTCCTCCAGTTTACAGACTGAGGGTGTTTTCCTATGTACCTCTTTCCCGAGTCGCAACTATTTCCTTTTCCATAGTCTGCTGACTAGAAAGCTGAGCAAGTTGTGTCATGCGCTCATAACTAACAAGTTAAAAGATTGGCTTGTCATTCCTGGAAGGGTGACTTATCGATAACAATCTATGATGACCTGTATAACTCATCTTACCACTATGATATATCCAACTGGCTTCAGTTTCCTCCCCATATATGGAACATCCATAATAACCATGAACATCACAACCAAACAAGGTCCCATAAGTAGGAAGGTCGTGGATCACCCACATCACCATTCCATTAAGTTTGAACTCTTCACCCTTATAAGAGTCAAACGTGTCACGCCTTTATCCAACGACACTTTAAGTTATTCAAATAATGGGACTAAGACTATATATATATATATATATATATCATTGTCGAGCCAATAAATCTGATTAGTACCCGAATTACCGAAAGGGTTAAACCTATCGGTTGAAATTGCAAGACGGATGTTGCGTAGTTCCTTTGTAAATTTGGGGTGTCTTGCGTTTGAAATTTGCCAGATGACTAAATACCCCGGATGACGCATCAAATTCCCACCTACCTCACAATGAACGTTCAATGGCATGGCCTCCTCTATCCATGGTATAATGAAAAACCTTTTTAACTGTGTCCCAAGTGGAAAATAGTTCAAAATCTTTTGTGGGACTTGCAAGCACTTGCGATATTTTTCAATCTTGTCCTTTCCATTCTCACATGACACATATCTAGGCTTACTACATATAAAACACTCATACTTTTCTTCGTGCTCATTGTGGTATCATATGCTATCATACTTTCATGCATGAAAAGATTTGTACTTAAAACCCAAGCCTTCAAGTTCTTCTTCATGCTATGATAACTATCTGGTAATGTGTTCTATTTTGGGACCCACTTAAGAGTTTCGGTTAAGCCGTTGTCAGAAAAACCAAATTTACTCGTCAAATTATGCAAACCAATCATTACATATAATATCGATTAATCTTCATTGCAATCTTTATATAATGGTCTAGCCGCATCGGCTTTAAATCATATGTATTCTTGATCTCTTAGTAATTCTGCATCAAAATTTTCACTTACTTAGTCCTTATGCGCATTATCTGTATCCATAAGTTTGTGGTTTTGATGGTGGTGGACTCCGTAAGCATCATCAATTAGATCTGTCATTGGACGATATGTTGGATAATCATGTACCACTTCCACTCATTTGGTATCTATTATGCTGTCGGGTACCGATAATTCTTTCAGAAAATAAGGTATATATGTTTCACCGTGGTATGTACACATCTTATAGTCTGAACAAATTCCCTATTTTAGTAAAGGCTACTCAACGTCTTCTAAAGACTTATATTTTTTGTTCATACAATGGGTGCACGGGCACAAAATCTTTTCACTTTTAAGATTCCTATAAGTGTATTTATCAAATTCTTGAACCCCCTTTAGATAATTATTTGTTATTTGGTTAGTGTCCCCCATCCACTCTTTGTATTATGGGAAATCCATTTCATAATCTTCAAATTTTAGTCATGTGTTAATAGGTTAAAACAAATGTCATCATGTTGCATACAAAAAATTAAACAAATGACAAAAATGTCACAACTTAAACTCAAATTAAACAAATTTTCCAAGTGATATTATTACAACTGAAACAAAAATATATCATTACAAGTGAAACAAAAAAAGATTAAAACTTGACCAACAAAAGACTGGCTAAGTTATAGAATTATTTATGTAATGATTCAGTTCTTTCCCTTCTCTACTATCAATATGCACAGGTACATCTTCGCCGCCGATGTATATTTCATCAACCATCACCTAAGCCTCACCCTTCTGCAAAGGTCGGTTATGTATTTTAGTTCCAACAACTACGGAGATGAGTGTGCACATGCCAAAAATTCTACTATTGGTTAGGTCGTTTAAATATAACCATTTTCCATAGTCACCGTGAGTGGTTGATGATAATCCAATACTTGTGATGTGTGGATGCACTAGCAAGGAGAATGTTGACGGAGGTGGGGTTTGTGATGGGAATGTTGAAGGAGGCAACATTTGTGAGGGGAAACTTATGGAAGGAAGCTAGGGTAAACCTTGAGAAGGAGGGTAAGGAAAACCTTGAGGAGGCATTGGGAGTCAAAAACGTTGATTAAAAAAGGACACAAGTTTCCCAATTTCACGCGTCAAGGCTCCCAGGTTAGTTTTAATCTCCTGGAATTCCCCATCGGCCTTGAACCAATGTTCCTCTTGGGTTGATATGATTATTCACAGAAGAAAGGTCGTACACAACAGGTGAAGTGTGTTCTAATTTTATTTGTGGTATATGTGATCCAACAACTCTCATCCTCCCTCTTTTGTCCTTTCCAAAGGTATGAGTCAGGGCATCATTTTATATGTCATTATAAGGGATCGAACTGGACTGACTGCTAATGACCTATATTGATTCTAAAGTCTTAGCCAAATGGGGAAAAAATTTATTATCTTTGTCCCGTCGGGAATGCACACATAAGTTGGCCTGATTTGGTTGTTTGTCGACATCTAGACCTTCTTTTGTCCTATTCGACCATTAATTCTTCAAATCTTTATAATATTTGGGGCCCAGCCTAAGAACATTAATTTTTTTGCCCGATTTTATTTTTTTCTCCATTAGGATTAGCTTCTTGTCCTTCACCTCATTTTCCAAAACTCATTCCACTGGTCAATTGACACTTTAACATGCGGAGGAACTCTGTCTCTCATTGCTAAAATGGTGTGGCTCGATTCCCCCTATGGAAAATGTCTTTGTCGGAGGTTTCTATAGTATGTTCTTAACTCTTCAACGATCCGGGAAAGAACCTTTTGTTTTGAATGGTCGGGAATTAAAAATCGCTTGCAGAGTTGGTCATAGATGTCATCTTTAATGGCTTGATCAATTAGTTCCCGTTGTCTACTCCCCGACTCCTACATTTCTATTTCCCAATCGACAAACATTGGGATTTAAATCTCTGGAGGTCATTATCACCAGTGGGGTTATTCTCAAGAACGGAGAACCTAATAGGTTTCTTCACATTTGATCAGGAGGTGTCGGGGGCGGGGGCATTGGAACAATGGGGGTTTATTTCCCACTCATACTTGGAGTCGCACTTAGATTAATGGACTAAACCAATGGTGGAGTTAATAATTTCTTAGCAATTGGTGATGAGAATTCTTGTTAGTGTGCACGAGATGAGGATCCTCATTAGGGTGCCACCTAGTCATTGGGTACATTTTTTCTATTGTTGCCTGACATTATCTACAAAACTAAAACATAATAAGAAACTAAATAATTATAATAATATGAAATTATAACTAACTATCAATTTATATATATATATTCCTTTTCAGAGTATGATTTTAAAATATGTTCAAAGTGTCTGATCTCCATTCATTAGGTATTAGTTTTTAAAAACTTTTGGATTTTTGCACATAGCCAACTAGGTTGAAGCGTATCTATGATTAATGTATAACTGTTCATGACATGAACTCAGAAACCCATTGTTGATGTAAAAAATTAGATCACTCTAATAATTCAATCACAGATAAATAATGAGACAAAAGATTTTAAAGTGGTTCAGCCTTATAAGAATGGCCTACATCCACTGTTGTTTTTATTGCTGTTTGTATGGGAATTTTCGATTACAAGTTATCTCAAGAAATTCCGGTCTGGGGGTCCTTTTACAATGAGGATTGTACAATGTATTTATAACCTTGAGGCTGTAATGTGAAAGGGTAATACATTAAATGATATGCATATGAAAGGGTAATACATTTAATGCCCTCGTTGCGTGCGCGTCCAAATGATAAGAATTTAATGAATCAGTTGAACTGTTGGTTATCCAGCTATTAATGCTTTGTTCGAGATGCAGCTCGGACCGCCTGAGTTGCTCGGACCGCCTAAGCTTTTTGTTATTCAAGAGTTCCTCGGAGTGTATGAGTTCCTCGGAGCATGTGAGTTCCTCGGGTAAGCAGTGTTCCTCGGGGAACTAGTCTTCCTCGCTGTAGTTTTGCTCCTCGGAGCATGGGAGTTCCTAGAAAGTGTTTGTAGTTTCCATGTAGACAGCCAAGTGTCTTCATATGATTGGTCTATGTCAGCAGATTAAATTTGGTATCAACAGAAGCCCCCAATGTTTCATAGTTCGAAATTTGAGGAGTATAGAACATTCTTTCTCGGAATATGGTAGGTTTAAATAATCTTCCTGATTTTTATGAGCATTTCCCTTGTATTTATTTCTCCTTCCAAATTCGTAGAATCATGATTTTTTGGACTTTTCTTCGTGCTTCGATTCTCGCATTACTTTTCGTCTTTTTAGCCGCTGTTGCCCGCTTTGATTCCCGCGCCTGTTTTTAATGCCCTTTTAGCTGCCGGTAACGTAATCATCCTTTTTTATAATCATTACTTCGCCGGTTTCCAAGGTAAGGTATTTAAACTTCACAGACACTCCCATCGTCTCCTACCTTTTCAAATTTTCATCTTCGAGTTTTTCATTGTCTTCTACTCTCTTGCGTATTCATCTCTTCCATCGTCTGTCATCATCAACTCTACTCTTTTCCTGTAAGATCTTCTTTTTTCTTCTTCATTTCTTTTAATCACCATGGTTTACCTTGTTGAATCTCTTGACAAATTTTGATATGATTTTTCCATTCCCTCTTGGGTTGTCTTGGAAGAGCTTTCTGAGCCTTCTAATTATTTCAATTTGGGTGAGGGACATTGGTTCCCCAGTCTCTTTTTTGCTGAGTGTGGATTTTTTTTCCACAAAATCCTCTGTGTCTGGAATTCTGTCAGTACTTTGATGTTGTTCCTGCACGAATAACCCCCAACACATGGAGAATAGTTAATGGGGTGCATAAATTAAATCAAGTGCATGGAACTCGTATAGGAATTCCAGAAATCATGTACTGCTATAGATGGGCAGTTAATGATAATATTTATTATTTAAAAACTAGGTTTATAAATAGATCCTTAGTAGTCAACCTCCCTGATGCCAATAGGGATTATTTTGAACACGAGGTTGTCGTAAAAAATTGGCAACACCCTCCATTAATCGGAGATGAGGTTTACTAGGGTCCCAGATGCCCTCCTTATGGCAATGGGATATGTTATTTTTATTTTATTTTATTTATTTTGAAATCATGTTTGTTTTGTGTTTGATAAAATGTGTCAATGATAACAATGTTTGTTTATTTGCAGTTGATAGTAAGAGAAAGTGCCCAAAAGAAACAAATGTCAATATAAAGGCATTTGGGACTTATCTGGGGTCTGCATCAAAGGGTTGCCGACGAGCACATCAGGTCGGCTTCGTATCTGCTCCAGTACAAGATCTACACAACCTCCTTCACTGCTCGTCCAGTGATCAGTGAAGCAGAGCCAGTACCAACCTTTGCAAGTTCTTCGCCTGAATCTCATATTCCATTGAGCGAAAGGATGAAGAAGAGAAGAACTCCTTCTCTGTTTGAGAAAACTGCCTCCGGTTCTGGGGAGGTAAAAAGGATTAAGATTGATGTCCCAAGGGAGGGGACAAAGAAAACTGCAGCAGCTCCTCCAGCTGCTCCTGTAAAAACTGCCGAGAAGCTCGCAGTGGCTCCGAGCAGGTCTGCTTCTCCTGGAGAGGTGATTGTGATATCACCGACCAAGGATTCTTCCTTGGCTGTACCTGTTCCCCCGAGGAGGTTGAAGAAGAGCTCCTCGGTTAATTTTGCCGATACCATCATTCAACTCCTAGCCGTTGGGACTGAAGTTCCTACTTTTGTTCCCCCGAGCTCTGACATGATCTCGCTAAAGTCGTTGACCATTCCCGAGGTCCAAGGTACTGAAGATAACCTTACTCGGGACATGGTTACTTCTTTGGATGCTCGTCACCTTGCTTCAGTAAGTCTCTTTACTTTAAACTTTTCATAGTTTCCTTTGTCATGTCTTATTTCTAACTTGCTTTCTTTTTCTGTATACAGTTGACGAGCTACTTTAACATAATCCTGAAAAAGGATGAAGCCATTAAAGCCTCATGCTCCTCGTCTAGTGTGGAGGGAGCTATGGAAGAGTCTATCAAATCTTTGGAAGACTCCCGCCAGAAGTATGCCACTGATAAGGCTATCTGGGAGAAAAAACTTTCCTCCTTCGAGCAAGAAAAAGCTCGAGTTGTTAATTGCTCCAAGGAGTTGGAGAAGAAAAAGAATGCCTTGGAGAAGGCAAATAAAGAGCTTGAGAAAAAGCTCAAAGCCGCTGGAGAGCTGGAAAATAAACTCAAAATTGCTGAGGAGAAGTTGGACCAGCTCCAGGAAGTAACTCGGCAAAAGGAGGAAGCTGAACAAAAACTGAAAGCTGCTGATGATTTGCTGTCCCAGAAGCTTGCCTTGGAGAAGGCTAAAAGGAAAGCCGCTGTGAAGAAGTCCTTTAGCTCTGGCTGGGACAAGGGGTGGGATAAGGGGTGTGCTGCCATGGTCTCTCAAGTGGACTATGGCAGTCTAAAGTATTTTAGGGATGGATGGTTTGCTGCCCATCAGGAAATGAAGGTCGACGAGTCATTCGAGCTCTTCCAGAGACACATCCCTGGTCCCCCTCCTACTCCAGAAGAGGACGAAGCTACCTCTGAAGAGTATTCAATGGTAAAGGGAGAACATTCCCTAATCAACCAGCCTGCTTCCGAGCAAGTCGTTTATTCTTTCGAGCAACAGCTGGTACTTTTCGAACAACCCACAGTTCCCTCCGAGCAACCTGCTTCCTCCTCCCAACCTTTCGAGAAGGTTTTGGGAGATAAGGAAAAGGTGTAATGTTGTTCGGTTTACCTTTCTATTTTTCTTTTTTGTCAAATGTAACCCAAAATTTTTACTCCTGAACTATGATCTAATAAAATTTGAACTCTTTCTTCCATACGGTTGTCTCTTTTCTATTTGTACTCTACTTATTCTTCTTATTGATGATTGCTTTTCTTTCTCTGCTAGTTTCTGGCCAGGATGGATCTGCTATCTGCCCATGATACAAAGTTGCTGCAACAGTGCAATGAGTACTTTAAGGTTGGTCACACAGACTTGAGTGCTGCATAAGTTGCCGACATCCTTGGCCAGGATGCTTCAGAAAAGGCAGTGGAAGCATATCAGTACCTGAAGTGTCTGCTTGATCGAGCGGCAGCCAATAACTTGGCTTACTATGAAATGATTGAGGATATCCAGTGCACCCTCGAAGACCTTCAGAATCAATATAAGGAATCAACTGCCTTGTTGCATGAGAGTTACGAGAAGAAGTATAAGCTGATCGTTGCTGACAAGGGCTACGAGAAGCTTTTTGCTGGTTATGATGTAAGGGAGAGAACCCTGAGGGGAGAGGTCGAGGAATACAGACAGATTGCCGAGCTGCTGGAAAAGGAGAACAACAACTTGCAGAAAGAGCTATCACAGTTGAAGTCAGCAGCCTCTTCTTCAACAACCCTAATCCCAGTGACTGACGAGGGATTTTCATTCCTAGAAGTGGAGAATGTAAAATTGAGGGAAGAATTGGATACCTTGAGGAGGTCGGGCCCTTCCACGTCTCCTTGGGGATGAGGAAGAGCTCCTCGGGGATGAGCAAGAGCAGCTCGGGTGCTTGTCGAGGAACAAAGGACAGCATCTGCCTTAGAGAACCAGGCCTTCCAACTAATGGCGAAGAACCAAGCTTTGTCTTACATGTCAAAGAAGATTAGGGACTTGGAAAAACAGCTCTCTGTGCAGAAGTCCATCTTGGAGAATAAGGAGATTTTCATCAAGAGTCTCCACGAGCAGCTAGAGAAGCTAACATATCAATTCCACAAACAACCCAAGGAGTTCTGGATGGCTGGATACAATGAACCACTATTCCACCTGGACGATCGTATCTAGAATGACAACAATGAGGGCTAGAAACAAGGCTGGCTGAATGCCTTAGGTGTGCTGAAGCTCGAACAAGGACACTATCTGTGGGACTACCATGATCCCGGGTTGCTCGACTTGCCTGTGCCACCGTACAATTTGGACATGGAATGGATCCCAGCTCGTGCCATTCCTCGGAGCTTAATTTCGAAATACCTCGGTGACTACAGTTTACATTCTCAAATTGAGGTATCTCGTCCCGAGCATCTTTTAGATCGACCTTCTGTGATGAACGTCAGGATGCTGAAGGATTTGAACTTCATCAATTCTCCTCAGTCTTTAAACGATCCGCCTGCTAGCGAGGAACCTGCATCAAAAGCTGAGGGGAAAAGACCAGTAGAATAGAAATTTTTGATGTAATAGTTAGCATACATATCAATGTAACTTTCATTTTATCATCAATGTAATTTATTTCGAATTTAATGAAAAACTTTCATTTCTGTTTGCAAGTCTTAATTGCTATTGTCTTGTAAATATAAACACTTTACATTTATGCATATCTGTTAAAAATATAATAATAGTGTTGTTCATCGACCAACTTAGTAAAAAAAGTTACAAGTATCAGTAATGTTTCTCGATCACTTAATAATAAAGTAATGAGTATAAAAATGTTTAAAATTTTTCCAACCAACCAAGGTTGTTAAATTGTGCTCGTCAACCAATTATAGTTAGTGAGAGTTTATCCCCGACTAACCATACTTGGTAAATTTTTGTCTTTTTTCATAAAATGTGTCTGACTAACCAAGGTCAATGAATTCTCCTCGTCGACCAACTATGTTGGTACAGTTTGGAATATTTTCTCCTCGTCGACCAACTAAGTTGGTACAGTTTGGAATATTTTCTCCTCGTCGACCAACTACGTTGGTACAGTTTGGAATATTTTTCTCCTCGTCGACCAACTACGGAATATTTTCTCCTCGTCGACAAACTAAGTTGGTACAGTTTGGAATATTTTCTCCTCAGTTGGTACAGTTTGGAATATTTTCTCCTCGTCGACCAACTACGTTGGTACAGTTTGAAATATTTTCTCCTCGTCGACCAACTACGTTGGTATAGTTTGGAATATTTTCTCCTCGTCAACCAACTACAGTTAGTGGGTTTTTATCCCCGACAAACCATACTTGGTACAGTTTGGAATATTTTCTTGAGTAGTCTGCCGAGTTGTGCCGAGTAGTGCGTAGCACTAGTATTCCCCGAAATTTTTTCAATAAACAGAGAGACTTGCAGAATATTTTCATTTTATTCATACTGATGGAACTGCGTTACATATACATCACTGATAATACTTGTGCAGGTGCTCTGCATTCCATGCATTATTAAACTCCTCGCCTTCTAGAGTTGCTATTCGGTAAGTTCCTGGTCGAACAACTTTTGTAACTCGTATGGTCCATGCCAGTTTGCCTCCAGTTTGTTATGCTTTTGAATTACTTTCTTCAGTACATAGTCTCCTTCTTTCAGGTCGCACTTCTTCACCCTCTTGTTGTAAAATAAAGTTGTTCGCTGCTGGTAAGCGGCATTTCTAATGGCTTCTTCTTCTCTGACTTCCTCGAGCATGTCTAAATTCTGTCTTCTCATTAAGTCGATGACAGGGGAATTAAAATTCAGTACCCTGTGTGTTGGGAGGCCCAACTCGGCAGGTATGACAGCTTCACTTCCAAATGCCAGCATGTATGGTGAAACTCTAGTTGCTACTCGGGGAGTAGTTCGGTAAGCCCAGAGTCCTAATTGTAGCCCATTGATCCGGTTTGCTATTGCATCATCAAATCGTTTTTTCAAACCGTTCAGCAGCGTTCTGTTTGTCACTTCAGTTTGTCCATTGCTTTGAGGATGACCTGGTGCTGAATGAACCTTCAAAATGTTTGACTGATGACAATAGGCGGTAAACTCCTTGTTATCAAATTGTGTCCCATGGTCTGTGATGAAGGCATGAGGGAGACCATATCGACAAATGATGTTCTTCAAAATAAATTGGTATACCTTCTCGTACGTCATGTCAATGAGTGGCTCAGCTTCTACCGACTTAGTAAAATAATCCACTGCGACGACGAGGTACTTGAACCTTCCTCGGGTCGTTGGCAGTGGTCCAACCAAATCAATTCCCCACATGGAAAATGGCCAAGGGGAAGTTATGGGTGTCAATAATGCTTGTGGAGTTCTTCGGATGGAGGAAAAGCGCTGGCACTTGTCACATTTCTTGGCGTAGGCTATGCAATCAGCCCTCATCATCGGCCAGTAGTATCCTTGCGTCATCACCCTTTGTAAAAGCGTCCGACCTGCTACATGTGCTCCATAAGACCCTTCGTGGATCTCTTCAATTAATTCTTTCACCTCGGAGGGATGTACATATCTCTGCAAACCTGCCATAAATCCTCGTCTATATAAAACACCATTAGTTAATACATACCGAGCAGCTTTAAACTTCAATTTCTTGGCTGCGAGCTTGTCAATTGGTAATTCTCCCTCCTTGATATACGCCCTGATGGGATCAATCCAAGATGGACCTAAATCAAGGGTGATAAAGTTCATCGTCACATCTTCATCTATACTCCGACCAGCCAACACTTCAATTGGGATTGTTCGTCGTAACTCGGTGCGAGTAGCTTACGCTAGTCGAGCTAGGGCGTCTGCTCTCGCATTCTCCATTCTTGGTATTCTGACCAGCTGAATAGCGGCAAATTCCGACACCAGCTCCTTTGCCTTTGCATGATATCTGATCATTAATTCTCCTCTAACTGCATATATTCCCATCATTTGGTTTACAATCAGTTGAGAGTCACTGAAGATCATAACTTGCTGCGCCTCCATAACTTTTGCCAAATTAAGCCCTGCAATCATGGCCTCATATTCAGCCTCATTGTTGGAAGCTTTGAATTGGAAACACAAAGCGTATTCCATGTCGACCTCGTCCGGAGTGCTCAAAACTATCCCCACGCCACATCCTGCAGTGCAAGATGAGCCATCTACATATAGCCTCCATATAGGTAACTCGTCTTCAAATTTCGAATCAGTCAGAGTTCCTCGGTGAAATATTTGCTGCTTCTTTTCATCCTCCCCGGATTTATCTCGCTCCTCGTCGATCATTTTTTCTTGCCCCTTTACCAACCGGAGTTGGTCTGGGCTAGAATTTAATGATTTTGTAACATCCACTTGCCCTTTTACCAACCGGAGTTGGACTGAGCTAGTGTTTGTTGATCCTGTAACATCCACAGGTTGATCAGCGAGAAACTCCTGTTCCTCGTCCGGAGTCCTCCCAACTATCTCTGCATCACATCCTGTAACATCCACATGCCCTTTTACCAATCGAAATTGGTCCGGGCTTGTGTTTGTTAATCCTGTAACATCCACAGGTTGATCAGCGAGCAACTTTTGCTCCTCGGGGGTTTCAGGATAGGTGAACTCCGCTATAAAATCTGCTACAGCCTACCCTTTTAGTGATGATTGGGGTTCATATATTATATCATATTCGCCAAGCTCTATTGCCCAGTACATCAATCTCCCTGATTTTTCTGGCTTGTGAAGGGCTTGTTTCAATGGCACATCGGTATATACTACTGTCATATGATCTTGGAAGTATGGCCTCATTCTCCTACTCGCCTCAATTAGCTCCAGTGCCAATTTCTCCAACCTTGGATATCTGATCTCTGCTCCTCGAAAGGCCTTACTTGTGTAGTAAATTGGCTTTTGTACTCCATTCTCCACTCTGATCAGCGCCGAGCTAACTGCATTCTCGGATACGGCAAGGTATAAATATATTTTTTCTCCCATCACCGGCCTGGACAACAGTGGAGGTTCTCCCAAGTATTTCTTCAAGTCTTGAAAATCCTTCTCGCACTCATTATTCCACTCAAAAGTCTTTCTGAGTGTCTTGAAGAATGGGAGACATCTATCAGTTGCTCGTGACATAAATCTGTTGAGTGCCGCTACTCGTCCTGTGAGACTCTGTACTTCCTTCTTCGTTGTTGGAGATCGCAGCCCTGATAGAGCTTTGATCTTTTCAGGATTTGCTTCAATGCCTCGTTAATTGACAATGTACCCGAGGAACATGCCTTCTCGTACTCCAAATATGCACTTCGTCAGGTTCAGCTTCATTTGATATTTATCTAGTTGATCAAAAGTTTGACTTAAGTCAACTAGATGATCGGCAACTTTCTTGCTTTTTGTCAGCATATCGTCAACATAGACTTCCATGTTGTCACTGATTTGTTCAGCAAAGACCTTGTTCATCAGCCTCTGATATGTCGCACCTGCATTTTTCAGACCAAAAGGCATAACATTATAACAATAAGTTCCCCTAGGGATAATAAAAGAAGTACTCTCCCTATCTTCAGGTTTCATTTTGATCTGATTGTAACCAGAATAAGCATCCATGAAGCTCAGCAACTCGTGTCCCGAGGTAGCATCCACTAGTTGATCAATTCGGGGCAATGGAAAGTGATCCTTTGGGTATGCTTTGTTGAGGTCGGTGAAGTCTACACGCATCCTCCACTTCTTATTCTTCTTCTTTACCATCACCACATTAGCTAACCAATCTGGATATTTAACATCTTTAATGAAACAAGATTTCTGGAGCTTCTCGACTTCCTCCTGTATGGCTTGATTCTTCTCGGGACTGAATACTCTTCTTCTCTGCTTCACAGGCTTGATCTCCTTATTCACATTGAGCTCGTGACATAATAAGTTTGGGTCTATCCCAGGTAGGGATGGCAATTTAACCCGAACCGTAGGAGTCCCGCCCCGCCCCGCCCCTAATGGGGCGGGTTTTAAAACCCGATTAATGAATTAGGAGCGGGTATGAGTTTAAGAAAAAAACCCGTTTATTAAATGGGGCGGGTTAGGAGTTAGCTGAAATAAAACCGCCCCGCCCCGCCCCGCCCCGTTTAACTTATGCTTATATAAATATCCTTTATATGTATGTTAATTATAATTAAATTATATATATATATACACACACACACACACTAAAAAAAATCTTTATATGTATGTTAATTTTGTAAAAGATTTAAGTGAAAATATGAATTGACAATTGGGGGATTGTCTCACTTATTGGAATACGAGCCATTGTATACCTCTAAGACTATAATGTAATATTTTTCATTTTACTATTTTTAAAATTAACGCAACCCGTAGGAGCCCCGACCTGCCCCGTTTATTAAATGGGGCGGGTTAGGAGTTAATTTTCAAAAATCCTAACCCGCCCCGCCCCGCCCCGTTTATTAAATGGGGCGGGTTAGGATTTTTGAAAACCCGCCCCAAACCCGCCCCGTTGCCATCCCTAATCCCAGGCATATCTTCATAACTCCACGCAAAAGTTTATCTTCTGCTTCTAAGGAAAGTTATCAATTCCTGTTTTAATGAGGCTTCCAACGATGAACCTATTTGAGTAGTTCGCTCAGGGTGCTCGTCGTCCAGAATGATATTTTCAGTAACTTCCACCACTTGACCCTTCACGAGTTGCGACTCATCTCGAGGATCCAATGTTTCAATTTCTGCACCTTCATCCACTTGATAGGTAGTGGTCTTTTTCTTTGATTCTTCCAGTTCTTCTTGCTCGACGGATGAATAATAGCATTCCCGAGTTACTTTCTGATCACCTTTCACAACTCCTACTCCAAAGTATGTTGGAAATTTTAGGCACTAATGCACTGTAGATGGCACAACCTCGAATTTCTTCAATCCTACTCTTCCCATGATGATATTGTACGGTGACTGGACATTCTTATCCATCACGAAGAAACGTATTCTTTCTGTTCGACAAGCAGGCCACGTACCAATGAATATATCCAACTTGATTGTCCCAAGTGGAAACACTTTCTTGCCAGCAAAACTGATGAGGGGTCTGTGGTAAGGCTCCAGTTGAGATAGCTTTAGATTTAAACTATCGAAACATGAGTAGAACATAATGTCTGTCGAGCTGTCATTATCGACCAACACTCTTGAAATCATTACCTCCTTCATTCTCATTTTGATAACTAGCGGCTCATCATGAGGATATAAAACACCTGCAAGGTCATTTTTTGAAAAACTGATAACCAATTTCTCCTTGATCACCTTTCTCGGGCGATCTTCCTCAGCTAAATTTATTTGCTGAATGTACGAGCGAGCTTGAGCCTCACCGAGGTAGGATTTTCTTTCAGCAGTAAGGTCTCCTCCTCCTGCATCCTCCCCTGTAATAACATTACAATCAAATGACCCAAAGCGTATTGAAAATACCTCTCGTTCTGGTTGCCTTGGTTTCTTTGGAAGATCGGGGTCATCATCTGGATCGACTTCATGGTTTCTCCTCTTGTTCTCCTCTGCTCGACAAGGAGATCTAGATCTCTCTCTAGTTCGATCGTTGTTTCTTCTTTCGCCTCCCCGATCAACATATTTTTCTAGCTTTCCTCGTCGGATGAGTGTTTCAATCTCATTCTGAAGAGCTATGAAATTTTTAGTCATATGGCCATGATCCTTGTGGAACTCGTAATATTTTTCCCTATTCCTCAAGTCAGGATCTGCCTTCATTTTCTTTGGCCAGTTTAACTCTTCGGTGTTCTTAATTTCTTCCAGGACGTGGTTGATATTTACCTTCAAAGGTGTGTAGTTATCAAATTTCCTCAAGACCTTCCACGACGACCTACTTTTGGATTATTTGTCACCACCATTGTTCTTATGTTCCTTCTTCTTAGCTTTATCACCATCCACCTTGGTTTCTTTGGCATCCATATTCTTCTTTACAGACATAGCCTCCTCGGCATTCATAATCTTGGACGCTTTTCCCATCAGGTACGACATGGTTCGAGGTGGATCTTTGGCCAAAGTATAGTACAACTTGTTTGGTAGCAGTCCACTCATCAAAGCGGTAATTGCTGTCTTCTCCTCGTAATCAATGACTTCGAGTTTCTCATTATTAAAACGAGTTATATAATCTCTAATACTCTCCCCAGCTTTTTGTCTAACACTTAACAAATGTGCTACTCGTTTAACTGGCTTTGCTCCAAAGCAGAAATTCCCAATGAATAACTCGGCCAATTGAAGAAAAGTTAAAATCTTACCCCGAGGAAGATTATTATACCATATCTGAGCAAATCTGGTAAGAGTTCCTGAGAATGCCCTGCATCTCATCTCGTTTGGGACAGCATAGATGTCGGCAGCAGCTTGATATTGTTCTATATGAAGGACAGGGTCAGTCTTCCCATCATACTTGGGAGTCACAACAGGTGCTTTGAACTTTGAAGGTGTTAGAAAATCAATAATGTCCTGGACAAAAGGTGTTCCTCGAACAAAGGTTCGTTGTAGAGGGTTCTTGGCCTTAGCCATTTCCCCTAATCTATCCTTCAGCCTCTGAATAGATCCTTTCCATGCATCATTTCCTTCCTCGGGCCTATTGGTTTGAGCAACTGATCGCGTTAAAGTGTCTTACTGGGATTTATCTCGACAAGCAGCTGGTCGGTCATAGGATCCATCTTGACAAGCAGCTGGTCGCGACTGGGCAGATCCTTCCCTTAAATCTGATGGTCGTCGAAAGCTCCTCGACGCTGCATTAAGAGGACTTTTGTTCCTCCTAGGGCCTAATCGGTCGAAAGGAGAGACCCTCTTTCCAACGCGCTGGCCCTTTCTGGGGAGAGGGTGACACATTGTTCAGTATCCGTGGCTCGCACAGACGAAGTTTGCCCAGGTTGATAAGAGAAATCATCAGATTCCTCATTGCGATATGAATCATTATGCCTAGTATGCGAAGAAGGCTCACGGGTATTTCTTTGGATGCTTCGTGGTCCGAAATTGGCTGATGCACCGCCAGGGAGGGTTTGGATGAGTTGTCGCATTGTTTCTTGCATGATGGTCTGGCCCTGAGCCAGATTTGCCATTATTCCAGTCAGATCTGGAACAATTGGTGGAGCAGATGGATTTGAAGGGGTTCCAGCGTTTCGATTGCTGGATTCAGGAATATCCGCCATTGGTAATGGATTGTTTTTTTATGAGAAAACGATTTTACCAGTCGCTTCCCACAGACGGCGCCAATCTATTAATGTAAAAAATTAGATCACTCTAATAATTCAATCACAGATAAATAAATGAGACAAAATATTTCAAAGTGGTTCAGCCTTATAAGAATGGCCTACGTCCACTGTTGTTTTATTGTTGTTTGTATGGGAATTCTCGATTACAAGTTATCTCAAGAAATTCCGGTCTGGGGGTCCTTTTACAATGAGGATTGTACAATGTATTTATAGCCTTGAGGCTGTAATGTGAAAGGGTAATACATTAAATGATATGCATATGAAAGGGTAATATATTTAATGCCCTCTTTGCGTGCGCGTCCAAATGATAAGAATTTAATGAATCAATTAAACTGTTGGTTATCCAGCTATTAATGCTTTGTTCGAGATGCAGCTCAGACCGCTTGAGTTGTTCGGACCGCCTAAGCTTATTGGTATTCAAGAGTTCCTCGGAGAGGTTTGTTCCTCGGAGTGTATGAGTTCCTCGGAGTATGTGAGTTCCTCGGGTAAGCAGTGTTCCTCGGGGAACTAGTCTTCCTCGCTGTAGTTTTGTTCCTCGGAGTGTGGGAGTTCCTCGAAAGTGTTTGTAGTTGCCATGTAAACAGCCACGTGTCTTCATATGATTGGTCCATGTCAGCAGATTAAAGTTGGTATCAACACCCATCTTCTTCAACTTATAGGCAAGAGTCAATTTAACGTGCATATGTTGCGAGACATCACAATCTACGTCAATGTTCTCTGTACGTCGTTGTATTCATAATGGGTGAATTTTTTTTCATACCTTCTCTAAAACAAGGTCAAAGCTACATCAAGAGTATGTACGCGAAATATATTCTCTATATAGTCATCCCAACTTTTTGGTAGGGAAAATAGAATACGATCAAATAGGTACTCTTACTAGAGATCAAATCCACAATCTACAAGGTAGTTATATTGTTCGATCTTCTTATTCCCATACCTATAAATAGGAGTACCCTCTAAATGGCGCGCACTAATAAAAGATGTATAATGTGTGGTCCAATTACGATCTTTCATACTCTTGTTGCTAGTGATTATCACCCAACTTCATTTTTCCTAAGAGAAATATACGAGAGTGTGAATAGGTATGAGGGTATATTAGTTTGATTAAGGTTTGGATTCATCACTACCCTTCTCTTAATATTGTGCATGTTGGATCTCACTGAGGTGAAATCCAAATAAGAACTCGTTGTAAGTGTTAAGACACATTTTATTAGGGTTTATTTTGAGAGGTTTGAATGTCTATGTGTATTATTAATCGAAGAAATCAAACATCACTATCCAACAACCAAAACAACTACCAATAATTATCTCGTACTCCTTTTGTCATCTACATGATAAAACACATACCAATAATAACAATATCACATAGTAAATAGGGTTTAGAGTAGTTTCTGACTAAATTAGGGTATAGTAAATAGGATTTAGGATAGTTTCTCACTAAATTAGGGTTTATGGTATTTTCCCACTAAATTAGTTTTAAATTAGGATTTGGTAAATAGGGTATTTTTCCATTAATTTAGTTTTAAAAAATGGGCAAAATTTTCACTAATTGTGGTTTAAGAATTGACATTTTAAATATAGAGTTTTAGGCAAATTTTAAATTGAAAATTAGGGTTTAGGACAAATTTTATATACACACAATATATACACTGCATATATATGCACACATATACACATATAGACGTGTGTATATATACACACACATGTATACATAATACACAAACACACACTAATACACACATATGCACACAAATAAATACGCACATGTATACATACACATACATAAATACACACACACACACACAAATATATATATATATATATATATATATATATATATATATATATATATATATATATATATAAAGAGAGAGAGAGAGAGAGAGAGAGAGAGAGAGAGAGAGAGAATGTTCCCTAAGAGACTGTGAGAGAGGAAGTAGAGAGAAAGGAAGCCAGAGACAGAGAGGGTTTGCGTTTTGAGAGAGAGAGAAAGAGAATATGTCTGTATGTAAAATGGCTGAAGGGTTTTGGCTTTATAAATAAAGAGACCGATCACAGCTCAGGGTCGTGACCACCTGCCGTGATTCCTTTTTTTCACATCATCATCCGTGACTATATCATCATAACTGGACTGGTCACGGGCCATGAATGTGACCCACTTTCGTGACCAATTCAAAATGGTCACGACCCAAAGTCGTGACCACGTTAGAGGGAATTTTAGCCATGATCACGACCAACGATCGTGACCATAGTTAGAGGGAATTTTAGCACAATTTTACCGCTATGATGGTCATGGACTGGTCATGAACCATAGTTATGATCCAACCTAGTCACGGACCTAGGCCATGACCATCTCCAGTTTAGGTCATGAAAGGCTATGGTCATAGAACTGGTCACGTGTGTTTTCATGATGGTCACGACTTTAGGACATGACCCACTGGTCACGAACCATGACCGTGATCAGCATGTCGTGACTATCCACTTATTTTGGTGCATTGTCTCGTTTTCCCCTTTTTCTAAGGCACACGTGTGGAACATTGACTATGTTATATGTTTTTTTTGCGAGTGACAATCTCTTTCCCTCTTATTAGTCAGATCAGTTGAATTTGTGCCACATAATTCAAACGAGGGTTTTCCTTTCATGTATAAATAACTTGATTCTTATTCCTTCTCATTTTTTTCCATTGTTAATTTTGAAACACATTTGAAACCTTAGAAATAGGTTTTCAAATAAGCTTTTCATTCATACATCCTATAACAAGTTCTCCCTTAAATTTTTAACCACCATCTCTTATCTTTGTCCAAAGCTGAGTGTCTAAGGGTGTGTTTGATAAATAAGATGGAAAATAATCGCTAAGAGTCAATTTCCATAGAGTTGAAAACTTAGAAATATTTTCCATGGAAAAAATTTGTTGGTGGTGTTTGATTACAATTATTTTCCAGGTGGGGAATGTTCTAATTTTCATCTTTTATGTGTTTGATTTCTAATATTTTTCATGGAAAAAAAATTTAAAAAAATAATATAAAAAACAGAAAATTAATAAAAATAACCAGAAAATTAAAAAAAAGAATAAAAATCCAAAATTAAGAAAAATATAGAAAATGAATAAAAAAAGAAAATAAATATTAACCTAGAATTAATTTTAAAAAAAACAAATATAAAAAAAACATAAAAAAGGTATTAAGATTATTAAGAAAAAAATAATTAATTAAAACCAAATCCACCACGCCCCACCCCCCCCCCCAAACCCTCAACTGTTTTGTCCCCCCTGTCGCCAGGTTTGTTCTTTTTTTTAATTCTCCTATTTTTTTTTTCAAATATTTGCTTTTTTATTAGTTTTCTAGGGTATTTATTCATTTCCATTTTTTTAATTCTTTGCGCGTTTTTATACATTCTTTTATTTTTTCTTCATTAATGAATTTCTGACTTTTAAATAAATTTTTGGGGTTTTTTTAAAATTAATTCAGGGGTTAATATTTAATATTTATTTTATGTATTTCTTTTCATTTTCCTTAGTTTTAAAATTTTCGGATCGTTTTTTTAAGTTTATTTATTTGTTTTCTTAATTATTAAGTTTCTAACTTTTTAATAAATTTTTGGGTGTTTTTTAAATTAATTCGGTGTTTAATATTTATTTTCTTTTTTATCCACTTTCTGTATTTTTTCATTACTTTTGGATTTTTATTCATTTTTTGTATTTTTTTCATTATATTTTGGGGTTTATTCATATTCTCTATTTTTTTTCATTTTTCTTGGGGTTTTATTCACTTTATGTATTTTTTTTTATCGTTATTTTTGGGGTTTTATTCATTTCTGGATTTTTTTCATTATTTTGGGGTTCTATTGACTTTCTAGATTTTTTCATTATTTTGGGGGTTCTATTCACTTTCTAGATTTTTTTCAATTTTTTGAGTTTTTAATAATTTTCTGGTTTTTTTCATTATTTTTGGGTTTTACTCATGTTTTGGATTTTTTTCATTATTTTGGGAGTTTTATTCGCTTTATGTATTTTTTTCATTCACTTTTTTGGATTTTTTTCATTATTTTATTCATTTTCTGGATTTTTTTCATTTTTGGGGGGTTGATCACTTTCTGTATTTTTTTTTATTTTGGTTTTTTATTCACTTTCTGTTTTTTTTTCTCATTATTTTTGGGTTTTTATTCATTTTTGAAGGGGTTTAGTCACTTTTTGTACGTTTTACATTATTTTTGGGTTTTTATTCACTTTCTGATTTTTTTATAATTATTTTTGTTTTTTTTTTTCATTTTTGGGGGTTTTATTAACTTGCTGTATTTTTTTCATTATTTTTGAATTTTTATTCACTTTCTGAATTTTTTTCATTATTTTTGGGGTGACTTTCCTGATTTTTTTCATTTTTTTTGGGTTTTATTCACTTTCGGGATTTTTTTTCCCCAATATTTTTGAGTTTTTATTAATTTTCTGATTTTTTTCATTATTTTTGGGGTTTTATTCACTCTATGTATTTTTCATTATTTTTGGGATTTTATTCACGCTCTGTATTTTTTTTCATTATCTTTAGGGTTTTATTCATTTTCTAGATTTTTTTTCATTATTTTTGGGGTTTTATTCACTCTATGTATTTTTTTCATTATTTTTTTATTTTTATTCATTTTCTAGATTTTTTTCATTATTTTTGTAGTCTTATTCATTTTCTGAATTTTTTTAATTGTTTTTTTGCTTTTATTCATTTTCTGGATTTTTTATCAACTTTTTGGGTGTGACAATTTTTTTCCCTAAAAAATGAATAATAAGGTGGGAGGAGGTTTTTTAATTCCACCTTTTTGTGAAAAAATGTGGTTGCGTGCCTTGTTTTACGAAAATCAATTCCATGAAAATTTTTATTTATCAAACATAAAAAATGATGAAAAATGACTCCATATATTATATTTTTCATGAAAAATTAGTGTTATCCAACACATCCTAAGTGTTTTCAAGTATTCTTATCTATTTGCCCCATTATAATTTCTCTTTTAATTTTTTCTTTTTAACTTTGGCATCTCAAGGTTTAGACTTTAGCTTTTGTTTCACAGGAATCAGTAATGACGTCTCTCATTTTCTAGATGGTTATCCCTTTATGTAAAACTTCATTCCCAAATATTCCCCATTAGTTAGGTACAAAGTGTGGCTTAGAACCTTTGGTCATATACTAAAGTTATACGATATAAAAAGAGAGAGAGAGAATTTGAAGAGAGGTATCGAAGGCAAGAGGACATGGTATGTATGATGGAAGTAATAAGCGCCTATATCCCTCATCACAATGTACAAAGGGGTCATGATAAGGGTGCCTCTTCATCAGGAGTTAGGAGGACACTTACGTATTTTAGAGACCCTTAGACTGCTTATCCCATTATTCCTCTAGCTTCTCGTCCCCACAGTTTGCAGAATACCCTACCCAAACCATGGGAGGCAGTCAATGTTATTTCTAATATATCTGATGTTGAATAGGGAAACACACACTCAGGCTCTCGTGCGAGAGCCCAAAATGAGGGATCCGTGCGGGATCTTTTTTAGAAAAAAAAAAAATTTGATTTTTTTTTGTGTGGATTGTAAACATTTCAGTGCATCCCGTAAAAAAAATCAGTTCAAAATAATATATTTTGGTATTTTAAAAATATGAGTCAATTTTTTACAGTATTTTAAGTAAATTAAGTACCGTAAAAAATTGATCCCTTTTTTTAAAATATCAAAAAATATTATTTTAAGCTAATTTTTTTATAGAGGTGCATTGAAATGTTTATAACCCACAGGAAAAAAAATAAAAAATATATATATATTTTTTTTCCCTAAAAAAGATTCGGCACGGAAGTCCCGTACTTGGGTTCCAGCAGAGGAGCCTGACTCGGGAAACACATATCTCTACCCCGATCACTTTCTATTCGTCCAAATGATTGAGATGAATATGTCCCCGAGACCTTAGACATGTGAAGTTTTCTTTTAGAAGCACCGTTTCCTGGAGGGGCTTAGCATTCCCTTACCAAAGCCTATTCGTGATATTCTATCCATTATTAACCTAGACCTTTCTCAGATTATACTTGATGCTTAGAGGATTTTCGTAGGATCCATGGTCTATATGACGTGTTTGTTGATGGCTTTTTCCTTATTTGCCAAATTCCTAATCATGTTGATGAATTTTAATTATGCAGAAAATATGAACAGATGATTGGATTTGAGGCGTAATAAATTACTGTTCTTAAGGTGTTATTTGCCTCCACTCGTACAGAGTTTGCTAACGGGTCTAGGCAAAATTACCTCCAAGATACAACAAATCCACGAATTTTTTCAAGTAGCAAACTTGAAGAATAACCCAAAACACTCTATGAAATTGGTAAGAAGAAATAATAGAGAAAGAAAATTTTCGGAATTAATTATGACAGGATTTTGCCTTCTATATAGAGTCTCTTGTGATGTCTGTTCATGAACAAACACCACATCCAAAGGTCATTTAATCACCGCCCTTGAATATATAACTATATTTTGAACGTTTCAGATTTGAACTAAAAAGGTGCGACTGTACGGATTAACACTTTACGAAGTGGCGCCAAAATCCGACGGTTCAGATCCACTCGCGCCATAATTATGTGTCATTTATTATGGATTTAATCTGGACCGTTTGATTTTTTGAAATCAAAGGCTCCTACTGCTCCTCGCGACGATCGAAGTGCAAAGTGCGCCTCTAAAGCGCCCAAAGCGCCCAATCGCACTTTCGTGTGCGTGTGCGGATGGTGCAAAGCACCATCCTTGGACCTAAGGTGTACACTAGTAGCATACACTTCAATGCACACAAGTAATCTCTTATGACACAAGAGCATTTATTAACCCACTAACTTTTTCACACTTTTTCAATGTGGGACTTTGGTTTTCCCACTTCCCTTTGTCTTTTCTTATTCAAACTAATTAATGGTTTTAACCTTTCATTTTCTCTAACCATTAATACCCATTAATATTAAAATCATCCAACAATCCCCCACTAGATTTTAATATTAATGCAATTTCTTCTTGTGATATGCTCATGCATACAAGGAGGTATCTTTCGATTTAAACCTTCAGTTAGTGAATATATATCAAAGTTCTAATAAGACAATGGTGTGCCATGCATTAAACCTTATCTTATTATTTAGAACCGGATATATATCACACATGAGATATCCTAATCTCTACGAGATGTTCAATATGTTTTTAGCACTATTATGACCATGTGCACTATCTTGGCTTCATGAATATTTATAAGAATAAACCCAAAATCTTGCTAGAAGCGGCACCACTTCCTATATTCATATAGGTGAAGTTCTCTTGCATGTACTTGCTACTTTAGACAACGAACTTCATTAAGAGTTAAACTCATCCTCTTGACATAGGAATATGCACTGAACATCCTAGAAGGGACATGAAATTGAATAAATTTCAGTGCAAAAAATAATCACTTATCAGTAACTTGTTATTACCCATTAAACTTTGGAATAGTGGTAATGCTATGACAAAGTTGGGTTACCATTACCGGTGACTATTGAAAAAATGGTTTTAGTCCCATTCCACTAGATGTGTCCTTTACCAAATCTCCAGAAAGTCCTTTGGTAAGAGGGTCAGCTAGATTCTTATTTGTTCGAACATATATAATATTAATAACTCCATAAGTTATTAATTGTTTGACATATTCATGTCTTAAACTAATGTGTCTAGATTTTCCATTATATACTTTGTTATACGCTCTAGGCAATGTAGCTTCACTATCAAAATATAAAGAAAGAGATGGCATTGGTTTTAGCCATAACTTTATGTCCAATAATAAATTTCTTAGCCATTCTTCTTCTTTTCCGGCTGCTGCCAGTGCTATAAACTCAGATTCCATTGTTGAATGTGTAATGCAAGTTTGTTTCTTGGATGCCCAAGATACTGCCCCACCCGCCAAGGTGAATATCCACCCAGATGTGGATTTATTATCACTTGCACTAGTTATCCAACTAGCATCAGAGTATCCTTTAAGAACTGCAGGAAAGTCATAATAAAATAGACCTAATTATTTGGTCTTCTTGAGGTAACCAAAAATCCTCCCAATTGCTTTCCAATGATCCATACTTGGATTATTAGTGTATCTTGACATTTTACCTACTGCAAATGCAATATATGGCCTTGTACAATGCATCGCATACATTAAAGTTCTAATTGCACTAGCATATTCAAGTTGTGCAACTGCTCTGCCAGAATTTTCTAATAATTTTATACTAGAATCATATGGGGTATTTGCTTCTTTTATTTTCAAGTGATTAAATTTGTGAATAACTTTGTCAATGTAATGAGATTGACATAATTCATAACCCCCACTATGTTTCTTAACTTTAATACCCAAGATGGTATCCACTTCATTAAGATCTTTCATCTTAAAATGTGAACTAAGGTACTTCTTAGTTTCATATACACCTCTCATGTTTGTACCAAAAAATAATAAGTCATCAACATATAGACAAATAATTACACCATAGTCATTGGTGAATTTAGAATAAATGCACTTATCAGCGTTGTTATGTCTGAAACCATCAGAAAGAATGATTGTATCAAACTTTTCATGCCACTGCTTTGGGGCTTGTTTCAATTGTGGCAAAAATGGGCACTATGCCCGTGATTGCAGAAACAAGAAACGAAAGATAGATGCTACTGAATCCAATAATACAAACAATGCAAATATGGTGAAAAATAAGATCGAGGATCTTGTAGCAATGGTATCGGACATGCAAATTGGTATGATTACCGAACTAAACATGGCGACAATAACGAAGTCTTCTGACTGGTGGCTTGATTCTGGGGCTACCATACATGTCTGCAATGATAAATCATTGTACTCCGCATATGAAAAAGCAAAGGACGGTCAAGAGGTTCTAATGGGGAATCATAATCCTGCCAAAGTTCTGGGAAAAGGAAACGTTGAACTACAATTCACATCTGGAAAGAAGTCATGTATCAGAAATTCGAAAAAATCTAGTGTCTGCAAGTTTGATTTGTAAAAGCGGCATTAAAGCCGTCTTTGAGTCTGATAAGTTAATTTTGCTTAAGAATGGGGCATTTGTTGGGAAAGGGTATGCTTGTGATGGAATGTTCAAACTCAGTATTTTGATTAATAATATGAATAATTCTGCTTATATTGTTGAGTCTTTTGATGTTTGGCATACTAGATTAGCGCATTTAAATTTTAGATCATTGAAATACATGTCTAAACATAAATTAATAACTTGTGATAGTAATTCTCATGAAAAATGTGAAATCTGTATTCAAGCAAAATTAACAAAAAGACCTTTTCCTAAAGTTGAACGAAGTGCTGAATTATTAGAATTAGTTCATTCTGATATATATGAATATAATGGTATTTTAACTAGAGGCGGAAAAAGATACTTTATTACATTCATTGATGATTGTTCAAAATTCACATATGTATATTTGATAAGACATAAGGATGAAGCTTTTTCAATGTTTAAACGTTTCGAAGAAGAAGTTGAAAATCAAAAGGAAAAGAAAATTAAAATTCTTCGTAGTGATAGAGGCGTAATAAACTACTGTCCTTAAGGTGTTATTTGCCCCCACTTGTACAGAGTTTGCTAACGGGTCTAGGCAAATTACCTCCAAGATACAACAAATCCACGGGTTTTTTCAAGTAGCAAACTTGAAGAATAACCCAGAACACTCTATGAAATTGGTAAGAAGAAATAATAGAGAAAGAAAATTTTCGAAATTAATAATGACAGGATTTTGCCTTCTATATATAGCCTTTTGTGGTGTCTGTTCATGAACAGACACCATATCCAAAGGTCATTTAATCATGGCCCTTGAATATATAACTATATTTTGAACGTTCCAGATTTGAACTAAAAAGGTGCAACTATACGGATTAACACTTAACGAAGTGACGCCAAAATTCGACGGTTCAGATCCACTCGCACCATAATTATGTGTCATTTATTATGGATTTAATCTGGACCATTTGATCTTTTGACGTTGTAAAAAATCAAAGGCTCCTACTGCTCCTCGCGACGATCGAAGTGCAAAGTGCGCCTCTAAAGCGCCCAATCGCACTTTTGCACACGCGCGTGCGCGCTTGTGCGGATGGTGCAAAGCACCATCCTTGGACCTAAGGTGTACATTAGTAGCATACACTTTAATGTACACAAGTAATCTCTTATGACACAAGAGCATTTATTAACCCACTAACTTTTTCACACTTTTCCAATGTGGGACTTTGGTTTTCCCACCTCCCTTTGTCTTTTCTTATTCCAACTAATTAATGGTTTTAACCTTTCATTTTCTCTAACCATTAATACCCATTAATATTAAAATCATCCAACAAACCATATACCTTTTATCCACTTAACACAGTGGGTAGTACACTTTCGTGGGTATTTGTATATTTTATACCTAAATTTATATCTTATTAGTCCCATTTTATTTAATTTAATAAGTTTTTAGGATCATTTTATTAAAAAAGGAAAAAAATGCAAGAATGATTAAATTCATATTAAAAATGACAATTTTAAGTGAAAAATTGGCAATTCTATAATTTTATAATATGCTTATGCTAATTTGTGGAAAAAGTTGCCAGGTGAACATTTTGCAGGTAATGATGGAATTTGGTGCAAAATGATGATCAACTCGAAAAAGGCGTGAAAAAAATGATTTTTACTAGGGGTGCACAACGAAACCGAAAATCCGATAAATCGAACCAAACCGACTGCATTGGTTCGGTTTGGATCTGTATTATTGCTCAATGGTTCGGTTCCGGTTACAAAAAAAATGATACTTCGATTCGGTTCTCGGTTCCAGGGAAAAAAAACCCAATCCGATCTGAAAACCGATCCGATCCGATCCGAACCAATCCGGGACCAAACTGATTTATAATTACATATATATTTATTTTATATATTTAACACTTGTAATTTATATTTTTGTGATTACTTGAGTTATTAACTTATGCTATTGAGGATCAAAATTAATTTTGAACTTAAAGAAATTATTTATGAAATAGATTAATCTTAAGATTTTAGTAAGTTTGAAATAGGACTTTGGAACCGAAAATCGATCTGATCCGATCCGAGAACCGTTGGTTCGGTTCTGCAATATTATCGGTTCGGTTCGAGTTCCAAAAATTCGGAACCGACCCAACTCGGTTCGGTTCTCGGATTAGTACCAAAACGACCCAAACCGAACCGTGTGCACCCCTAATTTTTACGGTCGTTCGAAAAAAGCTGTTGTGAAATCGTAAAAAAGGTTGAGAATTTTTATTCTTCGATTTTTATGAAACTCAGCGTGCGTATTCAACAAGAAAATCTAAGAGTTTTCGAGTGAGGGAAATTCGGTCACTTATCCCGATCCAAAGATTAAAGAGGTAAATAGATAGCTACCAACATTGTTCGTTAAATCAAGGAAAGTCCCACTATAACTCAAATACCTCACTACTTATCCTATAAAAATGACCATTGGGCTCATAATTTTTTTGAGGAATTTCGAGGGAGAAATTTTAAGTGATTATAATCAATTTGAGGCCAAGTTGTTATCTTTTTTTAGAAATTGAAGACTATTTATGAGAGATCTTATTGTAAGTTTGATATATTAATGGTAATCTCCACTTATTCTTGCAATTTCAATTTCATTATGGTAGCTTGATTTTTCTATTAGGATTAGGGAAAGTTTATCATACTTAGCTAATATTGTTTGATTGTTGTTTATTCCCTACTTGTTTTAATTGTTATCAAAGATTCGGTATTCATCTTAAAATGACATGAGAGTGTCTTTTAAAACCTTCAAAATTGTTTTGTCAAATCAAGTTTTGAAATTTAAAAATAGCAATTTTTGATGGATTGTGATGGCACTTTGATTGTTTTGATAGTCCATGCTTAAATACATTTGCAAACTTTAAAACTTTTATTTTCTAAGGGAATAGGGATTTTAGCCGTCTATTAGAGACATTAAAAATATTTCAAACATAATGTTTTATTTTCCGAATTAAACGCCACGAGAGTTGGTTGAATTTGAGTTATAAAAAGGAGATGACAATATTAAATTAGTGTGCAATATTAGTTACATGATAAATGGATCCCGAATTCTAATTGTTTATAACTCTCGTGTATTACTTTCATTTATCGTAGTTGCTTTTATTTAGTGTAATTCATAATTATTCTCTACACCATTTTATATAGTTGGACAGTTGCAATTATTTTAAAAGTAAAAATTGACAGATCTTTGTGGGTTCGACCCATACTTACACTCACTATTCTATAATAGCCCGTGCACTTGCGGTATTTTATAAATTGATAAAAATAAGTTTTTGGCACTGTTGTCAGGGATTTGTTCGTTTTTTAAGAAGTTGTGACTGTTGGAGTAGTTTTGTTTACTTTTCGCATTTTTGCTAGTAAAAAAAATTCACAAAAAAAATATAAGGTGGGGATTTCATCACCCTTCCTTGGCCCAAAAATCAGTAATCAACCAAGTATTTGCATATCCCAAGCCATCATATTTAATTTAAAATCAAGTAGATGTTGGCATTAGGAGATCACATAGCTCATAGGAAAACTCTTAACGAGGCTAGAGTTAAAATCTACTCCAATGCGAACTTGTCAAATCGATTTCATTTTACCTTGTCTAGGATTGATGGTTTTTAATTAGTCTTCATCCCGATCACCTAAGAGGAGGTAAAATCAGGATTTAAGGCGATAATCGTAGTTGGTCGTCTTGTAAATTCTCCCTTGTCAAAGAGTAGGAATTGTCTAATTAGATAAATCAAAATAATTTTGTGTTAGTTTACGTAATTTTTAGTCAATTATAATATTTTTTACATTCTAAATAATAATAATAATAATAATAATAATAATAATAATAATAATAATAATAATAATAATAAATAATTATTGGTTGTAAATTACAATGGGTAATCCTTATATTGTTATCCTATCATCTTTCTCATACTCCTCTATTAATCCTGTGAACGTGTTTTTACAAAATACTGAAAATTTAGATGAATATGTCTTTCAATTTGAGTCAGATGGGTGAGTAATCATTTTAAAAATTAAAGGAGGTATGGATGAGAATCCAACCCCTTTAATTACTATTTTTCCACCAAAGTGTATTAATTAGAAAGAGGTAAACAAACGGTATAACGATGTTATTTCTAAAAATAATCATGAATTAAATGGAGATAATCAATTTTTTGAGAAAAAAATGATAATCTTGACACATATCATACTTGTGATGATTTGGATGTTAATTTTTATCGAGATTTTTCTT
The DNA here is from genome assembly GCA_949130495.1 of Sambucus nigra. NCBI lineage: Eukaryota > Viridiplantae > Streptophyta > Magnoliopsida > Dipsacales > Adoxaceae > Sambucus > Sambucus nigra. The sequence goes on along the minus strand of OX422208.1, from coordinate 259,516,545 downwards.
CTAATTCAATTGAGAAAAATGTTGATTCTTTTTATATGTGGAAAAATTTATTTGAGGATTTGTCATTCGAATTTAGTGACACTTCAAGTATTTATGACGGTCCTCTCATTTTTTATGAAGTAAGTACATCGCCCCGCGATACCTCTTCTTCTCGTGCTTTTCGTAAAATCTCGCATTTAAGAGTGGAGTATGCATCCCCAATTTTACGTGACTATTTTCGAAAAAGGGATAGTAAATATTTGGATCATTATTGTAATTTGTTACCCCCATGTGATGCACTGACATATGATTCGTGCAATTCAAATTTATTTATTGTTGATGACGTCGGTGCGCATCATTATGACCATGATTTTAATGCTGAAATTTGTGTTATGCGGTCATGCTCTCAAATTTATGATGTTTTGTCACTTAGTGCTATAAAGTTTATTAATTGAAATGACCTACAACTATTTCGATTATTAATTATGGTGATGATGGTAATTGTCATATGTTTGAATATTATTAGTATAATTTTTCTTTCGATTATTAATTATCGCCTATAATTGATATAATGTTTCTTTAAGCCAAAACATACTAATTACTTGTAACAAATAAGATATTGATCTACTAAAATAGTAACACATGAATAAGCGATAGAGAGATAAGAGAATGAGAATAAAAACCAAATTTACATGGTTCGACCCAGAATGGTGCCCACTGTGACAACCCGCTCTAAATAATAACGGGTGGCCAACCCTATACTACATTAAATCAGGTATCCCATATGGCACAGTCTCAACATCAACAGACAATACTAATAATATAAGGCTAACTACCCGAAATCATTAAAAGCGAATTGTCAAAAATTTAAAACTTTTTATTTAACAACAACAACAAAACCAATAATGCACATAACCAAAAATATACATCTAACTATGATGAGTGAAATGTGAAAACTCCAATATATACAAGTGTGCAATACACGGTACAACAAAATCTCAATAATAAAATACCCGAATATGTTGTCGGGTAACAGACAGTACAATAATCCGAGAAATGAAATATGAAAGTGTTAATCT